>OX336388.2:918426389-919040042 GCA_946902985.2 Meconema thalassinum | reverse complement strand
CATCTGCGACCAATCACCATCAAGCAGCAGTTACTCCTGACATAACCTCACTATTGAACCAAACTCGTAGTCAACTTACGACCAACAATCACCCAAATTCACTCGCACGTTGCCCTCAGCAATCTTCTAACCTCCCTGTCACAACGACAACACTTGACAACTCAAAGGATCAAGCTCACACATAACCACACAACATTCACTCTTGTCAAGACATAACCTCACCAAATTCACCAGTCGACTTCTAACATCCCGTTACTAACCCAGTGCGACCATCTCAACGATAGGTAGCACTACCAATTCATAATCAACTTATTTATTTATTTATTTATTTATTTACATAGGTCCCAATGAGCCTGAGCTCGTGTTAGGGACAATCAAGTAACATAGTTACAGCATGGCATATATATAATTTTTGTAACATTATTGTTTAGTTTAATAGTAACTTAGATTGCTAGTGACTAACTTTACAGAGATAATACGGTATGATACATTGCATTGCTTAAGGCTATTGTACATTGGCTATTCATTCCTTAATAGGAAGTCTTTTGTTTTCCTCTTAAATGTTTTTATAGAGAAACTTTCCCTTATGCCTAATGGTAGCGAGTTGTATTCTTTTATTATAGAGGACATAATTCCTTTAGTTCCAAATTTAATGGATTGGGAATGGCTGGTGAATATTTGATTTACTCCTCTTGTTGCATAGTGATGAATGTCATTTGCATGGGTAAAATGGATGTGTGTGTGTATCAATTTGTTTTCTAATTTGTATACAAATACTGTTGCTGACATAGCTATTTGTTTTTGCAGTGGCATAATTTTAGTTCCTGAGTACAATTCATTTGAGGGTGTGAGCCAAGGTAATCCAAAGATAGATTTTATAGCACGTTTCTGGAGTATCTCAAGTTCTTTTATCAGCTCCTTCTTACAATATCCCCATATGAAATTCATGTACATTAGATGTGAATGTATCAGAGCAAAGTATATATTTTTCAATTGTTGGCTAGTAAGACAGCTATATCTTAATCTGAAAATAATACCAATTAAAGGGCTGATTTTATGTTTTACATTTTCTACATGATTTTCCCAGGTTAGTGTACTATCTAGTGTGATACCTAAGTATGTTGCCGATTTAACCCTTTCTATTTCTTTGTTGGCTATGTTGACTATGTTTGTGGTCTCAATCTTGTATGATGGTTTATGGAAGAACAAATATTTTGTTTTAGTGATATTGATAACCATTTTGTGTGCTCTCAACCAATCCACCAGCTTATTGAGATCATAATTAATATTTAGCATAATTTCCTGTTCAGATGTTCCCAGATAGAGTATAAAAATATCATCTGCAAATAGTTTAAGCTTGCCTTTCAATTCTAATAATACTATATCATTAATATAGGCCAAGAAAAGAATTGGTCCTAAGACAGAACCTTGAGGTACTCCTGTGTCAATTCTCATTTGAGATCCTTTTACATTATCGATTGCAACATATTGTTTTCTGTTAGTGAGGTAGTTCTTGAACCAATCATGTGCCACTCCTCTGATGCCTGCAAATTCTAGTTTATTAAGGAGAATCTTATGGTTAACCAGATCGAAGGCTTTTTGAAGGTCAATTAGTACACCAGCAGCTAGTTTGTTTTCATCTAATGCCTTTTCTACATCAGTTACTACTTCAAATATAGCACTATCAGCTCCTCTATTTGGAATAAACCCATATTGGCAGTTTGCAAAGTAATCATTTTTCATGAAGAAATTCATAAGTCTTCGTTTAACAACGCTTTCTAGAACCTTGCTGATGGCAGATATAATATTAATGGGTCTGTAATTTGATGGGTGGGTTTTGTCCCCTTTTTTGTAGATCGGGACCACCCTAGAGACTTTACAGGCATCGGGGAATATACCAGTCATCAGTGAAAGATTTATTATTTTGACAAGATATGGTGTAAGGCCCTCAAGACACAATTGTAGCATGACATTAGTAGTGTTGTCCTCACTTATATTGTTTTTGTGTTTTAGGGAGTTTATAATTGATTGTATTTCATTAGCATCAGTAGGTAACATAAAGATTGTCTTAGTGCTAGTAGTATTTTTATAGCTTGTAATGCCCGAGGTAGAACCGTTTCCTTGATTTTCCCATATACTGTTAGCAATATTGACATAATATTTATTAATTTCATCACATATATTTTCCTTTTTTTCGACATTTGTGCCGTCGACTATAAGTTTGACAATTTCATTTTTCCCCTTCTTTGGTCTATTTAACATCTCATTAACAACACTCCACACTTCCCTCTGATTATTTGCATTTTGAATTTTTTGGTCAAAGTAGTTTCTTTGTAGGTTTCTCTTAAGTTTTGTAACTTGGTTACTAATAATTTTGTATTCTTCTAAAATTTCTGCAGATGGATTTTTAACTTTGGTTTTTGTATATATCTTATCTTTCCTGTGTATTAGTGCTAAAAGATCTTGTGTGATCCAGGGTTTTATTGGTGGGGCACTTGGCTCCTTATTCGTATATTTCATAGTACAGGCTTCTATTCCTTTATTAATAAAATCACAGAATTTATTGTAGTAGTCATTGATGTTAGTTTCATTGCATACAAATTCTTGAGTTATTAAATATTTATTAAGTTTTTTGTAGTTTATTTTATCCTTTTCTATTGGCCTATCATCACATATTGAGTTCCTGTTTATCTTTTTGTTTCTCATTTCACAGATGAGTAAATGGTGATCACTCAAATCATTATCAATATTATAGACATTACATATTTTGTCACAGTCGTTCGCCAATACATGATCAATTAGAGTAGAGCTAGTTTGTGTTACACGAGTTGGATATTTTGTATTACATAAGACTAGACCGTATGATTTGACTAGGTTAATATAACTACTAGTATATCTGTCCCCAAATAATAGATCGATATTCATATCACCTAGTATTATAACAGGATTCGTTGAGTAAGAACTAATAATTACTTCGAGATCAGTTAGAAAGTGTGGAATGTTGCTTTTATGAGGGTTATAAGCAGTGATTATATTGTATTCTTGATGGCCTTTTCTCACAGTAATGTGCAGTATGCTGTGGGTGGAATTTATTTCCTTTACAAGGGTACTGCTACATTTGTTTGAAATATACAAAGATACTCCCCCGCCAGTTTGCTTTCTAACTATGTGATATGCAACATATTTCTTAATATTGAAAAACATTTTTGTTTGTTCTGTTAACCAATTTTCTGAGATTGCTAGGACATCTACACCTTTGATTCTGTCTAACATTATTTGGATATCATCGAACTTGTTTTTTATGCTATGTGCATTTATGTGTACGCATTTTAGTGTACTGGTATCGGTTATTATCTGTTTACTGTCCTTAATCTTATAATAATCGCTAAGTGTATTACAGTTACACTCGGTTAATTCTAGTGTATTATTATTAGCATTACCTAAAAAATTTAATTTCTGTAATTCTAGTTCCATATGGGATAATACTTAGTAGATATCTTACTATTACATTGATTCTAGTTTGAGAGGGCGAGTTCATCCATTATTTCAGCACTTGATATAAGCTTTGAGGGTCCATTTTGATTTTTCCGAATGTATATTTTGCAGTCTCTGACCCAAGTTGCAAAGATTTTTCCCTGTTGTCTCAATTCACGGCACTTTTTGGCGATGGTTTCATTTCTTGGGGTCAGGTGTTCATTGATATATATATTACCACCATCACTGTAACCAATTTCACTTGTCTTCAGGGTCTTCTTTTGTCTTCTGCTACTGAGAATCTCTTCCTTCTTCCACCTATTATTTAATTTCACAATTATCGGTTGAGGCCCAGGCTTTGTTGACGGGAGGCGGTGAGCTGCGTCTATGTTTGCCCTGGTGATTTCAACTCCTAACGTCTTGCCAATGTCCGAGATTTTGTGAAATACATCCTCCTCTCTTTCCGTGGGTATTCCATACACTATCAAGTTGTTCTTGCGCTGGTACTGTTTTAGTTCCTCCAATTCGTTGATAGCTCTAGATGCTGCCATTTCTGCGTCCTTGACGGTTTTTCTCTCTTTCTTCAGAGTTTCAATTTCCCGGTGGAGTTCATCATACTTTTCAGATAAGAAAGTTGCTAGTTTTCTTACCTCGTGGTTTTCTTCTCTCATCGCCGAAAGGGATTCCTCAAGTTTCTGGGAGAAAGATGCCATAACCTCTTTGAGGTTAGGTTGCGGGAGGCAGTCTTCCCGATTGCATGACCATTTGAAAGTATCATCTTTCCGGAATTGTTGGTACGTGTCTTTACTCATTTTCATGCATGTTACATGAAACCAGCGTCCACACTCACCATCACATCCTACAGCCTGCTGATTGTTCTTGATCTTTTTGCCGCATGGAGCACAGTTGACCGTCATGATATTAAATGTTATATGACTTCTCTTTTAGCAAGTTATGTATTGTATTTCTCTTACGTATTTTACCTACACTGTTCACACAATATTTAACACTTTAGTCACTCGCGTAATCCTCGGTAAACCTGCGTAATTTCTTAATTTTGCTTACGTTTGGAATATAAACCTTTTACATATCCGCCATTTTGAACTTTAGGTTACTAAATGCAACCAACTTCACCATGGGTCACTAAACAGCAACCAGCTATTATCTTGGGTCACTTAAGAGTAACCATTTTTACTTACTTACCAACCAACCATTATTGGGTCACTTAAGAGCAACCAACTTTACTTACTAATGGGTCACTTCAGAGCAACCAACTTCACTTACTAATGGGTCACTTCACGAGCAACCAACTATTATTTACTTACCAACCAACCATTATTGGGTCACTTAAGAGCAACCATTTCCTTACCGTCCGTAGGTGCCAACTGACTACGTCTGTAGAACCAGACAAATTAAATTTCTCACCTAATCAATTCAGAAAGAAAACCTTCACCTGTATCGCATACACAATCCAGCTTACAGTTCGCTCCCAAAACTGGCCTCCACACCTGCCACGTGTTTCAGCGACAAGAAATATCCACCTGCATATGCCTCTTCTAAGTTTCACTGCCTGCATATACCTCTCCTAAGTTTCACTGCCTGCATATACCTCTCCATCATAGAAAAGGCTCCTGCATATACCTCTTCTCGTAATAAGTCAAGGCACCACTCGACTAACTCAACTCAAACTTACCATCAGGGAATAATCATCCTGGAATCACCGACCCAACAAACTCTCGAAGCTCAAATACTACTCAGAGTACTGACAAAATAACACAACTCAATCCCACCAATACCAACATGGTACCAACAAAACAAAACCTATACACTAACCGAAGAAAACTCAAATACTCAACCGAGTACCAACGCACAAGAAAATAATAAAACACTAACCCTAATTAAACCTCAACTAGTACCAACAACGCAGTACATCAGACACAACAACAAAACACTCCCTAGCAAGTACTCACTCGAGCACCAAGTACCAACAAGGCACTTAACATACCTGAAATAAAAACAACAAAATGTACCCTCAAAATACTAAACTACGATGTGCGACCATCACTAGCCCGCACGACATCAAGAGTCACAGGAGCATAGCAATGTCGACATCACCAACCATCACTGAAAGTACCAGAATCATAAAAGACAGAGACCGGTTACTTCCGCTAGGTTGGTATCACTCCACGATCTCCGCACCAACTCTACACATCCCAATTGGCATCCTGAAATGCCCTAACCTCACTCACACAACAAGTACACCAACCATACGTGCAGTCCTGGCACGTCACTCGTTCGATTCCTCAACTCCAAATCAGACCTGAATTAAATTTCAAAATTTCTATCTACCGACTGAAGATCAAAACTTCACAGGACCAAAACACGATCACCTTGATCAGCTCTTCTTATAACTGCTTTCTGCTTCCTTAAATTTCGACCACACGTCGCATGAAACAGCTGCATTCACAACAAGCACACACCCAACACAACGGGGCTTCTCAACTCAACAGCTGACGTAACAACCTGACCTCGGCCTAGCAATAATAGAACTCGTTGTTTCACCACCTGAAAAGCTTCAGCTCGACACTGCTGTTATATGTACTCACAGTACATTACTCGTCCACCTGCATGTTCACTGAAATCTTCACTTATCAATATGTCACAAGACATTACACATTCAACTCGATGACAACAAGTATCTGCGCACAGATGTTTTTCACAGAATACAGCAAAATAATTGACCATTTAGATTACCAAATTTCATTATTGCTTAGATGACTTAATTCTCATTGGCAACACAGCCAGAACAAATAGCAATTCAAAATTTGGCAACCATGCAAGAAAGATTTTCAGCAAGAATTCAACACGTGAATGATAGCTCACTTTTCACCCAACTTGACAGGAACACAGAACGATTAGCCATTAGCACTTTACTTAACAGCTGTGCATAGAAAACTTTCTACCATTAATCAAATAGCTACTGTACTGGTTTGATCCTACCTTGGAAGCAGCTTGTAGTACGGAACATCACAGAGTGTGATAATAGAGAGAATCCAGCACCCAACTTTACCATGCTTACAGAGAGACCATGTTCTTGAGTGCCAGTATTAAAACTGGACTTGACTCGTCGTCAGTGCGTTCACGCACTGAGGAATGCCAGCAACGCTTTGTCCATTCACAGCCATGAAAAGAAAAACATATATTAGTCAGAGTACCACAGTAGGCATCCTACCTAACCTTAGTGAACCTTCAGTTACTCACTTCTCCCACGCTGCTCGAATCCACGTAAGTTAATTCTACACAATACCACGGCACAAAACAATACCAGGCAACGGGCCTCAGAAAATCGAACCACTGCGATGCTACCAAAAATCTGTACCGTTAAAATTGAGTGCAGGGGGGGTTTGGTACCCGGAGGCCAAAGTGGCCTGAAGACAATTAACCTAGTACTATTCTATGCGCTCAAAGAAACATGGACTCGAACAGCAGTAGGTAAAATAAATATATATTTCCAAGGGAAAAGAATACAAGGCCGAATGGCCATGGAAGGAACACCAATCTGCACTCCTACTATATACTTAAAATGGAGGCCAAG
Source organism: Meconema thalassinum (assembly GCA_946902985.2). Lineage (NCBI taxonomy): Eukaryota > Metazoa > Arthropoda > Insecta > Orthoptera > Tettigoniidae > Meconema > Meconema thalassinum. Next base: position 919,032,973 of record OX336388.2, on the reverse strand, counting down.
CTATATCCCCAAATTATATGGCAACGCTGTATAATTAAAACAGGTCACATTTACGTGATTTCAAATCACCTCATATTTAAACCTTTTCCAATTATATATCCGAAACTACTACAGTCTCATTTCGATTCATCACTCATTACATTCTTTCAAAAGGCTTCCGAAACTGTTTTGCAACCAGCATGGATGCTGTGCTTATGCGGCCATAATAGACCAAAAGATGCCATCTCAGACAAACGAAAAGCAAGGGACCGTTTGTCATTGTTAAAACTATCAAGTTCCCCACACCAAAATCCTGACAATTACATTCTTGAAATCATTTAATTTCACATTAGCAGCATGGAAAGATTAAAAATGAAACCAAACACATCTCGAAAGATGAAGTAAAACAAGCTCGTTTTCGCTGCTTAAAGAAGAGGAGGCGTGTTATGAATATAAAATAATCTTAGGCCACATTATAATAGACCCATAAAAATATAAATTGAACAAATTAGCCAATCCAAGAAAACGCCTTGATAAAAGAAGAATAGCGTCCTTTTGGGAAATCGAAAGTTATTTCAATGCATCCGGCCAGACGACACTTGGCCTCTTAAAAATTCACAAACTTAATTCCCACCTTCATGAAATGTCATAAATATTTTGTCTGACGGTTCTAGAGTTCCAACTATTATTATCCAACAGTTTTACCTTGTTCTCGGACCAAGATTTATGTAGTGGTCCGAGGCCACCACAAACCGCGTCCTTTCACCGTAAGCTCACATTATGATCTCTTTCGTCCAAGCTATTCGTAGCTCTCACAACAATGGGACGCCATTTTGCGCATGTGCAGAAGTTCATTTTAAAACAGATAACAACTGAAGAACGACTGGCACTAGTTTTAATGCCAACCTTGTTAATTAATTTTCCTTCACCTCTTAAATGATCGAAACATCCTTTTTAACCAAATTTAAATTGGCAATAGAATTTCCATTGATGTGTCCATCAATGATTGGCTATCCAGACTTTAGATTATAAGAACAAAGACCGCCAAATTTCAGTACAGTCCCACATATAAATTATTCACTAGACAGTCAACAATGGCTACATTCAATCAATGTAGACCGGAATACTTAGTTAATATATTTTCCATTAAAAGATAATGGGTAATTAAATTGTTTCTGTCTCCTTCTTGTTTCCCTGAAATGATTCACAAATAATGACCAGGGGCGTCGGCAGAAGGGGGGGGGTCACATGGGGGCGGCGGCGAAGTATTGTGAGTCGAAACCAATCGGCTCAGTTATATACCTTGTTTATCCAGGACTATCCTCCAATATCATGCTTTTAACAAGAGGAAGAACTTGTTTACAGGAAAAAACATAAGTCTTAATATGAGGAAACAACTGAAGACCTATGTATGGAGTATTGTTTTATATGGAAGTGAAACTTGGACAATGAGTGAAAGGGAGAGAAAGAGACTCCTTGTATTTGAAGCTTGGTGCTCGAGGAGAATACTGAAAATTAGTTGGAGAGAAATTGTCACGAATGAAGGGGGTATTTAGAAGAGCAGAAGAATGATGATGTTTTAAGCCACAAATAAAAATACAGCGGGTTCATCTAATAGGATTGACCACCTCACGTGATGTAGTTGCTAGCGTTCTTGGCTGTCGCCCTGGGAGGGTCTGGGTTCAATTCCTGTCTCTGCCAAGAAATTTTAATTCTGGTGTGAGGGCTGGAACGGGGTACACTCAGCCTCTTGAGACAAAACTGAGAAGAGGAGGTTTTGATTCCCACCTCAGCCATCCTGGAAGTGGTTTTCACTGGCTGCCCACTTCTACTCCAAGCAAATGCTGGGATGGTTCCTAACTTAAGACCACGGCCACTTCCTTCCCAATCCAATCCTTAATTTACACAAACACACATTAGTACACCCATCACAGGTTATCACACAAATCACACACACCCAAAACACGGGGCTATATGACCACTATGTCGCAGCATCATCATCTAAAAGGGCATAGACTTGATGGATTATTACGGAATATAATAGAGAGTTCCATTGAGGGCAAATTATAGAGGACAACCAAGACAAGAGTACATGACAAAAATATTAGGAGACATGAGATGCAATTTCTACTACAAACTGAAAAGCGAGCTGCTATGCCAACCTGTCATACGGCTGATAACTAGAGATCCATGTAGGAAACAGTATCAAACATAAGAAGTTTGATAATATTGCCTCAATAGTGCAATTTTTTGGTTTCCCATAGGAGGATGTACCTTGTTCTGTGTTGCAGGTTATTCCTCAGCTGATAGCTCGTATTGACACACCTCGGGCCCTGGTGGGTCGTCTTATCCACCATTTGCTGATTGATATTGGCAAGCACCATCCTCAAGCCTTGGTGTACCCTCTGACGGTGGCGAGCAAGTCTGCCAGCTCGGCTCGTCGCAATGCTGCCAACAAAATCCTGAAGAGCATGTGTGAACACAGCCCTCTGTTGGTGCAACAGGCAGTCATGGTGAGTACAGCAGCCACATCTGTTTGTCCATGTAGAGTTGTTGTTGCATTTCTTCTCCATCCAACCCTCATTTCTTTGGCTTGGATCTGATACAGTTACCACAAGCATTTTTATCACTTTTCTTGAATATTGTGATTATGATGGCATTCTTGAGTTTCCCAAATTAAGAGGATAAGTGTGAAGGACCTGTGTCCAGGGGTGAACCTTCAGACTAAATAAGCTCCAGAAAGATGTTTCCCCTCTCCACTCATTAAAAATGAGTGCATTAGGAATGACATGCAAGTGACCTGTACGATGGAAGAAAGACTACTCATTTCACAGTTGAAGTGCTTTGGGCATGTGCAGAGGATGGAGGATAATTGAATCCCCAGACAGTACTTGGAAATGGCAATACCTGGAAGGAGACCTGTTGGATGTCCAAGAAGGAGGTGGCTGGACCATATAAATGCAGACCTTATTGTGAAAAGAACAACACTGCAGAATGTGGAAGGAGAGGAACTCTATAATGACAGGAACCGATGGAGGCATATTGTCCCGCTGGAAGGATACCCAGATGATGATGATGAAGGATTTTAAAATCCTACCTGGCCCGCTGGAAGGATACCCAGATGATGATGATGATGAAGGATTTTATCTCTTAGTCATCATCACCATCATCATCATCAGGATATCCTTCCAATTGGTGGGTAATTTTTAAGTCCTGCAGCGTAGCCGTGTTTGTGAAATCATGCACCACGGCCGCGTGGGCAGCTGCAGGTAGTTCGGAGATCGCAGGTTCGATTCCCAGCACTGACGGTGGCTATCCTGAGTATGGCAGATGCCAGGATAGTACCTTACTCCAAGCCCAGGGCACCTACCCCATCCCTGTCCCTAATACTCTTACTGTTACCACATAAATACAGGCTATCATACAAGTTCAACACACATCCAACTACATGTCCCATGCCCCTGAAATACATTCACAACAACGGTTAATTTTAAATTTAAGGGACAAGAAAACTTGTAATTAAAAAAATACACTCACCGGCAAAGAAAGTAAAACACTATGAATTTCAGACTAACCTCAATGTTGGACCGTTCCAAACCTCGTAATAACCAAATACAGTGGAACCTCGTTGGTACGTTTTTCAAGGGACCGAAAAATTTGGACGTAAAAAGCGGGAAAACGTACTAATGAAAAATGAACATTAAACCTCATTAACTTGTTTCAGTGCGAGAAAAGTTAAAAAAAACGTGTTAATCGGAAGTACGTACTATCGAATAAACAATTTTAAACAACCTACAGAATTATTGTATTACAGAACTAGTTTACACAGCATAGAGAAACGAGAGCAATGAAAACAAGAGAAAAATTTACTATTCCGGTACCGTACTCTAAATTGAAGTACCGGTACTGTAGTACGAGTTGAAGTATTTAACTTTCTATCATTGATTTCAGCTTAAATACATGTTTTTCTTGATATTCTGTGGAAAAGAAGTGCCGTATTCTTTGGTGTGAACGATTGGATATAACCGAAGTTCTTTTTTAGGTTAGAAATTCTCGCGCTTGTACAGAAAAAAAAATCCTCGCACTTAAGGTAAGGATTTCTGTCTACTTCTTTAAGAATTTTTATTTACTCATCACTAGTTAACGATTTAATGACTTTCTTAGGCCTATCCATTATTGCAATACGACGCAACAAAATTATCACTAGGTTTCACAACTTCTTCGGTAGTGTAATGCGTGAATCAGATCGTATTGAGTTTCAAGGTCGATACGGTAAAATTGTGGAATCGGACCGTATCCAAACTGGTGTTCAGGAACGTGATTGTAAACGCATATCGTATTCAAAGCGATTCTGCGCGCTCTTGAGTTACATTTTTAAACTAATTTAGGCCTACCCTCGTCTGTCGCCGAACTCTCTAATCGCTAATTTTACTTTCTGCCCATATTCTTCGTTACTGTTTGTGTTCCTGTCGTGGTTGATAAGCGTAGTTTGTTGCACGTGTTTTTAGCATTAATGTATTTTTGTCTGTTTTACCTTTAATGTCTGGTGTATCCGTACGTAAATTGTGGCACGTTACAGATCGCATTCGGGGCAACATTCCAGCAGCCCGGCGTCTCTAAAAGCTTTAAGCTTCAGTAGTTAAAAGGGACGTTAAAACAATAACATTTTATCATTATTAAACTGAACATAAACTTGCTAAAAACAAACAACAGCAAAATCTTCCGCGCATCCTTTTTACGTGTTTACAAACCACCCGTAAAAGAGAAAGTCGGACGATAATTACAGGTCCTTTATGTTTTACTGTTTAATACGAGTTAGCCAACAAAACTGCAGGTTGGCCACCATAAACTAAACAGCGTATTGAAATCGCGAACTGAAACTGCTCATGTAAATGGGCATCATACCGAAAACAGGATCGTATTCAAATCGATTTGAGTTCGCCATGTAAACGCACTAATGCAGGAACTAACTGCCGTAGACACTGAGGCCGGACAGAACAGATGTGCAATATTGTCGGCGCGTGCTTTAATACTGCCGCTATACTCGTTACATTGTTCTGTGACCCGTTATGTCGCAACCCTCGCCCGCTTGTTGGCCAGGAATGTTATCTCAAAGCGGCCGGGCTCCCATTCCACTAGGGGTGGACAAAGAATGCTTTCAGGGCTGACGAAAATACGATGCACTGCAAAATACGCAACGTGACCCTGTTTAAAGAAACAAGTCTCTGTCTTGCGTTCTGTGCGTACGGGCGGTATAACTCACGCTACGCGACGAAAATTTGATCGTCGTAAGCGGGAATAGAAAACGTATCAAGGGGATATATCAACATGTATTTAGCAGCAATGGGACTGGGACTTGAGAAAATCATCGCGTTAAACGGGAAAACGTCGTAACCGAGAACGTGCTAACGAGATTCCACTGTAATATGCTATTACAACAATATGGCAATGTATCATAAGTTAATTACCCTAATTAGCACACTAATTGATAAACATTGACCATAATAATCAGAACAGTGCGCAAACACAAATTTGGAAATGTCGAAACCTGGAATCTATCGTAGGCTACTGTCCTCAGACCTGTTGCACTGTATGACGACTGTTGTAGACAAATAATAATGTTCACAAAAATTCACGGCCCAGCAATAATAAACCTTAAGACAACCGTTTGTGGTTACTGTTCTCCAAGGGCGAGAAACAGTAACATTGGTGTTGTGAATGTCACGATCAACAATGTTTATCAATTGTTGTGATGAAACTTCCCAAATGAGCTAATTAAATCAAGGCACATTGCCATATCGCTGCAAAGTCACAGCATTCAATTTATACCAGATTTGTAACGGTCAAACTATGAGTTATGTCTGATATTCGTAGTATTTCGCTTTTTTTGCCGGTGAGTGTAATTCAAAATTTCCTAAAGTCATACATGGAAACCTTGATGTGATATGAGACATAGAGTACAAAATCCAGCCTAACCCAAAATTTAGAGCCAGTTGAAAAGTCCAACTTGCTGGTACAGTACCTCTTAAAACCATTTAACAGTTACAGGTATGTGCCTAATATCCAGTGTGGTGTGTGTTGGCAGGTGAGTGATGAGCTGATCCGAGTTGCAATCTTGTGGCACGAGCTGTGGCATGAAGGGCTGGAGGAGGCCAGTCGGCTCTACTTTGGGGAGAGGAACGTGAAGGGCATGTTCGACACCTTGGAGCCACTACATGCCATGCTGGAGCGTGGCCCACAGACACTCAAGGAGACGTCTTTTAATCAGGTAGCCAACATCCACTCGTCCTACTACAGAATGCAGTGACATCTTGTATTTTGCCCTTTTCTAGAGGCCACCAAATTGTTGTAAAGTTAAGAACAATGTAAAATTGACAGAACTAGCAACAGCTAATTGACTCCTGCTTGTACATTGATTGGTTACAATAATGTAGAATATGAAGAATATTTACTGAATATTTGTTTCAATACAAAACAGTGATTTATTTCTTTAGTTTCTACACTATAAAATACAGTATTAACTCGGCTATAAGACCCCCTGTTTTTCTAAACTTTTAGTTCCAAAATTGAGGGGTGGGGTACTATAGATGCAAACTTTGCAAAACTTCATTATTTTGGGAAAGGGAGAGAGTAAAAATAAGATATTTTATTTTGATGCTACATAGTACGATAAATTTAATCAAAATGAACAAAGTTCACATCTTTAATCAGGCCATTATGAGACTGCCATAACCTCACTTATCCACCACTATTCCCTACCCCCCAATGACTTTCACTAATATCCCTTGCTAAGCAAAAATCTTAGTATCAAAGAAATAGAATGGAATGGACAAAGTATCAGACTTGGAAATGCAAACTTTATTTTTATTTGAACATACGGAGAGAGAATGCATCAATTTGCGAATGAGTGATGATGGTGAACGATCACATCTCACTAACATTTGTAAACACAACCGAGTACGTATTATTCACATATTTCACATTAATATACCTATAACGTTTCACACAAATGCCAACGGTTCTTGTTTAAAATAAAACTGAGAAGAAGGCTGTCACAAACAACACAAAGAATACAAAAGAAAATTATGTAGGCAAGATATGAAACCATAACTATCATTGGCGAATTTTAAACTTGGCTCTTCTACTCGGCCAATAGTGGCATCTTCTATTGGATATCGGGTGAAGCCTATTGGCTACACAATTTGATATCCGTCCAATTGTGTAGGCAGTACATGCACGTAAAATGGCTGTCTTATCGTCTGAATAACAAAATAATGTAACAAGAAAATTATTTTTATCATAAAGGAGGATGAATTTCAGTTATAATTTAAAAAGTTTTTGAGATTTTGTCAATTCCCAAGAATGTTGTATTTTGACTCTCAATTAAGGAGGGGTACTATAAGCGATTTCCAAGAATTTTGTATTTTGGCTCTCAAAAATTAAGGGGGAGGGGGTACTATAGGCGAGGGGGTCCTATAGACGAGTAAATACGGTAGGTATCTTATTGTGTGCAAAGACAAAGTTTCTTCTTTTGTCATTGTGTTTACATCATAAACACATTTCTTCCCAGTATTTTGTATTAGGACCTATGGAGATTTTTTTTTTCATGTTTCATCTGTATTGGATCTTCGTGCCTACAAGAATCCTGTCAGAATAGTGATCCTTTAGTCCAAAAGTTCGAGGAGCTCTGCATGTATTTCATCCATTCCATTCTTCGCTTTGTGAATGGCAGACCTCACTTCATCCTTTAGGAAATCGGTACCTTTGTTCACCTTATTCACACGTTGTTTGGCTCAATTGTCATTGAACAGTTCTTCAGTATACAACCTCCAGATATTGAAGTTTTCATTGATGGCAGTCACATTGGGGTTGTTTTTAGCAACCAGAACTTGATGACATTTTGTCTGATGTAGTCCGAGGCACCTCTTCTTGTGCAGATTAAAAGTGTTCTTTTTCTGCTGCAGGACTTTCACCTCTCGATATCACTCGGTCATCCATCATTCTTTTGCAATTATGATGATCCTTTTAACGTTGTTATGGACTTGGCATTTCTGTGGGTCCCAGAGTTTCCACTTCTGATCCATGAATGCCAATCTCATCAGTCATACACAGCTGTTTCTTGTTCTTTCTTACAGGAAAGAAAGTTGTTGTCAGAACCGGTTTCACATCTGTCCATAAGACATGTATCAACGTTCCTATTTTCTTTGGAACCCTTCAGATAAGTCATGTTGAATCCTGTGCCGAAATAAGTTGTTCTTGATGTTACTGATGTCCATCCATACAGGTCTAATGGTCTTGCAAATTGCCTTGAATTTCAATTGGATACATGCGACTACACGGTGTGGTTGGATGCAACGCCTGCCCCAGGCAAGGTTTCCTCCAATTTAAAGCTATTGCGGAAGTGCTATAATAATAATAATAATAATATTGTATGGCCTCAGGTGCTGGGTGCAAGCTTTGTTATTTGACACCCAGAGGGTAGCTTACATGTTGAATTTTGTTGTTCCTGGAAGCTCTATGAAAGTCAAGGAGATTACCGTATATACCCGAATGTAAGACGAGGTTTTGTCCCACTTTGTGTGTTATAAAAATTTGGGGTCGTCTTATATTCAGGGTATTGAAAAAAAAAATATATATATATTTTTTTTAAAATACTATTATTATTTGCAAAGTAGTATGCGGGGTTGGCATCTTGTAACTCGCAACAAATCAATTCGTTAATGAAGATTAAAATATGGTTTGTTATGCTTAATTACCATGCATATACGAATAGCATACATTTTGAGGTTAGGATTTACGCATACACATCATTTTAAGCGGATAAATTATATGTTCGAAAGCATACGGAAATATGTTTTAAAACAATCTTTACAAGAACAACCAGTCAGTTTTACGAGCAGTAATTGAGTGATCAACGTATCTTAATTTAATAACGTCTCCCATTCTTGTACAAAGAAATTATAGAGTATGTCTTGGAAAAGCGAGCAGAGGGATTTCCGATAATACGAGACGTTATAAAAATAAGCACTACCTTAAGGGCATAAATTGTGCAAGTTATGAGTTAGCGAGTATTTTTTTGAAAAAATCTGTAAGAGGCAGTTGATAACTAGGCCTCGTCTTATATTCGGGGTCGTCTTACATTCGGGTATATACGGTAGATATCTAAGCTCCTTGAACACTAGCGCTTTCTAGTAGAGAAATGAGGAACTTTGTGTTGGCGGAAACTCCCGAGATTAATTTTGCCATTATGAACACGGCCTACTGAATTCAAACGGGTTCTTTGACATGCCAACATCGTAATTTTTTCCGCCTTTCAAAAATCACTTACCATGGCGAGGAGCAAACCTGCAAGCTTGGGGTTAGTAGACTGACACGTTAACCACTTACCCACTGTGGTAAGCTAAAGCACCGTGGCACCGTGCTGATTGACCGGCATGAAATCAATCGGATTACTGTACAAACTTAGTGTTCTGCAGTATCTTGGGATGACATGCAGGTGTATAGCTGACTGGCTGTTAGTATAAACCAAGTATTACGTTGTTGTTAATTAATTTAGGAGTTTGCAACATCGTGGTCATGTAGCCCCAAGTACTTGGGTGTGTGTGGAATTTTGTCTGATAACCTGAATTATTGTGATGGCTGTATTAGTGTGTGTATTTTTAATTCAGATGAGGATTGGGAAGGAGGCATCCATGGCCTTAAGTTAGGAACCATCCCAGCATTTGCCTAGAATAGAAATGTGGAAAACCACTTTCAAGATGGCTGAGATGGGAATTAAACCCTCCTCTTCTCAGTTTTGCCATGAGACTGAGTGTAACCCGTTCCAGCCCTTAGACCAGAATTAAAATTTCTTGGTAGAGCCGGGAATAGAGCCCGGACCTCCAGGGTGACGGTCAAGAATGCTAGCCACTACTCCACGAGATGGTCACTAAGCATCAAGGACGACGAGATGTTCTTTGTGGCAGAACTGCACCAATCTGCTATCTCTATTGTTTCTATCACCAAGACCATATTGCTGACTATCTTCTCATTGGAAGTCCCTGAATGATGTTCATGTCATGCTTTTCTGAGAGGTCCTGCATACTTTTGACCTGAATGTAGAACTCCTCCACTTCAGCATCATCTTTGTGAGCTGTAACGTGGATACACCTGTATATTGATGTTAACTGGATTGGCTTGATGCTGTAGTAGCGCAACTCTGAGTATTTTCACACCATTGTTTACAACTCATGACACAGCGATAGCCACCTCTTGACAATGACTGGGCCTGTCACTCCGACATAATGCCTATAAAAGAATGTACTGTAATCATAATACTGCATGGAATGTAAATTGAATATTCTACCATGTTGAATGTTTGAGCAGTACCGTCTGGCACACCACAGAATGTGCCTTTGATGTCTTGTCAAATCATTTCCAAGATTCACCAATCTTTGACAACTTTTCTTGTAAAGCTTCCAATTGAAAATAATACTTGATGGTCATTGTGCAAAGATGTTTGAGAAAGTTTTGGAAAAGAGAATTAGGACAAGGATAGAAGGAGGGATGAGGGAAGAACAACATGGCTTCAGAGCAGGAAGGTACACAGTGGATTTGATTTTTGCTATAAGGCAGTTACAAGAACAGCACTATGAGTATGGAACAGATCTACTGATGGCCTTCCTGGACATTGAGAAAGCAGATGACAGTGTATGCAGAAACAAAGTATGGAAGTTCCTGGAGGATAGAGGAGTAGAAAAATGGACTGTAAGGAGGATAAAGGAGATGCACAAGGGAAGCGTGAACTGTGTGAAAGTGGGAGGAGAGAGATCGGACTGGTTGGAACAGAGAAACGGCCTGAAACAAGGAAGTGCACTGTCACTGTTACTTTTCATTTTGGTGATGGATGGCATAATGACCCGAGTGGCACAAGTAATTGGGGAAGGAAAGATGAAAGCAATGGTGTTTGCAGATGATTTGATGATTTGGGGAAACAAAGAGGAGGAGGTACAGGAACAGTTGGACGTGTGGGAAGGAATAATACAAGGATATGGGATGAAATTTAGCATAAATAAGAGTGAGAGGGTGATCACAACAAGGAAGAAGGAAAGAACCACAACGGGAATAACAATTGGTGGGGAACAGCTGAAGAAAGTGGAGAGTTTCAAGTACTGATACAAGATAATGGAAGAAACTATAGAGAAATAAATGAGCGGGGGAGACAGGCAAAAGCATTCCGGAGGAGTGTGAGAAGCATGTTATGGAGCAAGGATGTCTCTCAGTACAGCAAAAAGATTATATATCGGACGTACTATGTCCCTATCCTGACGTATGCCTCGGAGACCTGGGTTATGAAAGGAAGGGAGAAGAGCAAAATACAGGCCAGTGAGATGAGGTTCTTGAGAAGCAGTATTGGAGCTACAAAGATGGACAGAATAAGAAATGAGAGGACCAGAGAATTATGAAGGAGGAACCATTACAGGATGGTATAGAGAAATCTTGACTTAGATGGTATGGACATGTAAAACGAATGGAGGAGAAGAGGATACCCAGGACGATACACGAGACGAAGTGGGAAGGAAAGAGACCGAGAGACAGGTGGCTGAAGGGGGTGGAAGAAAGCGTGAAGAAGAGAGGAGAAGACTGGACAAGGGTGGAGGCTGAGAGATGGTGGGAAGACAGAAGACGATGGAGAGGCTTGTGTTCCAAACAGACCCAGCCAGTGGCTGGAAACTGTGCAAGATGATGATGATGATGATGACTTGATGGTGTACAAGTCCCTTTAGCATTGCCTTAACATTTTACTTGCAATTCATCTGTATCTATGAATTGTATTCTTCAGTGGAGGATATTTAAAAAAAACAGTGTTTTCAATTGACAATACACATTATCTTGTCCAAGTGCTAAGTGTGGTGGTGATTGTTATGTCCAGAGGGAAAACATCAAGGCTATTGGCCCCATATCATACAGACACCTCTCTCTTTCTTGTTCTGTCATTTATTTTGTGGCTTATGCTCTTGTGGCAGTTTGGATGCTAGTATCCAATGTGAAATGTGGGAAGTTCATGTGTTTTGACAAACAGCAGAACGATTCCAACCTTGAAATATTATTGTATTATTCCAACGAAAACTTGTTTGTTCTACTTTTCTATTCTTTTTTTTTTGAAGTGTGAGCCTGGTACATATACTTTAAAAATGTATTAATATTTAATCCAGTTAAGAATGATGTATTTTACCCAAGAATTTTCTGTCACTCAAAACTTTTGACTGTCTAAGAGGATGTTGTAGACCCACAGCCATGTCTAAGCTACTTGTTCTCAGGCATACGGACGTGACCTGATGGAGGCTCAAGAATGGTGCCACCGGTACAAGGTTTCGGGCAATGTTCGTGATCTGAACCAGGCCTGGGACTTGTACTACCATGTGTTCCGACGCATCTCTCGTCAGCTTCCCCAGCTGACCAGCCTGGAACTACAGTACGTGAGCCCTAAGCTGCTCATGTGTCGAGACCTAGAACTGGCTGTGCCTGGGAGTTACGTTCCTGGACAGCCAGAGGTGCGCATCGCACACATCCAGAGCTCCCTGCAGGTTATCACATCGAAACAAAGGCCAAGGAAGCTGTGCATTAGAGGTTAGCTATACAGTAGAACTGTAAACACAGAACGGTCTCTTTATTAGGAACACCTGGGGTGTGATACCACATGGTGACATCAGTGTTTACCTTCCCTTTGGACTTCAAACAATATCATATGGAGGTGATGGTAATTGTGGCAACTTAAGCTCCTGTGATCGCTGGCAGATAATTGGGGCCAATCGGTGTGGTGCCAGTATCTCGACAGTAGCTGCTTATGTAGTATCAAGGATGTACCAAAAGTGAAGAAATCGTGGACAGATATCAAGCACACAAGCAAACTCAGGGCGGCCACGCGTAATTAATCAGCACTGGGAGCGTTGATTGTCACAATAACAACATTTGACCCACCAGTTCAACAGCGGGCAGGTACATCCAGTTCCCACAATGATCATGTAACATACTTTGCATCGCCTTGTGTTAAGGAGTCATAGACCAAAAAGCACAAAGCCACTCATAAGCCCAGGAAAGGTGTTGGTGGACCTTAGATGCATGGAAGTGGGTTGTTTGGAGTGATAAGTCCCATTTTCTGTTACACCGTACTGACGCCACATTTTGTGTAAACATCATGAGACGACCTCTCCCATCTGTATCATTTGCTTCCAACTGACCCTTGGCGACTGTTTCATTGTCTGGGGTGCCCTAAGGCCATTAGTCATCATACATGGGTTGGTTTCTTAGTTTTGGCACCTTAGTTACAACTGGATTAATAACTCACTTAGATGGTTCCAAGTTTCACTGGCCCTCGATGTAGTCCCCACCGTTGCGTACAACGTGTTCCCAGCGATGCGGAAGTCGTTGGATCCCGTTGGCACTGCCCAATCTATCGATGGTACGAAGAGAGCGCTCGGCAGCCTGCTTAACGTCTTCAATGGTACGGAAGCGCTGCCATACTGTTCCCCGAGGGCAAACCGTTAATGCGGCGTACTATTGTTCGTTTCTGCAAGACCATCTCCAAGGAACTCTGAGAAGGAAACGGCGCCACCACATGGTTACACCGCCCATCGTTCTGCATGACAATGCTAGGGCACACACAGCAGGCGTTGTGTTGGCATTGTTGGATCGCTGGGGTTGGGAGGTCCTCTATCACCCCCAATATTCTCCCGACATCAGTCCCTGCGACTATGATCTCATCCCGAAGATGACGATGACAATAACGTTAAGCAGGCTGCCGAGCTCTCTCTTCGTACCATCAATAGATTGGGCAGTGCCAATGGGATCCAACGACTTCTGCAACACTGGGAACACATTGCACGCAACGGTGGGGACTACATCGAGGGCCTGTGAAACTTGGAACCATCTAAGTGAGTTATTAATCCAGTTGTAACTAAGGTGACAAAACTAAAAAACCAACCCAAGTATCATACATGTATAGTGAAGATAACAGCAACTTGCAACGATATCTTCGGGCCATCTTTGCCAACAGCAATCCCATATTCCAGGCAGACAATACACCACATCACCAGGCTGGTTGGAAGAACATGACAATTTTCCCTCAACTCTCCTGTCGAACATCTCTGGGATACGTTGTGAGGGCTGTTCCTATGCTGCACGAAATGTGCATCAACTGCACAAGATGCTGCAGCATGCCTGACTTAGATTTGATATGAATGACTTGCATCACCTTGTGGAATTTGTTCCCCAGTATGTGCAAGCCATGATCACCCACAAATAGGTCCAACCCATTATTGCTTACGTGTTCTTAATAAAGTGATTTCAGTGTATCGCCACCATCATCACCCAATCTATCAAGTGCTGCCTTTGGCATTGATAAACCACATCTTCTAACTTAACGGAAACTATTGGATTTAGATTGTTGATTTGGGTAAATAAATTCTTCTGTGGCAATTTAGTTAATAAGTTTGTATTTTGTGTGTAACTGCAAATTATTAAAAGCTGTATTTATAAATACCGTATTTACTCGGCTATAAGACCCCCTCGCCTCTAGTACCTCCCCACCCACTCTTAATTTTCGAGAGCCAAAATAAAAAATTCTTGGAAATTGCTTATAGTACCCCCTCCTTAATTCATCATCATCATCATCATCATCATCATCATCTTGAGCAGTTTCCAACCGCTGTACGGGTCTGCTTGGAACATAAGCCTCTCCATCGTTTCCTGTCCATCCACCATCTCTCGTCATTTACTGTGTCCCAGCACACTCCTCTTTCCTCCACACTCTTCTTAACTCCTTTCGTCCATCTGTCCCTTGGTCTTCCCCTTGGCCTCCTTCCCGTCATTTCCATTCCAAACATCTTCTTCGGTATCCTCTCCTCTTGCATCCTCCTCACATGTCCATACCATTGTAGCCTAGATCGCTCTATTCTATTTTGCAATGGTTCCTCTCTTACCATCTCCCTGACTCTCTCATTCCTTACTCTGTCCAATCTTGTCACTCCTACCCTACTCCTCTGGAACTTCATCTCCACTGCTCGTATTTTATTCTTGTCCCTTTCCTTCATCACCCATGTTTCTGAACCATATGTCAAAATTGGCACAAAGTAGGTCTTGTAGATGATTCCTTTACATTTTTGTGGTACATCTTTATTCCATATCATCCCCCTAACACTCTTGAAAAATCCATCTGCGCACCTTCCCCGCTCATTTATTTCCATCCTATTGCCTCCCTTTTCTTCAATTATGCTTCCCAAATACTTGAAGCATTCTACTTTCTGCAACTGCTGTCCTCCAAGTGTTATGCCCATATCCAGTCTGTTCTTCTTCCTCGTTGTGATGACCACTTCACTCTTTTGTGCTGAGAACTTCATCCCATATGATAACACTACCTTCTCCCACTCATCTAATTGCTCTTGTACTTCTTCCTCATCCTCTCCCCAAACCAGAAGGTCATCAGCAAACAACATTGCCTTCATTTTCCTTTCCCCAATGCTATTTACCACTTTTCGTATGATTTCATCCATCACCACTATAAATAACAGGGGTGAGAGGGCACTTCCCTGTTTCAGACCACTCTCCAGTTGAAACCATTCCGTTCTCTCTCTTCCCACCTTTACACAGCTTTTGCTTCCCTCGTACATTGCTTTCACTCTTGCCACTGTCTCCTTGTTCACTGCTTTTGCTCTCATTGCTTCCCATACCTTGTTTCTATTAATACTATCATATGCTTTCTCAATATCCAAGAAGGTCATCACCAGATCTTTCCCATATTCATAATGGTGTTCTTGTAGCTGTCTTACTGCAAAGATGAGGTCAACTGTTGACCTTCCTGGCCTGAATCCATACTGTTCTTCCCTCAGCCCATCTTCAACTTCTGTCCGAATTCTTCTCTCCAGTACCTTCTCAAATATTTTGGCGCAGTGGCACATGAGAGTCAAAATACAACATTCTTGGAAATTGACGAATTCTTTAAAAAAATTATAATTGCAACTGAAATTCATTCTCTTTTATGACAAAAATATTTTTCTTGTTACGGTATATCAGCCTAGTTTGTTATTCAGACGATATGACAGCTATTTTGAGTACCGCATACGCGATTGGGCAGGATATCGAATTGTGTACCCAATGGCCTTCACCCGATATACAATAGAAGATGCCACACTATTGGCCGAGTAGAAGCGCCCTTCGTCAATGAAAGTTTTGGTTTCATCTTGCCTGCATTCTTCTGTTTAGTATTGCCGTATTTATGTTGCGATTCGATTGTGTTTACAGCAGTCTCCTTAGTTTTATTTTAAACACATTTCATTTGTTGCAATAACCATCGGCGTTTGTGTGTGTGAAACGTTATTGGTATATGAATGTGAAATATGTGAATAATACGTGCTCAGTTGTGTTTACAAATGTTAGTGAGAAGTGATCCTGCATTCCCTAATTGATGAATTCTCCCTCCCTATATTCAAATAAAAATAAAGTTTGCATTTCCATGTCTGATACTTTGTTCATTTAATTTTATTTCTTTGATACTAAGATTTTTGCTTATCAAGGGATAGTAGTGAAAGTCATTGGGGGATAGCTGGGAAAGTGAGGTTACGACAGTCCCATAATGGGCTGATTAAAGATGTAAACGGTGGCTTCGGTGGCGTAGTTGGTAGCATGCTAAGCTTCTATGCCCAAGATAGCGGGTTCAAACCCGGCCGAAGCCGTCGGATCTTTCAAGAGCGTTAAAAATCCCTTAGTATGCCTTCCTTCGGAGGGGAAGTAAAGCCGGCGGTCCCATGTCATAGATTTATGGCATGTTAAAGAACATTCCACTAATTACACCTGTGTGAAACTAAATTGTATAGGTTAAGAATGTAAACGCTCTTAGGTTGCTACGTTCGTTGCCAAGAGCCGACTTGGTGGCGTCTAGTAGCTAAGTTCTGAACTAGGCCTAGTAGTCGTTGACGGTGGCGTTTGGCGATAAAAGTAGGAACTATTTAAAAAATTCAATGTTGCAGTCCTTACTTGAATTAATAAAACAGATACACACACTAATACAGTCATCACAATTAACACCGGTTATCAGACAGATTCTACACACAACCAAAGTACACGGGGCTACATGACCGCATTGTCGCAGCCCCTAAACTATGGAACCAACCAACCAAAGATGTAAACTTTGTTTATTTAGATTAAATATATCATAATATGTAGCATCAAAATAAAATAGCTTATTTTTCCTCTCTCTCCCTTTCCCAAAAAAATGGATTTTTGCGAAGTACGCGTCTGTAGTATCCCCCCCTCAATTTCAGAACGAAAAATTTAGAAAAAAGGGGGGTCTTACAGCCGAGTAAATACGGTAAGTGGCATTGTGCCAACTTTCAGTCTGTAAGCCACAGCCACTGAACAACGTACAGTGACTGTTTACCAGAAAAGAAATACAGTAAAACTTCTTTTATACGATTCACACTTATACGTTTTCTACACTTATACGATTTTTTTCTTGGTCCCGGCAAAATCCCTATACTTTCCATGTTAATTTATTTCCGATATACGTTTTACATTTATTCGTTTTTCACGCTTATACGATCATATCTTACGTCCCCGAGAGAAAAATGCGTCGTTTATACGTTTACAACGGTTTCCCTACCTAAAATCTCTAAAAATATTGGAGCCAGAAACTTATGACACGCACTGTACGTTTCTCGGAAACCATCCCTCGCGCGGCGCTATGTTGTGGCGAGAGCGACCTTGAAGTTGCGTGTGTTGCGAAATACAACATCACTTGCTGCAGTCATTGTTCTGCCTTGTTCGGTGCTTCAGTTGTGGTTAACCTTGATAGCAGTGAACATCGGTGAAAGGAAGAGGAAGTGCATTACGATTGTTGTTGTTCACTTCTTAACGGGGGCCATCGCTCGCCGCTCGCCCGCGCTGCGGGCCTGTCTCCCGCCAGCCACTTTGCCGTAATGCGGAGCTCGCGCGGCCTATATATAGCCTATACTGTAGTTCACAGCTGGTGCTGAAAATGTTCGCTATTCACTGCTACACATCGCTGGCACCTCTTTATGAAATTGTAATTTACGTTCTGAAGTTCCTCACCACCGATTGACTGTATTTCAACTGTAATATAGTCTTTAAGCTCATTTTCGCGAAAGATTTTCTGTACTTTATGAAGGTATTTACACACGTTCACGTAATGAAAATCGCATTGGAACATCACACTGAGCACTAAAGACGTGAACAATTGACTAAACTGAACCCCACACTGCTAAAGCACACTGCAAAGGAGGGAAATTTGTGGCGCCAAGAAGCGCATTACGGCCAAGTGCTTGACGGGGGACCGGCTCGCGGCGGGCGCGAGCGAGAGTCCGCGTCGCATATAACACCAAGTCCCTGTATAACCCATAATGTCACATACATTTTGCAGTTTTTATTTAGCGACTTTCATTTACGCGTTTTTCACGCTTATACGTTTTTTTCATTTGGTCCCTTGAAAATCGTATAAGTGAAGTTTTACTGTACAGTGAATTTATTTGGCATACTGTTCTAGATGTACAAATGTGGAGAGTAGACATAAGTCATAGTAAGAGTGCTAATTAGCTTCAATACTGAGATATGCACATGACTTGTATGAACAGGCAGCAATGGTCGAGACTACATGTTCCTGCTGAAGGGCCACGAGGACCTGCGGCAGGACGAGAGAGTGATGCAACTCTTTGGGCTGGTCAACACGTTACTACTCAACGACCCCGACACATTCCGCAGGAACCTCACCATTCAGGTGAGCCACTCTTTGTCTACAACAAATATCCCTCAATTTTCCCAGTTTTCCTTAGTGAATTCTCTGTACAGCTGTCTTATACATGTCATTATCATTCCCAAATGTGTAACCATGAGCGCGAAGTCATATATCACATCTGTGATGAGGAGCAGAAAACCCAAAGATCAGGGATTGAATTCTGTTGCTGAAAGCAGCCATCCTGAATGTGAGTTTTCTCTGGGTTTCTCCTCCTTCCAGGCATGTTACTTCAAATCCCAGATCACCTTCCCCATTCCTGACCCTATGAAGTTACACTCACTACTACAGTCCCAGAGAAACACAGGTTATCAGACTTGCAACATATACAAACATTTCCTATTGATTAGCATGATACAGTATCATCTTCTTGTTGGAACAGGGTCTACTGAGTGGATGATGTTTCATCACACTGTTAGCTTGCCACAGTGGGTGAGTGGCTATCGTGTCGGATTACTAACCCCAAGCTTGCAGGTTCGCCCCTGGCTGTGGTAAGTGATTTTTGAAAGGCGGCAAAAATTACGACACCATGTCATACGATGTTGGCATGTTAAAGAACCCATTTGAATTCAGTAGGCCGTGTTCATAATGGCAAAATTAATCTCGGGATTTTCCGCCAACACAAAGTTCTTCTACTAGAAAGCGCTGTAGTGTCAAGGAGCTTAGATATTTAACCTCCTCGACTTTCATAGTGCTTCAAGGAACAACAAAATTCGACATGCAAGCTGCCCTCTGGGTGTCAAATAACAAAGCTTACACCCAGCACCCGAGGCCATATGATATTATTAAGATACGAGAAAATAGCATTTTGAAATTGATTTTGTAGCACTTTCATTTTGAAAACTAGCATTTCGGAGCATTTTGAATTTAAAAAATTAGCGTTTTATAGCATTTAAAAGTTAGTTAGCTGGTACGATAAAAATTTAACAGGTTCAAAATTAATATGCACGGAAACTAATTCAAACATGCACAGGATTGGAAATATGGGTGTTTCTGAATAACGGTATAAGCATTTAATATAATAATGTGAATCGTACATTTACTTAACTTCAGGTAAATACCATACAAACGTTAATTAACTAAATAAGGAAATGTACGTTCACTCCCTCTTTATTCCCTTTTCAATGAGGGCCGGGGATGAGGTGCATTGAATTTCTATTTGCCGGGTCGTTTAATCGTCAAATGCAACTCCTTGAATCCAACCTCATAAGACAAGTTATTAGAAGAAATGAATAGAACTTGGCAAGGAGTTAGTAGGGAAACCACACAAAAGGATTTCATAGACATCTCACAAAATTTGAACCAATTCGTCCACTGAGTTCAGGACAGCCCGGTATTGTCGTCATTCCACCTGCCACACAGTAAACTTCGTAAGGCCACATTGTCACCTGACCACAGCTCGCTTTATTTTAACAATCGGCACCTTGGTATCAGTGAACTAATACAACTCGCCGCCGGCCCTCAACATTCTGTCCATTTCGCTTTTGGAGTTAGCACCGTACCGATAACACGAGTTGCTGCACAACACCTGATATTGTTGATATTAAGAACAAAGTTCCAAAAAAAAATAAAAAATGATATTGTTGATTGCATAATGAGAGCATGATCTTTGGATCTTTTCAGCATTAGCTCAGGTGCCCTCGTCTCACGTCATACAACTAACCGACAGCACTTGAGCTCAATCTTGCCAAGTAGCCAGGCTGGTGCCTTTATTTTCAGAGATCTCACATTTATGAAAAATGTATGGTGTCAAGTTTCTACATTTCTTTAAAAACTGATATTGGGATTTTAGTACTTCTAACACTCTCTTAGTAAAAAAAAAAAAACAAAAAAAAAATCACAAACGACAGGAGACTTAACACTGCTGCCAATGCAACTTGTAAAAACAAATGTTGACAATCCTGTGAACTTTGTTGTGGACCTTTCATGTCTACCCCAAAGATTTAAATGATCACATTTTATCAGTCTCAGAGGTTTTCTTAAGTTAAGTTAAACAGAATATGCAAACATGCAGTTACTGGTAAACCTTATTTGCGACTCACGGAACGTGGCAGACAGGCAGAAGCATTTCTGAGAAGCATTAGGAGCTTAGTGTGGAATAAAGATGTCCCACAAAACAGCAAGGAAGTGTTATACAGAAGCTACTATATCCCGATACTGACCTATGCTTCAGAAACGTGGACAATGAAGAAAAGAGACATAAGCAGAATATAGGCAGGTGAAATGTAGTTCCTGCGAAGTAGGATCGGAGTAACAAGAAGAGACAGAGTGAGGAATGAAATGGTCAGGGAAATGGTGAAAGAGGAGCCCTTGCAAGGTAGGATTGAGACATCAAGACTGAGGTGGTATGGACACTTAAAGAGAATGGATGAGAAGAAGATTCCCAAGAGGATACATGAGATGCAGATGCAGAAGAAACGACCAAGGGGAAGACCAAGAGATAGATGGCTGAAAGGAGTGGAGGAATGTGTCAAGAAGAGAGGCGAGGACTGGACCAGTGTGACAGAGGAGAGGTGGTGGGAAGAAAGGACTAAGTGGCGAGGCTTATGTTCCAAACAGACCCAGCCTGGGGCTGGAAACTGTACAAGATGATGATGATGACTGACACACTGTTAAACAGTAGCCTATCCGAATTCAAGGAGAAATCGCCGGACATGTAACATAACCTGTAACTCTCACATTGTAGAAAATACTTTCAGCAAATGGGAATAATTCGCAAGAACCCCTAGTTATCGCACTTTGTCGCACATTGTTTTGCAAATTCTGGCTATACATAGTCATAATAGTTACCAAATAGTTGAAAAATCTAGAAAAAAGTAAAATTCGCATGTATTGCAATTGCGATTTTCCCGTATCTCTAGATATTATTTATTATCACACTGTTAACAGTTTGGTTTGGCCAAAATTGGATATTTTTAGATCCTGATTTACAATATCCTCCCATCTTTGTTTGGGGCGTGGTGGCACAGCAATCAGGCTGTTTGTCTCTCACAAAGATGAACCAGGTTCGATTACTGGTCGATGCATGTGAGATTTTCAAAGTGAAATACCATATTATCAAAATTTCAGAAAATTTGAAAAATTGATCCGGTTAGCTCAATTCAATTGTCAGTGTTTCGCTCTGGTGTACCATTGGGCTCGTCAGTTGGTATGGTACACCTCACCAAGACACTTGGCTAACCCGTACAGTGAAGTCCACTGCAAGGCTCAAATGATGCCAATAAAAAACAAACAAAAACAACCCCTGGCACTATCCAGCCCATGACGGGCTAAGGCCGACCAAGCGACCGCTGCCCAGCCATTTGGCCTGCAGATATTGGGGTGATGCGTGATCAGCGCGTCGGGTCCCCTCGGCCGTTAATCTTGGTATTCGTGATCGGGGCGCTGTCTCACTGTCAGACAGGTACTCAATTGTCCTCACGAGGCTGAGTGCACCCCGTTCCAACCCTCACGTCAGTTTTAAAATCCCTGACGGAGCCGGGGATCGAACCCGGAGCCTCCGGGTGAGAGGCAGGCGCGCTACCCCTACACCACGGGGCCGGCTAAATGATGCCAATGGCAGTGCCAATGTACTATGAGAGACGACTTGCTCCCTTTTCCAAAATGTTGTCCTACCTTGGCTATCCATAATAGAATTACTGTTTCCCGAAGGATACAGATTTTTTTTCCCCAAATGAGCATGACAACACATCAAATTTCAAAAAATTTGAAAAATAGATCCGGTTAGTTCAATTCAATTGCCAGTGTTTTGTCCTGATGTACCGTTGGGCTCGTTGAAAGAATACATTTTCTGTATCCTTCGGGAAAGAGTAATTCCTTTGTAAAATACCATGTCCTGTGGTTCGGATTCCACATAAAAAGGAGGTCCCGTGGCTCATGATCCTGAGATTAACGGTCATGTAAAACTACATGCTTCCTTTCCATCTTTGTTTGTTTATCCATGTGGCTCTATTGGCAACTCAAACTAACACTTGGGGCGCTGCGGTCGGTCTGGATAAGTAGGGTAAAAATACTCAATAACACGCGTTTGATATGGAACACTTTTTATTTTTCAGTTATAATCAGTAAATGTGGTCCCTAAAATAATGACAGTGTTATTTTCAATTGTATATATGTATAACTGTGCGATACACGTGATCTAATTTGTGTGTTCCACTGGATGTTATGTGTCAATTGCATATTATCAAGCATCGGTTGTCTGCTGGTATTTGTTTTTGTGCAGTTCGAGTCATGGCGCTGTTACGTTTAAAAGCTATATTTGAGTTTGCTCACTGTACCATAGACTCTAGAAATTATTTGCTGCTTGGTAGGGTGAAGGGATGAGTTTAACTTGTATTAAAACTCGGGGTAGACAGGAATTGCTTGATTTTGATGGTAGGTATTAACCCTGCGAAGTCAAATTAGGCCTATATGACCCGTAGTGGAATGGCTCGGATATCTCAGAGCGAGGTGATGCCGGTTGGTAGGATTATTGGAAATGAACTAGGGAGCGGGGGAAGGATACCTGACTGATGAAGCTTGGCTGTCCTCGGCTGGTGTAGGCTTGGCTCGGCGAGACTGTGCTTGGCTGTCTAGGTGCGGCTTGGCTCGGCGTAACTGAACAACCCGTCCTGTCGTCAGTGAGAGTAGTGGTGAGTGGTCCAACCCGCACTTGTTGCCCGTATCTATCGGTATCATCACCTTTCGGCTATTGCTATTTGCATCTTTTGGAAAGTGATGAAAACGTATATCCGCAGCCCTCTTATACATCGACTTACAGCCGTAAACTGAGCAATATACTTTGCTTTTACTCATTTTGCACTCTTATCAACGAGTAAAACTTATTACTTATGTATAAACACGAACCATTTACCATGATCTGCTTACCAATGCAAGAAACCATATACAAACAGTCACCACGTGACTAATGTACCCTACTTGGTGAGTTTCTCAATTTTACCGCTAGATGTCATATCAGATAGCTGGAGTTGCCAATTCCTTTGACTTCCAGATGGTAAGCTACCTTCGCAATGATGTTCAGTGTAACTCACAGGACGTACTACGGGCCTTCACAGTGATTTGGAAAAATCAATCAATCTTACAATAAGCATGTCCTTTTTTTTTTTTTTTTTTTTTTTTCAATTTATTTCTTGGTAATGAATTTGTTATATTTTTTGAAGTGTGTGCAGTACATTGAACTCTTGATTACAGAGGTATGCTGTGATCCCACTGTCAACTAACAGTGGCCTGATTGGCTGGGTTCCTCACTGCGACACGCTGCATACCCTCATTAGAGACTATCGAGAGAAAAAGAAGATTCTGCTAAACATTGAGCATCGCATCATGCTCAGGGTAAGTAGCTGTTTAGAGAAGTGGCAGCCAGCAGCTGGGTAAACATACATGGCACTGTATTTGAAAGATAGAAATCATGCATATAAAAGATGCCCCTGTTTGTACGAAAGAATTAAGTTGAGATGATGTGTTTTGCAGATGGCTCCCGACTACGATCACCTCACGCTCATGCAGAAGGTGGAAGTGTTCGAGCATGCTCTCGAACACACTCAAGGGGATGATCTGTCTCGTCTGCTGTGGCTCAAATCCCCATCGTCGGAGGTGTGGTTTGATCGGCGCACCAACTACACACGTTCTCTTGCTGTCATGTCCATGGTGGGCTACATCCTTGGACTTGGTGACCGGTAAGTTGTTCTTGGTGTTCAGTAATGAGTAGCTCTTGAAAATAAACTTGTTTTAACAGAATGAATGATAGTAGAACACAAACACCATGTCATCTGCTTATAGACATTGTGATTCATAGGCTGAGTGATACTGGTTGTGTTAGGCAGAAACAAACCAGCTTTATGGTGGATTACCGTATTTGCTTGCATATAACTCGTCATTGCGTGTATCCGCATCCCATTTTTTAATTTGAAATTGCAGGAAAAAATAATCCTCGCATGTATCTCGCATTAATTTCTGACGCCGTCATGAAGATGATCGAATTAATTTTAACTAACATCACACGTCTTGCCCGCAATGTTATTGTTCGTTTTGGCCGCGGTGCGTTTGTTTCTTTCATGGTATTTGTTGTCTGAAGTTATATGTCTGTGTTTAAACTCAAAGTGATAAAATACGCAGAAGACGATGGTATTAGAACTGCCGGTCGAGAATTCATAGTGACTGAAATTAATATTCTCTACTGGCGTCAACAAAAAGATGCGCTCGAAACCACGCGGGGTGGGATCGTCAGCTGTTTTGTTGGTGCTCCACATGCTTAAGTAATATTCCACGTGAACTTTACTCACGCTACCTCCATGAACTCATGGGCCGGAGAACCTTTTAATGATGTTTTGACGACGTGTGCATGCATTTTATTCTGTGTTTTGACCTGTTTTTGACCAAGTTTTTATACATGTTTTTTAAGGTTTTCTTAGTGTCTTTGATGTATGTGAGATTGTTTTATACATTCATTAACAACAACAAAAAGTTTGGTGCTTTTCATTCGGTCAACACGAAAGTACCCAAATAAGGCTGGGTTATGCCCTAATCCTGAAATAAATTACATGAGATTAATAAATACACTAGGATGACCAGTTTCGATCGTCAAGCGATCATCATCAGATCCATTACACTTATGCTATAACATCTATGTTTGAGAATATAGGTGAAAAATATATACAATATGTACAGTTATTTAGTTGCAGTGTTGGTAATGCAACTGTCGGTGTATGTTAAATGTAGTATATCTAATGTTTGGTGAACTTCTAAAATGGTGATAAAAATCCGGAATTTGTCTGTTTGGGGTGATTATATGGTTATACAAAATCAACTATGGTTGTACTGTAATAATACAGGCTGATACTTATCCGGTTATAAGTCCAACCCCTCGTCCACGTCGTGGGAGACGGGCAACGCCACAAAGTAGGGGATCGCCTGTAGGGGCGAAGTACAGTGGGGACTTCGTGTGCCCCGGGACCGTTACGGTAGCTGTGAAGGTCCTACAGGAACCCTGAAAAGTGGCGGCTAACGGGGCTCTGGTGAAGCTACGATAGGCCCAGCAAGCCAGTAGTGGATGAAACCAAATGCTTTCTAAAATGGAACGAGCCTCGGGCATGATGGATTTAATAGACGACACGGCTGTACACACGGACTAAGATTTGGAACTTGAAACCTAAGAACGCTGACGGGGAAGGTGGAGGAGATAGTGGATGTGATGGAAAGAAGGAAGTTGGATTTATTGGGATTGGCAGAAACAAAGTGGAAAGGGGAAGGAAGGAGAGAACTGAGAAAAGGCTGTAGACTGTACTGGAGTGGGAGCGAAGAGGGAAAGAGGAATGGAGTGGGAGTAGTAGTACGAGATGGTTTAAAAGAAAGAGGAGAATTAGTGATAGGATGATGAAAGTGAAAGTAGCACTGAGGGGAGAGACCGTAGAAATAGTGCAAGTGTATGCTCCACAAGTAGGCTGCGCCTCTGAAGAGAAGGAGGAGTTTGAAGAGGAATTGCAGAAGCAGCTGGTAGGAAGAAATATGATTATGGGGGATCTCAATGCCCATGTAGGAAGAGAAAGACAAGGTTATGAGAGTGTTCTAGGACCAGAGGGTTGGGGCAGAAGAAATGAGGAAGGAAAGAGACTGTTGGACTTCTGCCAGAGGAACAGCCTGCTAGTTGGGAACTCCTGGTTTAAGAAAAGAGAGAGCCACACAATCACATGGTACAGTAATGACTTGACCAGGAAGTCGGTGGTCGACTATATACTGTATGAGAAAGAACTAAATAAGAACCTCACGGACATCAAGGTTATACCATCGGAGAACCTGGATAGCGACCATCGATTGCTGGTAATGAACCTGAAAGGGAGTAAGGAGAAGAAAGGGACTGAGAACCAGGAAAGACGTATAAGAATATGGAAACTGAAAGAAGGGGATAGAAGGGTCGAGTACCTCAAAATGGTAAAGGAAGGAATTCCAACGGATGAAGAAAGAGGGGTGGAAGAGGAATGGGCTAGATTTAAGAAGACACTAAGAAGCAGTATGTGGGAGGACAAGTAGTAAGAAGAGGTGGAAGAAACACAATGGTGGAATGAGAAGTCAAAAGATATAGTAAGGGAAAAGAATAGAGCCTTTAGGAGGTGGTATCAAAATAGGACGGTAGAGACAAGGGAAGAGTACCAGGAAAGAAAGAAGGAGGCAAAGAGAGTAGTGGCTGAGGAGAGAAGAAAGTGGATGGAAGAGTGGACAAAGATGATGAATGAGGATAGTGAAGGTACAAAAAAGGTCCTGTATGGGATGGTAAAAAATAAGAGGCGGAAGGATCCTACGGATTATGTTAGAATGGTGAACAAAAGGGGACAAGAGATAGAAAATAGGGAAGAACTGAAGAAAATGTGGAAAGAATATTTTGAAGAACTTCTGAACCCAAATGGAAAAGATGGTGAGGAGGAAGAAATCGGGGAAGAGGAAGATGAACTGCAAACAGAAAAGGACTTAACATGGAAAGAAGTGGAAGATGCAGTGAACAAGATGAAAGGAGGGAAGGCACCAGGTGTGGATGAGTTGAGTGTGGAGATGGTGAGAGCAGCAGGAGAGGTGGGGATACAATGGTTGTACCAAGTGATGAGGACAGCATGGAAGGAAAGGAAGACCCCAGAGGACTGGAAAAAAGGAATAATTGTCCCGATCTTCAAGAAAGGTAGTAGAACAGATTGCAGAAACTATCGGGGAATAACACTGATGAGTCATTGTGCAAAGATCTTCGAGAAAGTTTTGGAAAAGAGAATTAGGACAAGGATAGAAGGAGGGATGAGGGAAAAACAACATGGCTTCAGAGCAGGAAGAAATGAGAGGACCAGAGAATTAATGAAGGAGGAACCATTACAGGATGGTATAGAGAAATCTAGGCTTAGATGGTATGGACATGTAAAACGAATGGAGGAGAAGAGGATACCCAGGAGAGTACACGAGACGAAGTGGGAAGGAAAGAGACCGAGAGGAAGACTGAGAGACAGGTGGCTGAAGGGGGTGGAAGAAAGCGTGAAGAAGAGAGGAGAAGACTGGACAAGGGTGGAGGCTGAGAGTTGGTGGGAAGACAGAAGACGTTGGAGAGGCTTGTGTTCCAAACAGACCCGGCCAGTGGCTGGAAACTGTGCAAGATGATGATGACTTATCCGGTTGTCTCCCTAACTGGAACTTCAAGCAGTTTCGTGTTCACTCTGGCACCAGTTATGGTCGACTAACCCGGGTGTTAACTGGGCGGAACTGGTTTTCCCTTTCTCCCCCTTTTGTCCCTATGTTCTTTCTGAGGTCAGTGCCATGTTTATTTGTGTGATGTTGCCAAATCTAGATAAGAATGTATGTTATTGAATACAGGAAGATCTACAACTATTAAAGACCTTGGAACTATCTTCGCCACGCGTGGACTTAAAAGCCATTCAACTAAGCGGTACATGGTCTATTGAAGACGTCCCGGCACCTTTAATACTGCCGTGCATACCGGCCTAGGTTTATTGCAGAAAAAGGTACATAGTACACCTGATCCAAATAACATTTACCTATAACCACAGCTATTTCCCCCCCCCCTTTTTTTTTTAATCTAGCTTGGCTGTATCTCTAAGTTGTGTCTTGTTTTCGACAGGGTGTGTTTTTAGTAGAGTGAAAAGGGATGAACTCTCCATAAAAGTGTGTTCATTTAGGTTGTTGGGATTGTTTTGTTTGGCTAGGTGAATCTCGATTGCTTCCTTTATGTCGATTCATGATGAATTATGTTTAGGTTAGTCTCGATTTTAGTCAAGCTGTGCCCTGTGACACACATATGTTCGCGTACGGCTGAATGTGTCCGTATCTTATCGCTAGGGACCTGAAAATTTAGCATCTATTTTCCTTTAAATTAGCATTTATTTTTTCCCTATTTAGCATCTATTTTTGGAAAATTAGCATCTATTTTTCTCTGGATTCTTATCGACTATATGACTTTATTGCGACACTCTATTTTGTTTAAATACACATTAATACCCTAATAACACTTGAGATACAATTTAATGTTCAAATGAAAACTTCCGTCGTTTGACACCCTCTAGTCTTTCAATAACAGAGGTTTGTTTGGGTTCAGAAACTGTTGCGCATTCTCGTCGCTTCGCAACATGTTTTACCGATGTAATATGTTTCGGAATATTGTCCTTCTTCTCCCACCCAACACAGTAGTTACATTATTCGCAAAATACTGTTGCAGAGTCGGAACAATAAAAGCCATGATTATTGTACTGCTGTGCTCTTTCATGAGCAGTTACAGCAGTACGTCCCTTTTCTAGAAAAATACTTTGAACCTTGAAGTGCTTGAAGGTTACAAAAAGAATAAGGTTACTATTCAAGCGGCAGGCGCAAAATTTTCCGTTTAGCGAAGTCCATGTGTTCGACAAACCACCAGTCGCCACGATGCGCCAAGTACACAAACGAGTTTCGTTCGTCAGCTGTCTGAATAAGTTATAGACAGTCGAAAGTTCGTATCGATACAGAAATCGATTGTTATATCGACCAATATGCGTAGCACACTGCGAGTCCGAGATGAGGTATCGCTAGTGAGCAATTAGGCCACGTACTAAACATTTTCTTTTGTTTAATAAACAAATTCGCAAATAAATTAGCAGATTTAAAGTAATTTCGCTATAAAATCGCACTTATTTGGTATTTTCGCATTTTGGGTCACAATTCGCATGTTGTCGCACTTTGATTTACGCGTAAAAATGGTTGGTTTTCGCATTAAAATTAACGTATACTTGGATTCTGTACGAAATTTAAAAATTCGCATTTATCGCAAATGCGATTTTTTCAGGTCCGTACTTATTGCTTTGCTATGTTCATTATAACGTGTATCTACTCGTCTTCCGCTCTGTCCAATGTAATTAGCTTGACAACCAGTGTCTTGGCATGTAATAGAATATACCCCTGACTTTGAATACGGGTCTTGTTTATTAATTACCGTATTTACTCGAATACGACCCGCCCCCGAATAAGACCCGCACCCTGATTTTGAAGAACAAAATTAAAAAAAAAAAAAAAATACTCAAAATTATGTACAATCGTAACTAAATAAACAGAATAGCATTTATCCAAAATAGTTTCCAACAGTTTTGAAGTCGTCCTAAAATAACACACATCAAACGATTAAAAATACAAATAAAAGTACACAAACACTTCATTCATCGTCATCAGAAGTACCAACTTCGGAACTTTTATCACCATCCCACTAAATGTCGTCATCACTGACATCCATAGCATTCGAAATACTACATTTCTTGAAGCTCTTCCGTATGAGATCTCCCGAGATACGATTCCATGCCGTCAAAATGCACGAACATAGCAGCTGAACTTCCGGGCGCTGAATACGACCAGTTGGAGTCAGTGTGTGCTTATCGGCCGCCATCTGCTCCGTATACAGCTGTTTCAAGGCTGCTTTGAACGGGCGGTTCACGCAGACATCCAGTGGTTGTAGCATAGACGTCATCCCGCTCAATCACGAATACATGACTCGTCAATATCATACAGTGCACTCTCGTTAATTCGCGGTAATTAATGCACGAACTTCCGCGAATTATCCGCAGTTATTTTTGTTAAGCCTAGGAAAAACAAAACTATTGGTTAAAATATTGAAATAGGCTTGAACACGCGAAATAATAATTTTAACTCCTGATTGTAGTGTCTTATACGACATGCTAGGCTACTGGTAGGCCTATGTGGATTATGCCTGCATTAATATATTAAAAAAAAGCCGTCATTACTTTTTGTTTCTTAGATCGTTTGTTCTATTTTTCGATTGCACATTTCCAAAGAAAATATTATATGAAAACGAAAATTCATCTCGTTTTTCTATATAAAAGATAAGTGTGACTAGAGACACTAGCTTGACTGTGGGAAAATTTCGGGATTTCCGTTGCATCACTCCCGCACTCGAAATCTACTGGATTTCCGTTTTCCTCACCAACAGTCAAATGCCATGCTATTTCTTCTTTGCTTTTCTGTAGTAAATCATAATCGTCTTTATCGACGTCTAACTTGCCCGTTCGAAATATCGTCGTTACGAAAGTCGGCAAGCGCTTGCTTTTGTACGAGCGGAGTAGCGGTACTTTCCTCCCGACTAGTTGACTGCATGAAGAGCATCGAACAAACACGCTCTCGATGTCGTGCGCGTTTGCGCCATTACGCAATAATCGCTGTTTACAATACGCTGTCCGCACATCCACCCTTCACAACTCACAGATCAGCGACCTTGGAGCGTGGCTGTTGGGAAAGGGAGGGTAGGTTCCGAGTGAAAGTGCATTCCTCTTGTATTGTTTGGGCTTCAAAGACAAAGGAAATCTGTGCTATACCACTCGCGGCAACATGCGCGTAAGTTTCGAAGATTGCGCAATTAGGCCTACTGTTGCATCGCAGAGAAATGCAGTTCAGTCTTCCCTAGTCTCAATGATTTCGTCTTTACGCATTGCGTCGCATCAAAATTCTTTTAAACGACAGAGATTGCTTAACTTAGCGTGATGATTAGTTGCTGTGAGAATTCCCAATTTAAAAAATACTCATGGAGACCCGCGAATTAACCGCAAAACGAATTATCCACACGCAAATTATCGGGAGTGCACTGTATTTCCTGCCGGGCACGATTTCCAATAACTTCAGCTTCCCTCACAACTTTCAGCTTCTCACTCACATTAAACGACCGCAAACTCTTCGTACAACTCATGTTTACACTCGGAAAACGTGCGCGAGGAAGTATGACGCCGCCTGCTTACGGTAAAACAAAGTGATAGCCGGAAGAAGGCTAGCACCATCTAGCGGATACTCGCAACATCCGATATCGCGCGTGGCGGGCAATTTAAATCTTTAAAATCAGGATGACTCAAATAAGACCCGCACCCGAAATTTTCACGTCCGATTTTGTTTAAAAATGTGCGGGTGGTATTCGAGTATATACGGTAGATTACTATTTTGCAGGTGCCTCCCGGTTGTATTATTCGTTGTGAATGCTATTTTTATGCCTTGCTTTTTGAATAGATTAATGATTTTATATGTGTTTGCATTCACATAGTTGAAGCGTGCAAATTTTTTCTAATTAATGTCCGGTTTTGGAATCATTTTATCTTTATTTTTATGTTTGGCTACAATTTGGTCTATTTTGCTTGGCGGGATATTGTTTTCCTTTGCTATTTGTTTAATGGTTCTTATTTCCTTATTATAATTGTCTTTTGACAACGGGTATGTTTAAAGCCCTGTGCACCATTGAATTGAACTCCGCTAATTTATGCGTACTGGGGTGATTAGACTGATTGTCGATTGCATGTGAGGTTTGTGTGGCTTTTCGGAATATGGAATATGAAAGCTCGTTGTCTTTACGTTCAATAGTTATGTCGAGATAATTTATTTTTCGATCTGTTTCGGATTCCTTAGTGAATTTGATTGAGTGGTGTAGGCTATTAATGGATTGGAGAATTGTTTCTTCGCTTGTTAATTCAGTATCGTAGATGCAAATTACATCATTTACGTATCTTTTCCATATTACTATTCCCTTTGTTGAAGTCTTTTCTAAGAACTCATTTTCTAGTGCATTAATGATGTGAGCGATTAGTCCGCTTAGTGGTGATCCCATCGTTAAGCCTTCTGTTTGTGTGTACATTTTATTGTCGAATTGTGTGCGCGCCCCACCATGTGGGTGCGCTGCAGCGGTCAGAATGACCGTGAAGTGGGGTCTGGAACGAATCCAGAGGGTGGGGTTTTACTGCTAGATGCCCTCCCAAATAATAAGCAGTCAACAATAATAATAAGCAGTTTAACAAAAGGTAACAAACAAATATATTTAAGTCAAATGAGGATACATAGAGGTACTGGGGCGCAAACAAATAATAAGCACTTGGGCACAAAGAAAATATTGGAGATTCCCCTTAAAGCTGGTCATAACTGTGGGCATGGCAAACCCGAAAGAAAACAATTTAAGAATGAATAAAATCAAACAGGCTCGGGTGAGCGGAAGCTAGAAAAAGCAGACTGCCAACCGTGGCAGAGAAGGGGGTGGTAAATTGTGGCATCAGAAACCACAGAAGTTAAATTAATTGCACGGAGACGTGCTCACAAACTAGTGGTTGAATTTAAATTAAATCGGCCCAGGAGGGCTTACCGAGCAACAGATGCTCACAAAATAAAATATAAGACATTGCAAGCAAGCAATGAGAAATGAAGTTAGCGGCCTAGAACACAATGCGCCACGAGGCACCTACAATGGCCAGACCAAATGCCGACAATGTAGGGTTATGTCGACAAGCATTACAGAAACTATTCCCCATCCAAAAGTTTACAACAGTTTCAAATCACATTTTCAATATTATACTTTGGAGAATTGGTTCATTTGTCCATATAAATAAAAGTGAGGTTAACTTATTACCAAATTACGTTGGCGTCTGGATTACGGCGGTTATGAGCACGCGACCACCACGTGTTTTAAATATGAGGCTTTCAGGGTGAAAAGTTTAATACCCAGTTCAGAATTTAGGAAGCAATATCTTCAATAATAAATTGGAAAATCAAATGTAGAATATATCTTTCTACAATGCATGGCCCACACAAAGTTCAAGTCCAAAAGTTTTACCAGACACATAGCCTCTTCACCCGCACCGAGGCAACAAGATTTAATAAAACTCCATCGGGAGAACAAAATGAAAATAGTCTTCAGCAATTTCAGAATATAAAACACAGTACCTTTCTCACTGGCGGCTTATTTGCCGCGGTGAAATGTGGCGTGGGCTCCGAGTCCCGGCCAAGCTTTCTGTAAGCATTACATATTGCCTGTCCTCAAAACACAACTGTTCAGTTCAAAAGCTGGAGCAGAAGAGATCGCGTCTCCAAGACACACTAGCACATATTGGCTCCCGCGCATGCGAGGTCACATCGGCCAATCATAGCGCGGCATTCCTGCCGCTCGGCGGGAAGATAAGAGTTCGTGAATGTTGGAGCACCTTCCAGAAAGGACTCGCAGCTTCTCGTGACTCCCGCAGCCGGAAGTAGGGAAAACAAGCGGGAGTTTGAAATGTTTGAAATAACAGTTTATCAGTTCGAGAGCCCACCTTCCGGGGCAAGCAGCCAGGAGAAGGGGGAGGGGTAGGGACAAAATATTGTGTCAGTCGAAACGACTGGCACAAATTGAAACACTGAGGACGACCCTCAGTAATCTCACAATCTCTTCCGTTTCTTTTGCCGAATTGTTGGATTTTAAGTTATTTTCGATAGTGTTGACTGCATCATTAATAGGAATATTGGTGTACATGTTATTTATATCGAAAGATACAAGCCTCATGCTAGGTTTCATTTGTAGGGTGTTCAATGCTGTTACTAATTCCGTTGTGTTCTTTACAGAGTTGTTTTTGTCGATGGAAAGGCGATGTTTTAAGATTTTTAGTAACTCTTTGCTGATTTTGTAATTAGGCGTATTCCTACAATTGACTGTTGGTCTCATTGGGCACACCTTTTTGTGTATTTTTGGTTTCTCCTCAATGACGGTATTTTCGGGTTCATGTTTATTAGTTTTGATTTTCCAGCTTTGGTCAATATGTATTCTGTTTCTTTTAATACACTTTTTATTTGTTTTTGGAATTTGTTGGTGGGGTCTTTTGCTAATTCCTTGATTTTGTTGTTGTTTAGGAATTAGACTGTTTTTTCAATGTATTCTGTTTTGTTCAAAATTACTGTGGTATTTCCTTTATCTGCTTTTGTGATGATTAAGTCATGTTCTTTTATTTTTTGTTTCAATGACTTTATTTCTTTTAGTTGTTTGTTGTTTTGAGTGTTATTTTCGCCCTCTCGTTTGAGGATTCTTTTGGCTTCGTTGGTGGCAAGATTTTTGGTTAATTCCCTGTCTTCTGCAGGGAGCTTGTGACTGGCTATCTCGATATCTGTGATTAACTGTTTTATATTATATTATATTGTATTATATTATATTATATTATGGTTCGTGTGTGTGTGTCTGTGCAGTTGTATTTCAAACCTTTGTCTAACATATTCATTTCATTTTGAGAGAAGATTACGTTCGTTCTGTTGTTTACCCTGCTGTGGAAATTGAATTCTTTGTTATTCGTGTGTTGTTCATTAGATTGATTATTCTGTGTTTCTGAATGCCCATGTAGGAAGAGAAAGACAAGGTTATGAGAGTGTTCTAGGGCCAGAGGGTTGGGGCAGAAGAAATGAGGAAGGAAAGAGACTGTTGGACTTCTGCCAGAGGAACAGCCTGCTAGTTGGGAACTCCTGGTTTAAGAAAAGAGAGAGCCACACAATCACATGGTACAGTGATGACTTGACCAGGAAGTCGGTGGTCGACTATATACTGTATGAGAAAGAACTAAATAAGAACATCACGGACATCAAGGTTATACCATCGGAGAACCTGGATAGCGACCATCGATTGCTGGTAATGATCCTGAGAGGGAGTAAGGAGAAGAAAGGGACTGAGAACCAGGAAATACGAATAAGGATATGGAAACTGAAAGAAGGGGATAGAAGGGTCGAGTACCTCAAAATGGTAAAGGAAGGAATTCCAACGGATGAAGAAAGAGGGGTGGAAGAGGAATGGGCTAGATTTAAGAAGACACTAGTAGGTGCAGCAGAAGCAGTATGTGGGAGGACAAGTAGTAAGAAGAGGTGGAAGGAAACACCATGGTGGAATGAGAAGACAAAAGATATAGTAAGGGAAAAGAATAGAGCCTTTAGGAGGTGGTATCAAAATAGGACGGTAGAGACAAGGGAAGAGTACCAGGAAAGAAAGAAGGAGGAGAAGAGAGTAGTGGCTGAGGAGAGAAGAAAGTGGATGGAAGAGTGGACAAAGATGATGAATGAGGATAGTGAAGGTACAAAAAAGGTCCTGTATGGGATGGTAAAAAATAAGAGGCGGAAGGATCCTACGGATTATGTTAGAATGGTGAACAAAAGGGGACAAGAGATAGAAAATAGGGAAGAACTGAAGAAAATGTGGAAAGAATATTTTGAAGAACTTCTGAACCCAAATGGAAAAGATGGTGAGGAGGAAGAAATCGGGGAAGAGGAAGATGAACTGAAAACAGAAAAGGATTTAACATGGAAAGAAGTGGAAGATGCAGTGAACAAGATGAAAGGAGGGAAGGCACCGGGTGTGGATGAGTTGAGTGTGGAGATGGTGAGAGCAGCAGGAGAGGTGGGGATACAGTGGTTGTACCGAGTGATGAGGACAGCATGGAAGGAAAGGAAGACCCCAGAGGACTGGAAAAAAGGAATAATTGTCCCGATCTTCAAGAAAGGTAGTAGAACAGATTGCAGAAACTATCGGGGAATAACACTGATGAGTCATTGTGCAAAGATCTTCGAGAAAGTTTTGGAAAAGAGAATTAGGACAAGGATAGAAGGAGGGATGAGGGAAGAACAACATGGCTTCAGAGCAGGAAGGTCCACAGTGGATTTGATTTTTGCTGTAAGGCAGTTACAAGAACAGCACTATGAGTATGGAACAGATCTACTGATGACCTTCCTGGACATTGAGAAAGCATATGACAGTGTATGCAGAAACAAAGTATGGAAGTCCCTGGAGGATAGAGGAGTAGAGAAATGGACTATAAAGAGGATAAAGGAGATGTACAAGGGAAGCGTGAGTTGTGTGAAAGTGGGAGGAGAGAGATCAGACTGGTTGGAACAGAGAAACGGCCTGAAACAAGGAAGTGCACTGTCACCATTGCTTTTCATTGTGGTGATGGATGACATAATGACCCGAGTGGCACAAGTAATTGGGGAAGGAAAGATGAAAGCAATGGTGTTTGCAGATGATTTGATGATACAAGGAGGAGGAGGTACAGGAACAGTTGGACGTGTGGGAAGGAATAATACAAGGATATGGGATGAAATTTAGCATAAATAAGAGTGAGATGGTGATCACAACAAGGAAGAAGGAAAGAACCACAACGGGAATAACAATTGGTGGGGAACAGCTGAAGAAAGTGGAGAGTTTCAAGTATCTTGGAAGCCTGATACAAGATAATAGAAGAAACGAAAGAGAAATAAATGAGCGGGGGAGACAGGCAGAAGCATTTCGGAGGAGTGTGAGAAGCATGTTATGGAGCAAGGATGTCCCTCAGAACAGCAAAAAGATCATATATCGGACGTACTATGTCCCTATCCTAACGTATGCCTCGGAGACCTGGGTTATGAAAGGAAGGGAGAAGAGCAAAATACAGGCCAGTGAGATGAGGTTCTTGAGAAGCAGTATTGGAGCTACAAAGATGGACAGAATAAGAAATGAGAGGACCAGAGAATTAATGAAGGAGGAACCATTACAGGATGGTATAGAGAAATCTGGACTTAGATGGTATGGACATGTAAAACGAATGCAGGAGAAGAGGATACCCAGGAGAGTACACGAGACGAAGTGGGAAGGAAAGAGACCGAGAGACAGGTGGCTGAAGGGGGTGGAAGAAAGCGTGAAGAAGAGAGGAGAAGACTGGACAAGGGTGGTGGCTGAGAGATGGTGGGAAGACAGAAGACGTTGGAGAGGCTTGTGTTCCAAACAGACCCGGCCAGTGGCTGGAAACTGTGCAAGATGAAGAAGATTCTGTGTTTCTCCTAGTTTTCTTAGTTTATATTCCAGAGTTTCGTGCTTCCTCGTTGCTCTGATTTTGATGGTGTCATGTAGGTGCTCGGTAAAACTGTCCCATTGGGATGCGTGCCAGAAGTTACTTAGTTGCAATTGAATATCGTATAGTTGTTGGTTGATTTTTTGCTTTCTTATGTATGCAATGTATGTGGCAACGTCACACAAATAAACATGGCACTGACCTCAGAAAGAACATAGGAACAAAAGGGGGAGAAAGGGAAAAACCAGTTCCGCCCAGTCAACACCCGGCTTAGTCGACCATAACTGGTGCCAGAGTGAACACGAAACTGCTTGAAGTTCCAGTTAGGGAGACAACCGGATAAGTATCAGCCTGTATTATTACAGTATAACCATAGTTGATTTTGTATAACCATATAATCACCCCAAACAGACAAATTCCAGATTTTTATCACCATTTTAGAAGTTCACCTAACATTAGATATACTACATTTAGCATACACCGACAGTTGCATTACCAACACTGCATCTAAATAACTGTACATATTGTATATATACAACTAAATAACTGTACATATTGTATATATTTTTCACCTGTATTCTCAAACATAGATGTTATAGCCTAAGTGTAATGGATCTGATGATGATCGCTTGACGATCGAAACTGGTCATCCTACTGTCAGGGAAATAAGTATAGATACTCGAGTTTAGAGGTCAATAACACTTTTACCCTTAGTCTTACATAAAAATAACCTACACCAAAATTTTCCTTGTTTTATTTGTCGTTTAACGATATAGAGTAAATATTTGCATTGTATCTCGTTAAAATTTTATAGCAGATTGAACAAAAAAAGTACCGGTTTTTCTTACCAAGTCTACGGAGCGCTCACTTAGAAAGATCGTTACGTTAAAAGTATTGATCTGATCGTAACGAAACTTTAATACGTCTTAAAGAAACTTATTGTTAACGCGTATATGAAGTTATAATCTGATCTGACGTTTCGTAAAATAGTTGTTGTGAATTTTGTAAAACAACTTTTTCTCTGTCCTGGGTGGTCGTAGCAGTATGAAATATGGCTTGTTATGAGGCTCATAGCAATGCAAGGCTTAACGTAAAACTACATTTTATCTACTTTTGATTATCGATTTTATATGGATTGATATTTAATCGGACCATTGTGGGCGGCGAAAGTACCGTAGCAGCCTGACAATGTTGCCAGTTGACTACCGTATTTCAAACTCGCTGCGCGCTCGTTCATGCGCACGCCAAACTCTGACCTTAGTTGCTGCTTGTTGCTAATGACTCAACGAAGAACAATCACTGTCTGTATTACCTACATCGATCAAGGTGCCAGCTAAATCGCAGTTAAAAACGGAGGGAGAATTGCCATGATTTTATGTGCAATATGTTTTTTTAGAAGTGAGAGAGAAAGTAATAATGATAAGAGGGTTTAGCAAAAAGTATCCAAGTGTATGGGAAGGTCGATAGCCACGGTGAAGAGATGTGCCGCTGCAATGAAATATATTCCTCTTCCTCCCAGAATCCAAAAGTATGAAAGTATGACGAAAGCAGAGCTAATTGTTCACGCCAAACCTCACTTCAGCGCACCTAAAAAGAAGCTGGGACAGATAATCAAGAATGTTCGTCCTGACGACGAACTCATCTGGTTGCCAGTTGCTCATTGTGAGCTCAACCCCATAGAGCTGGTTTGGTCCTACGTGAAAAATAAAATAGCTAAAGTGAATATGAGTAACCAGGCGGAGAGAGGAAGATCAATGGAGGTGAAGTGAGATCTCTGTAAAGAAGCCTTGAAGTCCGTAACACCGGAGCTATGGAAAAAATGCACCGAACACACCAAAAAAATACAGAAACATTACTGGGAAAAGGATGGGCTAACAGAAGACGTCCCCGTTGTTGAGCCACTTGTTATAAACTTAAATGACAGTTCATCTGATTCATCGGGCAGTGATTTTTCAGACGGTTAATAAGGGAGCAGTTTTATAATCTTATAATCTCAAAGTGTAAATTACTTCAAACAATTAATCTTATAATAATAGCTTTTCAGCTGACACACCATTTTTAAACCTGCCAATGGGGGTCCAAAGCCCTCATTAAAAAGGTGTTGGGAAATGTTTCACTTCTTGCGGATATGAAATAAGATACGTTTCTCTAACTTGTAGGCAAAATTAGCAGAGGATATTTGCGCTGTACATAAGGGACGAATATTTCAGGATATGAAGAAGAATTAAATAGTTAAGGTAAATAGACGTGAATGATAGTGTATTTTTTTTTTTTTTTTTTTTCTTAGTTGTATTACCCTCCAGGGTTGGCTACCCTCGGACTCAGCGATGGATCCCACATTTACCGCCTCCAAATTGAAACTTCGGGATCGGGGATACATCTGGGGTGTGTGACCAGCACCTCGCCCAGGTGGCTTCACCTGCAAAGCGAACAGGGACCTTATGAGGGATGGAAAGATTGGGAGGGATAGGCAAGGAAGAGGGAATGAGGCAGCCTTACGTTAGATATCATCCCGGCATTTGCCTGGAGACGAAGTGGGAAACCACGAAAACCACTTCAAGGATGGCTGAGGTGGGAATCGAACCCCCCTCTACTCATTTGGACCACCCGAGGCTGAGTAGACCTCGTTCCAATCCTCATACCACTTTTCAAATTTCGTGGCAGAGCCGGGAATCGAACCACGGACCTCCGGGGTGGCAGCTAAGCACGCTGACCACTACACCACGGAGGCGAATATATATTATAATATTTGTATTATAATTCGTCAATTTCACTTAGGGTTTTTAATTTATTATAATTATTGTTAATTTTCAAGTCCTCGTACTGCAGCTCCTTCACCAAGATTTTACTCGTATAAAATAATATCTTCCTTGTCACGTGAGCGACCCATGGTTTAACCCATATACATTCACTTTATCTTTCCGTTTCTTTTAAATACCGGTATTTCCACCACAGAATTTCAACTACCATAATATAGTTAAGTGAACAAGGAACTATCCTTCATCCATTTTGCTGAACTATCATAAAATATTTGATGTAGTGTAATGGTGTGATGATTGCTTTGTATAACTGTGATACAAGTTCAGTTTTATAAAATATTTGATAACATTTATTTGACAAATTTCTTTGGTAGTGTAATACCGGCCTAACACAAAATTACAAAACAACAGAAATTCACAGACCTTCCGGCTTGGAACGCGCGCGTATTATGTTTCACAGGGCAACGTCGCACAAGTTTCCTCGACCGAGTGCATTGTTCCTGTCGCTTGCTACGATACATTCTTCTCACACAACCACCTGATTAAATATCAATCGATATAAAAGCAATTATCAAAAGTAGATAAAATGTAGTTTTTCGTTTAGGCTTGCATTGATATGAGTCTCTTAGCAAGCCATATTTCATACTGCTATGACCACCCAGGACCGAGAAAAAGTTGTTTTACAAAATTCACAACAACTATTTAAAGAAACGTCAGATCAGATTAAAACTTCATATACGCATTAACAATAAGTTTCTTTAAGACGTATTAGAGTTTCGTTACGATCCGATCAATACTTTTAACGTAATGATCCTTCTAAGTGAGTGCTCCATGAACTTGGTAAGAAAAACCGGTACTTTTTTTGTTCAATCTGCTATAAAATTTTAACGAGATACAATGCAAATATCTACCCTATATCGTTAAACGACAAATAAAACAAGGAAAATTTTGGTGTAAGTTGTTCTTATGTAAGACTAAGGGTAAAGGTTTTATTGACCTCTAAACTCGAGTATCTATACTTATTTCCCCGACAGTAGTGTATTTATTAATCTCATGTAATTTATTTCAGGATTAGGGCATAACCCAGCTCTATTTGGGTACATTCGTGTTGACCGACTGAAAAGTACCAAACTTTAGTTTATTTAGGCAACACTGAAAAATGGCTTCAAACCTCACAACATTCATTAAGTTGTGGCTGATGAAGGGTTATGTAGTGGCCCGAAACATGTATCACTGTTAAATATATGTGATTTGAAGTATTGATCGACGGACTAATATATTTGTAATAAATATTTGTTGTCAGTCTGTGACGTCGACAAGTACCGGTATTCTGTCGTCACATTCCTTTGTTGTTTCTCAGTTGTGTGATTGTTTTCTTGTAAAAGTCATTTCAGTTATGTAAAAATGCAGAAGTTACATGTCTGTGTTTAAACTCAAAGTGATAAAATATGCAGAAGACGATGTGGTATTAGAACTGCAGGTCGAGAATTCATAGTGACTGAAATTAATATTCTCTACTGGCGTCAACAGAAAGATGCGCTTGAAACCACACGGGGTGTGATCGTCAGCTGTTTTGTTGGTGCTCCACACGCGTAAGTAATTGTTAGGTGAGAACACGTCAAGATCTGGTATTGTTAGTTATGATAAGTTGACGACAGAAAACAAAATAAGGAAGGCTGTCAGTCGAACTCCTGCGTGTTGGGCATGGGTTATGGTGTTGATAGACATTGCGCAAAGATCACGGGTTCAAACCCGGCCGAAGTCGTCGGATGTTTTAAGAGTGTTAAAATCCTTCAGTATGCCTTCCTTCGGAGGGGAACCATGTCATAGATTTATGGCATGTAAACGATCCTTCCACTAACTATACTTGTGTGATGCTTAATTTCTAGGTTAGATTCAATTGAAACACACTATCAAAGTTACAACATTCACCACTATGTGTCCGTGACATCTGGTAGCAAAAGTTGGAACTACTTGAAATTGAACGGAACTTGTAGCTCAACCCATGGGTATCCGCTTGAAGCAGCTACAGCTTCTGGCGAGCGTAACATGTCCTCGAACACACCCGGCACTAAAAGCCATACGCTAAATAAAATAAATTGTTGTGAATTGCTTCGTGAAGACGGGCATCGCAAATGCATTGGATGGAAGTTAAAATGATGCAGTATGGGATGATACACGGGAGAGTAGGTCGGAGATTGGCAGCGGTGACGGCAGTTGACAATGCCTGTTGTCTTGTTTCAATAATACAAATTTTACGTTTTTTCGGGAATACGGTCTCTCGCACACAAATCTCCGCACATATCACGCACCAAAAATTTTCACACTTATTTTCAGTCAGTAGAGTGTGAGTTACCGTATTTACTCGAATACGACCCGCCCCTGAATAAGACCCGCACCCTGATTTTGAAAAACAAAATTTTAAAAAAATATTTTTTACTCAAAACTATTTACAATCTTTACTAAATAAACAGAATAGCATTTCTACAAAATAGTTTCCAACAGTTCTGAAGTCGTCCTAAAATAACACGCAGAAACAATTAAAAATACAAATAAAAGACACAAACACTTCATTCATCGTCATCAGAAGTACCAAATTCGAAAAAAAATTCACCATCACTTTCACACAAAATGTCGTCATCACTGCCATCCATAGCATTGGAAATACTACATTTCTTGAAGCTCTTCCGTATGAGATCTCCCGAGATACGATTCCTTGCCGTCAAAATCCACGAACAGAGCAGCTGAACTTCCAGGCGCTGAATACGACCAGTTGGGGTCAGTGTGTGCTTATCGGCCGCCATCCGCTCCGTATACAGCTGTTTCAAGGCTGCTTTGAATGGGCGGTTCACGCAGACATCCCGTGGTTGTAGCATAGACGTCATCCCGCTCAATCACGAATACATGACTCGTCAATATCATATTTCCTACCGGGCACGATTTCCAATAACTTCAGCTTCCCTCACAACTCATGTTTACACTCGGAAAACGTGCGCCAGACTTTATGACGCTGCCTGCTTACGGTAAAACAAAGTGATAGTCGGGAGAAGGTTAGCACCATCTAGCGGATACTCGCAACACCCGATATCGCGCGTGGCGGGCAATTTAAATCTTTAAAATCAGGATGACTCAAATAAGACCCGCACCCCAATTTTTCACGTCCGATTTTGTTTAAAAATGTGCGAGTGGTATTCGAGTATATACGGTATATGCGAGCAAATACAGTAGTTAATATGGAGATGGCATGTAGTGTTGTTGGGAAACAACAGCGTTTGGCGATTATCTCTCTATCCTGCATCCAACCAGACAGCAGGAGTCACTATAGAGGCAGCATGGCAATAAGGACGGGCGTATATCCCCACTCCATTTCACCATCTACTCTGAAGCTGTTTTCCGAGAACAGCTGGAGACATAAGCACAGGTATCAAGATACATGGTCGTGTCATCAATAACATTTGTTTCACTGGTGATTCCATTGTGTTGGCCAGAAGTTTGTCAGACCTTTAAAACATCATGAACCTCGTCGTGGTGAATTACACACCAATTTTGACATATGCAGCAGGTACTTGGTCTACAACAAAACGCGATGCAAGCCGAATCCAAGCAGCCGAGATGAAGTTCCTTAAAGGAATAATTGGGATGACACGGAGGGATAAAGTCAGAAATGTGGACATTAGGGAGAAAACAGGGTTCCCAAAACTGCAAGACAAGATAGAAACCAATAAGCTGAAGTGGTACGGACATATGATGAGAATAGAAGAATCATCGGCTTTAACTCGAATCCGAGTATAAATCTTCTTCCTTCAGTCCAGTTTGTGGATGTGTTTACGGTGACTAAAGAGTCCAATCCTGGCATGGAACAAGCGTCCACACAAGTCACATAGTATTGCTGGAGGAGGACGTGGTTGGGCTGCTCGAAGTTTCCTAGCTTGCCGCTTGGCCTCTTCATGTGTGCGTCGATCCCTTTCAAACGTCTTTACAGTATCCGAGATGGTACGGCGCCAAGTTGAGCGGTCTTCAGCCAGCATGTCCCAGGTTTGTGAATCAAGACCTGTCAATTTCAGGGTCTGCTTAAATTCGTCCTTGTAGCGCCTCTTAGGACCACCATGAGGTCTGGTGCCATAGCATAACTCACCATATAGCATTTGACGAGGTAATCTCACATCATCCATCCGATGGACATGACCAATCCATCTAAATTGGTGACCTATTATGGATGATTCTATGCTCACAGAAATGGTACTGCCCAGGTACAAGAAGTGGTCTACCTGTTCTAATGGCAAATTTGAGATGGAGATATTAAACTGAGGAAGAGGAGTGCCTGGTGAAGGTTGTGCCAAGACTTTAGTCTTATTGACATTTATGGTAAGACCAAAGCGATCACATGCACTTTTGTAACAATTAACTGACTCTTGCAGCTCTTCAGGTGTGAGAGTTGGCGACGCAGCATCATCTGCATACAACATGTTAGTAACCTTAGTAACCTGAGTTTTCCTCAAGGAGCGGGGACGAGTTAGGTTGAAAAGCCCTCCATCAAAACGATACTTGACCTCCACACCTGGGATGTTTGTGGGTGAATCATAAAGCATTGCAGCCAAGTACAGCGCAAAAAGCGTTGGAGCCAGTACACATCCTTGTTTCAGTCCATGGGTAATAGGAAATTCATCGGACATCTTATTCTGATGGCAAACCTGGCCTGTCATGCCATCATGGAGAGCCTTGATCAGATCTACAAAACGCTGAGGGCAACCAAACCGCTTCAGCACCGCCCACATGGCTGATCTTGGA
The DNA here is from genome assembly GCA_946902985.2 of Meconema thalassinum. NCBI lineage: Eukaryota > Metazoa > Arthropoda > Insecta > Orthoptera > Tettigoniidae > Meconema > Meconema thalassinum. Next base: position 918,988,070 of record OX336388.2, on the reverse strand, counting down.
ACCGAATCAAATGCCTTTTCCAAGTCATAAAAGACTAAGAAGAGTGGATTCTGTTGTTCTCTACATTTTTCTTGTAGCTCTCGCACAGAAAATCAAGTCAATTGTGCTTCTGGAAGCTCTAAATCTGCATTGTGACTGGGAGGATCTTCTCAGAGATAACCTTGAGGCGGTTAAGTAGAATTCTTGCAAGAATCTTCCCCACAATTGATAGCAGTGATATACCACGGTAGTTGCCACAAACACTGCGATCACCCTTTTTAAAGATAGTGACGATAGTGGCATTCTTTAGGTCTCCAGGTACCTTTCTTGATTCCCATATTCTGAGGATTAGGGTGAAAATCCTTGTTTTGAGGGAATGACCTCCGGCTTGAATTAGTTCCAGAGGGATGTTACCTGGGCCAGGTGCTTTTCTGGGTTTCAATTGGGTGAGAGCTGCACTGAATTCATGATAAGTAGGAGGTACTGCCAACCACAGTTGTTCAGGTTGTTGTGGCACATCACAAAGGAAGTCTTCAGCAGCTGCTGATGGACGATTTAGGAGACTGGAGAAGTGCTCCTTCCAGCGTTCCAAGATTTCTTGACTATCAATAAAGGTAGTAGAATTATCAGAGCTTTTCAGTGTACCTGATGATGAGCGAGATGGTCCATATATTTCCTTGAGTACTGCATAGAAGTTCCTCAAGTCTCGAGCATCCGATAGTCTCAGCAGTTCCTGAGCCTTCTGTTGCCACCAAGTATTTTTAATCTGCCTTATCTGCGTCTGGCATTTACCCTTGAGTTCCAGTAGTTTATCTCTCTTTGTGTTGGAAGTTGGGTCTTGAAGATGGGCAAGATAGGCATTCCTTTTGGCATTGATGAGAGACAGAATTTCCTCATTGTTGTCATCAAACCAGTCTTGTCTTTTCCACACTATAAAACCAATGGTTTCCTCAGCTGACTTTGTGATAATCTTCTGTAGTGTGGCCCATTCTTGCTGGATGTCATTTGTTACTGGGTTTTCTGATAACTGGGTGACGATCGTGTTTCCAAAATGTTTATACATGGATTCATCCTGAAGTTTGGATGTATTAAACTTCTTTCTTGGCAAATTTTTGATGTTCCTATGTGGTTTAGGTCTGATGGATATCCTGAGCTTACATTTAAAAAGTTTGTGATCTGTCCAACAATCGTCTATATTCCTTGCTGTTCAGGTAATAAGAGTGTCCTTCTTATCACATTGCCGAGTAATGATATAATCAAGAATGTGCCAATGTTCGGAACGAGGATGCATCCACGTGGTTTTGAAGCGGTTAGGTAGCCGGAACTGCGTGTTGGTAATGAAAAGTTCGTGTTCTGCACAAAGACCAAGAAGCAACAGTCCATTGGGATTACCTTTTCCAAGTCCCTGTTTGCCCATCACATTATTCCATAGCCTATGATCTTTCCCAACTCTGGCATTGAAGTCACCGAGGAGCAAGAGTTTATCTGCAGATGGTACCTTGGAGATGATTTTACTTAGCTGATTATAGAACTGAGCCTTTACTTCATCATCAGAATCTAAGGTAGGAGCATAGGCAGAGATGAGTGTCATAAAGGAACCTCCTGAGAGTGGTATGAGGAGAGTCGTGAGCCTTTCGCTGATTGCAATGGGCGTAAGTTGGTGATAATTTACCAGTTTGGTCTTCACAGCGAAGCCCACACCATGAATATGACATTCACCCTCCTCCTTTCCTTTCCAGAAGATGGTATATCCTGTTGCAGATTCAGTATTCTTGCCTTCAGAAGACAGACTACTTTCACTGAGAGCAGCAATGTCAACGTTGAGTCTTGATAACTCATAGGTTACGAGAGCTGACCTTCTCTCAGGTCTAACGTTATTGTCCAAATCAAGCAAAGTTCTGATGTTTCATGATCCAATAATCAATTTGTGATTCTTTACTGTTTTTGAGTTTCGACCGCATGAGGGGTGACCTGCTGAGTGCGGTTGCCCAGCCGGACCAAGATTGTGACTTCCGATGTTTAGCCCACCTTTTCTAGGGCCTTCCCTATGTGGGGTGGGCAGCGGTGATCCTAAATAGGCCTGCCCAAACACAGATGCAGGACCGAATTTCTGAGTAGTCACAGAGTCTCCAGAAGACGACCATTACACATCTGCTGCCAACGTGCAGGTCCGAACTAGGGGCTTCCAGTTACACCCATAACCTGCCCCCACCGTCCATATCCCTTCGCCGTTGGACTTTGGAAGTAAGTGACGTTCGGAAGAAGTGCCACTGGCGTGGATTTGTTTACGGTGGATCTCAGCTTGCCAGGACGAGACCCACACACTATGATCTCTGAGCCTTATCCTGCGGCTCACGAAGAATGAGACATGCAGGTCCGAACACAGAGACTGCAACGAACTGCCGCATACTCAAGTACTACTGAGGTGCGCCTTTTCAGCCAGTCCATCTGGCGTGACCTCTTCCGCCTCTATGACCGTTGGGAGCCATGAGAGTGATTGGCTCCTCCTCCGCTCATTTTGCCGTTGGGCCAAAACCTGCCCATCATAACTATGGACAATAGTTTGCCCTATTAAACCTGAGCAATAGGCTGCCCCTTCTGCCAACCACACTGTGCCTGAGTTCACCTCTTTCACTGCAGGTACCGTTGAGGACTTCACCTTAACCCTGGCAAGGAACCCTAACAAGGTACTACCAGCTGGGCCAGCTTTTTTTTAAAGATGTGTTACTCCTCTATCACTCCCTACTTGATCATACTATATATATATATATATATACTGTAACACTGTAGGTTATACAGGCACACTTGCTAGTGCCTATACTATATAAGATATCACCACTGCTCCATGTACTGTCGTAGAGTAGCACTGTACTATACACACTGTATAACATTACACTATGTAGCTTGCCACGGTGGGTGAGTAGATAGCGTGTCGGTCTACTAACCCCAAGATTGCAGGTTCGCTCCTGGCCATGGTAAGTGATTTTTGAAAGGCGGCAAAAATACGATATGCATGTCATACGATGTTGGCATGTCAAAGAACCCATTTGCAATCAGTAGGCCGAGTTCATAATGGCAAAATTAATCTCAGGAGTTTCCGCCAACACAAAGTTTCTCATTTCTCTACTAGAAAGCGCTATAATGTTCAAGGAGCTTAGATATCTAACATCTAACCTCCTTGACTTTCATAGTCAAGGAACAACGAAATTCGACATGCAAGCTACCCTCTGAGTGTCAAATAACAAAGCTTGCACCCGGCACCCGAGACCATACGATATTATTATTATTATTACACTATGTGCTATTGCACCACACTGTGTCACTCCACCAGTAGAATATTGAGTACCAAAAAGAATATTTATGGAGAAAATACCAGGAAGAAGGCCCAGAAAGAGGTGGCTAGGTACGGTGAAGGAAGGCATAGAGAAAAGAGGAGTAAAAGAGAAAGAAGTATTGAAAGAAGGAAATGAATGGTGGAAGGATTGACAACTGTGGAGGTCCTTGATTCGCAACCCGACCCAGAGAACTGGAAACGGGAAATGAAGAAGAAGAAGATGCAGACTATTCGGAAAAAAAAACATAAATACCACATAATCAACGATAGAATCATTATTTTTGCTTTGTTTTATAACCAATACCTCATTCTTTCATACATTATGTTAGTAAAAGTAAATACTGCATCTAAACCCTTTTAATGGAGGTTATTTTTATTGTTCAATTTTTCAATTATTTTTGTAAAAAATTAATTTTGAGTCTAAATTAAGGACACATAGGAGTCATATTCGAAGAAACACTACATTTTCAGCTGTATATAGTTCTGAGATACATCTGTAGGTAGAAAACTTCAACACGAAGGAAACAACTGCACCGCAATTTTGGCGGGAAGATGCGTGATTGGGGGAGCGGTAAGGGAAGGCGTGAATGCAAACTCAAACCTATCGCGTAACGGACCTCGAAGGAATAAAGTAGACACCGTACAGGCAAGCTTGGAACCTCGCCTTTCCAACGGTATGAAATAATCACGGACATATGCCTACAGTAATCTACAAATAGAAGATAAACAGCGCGCTGATTCAATTGGCTTGGGCACTTTTGGCGCAAGCAGCGAGAGCCGATCTGACCGGTGCGTGGGTTAATAGGCACAATATCAAAACTTTTCAAAATGGTCAGTAGTCCTCTAAACATTACCTAAAACTTTTGTCTGAAAGATTTTTTGATATGACCCACCCTTATCCCATTGGATGAGCAAAATGTTTCCGATGAAGATGCCAAGTCAATGAGGGAAGAGCTAAGCCGAAGATAGGTATCACAAATTATTGCTGACTGTATTATGGATCTCATCAAAGAAATATTGATGTTGTTTTGACAGCCGTGTCGTTCTACAGACAAGACAAAGATAGCTCTGGCTGGTCGGCAGTTGTGCTAGTGCAAGGTAAATAGCAGCAGACTATAATATAATTATAAGAAGATGGGGCTTCTCGTATGCTGAACATGTATAACGTTTGTAGCTATACAACAGTAAATTATCAAATTTAATGAATTCGAAATATTTTTCTGTACCCGGTGAAAGCTACCTCCGCCTTCCGGCGAGTCGAGTGGGATTTTTTTTAAAGGATATTGGTGCCAGGAAATGTTTAGAATTAGGTAGAAAAACCTCCTAGATGCTAAATAATTTAATTGTGATCCTATTAATAATAAATGCAATAATGGTGGCAGAGCCCATGAAGAAACTTCACTTTGCAGGCAGTGCAAAGGGAAAAAGACAAAGGAAAGGTGTGTACTGTACAGAAAAACAGTCTGTGGTAAATGCACTTAAAGCGTGTGAGTTCAGTGCAACATTCGTGCATGTATGCATGTAGTATAAAGGAAAGATTAATGCATTAATTTATTTGCTTGGCCTTCTACAGTTGATATTGTGTCCATTGCCAGTGATTAGTATGTCCTTCATCTGCAAAATATATAATCAAACTTACTTGTATTGCACATGGAATGATGTAGTGAAAAATGAAAATCCACAGCCTGCTTCCAGTCTCCGACCGGGTCAAGAATGGAATGAATGAAGCCCCCTCCCCCACATCTAGCCGCGAGGATATGAACTGTGCCGGCTGCCGAGGCCTGACGCACTCCTCTGGGGCAATAATTAAATGAATGACAGATGAAGTGAAATGATAGTGGAGAGTGTTGCTGGAATGAAATTTTGACAGGGAAAACCGGAGTACCCGGAAAAAAACCTGTCTGCCTCCGTTTTGTTCAGCACAGATCTCACATGGAGTGACCGGGATTTGAACCACGGACCGAGCGGTGAGAGGCCGGCATTCTGCCGCCTAAGCCACGGAGGCTTGAGAATGAATGATGTAGTACAAAATTAAAATATCCAAGTCGAATAGGCTTACCTTTGTCATCAGCTGTTCTGCTGCCGTTTCGTTGGTTGTCCCCTAAACTTTGATGTCGAAGGCTGTTCGATGATTTCATTTTCACACAACGATTCTATAAGATCCACGTTATTAGAATCGCTATCTGAATTATCTGCATTTGGGAAGCAATACAAGTCTTCACAATTGTTCATCATCATCATCATCATTTCCCCTTATCCAGCTCCTGCCGGGTCGGGGTATTTATGGCACTTCTCCACTTTCCTCTTTCCTTCCACAATTCTTCTTCCACGAACTTGTCCCGGTCCCGATTTCTTTTTCTTACGCTCTTCTTCACTGAATCGATCCACCTTGTTCTAGGTCTTCCTCTTGCTCTTTTACCCTTGCACTTTGCCTCCAGCATCTGTCTTGGTCTCCCACAAGTCCAACCCCTCCTCCACGTGGTGGGAGACGGGCAACGGCATGAAGTAGGGGATTGCCTGTAGGGGTGAAGTACAGTGGGGACTTCGTGTGCCCCGGGACCGCTACGGTAGCTGTGAAGGCCCTATAGGAACCCTGAAAAGTGACGGCTGACGGGGCTCTGGTGAAGCTACGATAGGCCTAGCAAGCCAGTAGTGGATATCATATTTGCTTTCAAACCAGGAACAGGCCTCGGAAAGGACGGATTCAAACGACGACGACCCGGATATGCTAATGGACTACGAGTTGGAACATTAAACATACAGACACTGACAGGAAAAGTGGAGGAGATTGTAGATGTGATGGAGAGAAGAAAACTGGATGTACTGGGCTTGGCAGAAACAAGATGGAAAGGAGAAGGTCGCAGAGAACTGAGGAAAGGGTACCGGTTGTACTGGAGTGGGAACAGTGAAGGAAGGAGCAGTGGAGTAGGAGTAGTTGTGAGAGATGGAATGAAGGAAGAGGTAAAGGGAATAAGTGACAGGATCATGAAGATCAGAGTAACTGTAAAGGGAAGAAGCCTGGAGATAGCCCAGGTATATGCCCCTCAAGTTGGATGTACAGCTCAAGAGAAGGAAGACTTTGAGGAGGAGCTACAACAGCAGTTGAATGGGCAGAGCATCATTGTCATGGGAGATTTGAATGCACGTGTAGTAAGTGAAAGGCAAGGATATGAAAATGTATTGGGAGCAGAAGGATGGGGTAGCAGGAATGAAGAAGGGAGAAAGTTGCTGGATTTTTGCAAGAGAAATGGTTTAGTGGTAGGCAACTCCTGGTTCCGGAAGAAATAAAGCCACAAGGTAACGTGGTACAGCAGTGATTTAACAAAGAGATCTTTGGTAGATTACATGCTGTACGACTGGGAAATGAAGAGAAGTGTCAGAGATATAAAGGTAATACCATCAGAGGCCTTAGATAGCGACCACAGAATACTTGTAATGAACCTGGGAGTTGTTAAGGATAGCAAGAGGACAGAGTACCAGGAAAGGAGAATCAAAGTATGGAAACTCAAGGAAAAGGAAGTCAAGGAAGAATTCCAGAAGATAATAAGGGAAAGGATGCAAACAGACAATCCTAAAACAGGGGAAGAGGAATGGAAGCAATTCAAAAACACAATGTTGGAAGCTGCAGTGGCAGTATGTGGAAGAACAAGCAACAGAAAGCGGTGTAAAGAGACACCATGGTGGAATGAGAGAGTAAAAGAAGCTGTGGGAAGGAAGAACAAGGCTTTCAGAGTGTGGTTCCAGGAAAGAACTGATCTGACAAGGGAAGATTATAAGATAAAGAAGAAAGAAGCAAACAAGATTGTCGCAGAGGAGAGGAAGAAGTGGATGGTAAAGTGGACAGAGATGATGGAGGAAGACAGCAGAGGAAATAAGAAAGTACTTTATGGGATGGTCAAAAGTAAGAGAAGAGGTCTGCGAGAGGATGTGGTAATGATGGACAAAAACGGAAATGAGGTACACAACAAAGAGGCACTCAAGACAGTGTGGAAAGAGTACTTTGAGGATTTGCTGAATCCAAATGGTCATAGGGAGGAAGACAATGTATTGGAAGATGGAGAAGACAACACAGGAATGGAAAAGGACCTGACTTGGAGAGAACTGGAAATGGCTATAGACAAGATGAAAGGAGGAAGGGCACCAGGTGTGGATGAAGTGAGTGTTGAAATGGTGAAGGCAGCAGGGGAGGTTGGGAAACAGTGGCTGTACCGTGTGATGAGGGTGATATGGAAGGAGAAAAAGACCCCAGAAGATTGGAAGAAAGGATTAATTGTCCCAATATTTAAGAAAGGAAGTAGAAAGGAGTGCAGAAATTACAGGGGAGTTACACTCATACCTCACTGTGCCAAGATATATGAAAAGATATTAGAAAGTAGAATACGAGCCAAAGTGGAGAGAAAATTGAGAGAGGAGCAGTATGGATTCAGACCTGGGAGATCAACAGTGGATCTCATATATTCAGTGAGACAGCTCCAGGAACACCACTACGAATTTGGAGAGGATCTGCTGATGGCCTTCCTGGACATCGAAAAGGCCTATGATAGTGTGTGTAGGGGGAAGGTTTGGAAAGCAATGGAAAACATGGGAGTGGAAAAAGAGACTGTAGGCAGAGTGAAGGAGATGTATTGTGGAAGTGTGAGTTGTGTGAAAGTTGGAGGGGAAAGAACAGACTGGTTCAGACAAATGAGTGGCCTGAAACAGGGTAGTGCGCTGTCACCCCTTCTCTTTATTGTGGTTATGGACGAGGTAATGACACGGGTAGCAGGAAAGATAGGAGAAGATAAGATGAAAGCAATGGTGTTTGCAGATGATCTCATGGTCTGGGGAAACAAGGAGGAGGAAATTCAGGAGCAACTGAAGGCTTGGGAAGAAACAGTGGGAGAGTACGGATGGAAGTTCAACATCAGTAAATGTGAGATCCTGTTAACGACCAGGAAAAAGGACAGACCAATGAGTGGGATAACACTTGGAGGTGGACAGCTGAAGAAGGTGGAAAGTCTCAAGTACTTGGGAAGTATAGTGGAGGAAAATGGGAGAAATGACAAAGAGATTACGGAACGTGGCAGACAGGCAGAAGCATTTCTGAGAAGCATTAGGAGCTTAGTGTGGAATAAAAATGTCCCACAAAAAAGCAAGGAAGTGTTATACAGAAGCTACTATATCCCGATACTGACCTATGCTTCAGAAACGTGGACAATGAAGAAAAGAGACATAAGCAGAATACAGGCAGGTGAAATGAAGTTCCTGCGAAGTAGGATCGGAGTAACAAGAAGAGACAGGGTGAGGAATGAAAAGGTCAGGGAAATGGTGAAAGAGGAGCCCTTGCAAGGTAGGATTGAGACATCAAGACTGAGGTGGTATGGACACTTAAAGAGAATGGATGAGAAGAAGATTCCCAAGAGGATACATGAGATGCAGATGCAGAAGAAACGACCAAGGGGAAGACCAAGAGATAGATGGCTGAAAGGAGTGGAGGAATGTGTCAAGAAGAGAGGCGAGGACTGGACCAGAGTGACAGCGGAGAGGTGGTGGGAAGAAAGAACTAAGTGGCGAGGCTTATGTTCCAAACAGACCCAGCCTGGGGCTGGAAACTGTACAAGATGATGATGATGATGATGATGATCTGTCTTGGTATTCTATTTTCCTCCATTCTCTTTACATGTCCAAACCACCTTAGTTTATTCTTCTCAATTCTCTCATTTAGTTTTCCCATCCCAACTTCCTTCCTAACATCTTCATTCCTCACTCTGTCTTTCCTTGTCTTTCCTATCATACTTCTTAGGAATTTCATTTCACTGGCTTGGATTCTACTCTCTTGCGTACTTGTCAGGATCCAAGTCTCAGCTGCATAAGTTAATATGGGAACATAGTACACTTTATACATTACCTCCTTGCTTTTCCTTGGTACTTCCTTATCCCAAACAAGTTTTCTTACACTTTGATAGAATGCATTGCTCTGCTGTACCCTCCTGCCAATCTCCATGTCCAACCTACCAGTTTGCATCAATTCACTTCCTAGGTATTTGAACTTGTCCACAATTTCCAAACTCTGACTTCCAATTTTCACAGTGCCCTTTCCTTGTCTTTCCCCTCTTGTCATCACCATGGTCTTGCTTTTCTCTATACTGATTTTCAGGCTGTACTTCTGAATATTTTCGTTCAGTGCATCTAGTTGTTTTTGTACTTCTTCGGTGTTCCTTCCCCAGACCACAATATCAAATGCAAACAACAGTAACTTCATTTCTTTATGTCCATATGCTTCCTTTGTTTCCTTTACAATTTCATCCATTACCATTATGAACAAAAGAGGTGACAGCACACTCCCCTGTCTTAGTCCAGTCTTGTTCCTAAACCAATCTGTCTTTCCAACTGGGGTCAGTACCCTGCTAACACAGTTGTTGTACATTGCTTGCACCATTTGCAACATTTCTCTTCTCAGTCTCTTCATAACCATGGTTTCCCATCCCTTCTCTCTGGGGACACTATCATATGCCTTTTCTAGATCTATGAAAGTCATGACCAAATCCTCTCCATATTCCTAGGGGGCGTGGTGGCTCAGCGGTCTAGCTGTATGCCTCTCACCAAGGCGGTCCGGGTTCGATTCCCGGTCAATGCATGTGAGATTTTCGAAGTGAAATGCCATGTCCTGTGGTTCGGATTCCACGTAAAAAGGAGGTCCCGTGGCTCATGATCTCAAGATTAACGGTCACGTTAAACTATAAGCTTCCTTTTTTTTTCTCCATATTCCCAGTTCTTTTCCATCACCTGCCTCAAGCTAAAGATTGGGTCCACTGTGGATCTTCCACTCCTGAAGCCATACTGTTCCTCTTGCAACTCTCCTTCCACCTTTCTTCTCATTCTTCTTTCTAATATCCTTTCCAGTATTTTTACTATCTGTGATATGAGGGTGATCCCTCTATAGTTATCACACACTTTCTTGTCCCCTTTCTTAAACACTGGTATTATTAGCCTTTTCTCCCAGTATTCTGGTACACATTTCCGTTTCCACACACACTTTAGCAGTCGATACAACCATTGCATACCAACAGGTCCAGCAGCCTTTATCATTTCTACACTGATTTCATCCACCCCTGTTGCTTTTCCCATCTTCATGTTCTGTACTGCTAATTCCACCTCCAGCATTGTTATATCATCTTCTGTTGTAGAGTCGTCAGGCTGTGTCACTTCCTTCTCATCTGTACAATTGTTCACATTCAATAGCTTATCGAAATACTCCTTCCATCAACCCTTTATCTCTTCTGGGTGTGTTAACAAATCTCCATCTTCCTTTTTCACCAGCTTTGTAGTAACTCGTTCTTTCCTCTTACTTCTTAGAAGTCCATACAGAATCCTTTTACTGCCACTTACATCTGTTTCCATTCTTCGTGTAAATTCTTCCCAACTTTTCTTCTTTTCTTCTCCTACCACTTTCTTACACCTCCGTTTGCTGTCAAGATACTTCCTTTTGCTTTCTTCTGTTTGATCTCGATTCCATTCTTTCCATGCAGACTTCTTTTCTTTCACTGCTTTCCTCACTTCCTCATTCCACCACGGTGTCTCCTTCTCTTTCACTCTTGTTGACGTCCTACCACAAGCACTCTCTGCTGCACCAGCAAATGCCTTTTTAAAGTGGGACCATTCCTCTTCTACGTTTTCCACTTCAGTAACTGGGATTTGTTGCTTCAATCTCTCCTGAAAATCTTCCTGTACAGTTTTGTCTTTCAATTTCCATACTTTTATTTTACTTTCTCTGATCTCCTTTAGGTTTTCCAATTTTTCCCATCTAAATTTTGCCACCACAGCTCTATGGTCCCCATCAAATGCTTCTCCTGGTAAAGCTGTCACATCTATCAGCTTTCTGCGATTAGTCCTTTCCACCAGAAAGTAGTCAATTACTGATTTTGTTCTTTCATCGCCCCAACCATATCTCGTAATTGTCCTGCTTTTTTTCTTCCGAAACCATGAATTACCCACTATCAGTCCATTCCTTTCACAAAAGTTTACAAGTTCCTCTCCTTCCCGGTTCTTTTTCCCATATCCATATGGTCCAATGACTTCTTCCTTTCCTTGTCTCTAGTTTCCGACTTGTGCATTCATATCTCCCATGATCACCACTTCTACATCTGAAATTACTCTTTCTACATCCTCCAGGAATACTTCAATATCTTCTTCTCTGTTTCCGGTCTGTGGTGCATACACTTGTATGAAGTCCATCACATCATTTTTCATCTTCATTCTAATTTTCATTATTCTGTCACTCACACACTCTACCACTTCAACATACTCCTCCAGTTATTTCGAGGTTATCAGTCCCACGCCATTTTTTGCCTCTTGGCCACCACTCCAGTATAATGTATATCCTTTCCTCAATTTCTTCCTTCCTTTACCTTTCCATTTCACTTCACTCAGCCCCATCAATCCAACATTCTCCCTCTCCATGAAGTCTACCACCTCCTCCACCTTGCCTGTCAGGGTCATGACATTCATGATTCCCACTTTCATTTCGGTTACTGGTCGCCCATTTCTCACAGTTCCCCCAGTACCAAAAGAACTGCGCGTCGCCTGCAGGGTACGCCCTAACCTTCTCCGAATCATGGAAGTGCCATTTCCATTTTAGGCTATTATTACGATGGGGTCGCCACTCCCAAAGGCATTTTATGAAGCTACTGCCAGCTATTATACAGGCCGCCCCTAACATGGGAAACAGACGCCCTTGCAGCCGCCCCTAACCTGGGAAACAGACGCTGCCAATTGATGCTCTACTCATACTATTCCCTGAGTACTGGGTTGCCTCTTCCGCAATCTCCACCGTTCCGAAGTCCATCTTCTCCGCTGCAGATTCCGTTGAGGTCTTCGCACGTAACCCTGTGCACGGAACCTATGTTATACCCCATAGGACTGGGTCCTCACCAGAACTTAGCCGGTACTGTAGTTCCATGGTATATTACAGTATCGTTGCCCACCCCCGCGACGTGGACGCGCCTGGCAAGAATTATCCATGTAGCCAATTATAATTGACTCATGGACTGTGTTAAGGAGCTGTCTAAATCCAGCCTCCAAGGCTCTTCACAATTATTATCAAGTCTAAATCACTCCCAGCTTCATTGCCTGATTGTAATAGGGGAATGTCGTGTAAATGGTTCAGAATTTCGGCACCCATCAGTAGACGACTTAAGACCATGTATCCTTGGAGTAATTCCAGTCGGAGAATCTACTTTGAATGCTTGTTACGAGCAAACGCGATACACGACTCATTACAATTGCCCACCTTTCATTCCTGAACAAATACTGACTGTATTTTCTTGTCAGTATACTTGCATCATTGTTTACAAGAGCCAACAGCTGCCTAATTGTAGCATAATACGTTCTATTCGATCCCAGGGTAATAATGTACATAGCTACAGCTGCTCTAAAAGTATCACACATGTAGCTACCGGTACTTCAGTAGCAATGAAAAAGACCGTCTGGTAAAAGTAGGTATATGACCAAATAGTAATGTGCTGTGGATATTTTAAGCTATATGCCAAAAAGTACACTTAAAATCATTAAAAGTCACGAAAGGATTTGTATGTCGTACCCGTATAACAAGAATGATAGAGAAAATAAAATTGTAAATGGTCATTTTGACCGCTCCGGTAAATGGTATATACAGTATAAATTGTTTAATCAGTTTGCAGCTTTCCGCCAAATCAGTACAAATTGTGTTTGCGTTGTTAATACGCTAAGTACGGTACATGTTTCGAACCTTACAAAAATCGGTCCTTCATCAGCCACGACATATCACATGAATGGCAACACATCAAAAACACTGAACAATATCAAAAATAAAATGCATGCACACTAAGGCATTCATAAACACATATTAAAACGTTCCATTAAAAACTGTACAACATATTAAAAAACACATATTAAAAGCACTGCAAGTCCATTTGACTCATTCAAACGTCAACATTTGAGTATGTGCCGTTATGGTTGGAGATCTTTGTCCTGTTCCATTAGATTCTTCTTGATTTCTTGTCCAAATGTGCAAGAACGTCTTTCATTTAGCGAAGGGGATTCTGCCGTCATGTATAGGGAACAAAAATGGACCAGTAGTCCCATTTGAGTAGTTCCAAGATGAAAACCTTTACGTTGATTCCAGACAGCACCAAATAGTCCTCTGTTAAACGAAAAAATGTATTAAATTTCATTGGTTTAATAGTGAATGGACTTAAGCGATAATACTCCTATTTGATCAAACAGAAACGACTTCTAAGAAACAAAATCCTTACCTCCTAGTGCATGCAGCGGACATGCACGCTTGAATCAGCTGTAGCAACTGAGGTGCTGCATCCAGGCGAGGCGAGGTAATCCCTGAATCCCTGAAGCAGGAAAACTCTGATCTACGCACTAAAGTGAAAGCATTGGAAAATCGTGTGTTAGAATCTGAACAGTATTCCAGGCGCAATACAATTGAGATACAAGGTGTTCCCGAAATAAAGAATGAGAACGTTCTTAACACTGTCAAACTAGTTGGACAAGCCTTGGACGTAAATGTGACTGATGAAATGGTGGACGCTTGCCATCGTCTTCCAAAACAACCAAGCCAACAATGCAGTGGCATTGTCGTTAAATTTGTGAGGCGGTTCGACAAAGAAATCTTCATGGAACGGCGCCGTGTAAAGAGGAATTTATCTACTAGACATATGGGACTCCCTGGGGACAGCATGGTGTATGAGAACGAGAGTCTCGCCCCGGAAAAGAGGAGACTACTGGCAGCGGCTCGTCAGAAGCGGAGACAAAAGGAGTTTGCGTATCTATGGGTAAGAAACGGAGTCATAAAAATGAAGAAAAATGAGGGTTCCCGTATCATAGTAGTTAATAGTATGGACGATCTGAACGGAATTTAAAATAGATAAATTGTCAATTTACTATCAGAATGTACGTGGTATGAAATCTAAATTGTATGTGTTTAACGAGAACCTATTATGTAATGATATAGATATATGTATTTTAACAGAAACTTGGTTAGACTCCAGTGTTTATGACACTGAGGTCATTAAAACTGGATACAGAGTATACAGGCAAGAGAGAGGTTCAAGAAGGACTGGTGGTGGGGTGCTAATAGCGGTAAAAGAGGGGATTACCGTTCTCAAGGCTGAAGGAAGGTCTCAGAACTCAGAAGTCTTGCTGTTAAAGTTGGAAACAAAAGGAAGAGTCTGGTATGTCTGTTCCCTGTACATTCCTCCTAGCTCGGACCTTGAGTCTTACCGTGAAATGCTAGAGTGGATAGAGAGGCATTATGAAATGTACAATAATGACATCATTATAGCGGGAGATTTTAACATTCCTACAATAACGTGTACAGAAATTAATGATGTAGATAAAAATAGCCATTCACAGTTACTGTATAACTTCATGAACCTACTTCAACTTAAGACTTACAACAACATTCAGAATTCGAATGAAAGAACTCTTGACCTAATACTCACTAACTACACAAACCTAAATCTTGTAAGACATAATACTCCTCTTTTACCCGAAGATGCCCACCATCCCGCACTGGATTTAACTGTACCTCTCAATGGAGCCAAAAACACCTTCAGAATTAAAGAGCAAACTAAATTTAATTTAATTTGATGAACTGTACCTCGGTTTAAGAGACACAAATTGGGACGATCTCTACAAAATTATGGAAATAAATTCAGCAGTTAATTTTTTTTATGATAAAGTTTACGAAGTTTTCCAAAATACCGTCCCGGTATTAATGCCTTTTAAAACCAGTAAATACCCTGTTTGGTTTACAAAACAAATAATTAATGATTTGAAAGATAAAGACTTCCACAGAAAAAGAAAAGACTACTCTGAATATAGCAAATTGAGATACAAACAATTAAGAAACAAGACCAAAACAGACATCAAACTAGCTCATAAAGGATATGTAACAACAGTTGAAAATAACATTAATAGTGATTGTAAAAATTTTTGGACGTATGTGAAAAGCAGGAGAAGGGCCAATGGTACATGTACTATAATGCAATACAATGAGGAAGAGCTAAAAAACGGGGAAGCGGTTGTTCAGGGTTTTGCAAAATACTTCCAGTCGGTGTATTCACAACACCCTTCTTCCTACAGAATATCGCAAGATGAGCCAAATACGCCAGTAACCCTGCACATAAGCGAAGTAACAATGGCGGAAATTGATAGAGCGTTTAAAAAACTGAGACCAAAAACATCAGCGGGCCCGGACCAAATACCCCCTTACGTAATTAAGGGTTGCTCACAGATTTTAAAAGATCCCCTTCATTTTCTTTATAACCTAGCAATTAGTACAAATACATTCCCAGATATTTGGAAAAAAACTCGCATCTGTCCTATTTTAAAATCAGGTAACCAAACATTAATAAAGAACTATCGACCCGTGAGTATAGTATCAGCTGTTGCAAAGATATTTGAATTTATCTTACATGACAGAATTGTTACTCATGTAGCGCCAGCCATATCAGAACAACAACATGGATTCATGCAACGGAGATCTACAGTCACAAATCTGATGAATTTCTCCCACGATGTTTCATCTGAGTTGGATATCGGAGGACAGATGGATGCTATTTTCACGGATTTTGAAAAGGCATTCGATAGTATAGATCATGATATTCTTTTGACAAAATTAAACAATTTCGGTTTTTCACAAGCAAATTTACGATTTTTTAGCTCGTATCTGTCTGGTAGACAGCAATATGTATACTTTCTCGGAAATTCATCAATGGAATATACCGTAAATTCCGGAATTCCCCAGGGATCGAACCTTGGACCAATTATGTTTCTGATAGCAATCAATGACATTTCTGAATGTATTAAGCACTCGAAATGTCTTCTATACGCTGATGATTTTAAGATATTCCGTCCTGTATCCTTTGCTCATGACTGCTATCTTCTACAAAATGACTTGGACAACATCTTTGAATGGAGTAGGAAAAATAAACTTAATTTTAATCTAACGAAATGTGTCACAATGTCATTTACCCGAAGGAAGAATAAAGTTAGTTTCCAGTATAAGCTGGGGTTGAATACGCTGCGGGAGGTTAATGGTGTAAGTGACCTTGGTGTGGAACTGGATAAAGGTTTGACTTTCGCTTCTCACATCAACAAGGTAACAAGTGAGGCGTACCGAGCACTAGGCTTCGTCATTAGAAATGTAAGACCTTTTCGGCAGGTGAAAACGGCCATTACACTCTTTAATGCTTACGTTAGGGCGAAATTAGAATATGCAAGCGTAGTGTGGAATCCGTGGCGTAAAAAATACATAAGATTACTAGAAGGAGTACAGAAGCGATTCGCCAGATTTATACATTATAAAATGAGCGGAAATTACCCATATATGGTCCCATATAAAATTTTATCGAATAATCTAAAAATTATTGCTTTGGAAGATCGTAGGAAAATAAATGATTCCAAGATCTTACACAAGATTGTAAATTCTGCGGTAGATAACTCTTATTTTTTATCATTGCTGAATTTCAATGTTCCACGTCTATCTTCAAGAACGTGGACAACTTTTAGGAATAAGAAAACATGCACCACGTTACACAAACATTCACCGCTTTATAGACTCTGCAGTAATTACAATAAAGCTGTAGTGTGTAATAAAAGTCTAGACTTCGATCTTAGTCTCCAAAAATTTGTAAATGTATTTATGACCACATTGCCATGAGTGTAATTAATTAATAAAAAGGTAGAATATGTAACAGCATTAAGGTTAAGTTATAAATAATATTATTATGTAATTAATTTAGATGCTAATATTAGATTTAAGTTATGAAAAAAATTAGAATTACTGTTAAAATTTTGTAGGTTTACTGTTATTGGGGTTAAAGACCCTGTTGTAAACCACATAAATAAATAAATAAATAAGTAATTCCTACCCCTACATGCCTCACATGACCTCGCCTCGCCTGGATGCAGCACCTCAGTTGCTACAGCTGATTCAAGCGTGCATGTCCACTGCATGCACTAGGAGGTAAGGATTTTGTTTCTTAGAAGTCGTTTCTGTTTGATCAAATAGGAGTATTATCGCTTAAGTCCATTCACTATTAAACCAATGAAATTTAATAAAAATTTTCGTTTAACAGAGGACTATTTGGTGCTGTCTGGAATCAACCTAAAGGTTTTCATTTTGGAACTACTCTAATGGGACTACTGGTCCATTTTTGTTCCCTATACATGACAGCAGAATTCCCTTCGCTAAATGAAAGACGTTATTGCACATTTAGACAAGAAATCAAGAAGCATCTAATGGAACAGGACAAAGATCTCCAACCATAACGGCACATACTCAAATGTTGACGTTTGAATGAGTCAAATGGACTTGCAGTGCTTTTAATATGTGTTTTTTAATATGTTGTACAGTTTTTAATGAAACGTTTTAATATGTGTTTATGAATGTCTTAGTGTGCATGCATTTTATTTTTGATATTGTTCAGTGTTTTTCATGTGTTGCCATTCGTGTGATATGTCGTGGTTGATGAAGGACCGATTTTTGTAAGGTTCGAAACATGTACCGTACTTAGCGTATTAACAACGCAAACACAATTTGTATTGATTTGGCGGAAAGCTGTAAACTGATTAAATAATTCATATTTGTCAATACGGACCAAAAAATGGCAACTAGTCTTCCCATATACAGTATAATGGTAGTCATGTGCTTTTCTACTGAAATTTGTACCCTCTAAATATGTCTGTTTATTACAGGCATCCTTCTAACTTGATGTTGGACCGCTTGAGTGGGAAGATCCTCCACATTGACTTTGGTGACTGTTTTGAAGTGGCTATGACCAGAGAGAAGTTTCCGGAGAAGATCCCATTCCGTCTCACAAGAATGCTCATCAATGCCATGGAGGTAAAGTGTGTTATGCTACATTGTTTATATATTGTTCCTATCACAACAGTTCAACGTCACAGTAGGTTGTTACAAAAGAAATCCATTTCATTTCTTACTGTATTTATTTATTAATCTATTTATTTAATTATTTATTTATTTACTGTATTTATATCTCTATATACAGTATATAATTCGCTGGGGCCATCAAGGACCACATTAAGTCTTGTTGCATTTGACACCGAACTTGGCCTTCATCAGAGCCCAGATTTCCCTCATTCTTTGTCAGTGGGACTGCTTACGCTCCTCTGCCCAAGGGGTACCGTGTCTTCTCTTCGGTTGCTGTCTCGGTTTAGCCGTTCGTCAATATTTTCTTGCAGAAAATATCTATTTTAAGGGCGTCTCTAGCTGAGATATGTATCATTTGCAGGTCTTCTTTGGTATTTCTAAACCAGTGAATTGTGGTTTTAGGGTTTGAATCAAAAAGTGAAAGATCTCTTTATTTAACTTTCTTCCGTCCATTCTTTTCAGCTGACCGTAATATTGTGCCCGTCTTTTTCGGTATATAAAATGTATAAAATGACATAAAAACGACCATCATAGCCTGATTCCTTTTTGAGGTATTATTTATAAAAAACTATTTATTACCTTAAGTCAATATATTGTACATTAAACCCCTACCGGTTTCGGTCACATTGTGACTCTCCTCAGCGTGGTATAGGATAAGTAAATGTGCAATAACATACACTTAATAAAATTTTGCCATAACAGAGGATACTAAAAATATTTTTGTTCCAAAAGCTCACAAAGTAAAATTTCAAAAACCAGATCTGTTACAAAATGTGTTAAGAAAAACATGAAAAAGTCTTGATAAAACAGCGTTGAATTGAAGAGATCTAAAAAGAAGAAATTAAACTGAGAAACAAAAACACGAAAACAGAACGGCAAAAGATGTGAAAAGATTTGAAAATAGATATCCTGAATAAGTTAGGTTATAAATGATGGTTGATATGATTTTGCCAGGTAGAGGAATCTGTGTAGAGAGAAAAAACAAACAATATAAATAGACTTGTATATTGAAAATAATGTGTTAGAATAATGAATCATGAGAGCAAAAACCTCTTTTACTTACATTTTGTAACTGGCCTGGCCAGTATATAATGTGTTGTTATATGAGAAATATGAAATGCAATCCAGAAATTTAGGCTGTATATTAGTGGTGGTCACACTTGGTGGCCCGTCCCTTAGCAGGGTGAGATGCGGAGAGTGAGAAGTTGTAGGAGTCTTGTGTGCGATCGCTAGTGTATGCTATCAAGCCTTCAACAATCTGGCCTACCAGACTGACCACCTGGCTGTGATTTCTCACAATCCAATGTGCACACACATAGCAGAACAGTTACCTGTATGACTATGTTTTGAGCACGCATTGCAGCCTCTGTGATAATCTGAACAGACCAAGAAGATGAGACTTAAAGTACTATGGAGTACCGGGGCTAGAGGTTTGTTTGATCTTGTGTAGTGGAGAGAATGTGATTGTTGCAGGTTACTGGAATCGAGGGCACTTACCGACGAACCTGCGAGTCGGTCATGTCGGTGCTACACAGGAACAAGGACAGCTTGAT
This sequence comes from Meconema thalassinum, assembly GCA_946902985.2. Classification (NCBI taxonomy): domain Eukaryota; kingdom Metazoa; phylum Arthropoda; class Insecta; order Orthoptera; family Tettigoniidae; genus Meconema; species Meconema thalassinum. Next base: position 918,968,278 of record OX336388.2, on the reverse strand, counting down.
GGCCGTGTTGGAAGCTTTTGTGTACGACCCCCTTCTCAACTGGAGGCTTATGGACAATGCTGCTCCCAAGACCAAACGCTCTAAAGCCACGACGGACGCATCTATCTCTTCATCCCAGGAGCAGGGAGACATCTTGGACAGTGGTGGCAGCCTGAGTGCCACTGTGCCCAAGAAGGGAGCTCCCAGCAGTGTTGAGAACGGAGGTAAGACTACATTTGTGGCATTTACAAAATTCATCACTTTGTAGCGGGTAAGATATTTATATGTTAACATTTCGTAGCAAATGTTTTGAAACAACATTGCATGTAACTTTAACGCATTGTTGCCCGGGCGCGCGCTACTCTATTCCTTACTGCGGACCGGGCAACTGAAATACACCTAGCATGAGAAGTAAGATGAAACATAAATACCTGTAACTTAACTTATTTGTCCATCAATCAACCTCATCGTCACTACTTTCACTGCTATCATTGTCAATTTCATATTATTATCGTCAACAGACTCGTCTGAACTGATCATCGCACTGTTAGTTCCGCGCGCACCATGCTATCACTTGACAATATACGCGGTAATTGAGTGTTGTAAAACCTCACTTTCTGTACCGAAAGTATTATCGAGACAACAATATACCTATCTGCATTTCGTTCAACAAAGACCTTAGTTTGTAAATAACATGTAGTATTTCTGTTAATGAACAGCGGAGAGGAGAAAATTACACAAGAATGAAGCACTGTAAGAAAACGTTAATTTACGTAGCCGGTCGCCAGAGCACCAATACAAAACTATGTATATTAACGTAGCCTGTCATCAATGTGTTAATATTATTCCTTATTTAATTTACAAAGTGCATGGAAGTGTGTAAATACAGGTTAGCATTTTGGTCTGCAGCCTTTTATCCAAATCTCCAGAATAGAAACCCTTTTACCATGGAATACATTTGTTTAACCCACAAATCACTCTCATTGTTACATCTGTGTTTTTCTTATGAATCTTTCATTTGGCATGTTTCTTTAATGTGTACATTGTATACTGATAACCAGGGAACGGCTTTCTATTAAATAGCCTACTTATCTATTAATTTTCTTTTTTTATTATTATTATCTTTACGATCATGGCACGTGGAATTGAGAAGTAGAGTATTCGTTTTCCATATTTTTCCATATTTGAAAGTTTAGCACATATGTTCCATATTCTTCGTCATTAAAATCAATATAGTCCATATTTCGGCTAGAAAATATTAAATTCTAGTAAATTAGCAGCCCTGTCAATAATGGAGAAACAAGTTAAAGATCTATATTTAAATAGAAATTTAAATCGGGGTACAGGTACAGTTGCAGATGGGAATGATTGCTGCAATTTTGTGTGGAGATTTAAGTGTAAAGTTGACGTTGGATTTAACCCCAGCAGACATTGTGAAGTTCAAACATGCCCCCGTTACCTCTTCTGGTATTGAACCCAGTTTCAGTCAATATAAACCTGTCCTTCAGCACTTAAAGGAACATTTTGCAATCCATTGTTTTGGTAACGGAGAATAAAAGATTGAGTGTTCTTCAAAAATCATATTGATATTAAAATGAGAAGTGCAACATTATGTTTTAAGTAGATCTACTTTGTTTAGTTTCATTGAATTTGGATATTAAAATAGAAATAATGTTTTTTTTTTTGTAATTTTAAGTCCATATATAAGTTAATTATATATTTCAATAAAAATACAGTAGAGCGTCGTTTATCCGGACTAATTGGGTCCGAAAGTGTTCTGGATAACGATTTTTCAGGATAATCAAACGTGCGTTTATTTCATAGGAAAAAACATGCACAGTACATTATGGTAATAACCACCAAGCTTCTCATTTAGCTGCAACGCTTTCTCACATAACAAAGGTCCAGAAATGGGATCTTGTCTGAATAAACCATAAGTACACCACTTCTTCCAATTTTTATCCCTAGCTGATCTCATGGTTCTACTCTTTTTAGACCCTTCTTCACTATCTAACTTCAATGCATAAATCAGAATTTTACATTTCCTTTCTTCAAATCATAATTTTGGATGTTTCAACACTAAGTTTTCATTAGTCACTGCACACTCTCACCTTTATCCAGTTTATTAATGATCTCCACCTTCTTCTCAATGGATAAAACATAGCGATTTCGATTTTCTTTTTTGTCACTTGTAGAAGCCATTTTCACAACGTAATACAGTACAGTACACACACTCACATACTGTAACACATTGAGACATTATAGAGTAAACTAACGGTAGGGGACAATAGAGACAACAATTGAAAACTAGAACCGACTCGTATTTTATTTTTATTTTATTTTTGCTCGTCCGGATCCGACTCAATACTGTAGTGAGCGCGCGCTGCTCTGTCTTTTTTTTTGCTCGTCCGGATAATTGACGTTCCGGTTGTTTGACGTCCGGATAAACGACGTTCTACTGTAACTTGTATACAGGATCTTTATAAATATACTGTATGTGCGCGCCAGTAAACACGGCGAGCTAAGCCGGGCGCGCTTACGCTGGTAGGCCGGTGGTTAGCGCGCTCCGCTGACTCATATCGTTAGTTCACACGTGTTTTGTCATTCATATGGGCATGTATCTGCAAAGCTTAGACGTTAGTGTTGCATGTTTAGTTAGTATTGTGATTACTGTGATTGTTGGTCATGCCTAGACACCAATTCACATTGCGCGAACGTGTGTATATCCATAATCCCCCTTAAAGGATAAGTTACTTTGTTTGCACTCTCCCCCCATTCCTAATATATTACTACTGCTACCCATTAGAAAGAGGGGAGGGAAACCGGGTCCAAGCCCGTTGTGTGAAAGCGGGCCTTGCTACCCAAAAGCCGGAAACAACCTTTAATTAGCCTGGCAAATAATACATACAATACTGTATAATTAACAACAGTTTAATATCACCAGAAGAAAATAACCTCAAACCACATTAATTACACTGCAATATACATGCAAGAACACCTTTCAATAACAACAAATACTTTCCTCCTTCATGCACTACACTAATGCATGCTCAAAATCAGATGTACTTGTACTCACTGGTTTTCAGTTCATCCTCTCCCTTTATAACATTTAGGTTCAGTACTTACCCCCATATCATGGCTAGTGGCATATATTTATTTATTTGGTAATCGAATCAGTTTGAGCAGGAAGGAATAAATATTTTCAGCAACCTGGCCGGTGCTTGGAGGTCTCCCCACGGAGCATCGAAGTATAACCTGTTATCAGGTCTCGCAATTAACATATCAATCTTCACCTTCAATACACTTCGAAGACGCAAGCAGGTTAAAACATACTTCAGGTTAAAGCGCGTATAATATCTTCAAACCCCTTGCTACTATTCACAGGCCAAAGCATTACGATAACATGAGTAAGATCCGTCAAACAACTCCACAAGACAGCGCAAAATCAGATATGTGTAACGTTTAAAAAGAAACTTTGAAACCCTCCGAACGATACCATGTCTCAATGAAATCGCGTTAGAGAAACATTCTCGTTCATGAAATACTACCTAAATAACACAACTATTTCGCTTTCCCCAAATGCAAAATAGGAAATCAGCAGCATAATATCGCAACTCCAATCGCCAAGAATACCGACGTTTCACTCTCTTTATCATTAACAATCTAAATCCATATTGCAAAGAAACCCGTCATGCTAACGGAGATAACCAAAAGCAAGGAAAAGTATAAAAGATCACAGGACCTCATTGGCAAGAAAACGCACTACAAAGATTTAAAAAAAAAATACAGAAACAAAACAACCCTTCTTTAATCATACACCGAGTATGTTTCTTGTACACCCATACGCCACTGTTCAAAATTTACATAGGTTCACAGTTAAGGTAATGCGAAGTAAGGTGGCGATAAAATATTAAAGTCGACGCAAATCACAATTCATTTAAGTTCACAGAATCAACTTCTCATCGGCACTAGTAGTTTTACGATTACGCCCGTCAAAGATTCTAATAACCAAGTCTCTCATTCTTGACAACAGTCCGGCGTTCTCCCTTCCTTTTTTTTTATATTATTAACTCCGCCGTGGTACCAACATGCAAGTCCTCGAGCATCGCCCTCTGCCGTCTGCCAACTTGAAGATCCAACTTTCCATTCTTCTCGCCCGCCGACAGATAACTTCAACTAATATCGAAATTAGTTTCATGGTGTTGTCCATAACATTCACAAAGGAAATCAGGAATTAGGAGACGTGTCAATACTGACACGTTCCAAATGGGTTTTAGAAGCAGTTCAAATCATAGGTTATGATTATCAGTGAAGTTGATGGATGGAAAATGTGTTGTAGGAGACATGTCTATCCTTATTTATTTCTTCTTCTTCGTCGCGAATCGGTCTCTTAGGACCACGCGGAATCAACAATGGTTAGCCTTTCTTGCAGCCCAGTACTCCTTCATATGCAACGAATGGGTTTGCTTCCGTTGTGCAGACCAGATATGGTGGTATGGCCGTCTTTCTTCCTCCTCGAAACCCCGTGTGAGTGCAAGTGTTCTGATGACATTTCGGTCTAGGAGATTTGGTGATCCTAATTCTTGCAAGTCTTTTTCAGTCTGTTTGTACCAATTTGATCTAGTTGTTTTGTTTTTCAAGTATGTGTGAATTTTGTGAGTTAGTCTATTTGGGTCCATTCATTCCAGGTGCCCCAAGAATTGGATTCGTCGCATACGCATTTTGTCTGTGATTTTGGAGGTGGTTTTATACAGTATATTTCAGCATTTGGCTTTGGAAGACGAACACCATCTTTGATTCTCGGCCCTAAGATTTTCCTCATTATTTTACGTTCCTTCACTTCGAACTGATCTCGAAGTGTTCTATGTTGAAGAGTGAGAGTTTCTGAAGCGTAGTGAGTTTCGGGCCCGATCACTGTTGTATAATGTTGAATTATGCATTTCCAGGAAAGACTCTTTTTGTTGTAAGTATTTTTCGTTAACTGAAAAGCAGTTTCCATTTTTTGAATTCTTGTTGTAATGGACCTCTTTTCATTACAATTGTCAGTAATCCATTCACCCAAATATTTAAATTCCTTCAGACGAGTTATATGGTCAGTACCAAATTCAATTGCAGATGGGGCATTCTTTATATCTGTCATAAATTTTGTTTTATCAAATGAGATTTGCAATCCAATTTTCTTTGCTTGTTCTTGTAGAAGTTCAAGTTGGTATTGCGCATCAGAGATGTTTTGGGCAATTAATGCCATGTCATCATTTATTTATTTATTTATTTATTTATTTATTTATTTATCGTATGGCTTTTAGTGCCGGGAGTGTCCGAGGACATGTTCGGCTCGCCTTTGTCTGTAGCTGCTTCCAGCGGACACTCTAAAGGGCGAGCTACAAGTTCCGTTCAATTTCAAGTAGTTCCAACTTTCGCCACCAGATATCAATGATACCTAGTGGTGAACGTTGGAACTTTGATAGAGCGTTCTGACGAAATCTAACCTAACAAATTTTGCTTTACACAAGTTTAGTCTGTGAAAGGAGCTTTTACATGCCATAAATCTATGACATGGGACCGCCGGCTTTACTTCCCCTCCGAAGGAAGGCATACTGAAGGATTTTTAACGCTTTTAAAAAATACGATGACTTCGGCCGGGTTTGAACCCGCTATCTTGGGCATAGCTGTTCAGCATGCTAGCGACTACGCCACCGATGCCGCTATGTCTATCCTGACATGGTCCAACGAGTTTTAGAAGCTATCTGGGTACCCCAGTTCAAATCATAGGTTTTGATTACTGTATCAGTGAAGTTGATGGATGGAAAATATGTTGTAGGAGACATGTCTATGCTGACATGGTCCAACAGGGTTTTAGAAGCTATCTGGGTACCAAAATGTGACATGTGGGGCAGGGTATTAGTAACCAGAATGTGACAAGCGCTAGCAACCGTCACATCCTCCCCCCCCCCCCCCCCCCCCCCCAAAGTTAGACTACCGGGTGTTTGATAGCCCGATTATTTTAGGTTTCATTTCGCTTATCTGTGGCTAGGCTGGAATTACTCCAAACCGCAACCATCTTCGTCTTCACGCTTCCTCCTCAGGGCGGCATACTCCACCAGATGATCTCCAATAATTCCGACCAGCATAAATATCAAATCGTCCAATTAAGGTCAATCCACCAGTCAGTACCACAACGAAAATGCAGCTTGGCCAAAACTGCAAATCCTCGTAGTATGAGTAAGGGGCACGAGGCAGCGAAAGACTATCCACATATGAATGTATAGTCTCACACAAAAATTCTCACATGCACAAATCCAAGTAAAATAATTAGGTTGATCTTCAATTAAGAGTTCTCACCTTTTCTGTTCCTTGGAAATCGACAATAAGTCACGATAAACAGTTCATATTTACGAACATTCAATGACGTTTGATACGTCCCGACCTATCATCGTCCACACCTTCATCCTAACATTTCACCATCCAAAAAAAAACCAACTACCATAATCACTTAAATACACAATTATCGTCCGGAGAATTCCCAACTAATTTGCACTGACTTAGATGAGCCCGGAAGATTCGTTTGGCGGCGCCGTCCCTCAACATGACCGTCACAGGCGTGATGAATGAGAGTATCTCAAATGGCCCCTGAAAACGTACTCGTAGTTTACCAGACTCTTGACGACCCAAAACCTTGGGAGAGAAATTCTTTACGTACACTTGATCACCAACATTTAACTTACAGTCTACGCGCCGCATTATATCGCTTAGCAATGCGATCGTGCGATACCTTCATGGCGTTACGAGCTTCCTTCCAGATTTCATGAACCTTATGTTCCGAAGGTTGGTCAGGCAACAAATCATGAATGGACCATAAATTGGTTAAAAGAGAATTCGGCACGTACGAAAACATCAACGAAAACTGAGTTTTACCATGGGATTCGTGCAGGGCCGAATTGAAAGAAAAGGTCAACGACGTGTCCCATTTCGAGTGTTCCTGATGGTGGTAAGAAATTAGAGCAGCACGTAGGTTCCTATTTACCCGTTCCGCCACATCGGATTTGGATAATAGGGCGTGGTTGTAACATGCAAAATCGCATAGTCGAAACAGAATCTACGAAATTTGAAAGAAGTAAAGGTTTTCGCGTTGTCTGAGACGAGAAATTGACACGGTCCAAAAGCACTGAAAATAGAATTCAAACATCGGCTCACGATATTCGTAGTGGAAAGACGTGTCAGAAAGATCCAACAAAAACGAGAAAACCCATCCACACAGACAAGCGCAAAGCGATTTCCGCTCACAGACCTAGGAAATGGACCCGCGAAATAAATGAACATGCGTTCCATAGGTCGGGTTGCTGACTCATAAGACAACTTCCCCACCTTGGTGCTCACAACCGGCTTGCTAATGTTACACCGATGACAAGACCTAACGAATTCCCTAACATCACCATCCATACCCTTCCACACGAAATATTCGCGGATCTTCTTACGCGTTTTGAAAACTCCAAGATGTCCTCCCACTGGAGAATCATGGTAATATTTCAGCATTTCAGGCACTAAACTAGATGGCCTCCTCTTGGTGTTTCTACATTTGTATTGGGATAATCTAGGTTACTCGATACAGGTGAAGATCCTCTGCGTGGTGAGATACTGTGTGGAGCCATGAATGGTAACCAGGCATTATACAAGAAGGAGGAAGCTAAAACACCACCCACCCCCTGTGGGAGGGGGGCGTAATAATACCCCCACGGTTACTAGCCCAAGCCAAGGCTTGGAAGTGGAGGCCTCGACCATACCTGCTAGAGAGACATCCATGATCCCTCCGCATGGATGAAACAGTGGTTTAGGTGAAGTGGGTGCTGGTGATTGAGGTGAAGGCTCACTGCGATGAGCTGGAACCAACACATCACTTTGCCCTACGTAGCCTGGACGAGCTGCGGGTTGGGAATGGGACGAACCCAATCTAGGGGGGAAGCCATGGCTGTGAACTCAGTCATGGTAATGCCAAGTGGTTACCACGTGAGTAGGCCTACTGAAGGCGGTACAAACCTGGCTTGATGGTTCAGGCCAGGGGCGGATTGCTGGATGGACGCCTGAGGGGCGTGGTTACTGCTACGGAGAGCCTGAGTTGCGGGAGGACAATGTCTGGCTTTATGCCTCATCACGGATGGTGAGAACGTCGCTCAGGACCCTAGAAGGGGCAAAAACCCTCGGACAATCAGAAAGAACCAACTACAAACCCCACATCAAAGGAAGCCATGGAAGCTCCAGCAGAGCAGATCCATGTGCAGACCGGAGATGTAAAAATGGAGACAGAAGTCCCAGTAGGACAGGCTGTCTCTAAATCCAAACACGAATTGGAAAAGGCAACAAGCTACAGTAGAACAGACTGCAGGACCAAGTAGCACAGGAGATTCCACCGAGAAAGACCTGAAGATATCTGCATCAAAGATCAACAGGATGCACATAGAAAATAAACCTCGCACAAACGCATATTACAAAGAAAAGAAGAAAGCGAGAAAAGAAGCCAAGATAGCGGCTGGAACTTGGGTGGAGAAGAAGCCTAAGAACAGAGATCGGCAAAATGCTATGCCACCGACAAGGTCCAAAAGACCAAGGTCGGAGGACAGCACGCCACCAAGTTCGGCTGTAAAACCACTCTCCAAGAAACAGAAGGAGGAAACAGTCATGTCCTTTTCGGAACGACTGACCTCATCCAAGGTCGTAATAATACCTAAGACCTTTCCAGATGGCAAGCTCAAGGAGGAGGATATGACGGAACTGTCAACCGTCTTGATAGCGCAGATGAAGCCGCTGTCAGATGGGTGTCTGCCAGGCTTCCTCGAGTCACCAAGGCTGGAAAATGGAGCAATGGTACTGATCTGTGCCAATCCAGAAATTAAAAGCTGGCTGGAGCAGACAGTATCCAATTGTAACCCCTGGAAAGGGGAGAATTTAGAGGATGCGGACGCTAAGAAGGTGTTGAACACTATCAAGGTCATCACCAAGTTTCCACCTCTTTTTGACAAGATGAAAGTGGAAGACGTTCTTGTCAGAATACACCAGCACAACACCAAAATTCTGACGAAAGATTGGAGAGTGCTGAATGCATCAACAACTGACGAAACAGGAAGGACAGTCGTTATGGCCCTTGGTGAACGAGACTTTGAAGACTCAAGAAGAGAAGCCTGAAGGCTAAACTCGGACTTGGGCAAATCAGGTTTCAGGTCATCAAAGGAAAAACGAAACCCAATGTTGGCAAGGATGGTACTGGAAGTACTTCAGGCCAACCTTCAACATAAAAAAGTAGCTGTGGCCAATTTCGCCAGAAAGATCAAGTCCGAGGCTGTTGACGTGGCCCTAATTCAGGAGCCATGGGTAGTCAAGGGCAAAGTAGCAGGACTGGCGGAATCTGGAGGTAAGCTAATGTACGATACAATATCGGAAATACCCAGAACGTGCCTTCTTGTGAGTAGGAAACTACAATGTCTTCTATTGCAGGAGCACTGTTCACGGGATTTGACTGTGGCCAAGGTAAAACTTCAAAATTGGGAAGGACCTAGAGAAATAATTATAGGCTCTGCGTACTTCCCATATGACTCAACTAATCTGCCTCCAACAGAAGAAGTTGAGAACTTAATTTGCAACGCAAAGAGGAAAGAAGAACATCTAGTCCTGGGAGCGGATGCAAATTCACACCACACGGCATGGGGCAGTACGAACTGCAATGCAAGAGGTGAGTCTTTACTAGAGTTTATCATGAGAACTGAGATCATGATACTAAACCTAGGATATAAGCCTACATTCATAAATAAGAATCGTAGGGAGGTAATAGACATTACAATGAGCACTACGCATATTGCAAATTTCATTAAAGATTGGAAGGTGCTGGAGGAACCATCACTGGCAGACCACCAGCATATCCAATTTGCAATAGATGCGAGACAAAGTAGAATCGAAATGTACAGAGACCCCAAAAGAACTAACTGGGATGGATACAGAGAAGTTCTGGGGCAGGCGGTGCAGAAGATCCGAACTGATGTGAGGGGACAGAGAGAATTGGATGAGGCAGTGGAACTTTTAGAAGATGCCATTATAGACTCATACCATGACAACTGTCCTCTCAGAGAAAAGAAGAACACCAAAAACGTCAGGTGGTGGAACAACAACCTAGCCAAATTGAAAAAAGAGGTTAGGGCTTTGTATAAAATATCATCTAGAAATTGTATGTGGAATATATATCATAGGAAACTCACTGAGTATAACCTAGAAATATGGAGAGCAAAGAGAAAATCTTGGAGACTGTTCTGTGAGAAAGTGGAAACGCACACTGAAGCAGCAAGGCTTCAGAAGGTTCTCAAAGCAACTCACATAAACCAAGTAGGAACACTGGAAAGATCCGATGGAACATTTACTCAGGGAGGGAGGGACACGCTAGAGATGTTGATGGTGTGTCATTTTCCTGAGGCTGAGGAGATGACAGAGGAAGAAGAGATTGGAACAGAGGCCAAAGGTCGAAGAGCAGACTGGAACTGTGCCAAAAGACTAGTAAAACCCAATCAAGTGATATGGGCAATCGACACGTTTCAACCCATAAAGGCTCCGGGGCCAGATGAGATACTTCCGATACTCCTTCAGGAAGGACGGGAGATACTTGTTGAGGCCTTGACAAACCTATTCAGAGCTAGTCTAGCCCTAGGGTACGTGTCGAAATCATGGTCTGAGGCTAAAGCGGTATTTATACCGAAGCCTGGTAGGGCGAATTATGCTCAAGCCAAAGCCTAGAGACCATTATGCTTAAATTCCTTCATGCTAAAAGCAATGGAGAAAATTATGGATAAATACATCCGAAGAACTGTGCAACTGAACTCAATGATACATGAAAATCAGTTTGCATATAGGCCAGGCAGATCCACTGAAGCAGCACTCCAGCAATTGGTTTGCAAAATAGAGGAAAGCCTAGAATATAAAGAAATAGCACTGGCGGCATTTCTAGACATAGAAGGGGCCTTCAGTAATACAACCTATGACTCTATGATCAAAGCAGTAGAAGAGAGCAAGGTCAGCAAAACCGTCGTAAAATGGATTAAATCTATGCTGGACGGAAGAAGGATAAAAGCAACCCTGTTTGACGAGACGCTAACGGTTAGGGCCACTCGAGGCTGCTCAGGGAGGAGTGTTATCTCCTCTGCTGTGGAACCTTGTAGTGGACAAAATCATAGCCAGGCTCAACGAACAGGGTATGTATACACAAGGATATGCAGACGACCTAGTGATTGTAGTACGAGGTAAGGTGATGAGTGTCATACAGGACCTCATGCAGAGATCACTTAACCTTGCATTTGGTTTATCAACAGGAGGGGCTGTATTGAGTCGTCTTTTGGACCGCGTTTATTCTGGTATAAAGTTTAATTTCTTATATCACTATTTGGATGACGTTGTGGTCTATAGTGAATCCTTTGAAGACCATGTTAAGCATTTGTGTGTGGTTTTGCAACGACTACGGGATGCTGGATTAACGGTAAAATTGGGAAAGGTATCGTTCGCTAAGGCGCCATCACGCCCCTTACTTATAATTACTTACTACGATATTAAATCTACATTTTATCATTCAGTGATCGTATTTGATGACGAGTTGGCTCCTCGTGCCATGTCGCGATAGTACTAATTCGTACGTGTAATCACGCGACGCTGTCAAGTAAACATGCGACGATCGCATTTAACTATATTACGCAGATATTACGCAACTTACACATTTGGTTTTTTCGTAAAAACGTACCTTTGTCTTTCTTGTAAACAATATCTTAACATTACCAATGAAAGTTATCACAATTCGCAGAAGTTTGAAAAAACGTAAAGATATGTGAAATTAAAAGTCCGTCCCATGTAAACACGAACGCTACGTTTAAAATTTTATAGAATTGCATACATCAACCCTACAACAAAGAAATTTGTGGAGGTTATTAAGTATTATCTAGACGTTCTCTATTAAACTGATAGAGATTCCAATCAGTGGAGAAAGCAGTAAATGGTTTAGATCGCTCAGACAGAGGAATTTGATTATACGCTTGATTCAAATCAAGCAGCGTAAAATAACGAGCTTTACAAAACCAAGAGAAACAGCTATGCAAGTCGGGCAACGGTATTGATTCCAACACCACCTTTTGGTTTAGATGTCGAAAATCAACGACAGGACGGAAACTGCCGTCAGACTTTGGTACTAAAAACATTGGCGACGAATATGAGGAGATGGATGGACTAATCACCCCCTGCGCCAACATCTTATCAATGATCTTTTTAAGCTCCAACATCCTCGGAGGACTCAACCGATATGGAGGATGTCGAACTGGCACATTATCCGTAAGTTCAATATCATACTCCTGTACGTTGGTGACACCCAATTTATCAGTAATTACCTCCGGAAATTCCTTACACAATCCTCGAATTACGTCCGCTTGTTCCACTTCCAAATGACCCAAATCCAACTCCTCAATTTGGTTGGAAATACTCAAATCTTCCGCAATATGGGGTCCCAAGTCAATCAAATTACTATACATGCCCTCATTCAATTTATCAGACCTTCTTTCGATCATTCTGTCAACCTGAACAAATTTTGCCTTTATTTCAGGTCGAAAACTAAAATACAATTCATCCCTCCGGATATCCAACAGCATACCTGCCAAACTTCGGAAATCAAAAATAGGAAGATTTTTAAAAATTATAGATTTCATCATGCGCAGTATACAGTGGCGTGGGCAAAAGAGGGTACACAAAAGACCTGCATGTCTTTATTGGCAAAGTATGAATTCAGCATAAAATTCACAAAAATTTAAACAATCATCAATCATCGAGTACTATGTATGGCAAATATTTAAACGTAAGAGAACACAATTGTGTGTTTAAAGAAAATGCATACAATCATTCTGATGGATTACACTTCGCATTCGCTACCACATATTCAAGTTTTGTCAAACTAAAGGCTGATTCCAGAGAATAGTCCACCCAATTAGGAAAAAGTAAAATGGAATGTAAAAACTCTGCAATAAGTTTTCATGATAGATAAAACATGAAATTTTATTAATTTTATGATATGTATTCATTTGCTGATGTATTTCAGTTCTTAATTGGGTGGTTAATTGAACCTTTATGTCCGTCTAAATTCATTTGAAATTTCTCCATGGTTTTAGGAATTAGTTTATTAAATGATGAAAAGGTATGAAAATAATTATGGTAAATGTTAATTCTAATGTTCTTTCTCTTCACAGTAAAGTACTTATTTAGGTTATTAACAGTTTATATAAGGTGTAATAAGGCGACGAATTTATAGCCGCAGGCCATGTAAACACGCGACGTAAAAGGTATAAAAGTTTCTGTAAACGAAAAGTGCGTGGCTCAATTTGAATAAAATTTCGTATGCAAAGCCAATTTTGTACACCCTTTCAAACTGCTATATCACTCGTTTAAAATTTTAAATTGATTCATACAAAGCTGGTAGTAAAATACGTCGCGTGTTTACGACGTTCTCGCGAGTAGGTGGCTGGGGAGTTTCCCGTCACATGGAGCCGCGAGCTTTCAGACGTCAGTACAACATTAGGGATGTCCCATCTCATCGGGACAATGTTAAATGGTACAACATGTTTTTGGAAAATGAATTGCAGATGCCTCCCTCACACAGGTGGAAGGCGGCCTGATAGCAACAAGGAGGAAGATATTCGACAAGTCATGACGCAGAGTCCACGAAAGTCACTCAGCCGCTTATCAGCAGAGCAGAATACACCATGCACAGCATGTCACAGGATTGCTAGGCGTTATTTTCACATGCGTCCATACCGTATGCAGCACCTACAAGCATTGACACAGCTGAATTATGGAGCTCGACTCAGTTTTGTTACGACGATGTGTGAGCGGCAGGAAGGTGGTTAAAACGATGGATGTTCATGGACGAAGCCACATTCCATGCGAGTGGCCGAGTCAACACGCATAACTGCATCATTTGGGGAACAGAAAATCCACATGTCTCATACAAACTCGGGACACTAAAACGTAATTTGACTGTTGCTCCACGTGCAATAACGACCTTATAAACGTCCACGATGTTGTGGAAGTGGCGAAAAGAAATTCAGCAAGCACAAATGTTATATTTGTTCCTCTGAAGACGTTGAAAAGAGTAAACCCCTTCTGGAAATCCGCTTCGTCGATGTCTGTGCTCTACCAGGAACACACATGATATTCATTATGTAGAGCAGTTAAAAAAATACATAGTTCAGGCAAGAAAATATTATTATTCAGAAACAACTACCACACACTCTCTACATCCAGATTACAAGTTCGAAGCAGATGACAGAAATGCACCCTGTGACAGCTTTTGAAGTGGGCGACTTCGTACTTGGAAAATACAGTGGAAAGAAACAATCCAAATATTATGTTTGTACCATAACTGAAAGTGATGGTGATGTTTATTTCGTAACCAATTTTCGCAAGTACAATGATGAAGCTAAACTGTTTTGTGAACCACCGACAAAAGACGAGTGCTTTTTAAATGAAAGTGAAATTGCAAGAAAATTACCTGTGCCTAGTTTTACGCGACCGACAATCTCGCGATCATAAGCCACGGGACCTCACTTTTTACGCGAAATCCGAACCACAGCATGTGACTTTCATCTCGAAAATCGCACATGCATTAATCGGGACTCGAACCCAGTCCGTCTTGATGGTTGCAAGTGTCAGCTTGACTGCTGCGCCATCACGCCCCTTACTTATAATTACGTACTACGATATTAAATCTACATTCTATCATTCAGTGATCGTATTTGATGACGAGTTGGCTCCGCGTGCCATGTCGCGATAGTACTAATTCGTACGTGTAATCACGCAACGCTGTCAAGTAAACATGCGACGATCGCATTTAACTATATTACGCAGATATTACGCAACTTACACATTTGGTTTTTTCGTAAAAACGTACCTTTGTCTTTCTTGTAAACAATATCTTAACATTACCAATGAAAGTTATCACAATTCGCAGAAGTTTGAAAAAACGTAAAGATACGTGAAATTAAAAGTCCGTCCCATGTAAACACGAACGTTACGTTTAAAATTTTATAGAATTGCATACATCAACCCTACAACAAAGAAATTTGTGGAGGTTATTAAGTATTATCTAGACGTTATTATGCATAAATCTCAACTTTTTTAGATGGTAAGTTTCATATATATGTTAAATAGAAATGCACAAATGTAAACACGCGACGCCTGGAGTTGGCCTAAAGTTAATTAGGCTACCATGGACAACTTACCTAATTATGATTAGGTGATGTATATACATGTGGATGGTAATCTTGAGACTGCTTACTGATTTAATGCAGACCTTGTAGCCGACTTTGCTCTCTTCAAAAACGCCCTGTCGTACTGCTGCTCGTAGCAATTTCCACTTAGGCTTGATTTAACCACTAACAGTTTGTTGAGGTTTTCGTCATTCAGAGATGATCGGAATTGTGTCCTTGTCTTCTTCACCTGACTAAACAATCTCTCACATTCAACGTTGCTGTGTGGGATTGTTAATATTGACAGCATTACTCTAGCTAGTCTGTCATATTTCAGACACCCATCTCCACCTCGTATATCCCCTATAGCAGACCAAGAACAATCTGCTCTTTTTCCTTCCACAATAGAAGATGGCAAATCCTCCATTTGGAGAGCACAAAACTGACATTGTGATGCATCCATTGCTTGGTGCTCATCTTCACCGTCTTTTTTTGGCAACATAATTGGAAACTTAGAGATATAATACTTCACGGCACTAAAGGAAGCAGTAGACAAAGGCCTTATCTGTGCCACTTGAGCATTAACAGAAAACTCACTGTCCAAATTAAATTTATGAATAATATAATCAGAGGCTGCAGTGAAGTAGTTCCTGACGTGCAAATAAAAGACCTTCTTCTCCTCAGAGGCCAGATTTTCTACACAACTAGGTGTTGTTGAACCAATTACCAAATCATCATCAGCTTTCTGATTCTCTCTTGTGTGATAGACCACTTCTAAAATTGTGCAATATTTCTTGATGGCCACTGGCTTAACAAACCTACAGAGAATTTCCGTCAGCAAATCAATCAGTATGGATCTTAGGACATGGATGTGAGGTGCTTGCGATTGAAGAACTTTGTTATATTTTTCAAATGTAGGGATGGTAAATGCCAGAAACAAGCAAAATGCCTCATTTAACTTAGATGACAGAAAAAGAAATAGTCTCTCCTGTCTTGAAATACCAACAGTTTGACTTGGTTCCGTCACTTTTTTCCTTACAGACGGAGAAGAAGAACTGCTCTCCAACTTCCTTTTGCCAATGATAACACGAGCTTGATCTTGTACTCTGTTGTTCACACTAACACCAAATTCCACTTCTGCAGGCTTATCTTCATGTGCCTTTACTTTGGGAATTTGGAAATACTTGAGAGATGTTTTTGTGCCAGTGGATTGGTTCACCTCATCCTTAAAAAAACTCAGCAGTGACTTCCACTGTGAAATCAGTCTTTCTAAGCATTTACCCAAGGACAACCAACGCGTGCACACATGCTTCAGTATTTTCCTAACATCAGTTTGCTAAAGAGCTTGATATAACTTCAGATGATCTTTCCTCTTGCAGCTTTTGTTTAAATAATAATAAATATCA
The DNA here is from genome assembly GCA_946902985.2 of Meconema thalassinum. Classification (NCBI taxonomy): domain Eukaryota; kingdom Metazoa; phylum Arthropoda; class Insecta; order Orthoptera; family Tettigoniidae; genus Meconema; species Meconema thalassinum. The sequence continues at coordinate 918,951,645 of OX336388.2, read as the reverse complement.
ATCATTATCTCATCAATTTTCACAGGAAGGGAATCAGCACCTTTCTCAGCAGCCAGATGAATTAAATGGCATGGGCTTCCTACAACATTTTTACACTGCTCTTTTAATTTCGCAGCAACACTAGTTTTTCTCCCTATCATAACAGGGGCATTGTCTGCACTAAAAGCTATACAGTTTGCCATTGGAATGGCATGTCTTTCCAGAAGACGCAGAAGCAAATTACCAATGTTAGCACCAGTTGGGTCACCTTCCAAATTGTCCATGGATAGCAAACGATTTTCAATCATCTTCTATTCTTTGTTGAAAAATGACACGACGACAGGATACAGCTTACTATCTCTATCATTGCTACCATCAGTGGAGATCGCGAAAGGCCCACATTTTATAATATTAATAATTTTTGAATCGGCGTCACTTGCCATTTCATGAACAATGGCGGATGTTTTTGTCCTGCCACAGGCATATTTCTTCGCAATTTCCGAATCCGGGAACATTTTTCTAAACAATTGTCCCGCGTGATCGGAACATGATAACGAGAGGTTATGTTCTACGACGAACGCTGTGAACAAACATTCTGCTCGAATGGCAGCATTGTCTTCATTCCCGTGAATAAAAAACGTACCTAATTTTTTGTTCTTCTGTAAACAACTAGCACTGTCCTTGTGTTTTGAAGTGTTGCTGTGAGTTACAATGTCAGTTTATCCACCATGAGATATATTTATATCGCAACGACACACGGAACAAAGAGCAAAATGGTTTCCCCTACTAGATGGTAAAATGAATGGAAATTCAGTTTTATAGCTTTCTTTGAACACTTGGAGATAACGTTTATGAGGTTTTGTCGCCATAACGTGACGAGGAAAACTTAAAACACACGGCACGGAACAATCATCGACACAACTCGTTGAAATAATTATCTACCGACGCACACATTAATACCTCAATTAAATGCACTCAACGTGACGCTAGCAGAGTATAAACACATGGCGTCAAACGGAGGAAGTCACAATTGCCGCGCGTAGCATACAAGGTTTCACCCATTCTGCACAGTCACGTGGCCAGCCTCGACTAATCAGCGTAGGCTTGACATCTATTTGTCCGTGAAATACCACCAATCAGTATGCGGTAGGCCGATCAGCTGACTCACCATTCCGAGATCGCGGCTATAGAGCTCACTGCCAAGCGATGAACTTACACAGAAAGCAAGGTTACGCAAATCACAAAAGCAATTACGACTTACGAGAGAATCTCCTTGTGAATAGAAATTATTTGCAGTTCCTTTTTCTTTTACAATATATCACTGGGGACCAAAATTCGGAAGAAATAATAGTAATTAAGAAGATCGGAAGACAAGGTGAAAAATCGGTAAGTTTCCGAATAAATCGGAAGGGTTGGCAGGTATGCAACAGTGATCCCGTCAACGACAGAAAATCTGCCCCCAAAATTACCGGACAAGACAAATTCTTCATGACCCAAATCCCAAATTTCCATGAAAAATTCAATATCTTAATCTTTACCTTCACCGCACCCAACACATCAATTTTCGAACAATTAGCGGACATCAATCGTGATTCCACCTCTTCCAGTTTGGGCAATTTACAAATAGACACCATATTCTTATACCAATCTTCACTCACCAAAGTCACGACGCTCCCAGAATCCAACAGAGCTTTGACGGCGGCGTTATTAATCGAAATCTCTAGGTAAATGCATATAAGAAGGTGAAGAAATCTTCCTACAAGCTACTGGACACAACATGTTACCTCCTTCTTCATCAACAATTTGATCATAATTATTTCGCTCGGAGTTCGTCACAACCCGGGTATGATATCTGCGATTAATCTTGGGTGGACCATGTTGCACCCTAGGCCTTAATTGTCAATCCTTACGTTGAGGATTCTTGCAGAATCGCGAAACGTGACCCGAGCGTCCACAATTATAACACCGAATCGCCTTTCGGTTTCCACTCAGATTTGGTCCGGAATTCTGATTTATCACAACAGGAGTTATGGGCAACATTGGAGGAGGTAAATGAGAACTGACCCATTGTGAATCAATCAATCGAACAGTTTTGGTCTTAACAGCAGCAACACTCAAATCTTGAAAGGTTTTAGGTCGGGAACTCATACCTAAACATGACCGTAAATCCGGCGTGTCACCATCCACAATTATTGATACAAGCTCCTCCTCTGATAGTGCCAATCCAAACACCCTTCCATATTTAGTACTGTCTTGAACGTAAGCATTCAATGGTTCCCCCAAAATCTGAGGACGATAAAAGCATTGTTGGACAACAGAACCCAACAACCGACCGGGAATGAACATCTCCAAAATCTCCTTCAGAAAAGTCTTAATAGAAACTCCATACTGTATAGCATCTACCAGTTTGCTCTTAATAGCCCCTGACGTGATTGGAAACATCATTTGGAAAATCTGTTCCTCACGAATTAAAAACACGGTAGCACATTCTTGAATATCTACCAAACCCCGAAGAAATTGAATAACTCCATCATTAGAATCAGTGTTTAAATTTTTTATCTTTTCTACGCAAGCTGACAGCGGATGGCTAATACCACCAAATTTAGTACCCGTACACATAGATGAACATCCGCGAGAACCTCGAGGAACGACAGGACGATCAAAATACTCCCCCCTCTCGGCAGTATTTCCTGAGTTTAACATGCCACCCATACGTGAATCACTTTCCCGAATACATGGCCATGTGGGGCTTACGGAGATTACATTCCGAATACCACGTTCATGTCCGACATGCCCACTCGGCCTCACACGATGGTGAAATTCGCTATTAATAGAACATGGCAACCCCGTTAAACAGTCACCTTCTCTAGACATCGGAACAGCTGATCTCTCGCATCTACCAGTCACACTAATAGGCATCACACTGCTGAATCCAGCGAGATTATAGTGACCCAACGATGTATCTACCCGGAAAACGTTACTCAATTGAGAATCAACCTCGTCTTCTCCAGAAATATTTTCCTCCCTTATATCTTCAATCACTTGACCACAACGCGAATCAGATCTCAACAAATGGGCATTTCGCCTTCCGACCCGAACAGTTTCATGAATTGAGAACTCCGGAACAACTGTCCTCACAGATCCACCACCCTCATTAAATTGTTCACCAAAACGATTCAGCGATAGCCTAGAAACTCTTCACTTAGAACCATCGACACCGCGATAATATGAACTAGAATCATTCAAACCTTCGGTCTCAGTAATTTCACGAATAGAAGCAGAAGTATATCCATCTTTAGGCAATGTATCACGAGACAAACTATCGACATTACCAACAAATTTGATATTATTCTGCTCAGCATTCCCTAAGTTAGAACCTCTACTTGAAACACCTAGATGGTGCACTCCAGAACTAGTAGGCGGAACATTAGTATTTTCATAATTAACAGTTACAACTCTTTCGTGATCTAAATTAATCTCTCCAACCAAGTTTGACAATAAGGTCTCCGGTTCCTTCAATAGATTTTCGCCTACCGACGCAGTAGTCTCCTGCGCATAAGCTACATCTAACCTTTCGCACGGAATTCTCAATACCGCATCACCTCCACATGCCCCTGCTTCATCATCATTACATACGTTTCCATTAAATATAATCGGTTGATCATCATCCAAAATACAACTATCACATTCAACCAACTTGGCTTGTAACTCTACTAAATCATGTTTCTCCTTCTCTTCCCTAGTTTCAGAAACGACAATCATATCGCCAATTCTATGAAATAGATGTTGTATCCGAGCTCGTAACATACCACGCTTTCCAACACTCCCTCCACAAGAAATGAAATCATTCACAGCTTGAACGACAAAGTTCACCTTATTTGTGCGTATTTTCAATCTCATTTGCATTTTGTAAGTATTTTGATTTCACTTGCATTTTGTAAGTATTTCGACTGTACGTTGCATTTTGTACGTATTTTGGACCTAACCTACATTTTGTGCGTATTTTTCAATCTATTCCTTTTGTGAGTCTTTTCGTTCGAAATTCCCTTATGTACGTATTACCGCTCTCCATTTGGTGAGTAGTTTCAATCTGAGTTCCTTTTTGTAAGTATTTTTCCTGCTACATAACACATAATTGTTGGGGTTCACTGTCTTTTTTTATCTAAACCATTTTCGTTTCATCCATTGCAGTGAGCTGTTTTTTATCTTCATCCTTTCATTTCACGCCATTTCAATTCGTCAGGGGCCGATAACCTCGATGTTGGGCCCCTTAAAACAACAATTATCATCATCATCATCATCAATACAGTTCGAAGACGCAAGCAGGTTAAAACATCCTTCAGGTTAAAGCGCGTATAATATCTTCAAACCCCTTGCTAGCATTCACAGGCCAAAGCATTACGATAACATGAGTAAGATAAGTCAGCGCAAAATCAGATATGTGTAACGTTTTAAAAAAAAACTTTGAAACCCTCCGAACGATACCGTGTCTCAATGAAATCGCGTTAGAAAAACATTCTCGTTCATGAAATACTACCTAAATAACACAACTATTTCGCTTTCCCCCAATGCAAAATAGGAAATCGGCAGTATAATATCGCGACTCCAATCGCCAAGAATACCGACGTTTCACTCTCTTTTTCATTAACAATCTAAATGCATATTGCAAAGAAACCCGTCATGCCAACGGAGATAACCAAAAGCAAGGAAAAGCATAAAAGATCATAGGACCTCATTGGCAAGAAAACGCACTACAAAGATTTAAAAAAAAATAAAAAATACAGAAACAAAACAACCCTTTTTTAATCAAACACCGAGTATGTTTCTCGTACACCCATACGCCACTGTTCAAAATTTACATTGGTTCACAGTTAAGGTAATGCGAAGTAAGGTGGCGATAAAATATTAAAGTCGACGCAAATCACAATTCATTTAAGTTCACAGAATCAACTTCTCATCGGCACTAGTAGTTTTACGATTACGCCCGTCAAAGATTCTAATAACCAAGGCTCTCATTCTTGACAACAGTCCGACGTTCTCCCTTCCTTTTTTTTATATTATTAACTCCGCCGTGGTACCAACATGCAAGTCCTCGAGCATCGCCCTCTGCCGTCTGCCAACTTGAAGATCCAACTTTCCATTCTTCTCGCCCGCCGACAGATAACTTCAACTAATATCGAAATTAGTTTCATGGTGTTGTCCATAACATTCACAAAGGAAATCAGGAATTAGGAGACGTGTCAATACTGACACGTTCCAAATGGGTTTTAGAAGCAGTTCAAATCATAGGTTATGATTATCAGTGAAGTTGATGGATGGAAAATGTGTTGTAGGAGACATGTCTATCCTGACATGGTCCAACAGAGTTTTAGAAGCTATCTGGGTACCCCAGTTCAAATCATAGGTTTTGATTACGGTATCAGTGAAGTTGATGGATGGAAAATGTGTTTTAGGAGACATGTGTATGCTGACATGGTCCAACAGGGTTTTAGAAGATATCTGGGTACCAAAATGTGACATGTGGGGCAGGGTATTAGTAACCAGAATGTGACAAGCGCTAGCAACCGTCACAATTCGTGTATGAAAAGCAAAAAATCTTGTTCTGAAACGAGACGAAAATTTCGTATCAAGTTTCCAGGAAGACCTGTACCTAATGCCAGTACAATTTGGAGGCTCGCTAAATGATTCAAGGAAACAGGCTTCGTAAATAATAAAAGAGATGACACACATTCTTTCATCAAAAGATGTCAGGTGTGTGTTACAAGAGAGGGAGGACATTTTCAGCATCGCCTATGAACACTGTAAGTACACATTATTCAACATGTTTGGTAAAAGTGTGAAAGTGTGCGCCAACCACCTGCTGAACCAGGTACGCGATCTGCGCCAGTCACAGCCGGCTTAGCTTGCCGTGTTTACTGACGTGCACATATACGTGGATTTGAAAAAGAACTCCCTAGTCTTAATGTGTCCTAGAATCTGTACAAAATGACATACACTATTCTACTTTGTGGTGTGTGATTCATCCACTCTCCAAGTTTAGCTCCCCTGCAGTTGGCAGGTCTGCTTGACATTGAGACAGCTCCAGTGCTGTTTGTTTCCTCTGCTCCCTCAGTTCACTCAGGGTGTATGCAGTGCAGTATATCTTCACTAAACCAATGCTAAACAAGGCACAGTGCCTATTGTACCCACCAGCAACCTATAGACCTTGAGTGACTGAAGATTGTACTTTTTTTCTAAAGTACTCCTATGAAGGCTAGTACATACCGTATTTTGTTTTTCAGCATATAAACAAATAAACAGAACTGTGTCGCATCCATCCCACATAATAGTAAATCCAGGAAGATGGTATATACACATAGGGTGCGCACAAGTAGGATAATGTTATTGGTTTTATGTCCCTTTCAACTAATGAGGCTTCTAGAGACGCCGGGGTACCGGAAGTATGCCCCTAAGGGGATCTTAAACGTGCTAGTAAATCTACCGACATAGCTTCCTCGCATTTGCGCACCCTCTAATACCAACTGACTGTGACAGGATTCAATCCTGCAACCTTGGGAACAACAGGCGAGATCTGCTGCACTGCTCAGCCAATCTCACAAAGGTAACAAATGAGCATTACTCGCAGCAGTGACAAATTGCGCTCTGATTTTATAAATGTTTAAAAATTGCAATTGACGATTAACATTTTTTTACTGAATGCAGCATACATAACTTAACATTTTGTTCCTAATAAAACAGCATTCACTCATAAATGTGGTATATATGTTCTTGGGCTGGGGGAATTGGTGCAATCAGCGTGCACCTAGTTACCATGGCAACACGTGCAAGCCCACTTAGTTCCCACTCAGTGAAGAGTGCACGATACTTATAATTTAAATAAAAATATACCCATGATTCTGTGTTTTGGTTTTGTACCACCTTAAGTTGATCATATTTTTTGACATGTTAATTTACTGCCAGTTTGACTGACAAATACTTTCGGAAAAAGAGAAACTAAATCAAAGTACATTTGTTGAGAACTGAAAATTAGAATTCTGGGAACTTCACAGTTGCCTCTCCTTGTGTGTTGCCCTCAGGGGATGGCAGTCAACCCGAGGCCCTCAACAAGAAAGCCCTTGCTATCATCACGAGAGTGCGAGAGAAGTTGACTGGCCGAGACTTTTCTCATGAAGAAGTTCTCACAGTTCAGAAGCAGGTAGATCTGCTAATCCTGCAGGCGACATCCAACGAAAACCTCTGTCAGTGTTACATAGGCTGGTAAGTTGACTTGTATCTCTGTGTGCCTCAATATGTCTTCTTCTTTTCCTTTTAGGAACGCTTGCCCCAACAAAGGCAGTCAGTACACACTCATACTGTTACAGCAGTAGAATAGAATCAATTAAATGCTTCAGTTACAGTAAATATTGCTGGCTTAAAATTTGCCAAGACTTTTCAGACCACACAGGGTGCTGGAATTTTGTCTCAGAGGGGATCTTTAATGTGCCAGCAAATCTACTGACATGGCTTCTGCACATTTGCGCACCCTCAAATGCCAGGATTCGATCCTGCAATCTTGGGAACAGCAGGCAACAACATTAACGCTGCGCCACACAGTTAGCCAATTTGGAGTATGTCGTCATAAATCGGAGTAACACATTTTTTAACAGTGACACTGGTTTATTTTGCAAAGAGAAATATTATGGGCAAAATTAGAGCGCAGATTCTCCTCTATAATATGCTTGCTTTTAAAAATTTCTCACAAGCAATTTTTAGTTTTATTTCTTTATTATTTTTTTAATGTTTGTTATACATTATTTTTATGATTTTAGCTCTTTTGTACACTACCCATGAAATACAGCTCCCAGTAGTCTCTTCTTCTTTTTTTTTTTTTTTCTTTCTGGAGCTATTTCATTGAAACATGGTAAGGTCTTACTACTGCCCTGTCTGAGACAGAGTTCCTTTCAAATTTCAATCAAGTGTCACCACTCCAACATGACAGCTGCATACTGAAATCTTGTATGATGATAGAGGACTATTGGTTGCATTCTCATACGGAGGTTGAGTCATAAGTCATGGCAACTATTTTTTTTCTCGCGAACAGGAGACAATATGGAAAATCTACTATATGCATTTGGAAACGTACGGTATGTACTTGCGTAGGATGCCACTAGATAGTGTATGTAAACAACAATGTGGGCCTGAGCATGCCCCAAAGTTCAGTGTGTTGAGTGAGAGCGTCACACAATGGAAGTCAACAAACAGGAGCAACGATCGTATATTAAAATCGCAGTTCTCCCAGAAATGCACGCCAAGGGAAACATTAAGTGTGCATGCCATGCCCTATAGAACAGTGGCAAGGTGGGTGGAGACGTTCAAACGGGGTAGAGAATCAACTGCCGATTTGTCTCGCCCAGGCCGTCCAGTGTCCATGGGCAAAGATGTACAGATAATGGTGATCAATCAGTGTTTACAGGAGGACAGGCGCTGGACTATAGCGGAATTGCAAGAACATGCAGCAATACCAGCGGCAACAATACAGCGCATTTTACACAAGGACCTACAGATGCGTAAAATTTGTGCAAAGTGGGTGCCACATCACTTAACAGAAGTACAGAAGTGGTCTCGTTACGAAACATGTCGCATCAATCTGGAGAGGTTTCAGCAGGAAGGACAAGCCATGTTGAATCGCATTATTGCAGTCGATGAAACATGGGCACGTGCTAATGAACCTCAACTGAAGAGACAGTCAAGTGCAGTAGCGTAGCCAGGATTTTAGTTTGGAGGGGGCCCATTAGGTCCAGTTCTATTACTGCAGGAGTTCATATAGGCTACTTTAGCCTATTTTCATGTGTGTGCGTGCGTTTCTTTGCCCCCTCCCCCTACCGGAGCGATTTCAATGAAACTGGGTCAACACATAGTACAACTTCGTCCAACCTCGACCGTGCCTTTCATATTTTGATACGTTTCACCAATTCAACATCCGGGCCATGCGAAATATTTCACTGGCATTCTATATCTCCTGAGCGGTAACAGATATCACCCTGAAATTTTGTACAGTTATAAAGGGTACTACTACAAGTTTACCTATGTGACTTTATAAAACCTGTTAAGTAGGCTACAAACCGAACATGGCGGCCAAGCGAATTTGAAACATTTTAATGGATATTTCATGCGATTTAACCATCTGAGCGCAGTTGAACTTGAAACGGTAATTGTTTATACAAATTCTAATCTACTGACACGTAATTTGGTTCAATTGTTTACATAACTTCAAGATGGCGGCTGTGGGAAATTTTAAAATGAAGTTTTTATTTCGTGTGTCCTAATCATGTGATCAAAGTGGAAATTTGAATAACGAACCTATACAATAATTCTCATCTAATGGTACATAACTGTATGGCCTACATATATACCAATCCAACATGGCAACCATCCGAAATATTTAGACGGTTCTCAATATCTACGAATCTATTGCAGCAATCAGACTGACATTTTGTATGCTGATAGAGGCTATTAATATAAGTTCACCTATTGGACTTTCAATAACTTGGTGAGCACAATACCAACATGGAGGTCAAGCGAAGTTAAAGCATTTAAATGGAATTGACTCGCGATTTAATTATCCGAGCGCAGCGAAACTTGGTACGATAAATGTTCATACAAAAGCTACTGGCATCTAATTAAATTAAATTATTTCATAACCCCAGGATGGCGATCGTGAGAAATTTTCGAATTGAGTTTTTATTTCATGTGTCCTAATCATGCGATCGAAGTGAACGTTTGAAATTTTTTTACCTCCTGAGAGGCCGATTGCAGGTTTTCCTAGTTGAGTCTCGTGGGCGATGTGCGCGTCGGGATGAGAGATGGAATTATGAAGATGAATGAAACTGGGCAAGGCTGTGGAAGGAAGCGGCCGCGTCCTATCAGAAGGTGCCTTCCCAGCATTTTCCAGGTGTTGAATATGGGAAACCATGGGAGTCCATTTCAAGGGGCTTGAACCCACGCGTCTACCGAGTCAACAGAGAGCTTGGCCCTATGCCTAACGATGCGCTTTAGTGAGCGTAGCTACCACTGTTGGTTGTTTGAATAAACCTACACAATAATCTTCATCTAATGGTGCATAACTCTATGGCCTACATACAGAACAATCCAACATGGCGTTCCTTTTCATAGGCGGGAGAATTTTTTAAAAAAGAAGACCAATAAGATATATGAAAATAGGCTATAGGCCTATAGTTCTTCACGGAAGTACTTCTTCTGATTATAAGTACTTTAGGCTTCAATTTTAGCTTCGGACAGTATTCTTCAGTCTGTTCATGTCTGTCTGAATTCCACCTTTCGTTGCTTTGTTTTGAGGCAGCTCACAGCTGTGTCAGTGTCTATATTTGTCTCTGTCGCTCAGATTTTCAATTACCATTTATCAGAATACTACTATTATGGCATATTCACACGTTTAAGTTCAGAATGTTCTTTACATTACATTATGTATTGGTGTTTTTAAATAGTTTATTTTCCAGAAATATTTTTTGTCAATTGAATGAATATGTCCAAAACAAAACCCATCAGGAGTAGATCACAGGAAGAAGGGATACTTATAAAGGCATCAAACAAAGAAGGTAGGTTGCAAAATATTTAGGTCTATTATTGTTAGTGTAATTTATTCAGTGCTGTTTAAAGGTAAGCCTATCGGTCGCCGTGGACCTCATTCTTGTTTATTATTATTATTATTATTCAGAGGAAACTGTAACATGAACCTTTTAAAAAGATCGAATAACTTTACATTCTATCAGTGAGCAATGCGTCTTTCTCGTACTGTGCTTATATAATGAAATGGGGCCTCAATTTTCTACACCTACAATAAAAACTGTTCATAACTTACCGATCATGTATCCAGTTTTGCCTTCTTTACGACTAAGCGGTCGATCTTCTGAACACTCGCTAATGTGACAAAAAGAAGAAAGAAAAGAGCAACTATCAAACAACTCCCGACTCTTCCCTAATACAAACTGCATCTCTCCTCTCGCACAGACAAACAACCAACGTATATCAAGACAGTGGCGACAATCAACCACGCTGCGCCAGTATTGTAGAGTGGACATTTAAACACTGCTATTTCCAGGAAATCGAAATTAAAAGCTGACAAGAGAGTATAAGCTGACAAGCTGGCCCCCTACAGATAGGTCTCTTGCTAATTGGCAATCTCCTAATTTCTTGGTAGACTTTTGTCAGCATCACCTGGTTGTATTCCCAGTACTGAGGCACCTACTGTTCTTTTCGTTGTAGGTTATAAATTTGTTTGAGCCGTAAGAAAATATCTGGATTTATTTTGGGGGGGGGCCGGCCCCACTGGCCCCCCCTCTGGCTACGCCACTGGTCAAGTGAATGGCGTCATCAGGGGTCACCACGGAGACACAAGGTTCGACAAAATCCATCGCCCAATAAGGTTATGGTCATCCTGGCATACGAAGTTCAGGGTGTTCTTGTGTGTCATCCAGTGCTTGAGGGGCACACTGTCAATGCAGTGTGTTACAATTCCTTTTTGTTGTGCCAATTGCGCCGTGCAATGAGAACCAAACGTCCTGATCGTTTGGACGACGTCATAATCCTACACGATAACGCGACAGCTCGCACAGCAGCCATCGTTCAGCGTTGCTTACAACGGTGGGGATGGGAGGTTCTTCCACACTCGTCTTATTCGCCTGACCTGAGCACATGTGACTATGATCTAATCTCGAAACTCAAGAAGCCACTATGTGAACGATGGTTTGCTAACAAAGAAGACATCGTAGCATTTCAGAGGGAGGTGTTACACGTTAGCGATACACATGCACCGAATGGTATTCATCGCTTGCCCCACGGCTGGCAACGCAGAGTAGACACCTTGGGTGATTATTTCGAAGGTCTGTAACCAGTGGAGACCTGTCCTTTGTACGTAGTCTTGTGTATTTGCTGTCTATATCATAATAAAAAAACAGTGTTTACCAATTGCCTGTGTTCTGTCACGTACGAGCATCTCCTGACGTCAGAATTTATCTTCAGGCACTATGCATACGTACATGCCAAATGCATATCGTAGATTTTCCATGTTGTCTCCTGTTCGCGAGAAGAAAAAAAAAAGTTGCCATGACTTATGACTCGATCCTCGTATGTAACTATCCAACACCAGATAAGGATAAAACCAACATGGTGGCTATGCAAATTTCAAATACTTGATTTGACTTCTTTGGTAACCTAATCATCTGAAATAGTGAAACTTGGCATAGTTCATCTTTATTTAAAGCCTAACATATTGGAATCTAAAGTAATTCTATGTCTTCAAATAATTCATGATGTCAGCTGTGCAAAATTTCAAATATATGTTTTTATTGCCTGTATCTTATTCTAAAGGTTCAAGTAAAATCTTGTATGCTGTAATGACCTTTATCTATTGGAACATTAATCTGTGGTTTACATTTAATACATTATAAATGGTGTGCATGCCATTCCTCTAATTCGTAATGGAATGATCTGATCCCTGAGAAATTTGGTACAGTGGACAACTTCTATATTCTAAACATACAGGTTCATAAATCTATATCATACTTGTCATGCATGGGACCATGGCGGTGCAAAGGTCAAGCTGCTTGATCTCTGAACTCGACCAACTATAATCTGAACCTACATATTACATAAATCTATTGCTTTCCTTTTAATAAATTAAAGCTGGTGTGCATTGTCAATTCCAGAGATATGATTTCTACTAACTCGTGAAGGAAATGTCCAATCTCTGATACCTAGGATATGCCTAATGAGCCACTACCATAACTTAAATCTACAGGCACGGAAATATCTAGCGTAGTTTTCGTAAATTATAGATGGCAGCCATGTCAATTCCTCGGAGAAGGATTCCTCTAACTTGTCAACGAATGATTCAATCTCATCTTGGTACCAAGAATAATTTTGTAGTGTGATTCACCTCAATAAGAGATGCTTTCCTCTAAAATGAACGCCTGTTACTGTCAGTTGATACTATCGCGGCAATCTTTGATAAAGTAGTGCAATGAATGAAATTTCTTTAAATGTTACGTGCATGTAAATGTTATGTACCTTCATTGGCGTGGATGCATGTGTCTAAAAGTATATTTTTATATTTCGTGCATTAATGAAGTTAATTTTCTTTCAAAGAACTCTTGCTTACTTTTCATAAATTATACATGCCATATGACCTTCTATGACTTGTTACAGAAAGATATATACAGTAAAACTTTGATAATTCACAGAAATGTTTGGTCCCCAAAACTTAAGGTACGTCCTTTAAAGTTATTTAATCTGTTTAATTTGAAATGCAGATTGTGATTCGAAGGACGCCACCGATCGCACATATGAAATTCGAACATTTGATCCGAAATATTTCAAAAATTCTTAAAAATCAAAGCGATTCTTCTTGCAGAATTCATCGACCCACGCTTTGAGATTCGCGTCCTCAAATGCGCAGCTGTTGAGCTATAAAAATCTTGACGTACTAACGAATAATCGTTATTTGTGAATTATCGAACGATTTTATTGTCCATGGAACAATCAATTAAATGTGCTTATATTTCAAAAATCGCTGTATGTTCTTGTATCCACGATTGTGGCCAATAAAGTGATGTTTTGGGGGAAATTATTTCTTAGTTTCGTTTGGTTGCGGTAATAAAAAGGAATGCTCTACGCAGTTATATTTATTCTTTTTATAGTTAGAGCAGTAAGGTTATGTTTATATTGGTTTATATCGTGTTGGCCAGTAATTTCTCTTTGCACTTGATCCCTTTTTTGAAAAGCATGTTTCATTATATGAAAATTATAGTGTATATTTTGCGTTCTCCTTTAATCTCTTTTCATTTCATAATATTTTTTAATTCAATAAAACTTATTTCAACGATGTGAGTTTTGTAGGTTATGTTTCACGTCGCCCACCGATTTCAACCTGTATACAGTACCACTGCATTTGAATATGATTTGGATGCTGTTGGATAGGTTATTATTAATCAACAGTGTTGCTAAAAGGCAACCCACCAACCTGGGCCCAATGTATGGGAAGCCAGGCTCTGCCTGTCACAAGTCAGGACAAAGGGCGAGTGATAGAGGAGTAACACCTCTTAAAAAAACCTGGGACCAGCTGACCCGGCTGGTAGTACCCTGTAAGGGTCCCTTGCCAGGGTTACGGTGAAGTCCACAACGGCTGCTATAGTGGAGAGGATAATCTTCGGTACAGTGTATATGGCGGATGTGGCAGCCCAGTGCTCGGGATTAATAGAGTAAAAGGTATCATCCTCACTCCGAGGATAGATATCAGTTGTAGCGTCTGATCCGGAGCGGGCGGCTACGAACGGCGTCTGTACCCCATGTTAGGGGCGGCCGAATTTAAATGCTGGCAGTAGCTTTAAAATGCTAGGCGTCAGACTCAGCGACAAGTCGGCCGAAATTTAATTGTCGTATCATGATGCACCAAGTAAATTGTAGTATCCAGGCTAGGGCGTCCCCCGCAGGCGACGCGCCCCGACCCCGCCCGATCGGGGTGGGAAATGGACGAGGGCTACCTACCCAAGGCCGGGGCAGGCTAAAGAAGCAAGGCTCGATTACCAGATTTGCGACAATCAACGTTGGGACATTAACTGGGCGCAGTCGTGAGTTGGCTGAATCGCTCCACCAACGCAAAATTGATGTAGCCTGTATCCAGGAAACAAAGTGGAAAGGCGCAAAGGCGCGTGATATTGGTGATGGTTACAAGCTCTTCTACAATGGCAAAACATCTGACCGAAATGGTGTGGCAATTGCCATCTGTGAACGGCTACGGAATAGTGTCACCAGAGTAAACCGTATCTCTGATCGCCTGATGAGCATCCAGATAATTACGGACGCAATATCACTCCATATCGTCTCATGTTATGCACCACAGACGGGGTGCCAAGCTGAAGAACAAGACAAATTCTGGGGTGATCTTGAGACATTAATACATTCAGTTGATCCTAATGAGTCTTTGCTTATTGGTGGTGATCTCAATAGTCATGTTGGTAATCACGTGATGGATTTGAACGCGTACATGGTGGTTGTGGTCATGGGACGCGAAATGCAGCTGGTGTGCGTACTTTAGAGTGTGCCGAGGCTTGTGACCTAGTGGTGGTGAACACCTTCTTCAAGAAACGGTTATCACATCTCATCACATACAACAGTGGTGGCCATCAAACTCAAATTGATTACTGGTTGGTGCGTAGAAGAGATCTGAAATTGGTGAAGGACTCCAAGGTCATTCCTTCAGAAAATGTTGCTCCCCAACATAAGCCCTTGATCTTAGATTTCCATATTACTCTTCGTACTCCTTCACGACCTATCACCAATACTGAACGCATAAAGTGGTGGAAACTACCTGGCCATGAATTGCTACTTCTAGATTCTATTGGTCCTCTTCCTGACAACATTGATCAACTAACATGGAATGAATTCACCTCAAACATCCAGGCAAATGCAAAGGAAGTAATGGGTATGACAAAACCGGGACGACAATTTGTTGATAAACAAACATGGTGGTGGAATGAAGACGTGCAACGAGCTGTGAAATCTAAGAAAACTGCTTACAAAAAGTGGCTTGGATCAAGAACCGATGCTGATCTAACTCAATATCGTCAGCTCAAATCCGATGCAAAACACGCTGTTGCAGTTGCTAAATCCAAGCAACTAAGTACATTGTACAAACAACTAGAAGAATCTATTGGGGTCAATAATATTTACAAGCTAGCCAGATCTCGTCATCGTGCCACAGTTGACATAGGACATGTCATGCATGTCAAGGATAAGCACGGGCATCTTCTAACAAAACCAACAGAGATCCTTCAACGATGGCATGAACACTTCAATACTATCTGTAATGAAGAGTTCCCTCACCCACCGATTCCATTAGCCGAACCTGTACAAGGTGCAGTTCCACCTATCACACCTGCCGAGGTCAATACTGCGATCCACGCAATGAAGAATGGCAAGGCAACAGGCCCTGATGATATTCCTGCAGAGCTATGGAAGCAGTTGGGTCATGCCTCTGCAGAGTTCTTTAACAAATGCCTTGCGAGCCACCAGATTCCGTCAGCTTGGCAAACTAGCGTCACAGTACCAATATGGAAAGGCAAGGGCGATGTAACTATCTGTGCCAATTATCGTCCCATTCGTCTCTTATGCCACATAATGAAGATTCTAGAACGTGTGATTGACACTCGCTTACGTAGCATTGTTACCATCTCGCCTAACCAATGTGGATTCATGAAAGGTCGCGGAACAACTGATGCTATCCATGCAATGCGGCTTCTGATAGAAAAGTATATGGAGAAAAGAAGGACAATTCACATGGCTTTTCTGGATCTGGAGAAAGCATTCGACCGGGTTCCCCATCAGCTTATATGGTATTCTCTTCGATCTCATGGCGTACCAGAAGCTTATGTGCGTTGGGTCAACTCCTCTACAATAATACAACTAGCTCTGTACGCAGTGCTGCTGGACTCACCAAACAGTTCGATATTCGAGTTGGGGTTCACCAGGGATCTGCACTATCTCCACTCTTGTTTATCCTATGGAAGGATACAGTGACTGCCGATTTGCAGAGGCAACCACCATGGACATTACTGTACGCCGATGATGTCATGCTTGCAAGCGAGACCCGTAATGATCTAGAACAATTGGTCAACCTCACTAAGACTGAGTATCTTCAATGTGGTTCCCAGACAGATGGGACCATCATAGTGGATGGCACCCCACTACCAAAAGCTTCACATCTGCGATACCTTGGCTCCGTTGTGAGACCTGATGGTGATACAGTCTCGGATGCCCGTGCAAGAGTGAATGCTGCATGGATGAAGTGGCGCCAGGTCACAGGCGTTCTCTGTGACCGCAAGATCCCTTTGCGCCTCAAAACTAAGATCTATCAATCAGTCGTCCGCCCTGTTGCTTTGTATGGAGCTGAATGCTGGCCTAATACAAAGAAACATGAACAAGCTTTGCACTCAATGGAGATGCGGATGCTAAGATGGTCCTTGGGAATTACACGGCTGGATCATATTAAGAACGAAGACGTCCGCAATACTCTTGGAATTGCCCCTATTCCAGCCAAAATGAGGGAGACTCGGTTGCGTTGGTACGGGCATGTAGCCCGAGCAAATACAGAGTCCATTGTAAGCAAGTCACTTGCTCTCGAGCCTGATGGACAAAGACCTCCAGGACGACCAAAAAAGCGTTGGATAGATACCCTACACGACGATATGCGCATCGTAGGTCTTCGTCCTACAGATGCAGCAAACCGCAACAAATGGAGAGCGAGGTGCAGAGTGGCGGACCCCAAAAAATAATTGGGAACAACGCCAGGAAGAAGAAGAGTGTTGCTAAAAGGCAAGCGGAACCTGCACCAACGTGGAAAATACGCTAGGAAAGGAGGAGTTGCTAAAAGGCATATCGGAAATCGTATGCTTCCATTGATCACAATGGGCTTTTGGGCGTTTTCGACGAGGGGGGCACGAGTAGCTTTGGTTAATTCAAAGTCCTCTTTTTTTTTTTTTTTTTTTGTCCCGATCACTTTGAATTATTGAGGTTTTACTATATGCGAGATTGGTCATAATTAACTGATACTAGGGGCAGATGACCTCGCAGTTCTCCCCCTTAAAACCTCAATAACTAACTGATACTAAAAGTTTTTATATGTAATTTTCTAGTGTGTTTGTGGTTATGATGTTTGTTTTAAGTGGTGTAACATCTGCCTAAATTTTCTAGTCTTGATATAAATAATATATGATACCCATTGTAATTTCAAAAACATATAAAATAAGGTACCATACCAGCATTCGACTAGAGGGAGTGTGTGGGAAATCGCACTCTGGATGGCCACTATTAGCACCAGGATTCAAACCGCTGATCCTTGGACCCGATGCAAGTCCACATCGCGGTCGCAGTTCACAATTTACTTACCTTGAACTTCCTACTTTGGTTGTGACATAAGTCAGTGTTGTTAATTTTTATTTTCCTTCTCTCTATCCCTTCAGGGATGTCCTAGATTTACGATTATTTTCTCTTGTAGTTTCAAGTTACACTAAATTCCTCCCCACATGCTCTTATTTCATAATTGTTCAGATTGATTTATATATTCCTATTTTTGTTGTATGTTATTTAGTTCAGTGTTATTGTTTAATATATAAATAAGACATGTTTTTATTTTAATTGCAGGTGTCCTTTCTGGTAAATGTGACGAAGCAGTGGTGAACTTGTAATATAACCAAAGGATGTAACTTACGCTTAAGACTGAAGAGTACATGTAAACATTAGTTATCCTCAAATAAAGTACAATATGTAGATTTAATGCCATTTAAAATGGTCTCACCTTGTACACCACACATCAGAAGTCTTGATAATGAAGGGAAGTTAACATCTGCCATGAAAGTTTCATGAGTGAATAGAAGTGATTTAACAGGAAATGTTTAATTTGTAGGAATGTGGACATAAACATAATATTCCATGTTTTCATTCTTTTTTCTATTTACCCCCACCTAAAAGAACATCAACCTTGCACTCAATTACCAACCTTACTCAATTCTCACATCTTTCATGAAATACTGTATCAGCCATGACTATTGAATAAAGCAGAGTCATGAAAAAAATTGTTAATGCTCCAGTATCAAAGAAAAAAAGAACAGCAACAGGGCTGTACTAGCAGTTTCCAAATTATGAGCCCCTCTGCCATATTTTTCTTCTTGCTGTTATTATGGCCATCTATAGACCTCGCTATTTCAACTGTCCTATTAGATTTCTTTGCGCCTGGGCTTTACGTTCGCTCAGTATTCCCACATTAGTTTCCTTAGTTTCAGTGTATGCTTTGCCAGTGTTTAGGTTTGGCTTTTCTTGAAAACCATGGTGTTCTTAGAGTTTTGTTTACAGCGGAACAAGTTTCTGGATGTGTATATTAAGGCTTTCACGGCCCAGATTATATAAATAATTCATGCTTTTTGGGCTAATGCCGTGTGTATTTAGATTAGAACCATACGTTTCGGAGAAATCTTGCCTCCTTTTTCAATGGAATCAAACAATGTGGCCAAAGAAAGTATATCAATGAGATTACAAAAAATATAAATTCCTCGGTTCGTCACCAGAGAGCAGCTGCCAGAAATTACTGTATGGACCATGGTAGAACGGCGGACAGAGTAATAAGGAAGGAGAAGGTAAAGGGGGCGGGGTGAAAATATAGAGACTCGCGAAGGAGGAGGATATGAGGATGTCCAAAAGAAAGGGGGAGTGGGAGGGTTAGATGGATATAAGGAAACATAAACAAAAGGGGAGTGTATCTGAATGATACCTAACGTCATACAGGCAATGGCGAAAAAAGATGGAAACTCCTCCAGTGACGAACAAAGGAGATCAAATCCAGGCTCTGTAGCCATAAAGGAAAAAAGTACAATTTGAAATAGGTGAAGAACAGAGAGACTGAGAGGAACTATCTTCTTAGATCCTTAATAACTGGTAGCCAAGTGTCACTTAGCTGATATCCAGTGTCTCTGTTAAAATTATTGGAATTTTTACGAATTTCAACTGCCTCCCTTATAATTCTAGACCAGTTGTGCTTAACAAGGGCAAGCGCATGAGCATCCTTGAAACATACATCGTGCCCTGAAGACAGGGCATGCTCAGCTATAGCTGATTTGTCAGGTTGGTTTAGAAGAATGTTCCTTTGATGCGAGTTGCAATGGACCGTTTTGTTTGTCCAATGTAGACTTTTCCGCAAGTACAAGGGACTTCATACACCCCAGGTTGTAGTATTGGGGACAATTTATCTTTGTTTAATGCTAAATGTTTACCAATTTTCGTCCGAGTGCCGAAAACTGTTTTTATCTTGTGCTTGCGGAGAATCTTAGCAACGCTGTCAGTGGTATTGTGAATATAAGGGAGGTAAGCAGTTCCCCTCACGTCGGAACTTTGAGAAGGTTGTCTATCCCTCCTTCTGGGATGTATGGACCTATATACAGTGGATTCATTATAGCCATTACCCTTAAACATGGTTTGTAACTCCTGAAGAGTTGATGCCTCACAAATACGTTCCGCTCTTTTGGCTAGTTGTTATAATTCCTTGTTTTTGTGCTGGGTGGTGGTGGGAGTCTGCACGTAACTAACGGTTAGTGTGAGTTGGCTTACGGTAGACGCTGTGCCCCATGGAGCCATCCGCCTTGCTTCTCACAAGAACATCCAAAAAAGGTAAGCATTCACCCGACTCTAGCTCCATTGTGAAGTGGATTGAAGGATCCATCTAACCCACCTCCCCCCTTTTCTTTTGGACATCCTAATTCTTCGAGGAGTCTCTATATTTTCACCCCGCCCCCTTTACCTTCTCCTTACTTACTACTCTGTCCGCCGTACTACCATGGTCCAGACAGTAATTTCTGGCAGCTGCTCTCTGTTGATGAACTGAGGAATTTATAATTTTTGTAATCTCATTGATATACTTTCTTTGGCCACATTGTTTGGTTCCATTGAAAAAGGAGGCAAGGTTTCTCCAAAACATATGGTTCTAATCTACACATGGCATTAGCCCCCCCCCCCCAAAAAAAAAAAAAAAACATTAATTATTTAAGTTTCTGGATATCCTCCCATCTTATCTCTCATTTCATTCAGGTCTTTCTGTACCTCGGTGAACAACACTTCCCTGACTTTGATGAATGGAAGCTTTGTATTGTGCAGAGCATCCCCACAGCAGGCAGCACAATGTCATTGCTCCAAGGGAATTCTTACCTACATGGCGACCGGAGTAGTGTACAATAAAAGAAATATCTACGGAAGCTGTCTTGTACGCTGCAGATACTATGACACTTGGCAGGTATGGAACCGAACAACTGGAGAAGGAAGAGAGAAAAATACTGGGACCGAAAAGGGGAGGTGAAAGATGGGTACGAAGATCAAGAAATAAACTATACAAAAATATGAGGACTATCTCAGAAGAAATCAGGCTGAAAAGAGCATAATTTTCTAGACATGTGATTAGGATGGATATGGGGAGATTGACTAGAAGGATATGGGAGACAACAGGGAGGACAAGAGGAAAAACAGGAACCAAATGGGTGGTTAGACATCGGAAGGACTGGACTGAGATCAAGGTGGAAGAGAGAGAGAACTGGAGAAATCGATATGCACTAACCGGAACTGACAGAAGTATACCATAAAAGGATTGAGAATCATCAATGGGGAAGACAACAAAAGAGGACACTAAGGATTTCCGAGGAAGAGCGGGAGAGAAGAGGACAGTGCATGAAGAGGTTCTAGGAGGAGAAAAGTTAGCAGACCCAAACCATGGCAAAGCTGCCCATAGTCTCATAGAGACCATAACGAAAGAAGCAGCAGCACTGAAGAGCTTGACTTGTTACTAGAAAGGGCAGATATGAAGGAATCAGGAATTCAATCTGCAACCAATAAAACATCTATACTTACCCATCAATAAAAATCCATGAAAATTACATTTAAACATAATATTGCAAGAAAATATAAAGAAATTTCTTTCTCTGGAGTGAGGAGTAACAGCTTGTCCTCCTGATGAGCTCATTGAGTGCTTGGTTCCTCAGTTTAGGGGCTGCAATAATGCAGTCATGTAGCCCCCTCATTGGGTGGGGCTATTGTATTCAAAGGCAATCGATTGGAATCGTGAGAAAGTACGCCAATTTAAGACAGCGATGTGTCCGGCTGAGGAGATTGTCCCTGTATGTTGTGCGAGTAGTTTCCTCCCCTTACTCTCTTTCTGCCAGCCCTTATCAAGGGTAGTCTGGTTATGATTACACGGAATGATATTTCCACCATGTTACATGTTGGAGCAACACCATTTGGCATGCCACAGGATCAGCTTTTCGCATCTTAAATCTTTTCCATAACCAATCTGTAACAACTCTTCTGGTTCAGAATTGAACTCCAAGAAAATAACTCTGCAGAGAACATGAATGGGCAAAATTCACTTTTCAAGTAAAACGAGTTAATATGGAGCAAATTTCGGAGCTGAACTGCATGCTGTGGTAAAATTGAGGTCTGATGCGAAGAAACCTGGGAGCTGTATCATTGTGAAATAATGCATAGCCTATGGTCAGTATGTTCTCCAGAACTTAAATTTCCTTGCCATGTAAAGTTTGCATCAGCAGACTTACCTGGTTTTTCATGCTCTCTGTAGATTGTATACTAGTCCCTTTAAATTTTCCCCCATCATTAAGCAACCAACACCATCTATCTCCTAGATCACACCTAAGCAAGCTGGTTCATGGCTCATTAATGGACAATACACAAATGACATTACCATCAAATACAGTGAAGTCAATATAAAAATAAAAACTTTGGTATTTCAAAAATGATTTATTGTGCTAATATAATGAAATACAATTGAAAATGGGGAAAAGGAGATGGAAAGGACAGGGAAGTCTTGAAAACTAGGAACCAGAGATAGACATGAATTTACGATCCAACTTTTAAGTAGTTTACAATATTTAGCCTAATTCACATGTACGGAGAACTGTCATGGCCAAAATACACTTTTGAAACATGTAAACTAGGATCTAGATCAAATTTGAGGACGAGAGCCTATAAACTGGAGTTTACATAATGCAATACACAATGACCTCGCAAGTATTAAAATGTATGAAAATCTAATGGTGAAATTTTACATATGTACTTGCTTAACTGGTTCAAGCAATGTAATGAAGAGTACAACTGCCCCCCTACTGAGTTGCCACACAGTGCAAAATTACTCTTACAATTATAATTATTTATAAAACCTCTCCTCTACCTGAAATTCATTTTTAAGAAAATTTTCAAGCTTAATATTATACAAAGGTTGCATGCTAAGTATAAAGAGTTGCCAACAACTGTCGTACAAACAATGCAAGCTCCAGTTTAACTGCAATAAACTGTATTTATGTTAAATCACAGCTTTTGTTTATTTGCCAGAAATTACTCTAATTCTAATTTTTCACAACAATGTAATTATCAGTACACATTCCAAATGGTTGTCAAACCGACAGATCAAACCATGCTACCACGAGGCAAGCAAGCTGTTGGTACATTTATGCTACTTTCTATTACAATGTGGGAAGATTTGATACATGTGAATTTGAATTGTCAACTATATCCCTTAAATTTCACTCTCTCTGCACCTATACAATTTTATACAGGTATTCTCCATTTTTATTACATTACACTTCTCTACAAAATGACTTAGTGATAAAATCAATAAGAATAAAACTGTATGCCATTTGCAGATGGCACACAATTAACAGCCAATAAATCAGAGATGGCAGCTTCTAACCCTACGAGTAATCCCTCCTCAGCATCCCAAGAGGTTTATTGGCCCTCTGAATGCATGACACTAGAACAATACATTTAACAAGAAATTGTACATTAACTTATATATAATTGTTTTAAGTTGCTAAAACTGCTTTCTTAGATATAAAAGAGACTTATTCATCTCCAAGTGGTCTTGATGCCTACGAGATTGTAATATGCCAATCGAGAAGAAAATGTCAACCCAATCCTATACTCTCAGAACATTCACCTTATAACTGCCCTGAAGTTAAAGACATCCCACAATGAGAAACACCAAGCAAATTCACAAATTACTGGCTAATACATCAACTATAGTGGGTTCCACACATCTCGAGAGGCTATCAACAGATAGAAATACATAAACTGGATGATTCTGCAGGAAGATACTGGCCACAGCTACACACCTATCCTCTATTAGTGAAATACAATGCTAATGTTAACAGAACAGCTGCAGCAATTCTTCAGCAAATCAAAAATAAGATATTACAGTTCATTAATCATAACAAAACAAAAAAAACAGTCAAAGAATCACTAATCCAAACATTTTTAAGTGCTCTTCGAGTGATAATACGTGATAAAAAAACATTTGTAGGTTTAAAAAAAAATAATTAAAAATCCTTACACATACCGTAAGCTTGGAAACCTTCTCTATTGGCTTAAAACTCTCACAGTTCATTCACACAGGAACATTGTCTAAGAATGCTAACAGCAATACAGTTGAGCATAGTACTTTGCTGCACTCGCTGGCACAACGACCATTTGTACAACACAGAAACATGAGCAACCTTAAATATACAGAGATGGCTTTACATGCTAGTTTCATGGGATGGTTTCAGTGCCTTGCTTATGCGTTCTGAACCAGGCTCGTGATCACGCTTCCTGGACCGCTCTTGGTGCCGAGGACTGGTACTCTCCGTAGAACTGTCAGCTGGAGCAATACTGCAAACACACAAAACCATGTATATCACATCACAGTCAGTCATCCTACGCAGACCTCACCCCGCTGCTATGTCAGCCCCCCCACCACACAATTTTATTTTTCTACCTGATATGCTCCAGAGAAATAAGCATGATTTGAGTAAAAAGTTAACAGCTTGTACAGTATGTGAATCCTGTTGATTTAATAATAATGCTGTATTTTGAAGTCATTTTCAGTGTTACCTAAATGTACAATCTATTTAATACAATAGTAAAACAAGATGTTCAATAAAGAACATATAGCCTACTTTCTCCTAAATGCATGGGGTTAGTTATAACTTTTGTCCTTTAAAAGGAGTATAATTGAATGTTGGTTGTAATAGCTTGTTGAAATACAACGTACTATACGGATATTAAACGTTGATTGAATCCAATAACACAGGTTATCAGAAAAAATTCAACACTCACCCAAGTACATGGGGCTAAATGACCATGATGTCCATGCATCTCAAATGAAACAACAAAAACAACAGCTTCCTACCCAAATCCTTCCTCGTATAAAAGTACACACACTAGTAAGCCTACAGGCATCACAGTGACACAGGTTATCAGACAACTTCTACACACCCAAGTACATGGGACTGCAAGACCATGATGCCGCAAAACCCCTAAAGAATCAACAACAATGGACTCTACCGCGAATCAAGGACAAAATAATTTTAATTGCTGTAGTCTGGTGTTGAGCGGCTTGGGTGGCGTAGTCGGTAGCATGCTGAGCTATGTCCAAGATAGCGGGTTCAAACCCGGCCGAAGCCGTCGGATTTTTTAAGAGCGTTAAAAATCCCTCAGTATGCCTTCTTTCGGAGGGGAAGTCAAGCCAGCGGTCCCATGTCATAGATTTATGGCATGTTCAAGATCCTTCCACTAATTGCACCTGTGTGAAGCTAAATTGGATAGGTTAAGAATGTAAACAACACTCTTAGGTTTCTACGTTCATTGCCAAGCGCCGACTGCGGTGGCGTCTAGTAGCTAAGTTCTGAACTAAGCCTAGTAGTCGTTGACGGTGGCGCTTGGCGGCAAAAGTAGGAACTATTTGAAAAATTCTAAGTTGCAGTACTTAAATTAAAAAAACAGATAACACACACTATTACAGTCATCACAATTAACACCGGTTATCAGACAGATTCTACACACACCCCAAGTACACGGGGCTACATGACCGCGTTGTCGCAGCCCCTAAACTTAAGAACCAACCAGTCTAGTGTTGAAATTTGTAGTGTTATAAGTATTCTATATATAATATTTTTGATGGCAAATACACACTATATATGCTTAACATTATAACATGTGAGTAATTATAAGTCAATAAATACAAATGAAAAGAAGTAAAAATATTTTAACAGGTTGGGATTTGAACCACGAACCTCTAAGTTACGAGTCAGAGACGCTACTATTACGCTCAACATGCTTAATGCTAACATTGCATTAATAACAGCTTTAGTATAACTGCCTAGAATATTTTGTCTTGCAACGAACTATTTCATTAGAGTTTTCTGCTGCTTTTATATACCATTTGATACTAAATATGTATTATTTTGTTCAGTACATTCTTAAGAGGATATAAACTTACAAAGTTATGGAAATATATGGATTTATGAGCAAAAAATAGCCGCCATTTTGACAACGGGACGGCACAAACGAGCACGATATCGCACGGTCAGCCTGAACTGTTAGTCACTACTGCGGTTACATACTCTATTTTAAAATGGTAATATCCTACCGGTCACCTCCTTGAGGACAGTTTAAACCTCCTTATGTACGATAAGCTGAATTCTTGAGGCCAGGCCTTGTTGAATCGTAAAGGCTATAATACGCATGATTCATGCATCCGCCATCTTGAAACTATTTGGCTGGTGACCTTGTAGTTTGTGCAAAAGACGCTTCCCATATGAAGATATGCTGTTGCAAAATTTGGTTGAGATCAGATTAGTCTTAATTTGATTTAAGCTTTGAACATTTGGAAGGCCGCCTTTACATTTCCGTAGAGATGGCGGCGATATAAAATATGACACTTTGCTAGCCGGCACAGTCCATATCCTCGCCGCTAGATGGGGGCTTCATTCATTCCATTCCTGACCCGGTCGAAGACTGGAAGCAGGCTGTGGATTTTTTCTAGTGCTACCTCTGTACCAAATTTCGTTCAATTCGGTTTCACCAAGTTTGAATTGATGGGGGGGGGGGACGACATGCAGAATACACACCACACATTTTTTTTAGCCCTTTGTAGATCTCATAAGACATCTACTTTCATTTTTTGCAAAAATCGAAAGTAGGCTAATTAATGTCAATATGAAACAAGCCTTCACACTGGAAAACTCTCGCTAAAATATATTTAAAAAATAATAATAATAACCATCATAAGAACTGCACAATGTTTCAATTCAAGAGCAGTCACAATGTCATTAAAAACAAAATATTCACTTCCCATGTGATTTTTCAGTTCTGAATGACCCCCATCAAGGTTTTCGGAACAGAACTGAATAACTTTGCAACACTACTGTCATCTGTGAGATTGCACCGGAGTGGCAGTGGAGCTACGGTTATTAGCCACATTCCAGATATGGTGAAATGGCACACAAGCGAACCATCACTGGGAAGGACACGTCTAAACACATTACTTGTATCTTTGAGTAGCAGAGCAGTGTAGGCCTGGGATGCCAGGAGAATCCAATAATCCAGCATGAGATGGCAAGAGGGCTCCATCCACTTTAAACACTTCCTTCACACAGTCTCGGGCTGTGCTTATTTCTAAGTCCAAGAGCACCTCCTCCCAAGCCATTTTACCACCACCAAAATAACAAAACAAAACAAAAACCTCTTATGAAAGATCCCTCGCAGGGATTAAATGGAAGATTGTTCACCAAAGGTGAAGTGTGAGTTTACCACAGTCTATTATGGCAAGAGGAACAACAACTTTGCTCGCTACTGCCAATAACAGTTTTCCAAGAAGCTTCACGATTATCACCAAATTCAGTCATGAGAGGGAATCGCTGATTTGCAAGGTGGACAGAAATAAGCAGGTGAATGCTACATACTTTCTGTCATGCTTATGAGCCTCATCTTCTGTACAAACATTCATACTGAAAGGATAGTACTCAACAGGTGTACATTCTTATGGATAAGTCATACTGCCCGAACATCCCTCTTTCTGTCCAATTGCACAATAATTTCAACTCTTAGATTTAGTTTAAAAAAAAAAAAAAAAACACACAAACAAACACGATAAACTGATGTGTAACACCATAACCAAGTGCTTATGTGACAAGTAAAGCTGCGTTCAGGGTTTAATATGGCTTTAACCCAAGAAGTGCCAAGGATCACCAAAAGTGGCTCGCTGCACCTCCCTGTGGTGTGCCAGAATCGCTTAGGAGATCCCTGGTAGATGCGTGTTTTCTCCACATTTATGCCATCTGTGGGCGAAATAATTGTACAATGTGAATGTGCTAATTTACGCGTATCACCAGTGTTGTCACTTTTGAAAGTATTTGCTTCTTGTCTAAGAATCTTGGTGCCTAAGTAGTTGTCATGGGACTGTGGTAAACAACAAAATATTGCCGACATTGCTAACTGAATCAAATATTTTACAAGCTTTTAATGATGGTGGCGACTTTAGTGATTTTGAAGATGGTGAAATTGATAGCGATTCTGAGGACAAACCAATTCCAGGAGAGGCTGGAGGAAGCTTGGAAAATTTGTTGGATGAAGACACACCATTTCAGATCAGGCTTTAACTTGATCAGGCACATGTAAATAGGGTGACTCATCCTGAAGTACTAAGGGTTTCTGTAAATTTACACAGAGGAAAGAGAGCCCAGGAAGAGGAAGTGGAAGAAGAAACAAAAGTGAATGTTTTCTTTCGTTCTCCATTGTGACAAAAAAAAAAAAAATGTTTCAAAACTGCAAATTGTGAACCAATTTTCACCAAATATTCAGCATTATTTCAAAATTGCATAGACAACATTTTGTATACAGTATTTATATTTCATTTTCAGTTAACTTGAGATTATTACAGATAACATGGCATAACCTATTAATTCGAGCATATTACGTATACAGTATGTGTGTTGTTTCAAGGAGCAATAAATCACATGTTTGTTGAAAGGTCCTTACTATTTGGTGGGGAAGTGTGCATGGTTGTTTTTCTTTTCTTTGCTAGGCCTGTGGCTCGCAGAAAAGAAAAGGAAGATTGGTTGTAACAAATAGTGCATTAAACCATGAAAATTCAACTAGAAAACGCTAACTTCATTTAAATGAGTGGAAGCGAGTCAGTTGCAGTAGATCCCTCTTCCACATTTTTGCTATAAATAATTTCCTTTGTACCTGTTTAGTGGACTGAAGTCATCATCAGTCATCATACAAGTTATCAATCTACAAGTAGTGGCACAAATAATACGGTACTTAAAATTTGTTTACCTACGTTTTGCACAATTATCTCAAACTATGTTTTGGTTGGTTAGATCCCTCTTCGGCGCATCGCTTCAATTATTAGTTTCATTTAATTTTTTGTTTTATAAATAGTAAGACCTTTTATACTTAGGCATCCAACTATAAATGATACATAAGCAAAATGTGTACCATTTTATCTGTGTTAAGTGGGACAAACGACCTTACTGTTTTGCCCCATAAAACAATAACTAATCTCAAAACGGGTGTCATGGATACTGGTTTACATTTGAAGGTTAAAAAATAGGTTTTAACAAGAATGAAGATTGCCATGAGCTTTAAGGGCCACTCGGCAACGCTGCTTTGTGGCGCATTAGTACCGCCACCCAAGTATTCTTACAAGCGTTGGTGGCGCTTCTACCAATCGTAGGTGGCCCTGCTAGTGTTGGAGAACTTTTCAATCTTCCAGTGAACATCGAAGTAGAACTCTATAATTTTGACCATGTTCCTCATACAGAGGAGGAAGAGACGATCAACATAGGAAAATAAGATTCCGAGTCCATCTATTAGTTTTGGAAATACAGAATGGAGGACTATTTTACACGTTATTCAATGTTATACAACACGATGACGAAAAGTTCTTTCCATACTTTCGCATGTCTAAAAAGCTATTTCAAGAGCTTCTGGATGGAATCAGCAATGGAATTTGGAAGGAAAAAAAAAATGCTGTCATGAGGCAGTCCTTTCTGCCAGAAGAGAGAGAGACAGACTTTGACATTAAGTACCGTAAGGTATAATTTCAGTATTTGAAGTAAGGTATAATTTCAGTATTTGAAAGTCCTCAATCTTTATTGTGGATAAAAAAAATGACAAATAACAGAAGTTTATAATTGAGGTCTAATATTAAGTAGATCATTTTAAATCGTATCATTAACATTGTATAGGTCAAGTCTTCTGGCAAAAATGGAACCTATCCAGTTTTAAAGAACACACAAGTCAAGATTATTGGTACAAATATATTTGGGGTAAGGAGAGGGTGGTCCGAAGATTTGCCCGTTAGTAGCACTACCGTCGTGCTACTTAAGCACCACTACCGTCGTGCTACTTAAGCACCACTAAATTAGTGGCATGGCTGCAGCCTCACTTGAAACCAACAATTTAGTTCCTGGTATCACGAAGAGCAGTGCTACTTTTCGCGTCCACCATCAGTGGCGGTTGACTACACACAGTCTGCTGCTGCGTCACTCTTCAATGGTGGTAGCTGTATGTAATAGCTCTCCTTTATCTACAGTATTCACGACTGAAGCTCTGCTGAGTGGCGTCGTTAGAAAGGGCCTTAAAGGCTCACTACGACTGCGATGGGGAGCTGCAAAACGTCTGGAGATCAGAGATTCGAAACCTGGTGATGACAATAGTTGTCGTGAGTGTAGCTTCCTCACACTTATTTTAAATCCTGAGGCACCTACCCATTCCTGACCTCCCCATAATTACATCTACAAACACTATTAGTCGCCACAGAAACACAGGTTATCCGACAAACTGACTACACCTAGTACATGGGGCTGATGGCCAAGATGTCGCAATCCCCTAAAACAAATATAATAACAAAGAATGAAGAGTATGCCTGATAGAGACACAGCATCAGGAGTGTTAAGCAGATGAAGTCAACTTTAGAGAACTGCTGAACAAAAACAACAAAGGAGGTACCGGTACGTCAGGGAAAGAAATCTGAAAGAGGACAAGGAAGGTCCCACCTATCCAGCAGGAGAAGTTTAATACTTTCAGTTAGGAACAGTCATAAAGCAAAACTTTAAACTTAATTTACTCAATAACTAAGAATTGTGCCTTATTGCAGGTTCTAACATCACTATCTACCTCAAAAAGGTCTCACTTAAAGATCATTAAACTGGAAATGTCCAGAACTATAACTGAGAAAAACTCTACTCCCATTATTTATATTTTTTGAAATTTTGCATTTTCAAAGAATGTTATTTCTTGTTATAAAAGTTAATACGTTCAGTAGAGGACATCAAAAACTTTTGGAAATAGTTCTGTGAAAGAAACATTAAAATAAATGCAATTTTGTAGTTGCTAGGTGATTTCAAAATAATGTAATTTTTTTCTAAATAATTTTTGGACACGCTTAAACTAAAGATAGCTTTGAATTGTAAATTATGCAATCTGATAAACAAATTTGTTTAGCAAGTTATTGGGGTTTTAAGGGGCGGAACTACGAGGTCATTTGCCCCTAACGAATTTGTTTAATAGACAGTTAACCACTAACAAAATTTTGGTTTATTATAGAAATGTTCTTAAAACATACGGACACCATAACAATATGTATTGATAAACCACTTCAAAATACTGAAGCTAATAAATATAAAAAGTACAAGATGTGCGATCAATATTCTAGAAAACTTCAGGCTCCCTGCACTTCCCTGTCCACAGTCCCATTTTTGGGATAGCCTAAAGTATTCTCAAATCTGTAAATTGAGTTACCGTACTAAGAAGGCATATATGAAATATGAATATTATCTAACTAAAAAATCTTGGGCATATAAAGATTAATGAGCCTGCGTTAAAGCTGATGCTGGCCAACTAAGACACTGTAATTCAGGCTGGGACTTGAACCGAATGACAACATAGCCAGGTTATATTATGGTTAGAAAAGCAGTCTTCAAGATGGGACTTGGCGAGGTCTGCAGAGATAGCATCCAAAATGTAACTTCAAGGCTACTGAAAGCAGAAAGCCAGGAATCTTTATGTTTAAGATACTTACTTCTAAACTGGAGACCCAGTCATTCCAATTATCAAACCTTATCAATAATTTCTGCCATACCTGAAAAGCAACAAAGTACAAAGACAAATCAAAACAAACAGCGACACACACAGAAATAAAATACAAGGGTGATCATAAGACATATCAGGTTAGTTTTTGCTATTGTGGTGTATTCCTGTACAGCTATAAGTGTATGTGAAATATAAGAACGGGCAGGGAGCAGTGACGACGAGACACCTGTCAACCATGATCACGCCTAAGGTTAGCCTTCTTTCGATCAACCATGAATATGGCATATCTTTTCACACACCAACAGCAAATAGCAATTAATAACTCAAATTACATTAGAAAATCCATGTGTGGAGCATACAACCCATGGAAAAATAGAGCGCATAGATTGTAACACGTTGCCGAGATATGAAGGACTGGAAATGAACATAATAATCATATATATTATTTCAGTAGTCTAGATCCCTCTTGCGGCGTTCACAAACTGCCGATCGTGACAAATGAGCATTCAAATGAAAGAGAATAGACATTAGCAGTGACGAATTGCACTATAATATCATGAACATCTATAATTTCTTTAAAAAGTGCGATTTGCAGATACTGTTGCTGCAGGAAAATCCACTCCAAAATATTGCTGTCCACCACATTTTGGCCGCTGTGACTCCTGTTTCATGTCATTTTAACATTCTTAGGTCTTTCCTTTATCATTTTGCATGGATTTCAGAAACAGTAAATCAAAGGAATGAGTACTCAAATCTTATAATTTCAGTAATATCGAATAACCGGCGAGTGTTATGATGATCCAATTTTCAGCGATTGCCTCTTAAGTTAGGGAACGTAGAACTTGGAATTCTAACTGAAATGTAAATAGTGTTCTATTACTCCAGGAATTGTAGTCTAAAAACTGTCAAAACCTTGAGAAAAATTTAGTCAAGCTGAAAATTGGTACAGTTGTCCTATTTGATGTTCTTAACAACATATTAAAAGTTCCCGGTCTTCCCGTGCCGGCTTCCTGGATTCCCAGCCGTTTGAACTCCTGGAATGCTGGAGAAGTAGGTGGTGTCGCTGGAATGTGCATTGTAAGCAAACAATTTGGCTTACAGTGCTCTAACATGGCTTAAATAAAAGGAGCAAAAATAAGCTAAAAGTTTATTCATGGGTTGGCATGTTAGCGATACTTCCTGCGCGACCTGAATCAGCCCGTCCTTGAGTTGTTTCTCAGCGGCCAACTCTCGCATTCGCCCGCACCATTGATGCGTCGAATTGGCGGAGCTTCTTGTTTTCTTTCGTTTCTAAATGTGAAACAGTTGGTCGTTGGCTGATGTGTGTTATGCCGTATGAGTGTTATTTATTGTGTTGTCATAAATCATTCAGCTGTTTTTTCGGGCAGAAAGAACATCAAATTGGAACCTCCATTTGTACTGCGTATCGCAGATGTTGGCATACCTACCCGCTGCAGGGCATATTCACTAAGCTAAGTCAGCATACTTGTTCCTGCATCAAATGCTTAAGTTAGATCGGTAGATGCCCGTGGACGAGTACATCAACTTCACGAAGAACGGGTACTTTTCCATCCGATGCTCGCATGATTTTTGGGCTAGAATATGGTCAGATATGGCCATAGAACAGGATTGTATGCGGCCTATGAAATCACGTGGAGGTTTAACAAGAGGACGATAGCGCGCTGGCTCACTTTGTCTCGGCGTTTCCACTGTGCATCCCCATCTGTGAAGCTGTAGAAAAATGTGTCTGGTATGAAGATAAAATCCTCTGAACAGCACGTTGAGTTGAGGGACTCGCGGCGGAAGCTGGAAAACCGCCACGCAGAAGTGTCTCGCTCATGGGTAGAAGATCGCTCTCCGTGGGATTTAAATAAAGAAAGTCTTCAATCCATGGTGGGCACTCAAATCGGTCAACGATTTTCCACGAGTTTTCCAGGAGTAATTCTCATTTTCCAGACTTAAAAATAAGCGCGAGTCGGGGGGGGGGGCTTTATTGGTTGCCTACTTCAAGACCAAAATAAAGCAGTTTTGTTTGGTTTACTTATACAGATGTTGACAAAAATTAGTGGTGATTGCGTTATTGATACGCAAGCCTAACTTACACACAAATGATTTAATTGTTGTTTAAAAAAGCCTTTGTGACTGAAATATCCGCTTGAAAAAAAAAGAGAGAAAAGAATGCCGCCTGAAATTTTATTGCAGTGAAGTTGTCTATACTCAATATGTTTTACAAAAATACTATCGCGTGTTCTCCCACACAGAAACAGGTAGCCTGAGGAAATTTCTTTCGTTAACCATAGAGTGCTCACCCAAAACCACAGCGGGAGTATGATTTAAGATGGAAAGATTTTTATAATTAATTAACAGTGGCAATTTTTCCAGGAGTTTTCAATATTTTTTTGTGTCATTTTCCAGGAGTTTTCCAGACCTAATAAAAACCCAAGAGTTTTCCAGGAGTAGTGGCCACCATGCCAATCGCTTTCCACTGTCGTAGTTGCAGACAACAGCATCAACAGCGACAAGGCTCGAGAAGTTGGTGAAGAAGCAATACAACAAATGTGGGAGGAAATTTTGAGGGTCTCAAGTTCGCAAGAAAATGCCGCTTAGTCCCTTTGTCAGCTGTTGGGTGCCAACTAAAAATTCGTGATGACATCGTCCCGGTCAACCCACACCAACTTTTCATGCGAATCATATGTGTGAAGAAATCGGAAGTGGATATCATGGAGTTCTTGAAGTACGAGCTTGCACCGACGCCTCCAGCTCCCTTCTTTCATCCTTATTGAGAAAAACAGCCAAGTCAGCACTTCAACACCTTTTCAAATCTTCAAAAGCCCCCAAAGATTTTGAAGAACAACGCAAAGTAGTCGATAGAGGTCTGCTTTTGCATACCATTGTATGGCAAAGACCTGCAACTTTTGGTGACATAATCCAGTCCTACAAGTTGTACATAAGCAAGCACTATCCTTCAAACGTTACCATTGTTTTTGACAAATACGATCAGACTCCAAGCACAAAATCGATTCCAACACAATGGTTTCCACTTGTCAGGCTGACTTTCTAAGCAACACCAAAAACAATGGACGGTTCATATCTACGTTGACAAAGGAGCTTAGAAATGCTGGAGTTGCTGTTCGTCAGGCGACGGGACGCGGATACACTAATTGTCGACGTAGCGTTGTCTCTAGATGCCGAAGATCGTGCTGTTACTGTTATAGCGTCAGACACTGATGTCCTATGCATGTTGTTGGCAAAGGCAAGAGAGAACAACATCCATTTTTACAGTCCTGGAAACTCAAAATCTCTTGGAAAAATTTTCCCTATCACAAACATTCAGGAAGATATCGTTGAGATGAAAAGTTGTGTGCTATTTGCACATGCCGTGAGCGGATGTGACACAACTTCGGCTATTTTTAGCAAAGGGAAGAAGCATCCATGGGGCATTCTCAAAAACAACGAAGATCTTCGGGAAACTGTCGAAGTGTTCAATCAGCCTGGCGCATCTAAGGAAGATATCAAGAAAGCAGGAGAAAAATTTGTTCTGGAGTTGTTCAACGGAAAGGGCTTCAATTCTCTATAAACGAGCTTCGTGTGCATTTGTATGGATGGACTATCGCAAGACAGACAGTTACTGCTTAATTCGATTTGGCCACTTTGCTGCCAACGTCCGACGCATGCCGGCAGCATTCACTGCGTACATATTTTCAGGTATATATTATTTTCAGTATGTTGATACAGCATTTTACTTTGCTGTGATAAAATTAACACTCTCTTGTTTACAAATTGGTTTGAAATGACACATCTTATTTCAGGTGCAGGACTGGTTAGGCAATAAGCTGCAAGCTACTGAGTGGGGTTGGCGATCCACTACAAATGGACTTCAACCTATTCCGATGACTGCCCCTCCAGCTCCTGATTCTCTCTTGCAACTCGTCTCCTGTAATTGCAAGGGTGCCTGTACATCACGTTGTGAATGTCGCCGCTCTGGACTGGAATGTTCGTGGATGTGTGGAAAGTGTTGTGGGGTTACCTGTAGAAACGGTGTTATAGAAATTGATCTCGAAGAAGATCCTGATGATTTTTAACTTTTCTGTTAGTGTTGAATTGCTAAGACCAAAGATGTTAACATTGTTGGTGCTAGTGAGAGTGCAGCATTGGTATTTTTGAGAACAATGCCTTTTTATTTTCTTGTACTGTTATGGAGCAAAGTTTAGTTTTTAAATTTTCTTTGTAAAAATAGGGTGTACCGGTACAACATGTATACATACAGATTTAGTAAGGTATCTGCAATAATTTCTAACAAAAATTATTTGATGAATAATACATTATAAACTGTATTAGTTTTAAGCAGAAATATCTACTCCCGATATTCGCACTACTTTTTACTTAAGATATTTGCTCTCCTAAAATTGGCATTAAAATAATTTATGATCGCCAAGTCACAAATGGTTGGTTCTTAAGTTTAGGGGCTGCGACAACGCGGTCATGTAGCCCCGTGTACTTTGGGTGTGTGTAGAATCTGTCTGATAACCGGTGTTAATTGTGATGACTGTATTAGTGTGTGTTATCTGGTTTTTAATTCAAGTAAGGACTGCAGCAAGTCACAAATGGTTACATATTTTACATATTAGAACATTAACCCCTTGAAGGTGACGGCGCAATATATTGCGTGTAGCGGTAAGTGCCGCTGTGGTTATGGTGCAATATATTGCGTTTCGGAATTTGAAGAGATATATCTTCGTAACTGTATGTCTTTGGACGACGATTGAAAAA
The DNA here is from genome assembly GCA_946902985.2 of Meconema thalassinum. NCBI lineage: Eukaryota > Metazoa > Arthropoda > Insecta > Orthoptera > Tettigoniidae > Meconema > Meconema thalassinum. The sequence goes on along the minus strand of OX336388.2, from coordinate 918,915,438 downwards.
CGGATAGCTCCCGACATCTGTTGGCTATTTTCTGAAGTAGTTAGATTATTGCTATCACCACGGGGAGCACTTGAAATGAAATGTTTTTAAGCGGATGTCTTCAGCTTTAGCGACTCAATTGCAAACAGTTCAAAATGGCTGCGCCGAGTCGAGCTGACTTGCTTACAAGCGACGATAAAGTTCGAGAAATTCTCTTGAATGATGAAAGTGATTGTTCAGTATTTGAAGACAGTGATGAAGACTATGTAGGAGGTATATCTGGAAGTAATTCAAGTGATGAAAACGTAAATGTAAGTGAGGATGAGGTCTTACAGCCGCCACGTCCAAATCGAACGAAGGTAAATAAAGCGCCTAGTATTCACCGAGTTTGGGAAGACTAGACTGTAACCAACCAATTTACGCCAACCGATTTTAAGTTTGATGACAGTAATTCAGGAATTCAGGATGTTTCACTGACGAAAGATTCTCTAGAAATTGACATTTTCAAAAAATTGTTCCCAGTGACATTAGTACAGAAAATAGCTGCAGAAACTAATTTATATCATTCACAATTTATGAATAGTAAGACCAACATTTCACCCCAATCCCGAGCACAGAAATGGAATGATGTCACGGTTGATGAAATGTATCTGTTTCTAGGAATTAGTTTACTTATGGGCCATGTAAACAAGCATACAATAGAACAGTACTGGTCTACAGATCCTCTGATTCACACACCCATCTTTTCCCAGTTGATGTCTTGTAACCGCTACAAAGCAATCCTACAGTTTCTTCACTTCAGTGATAATTCGTTACAAATTCAAGGTGATCGACTGTACAAACTTAGGCCTGTTATGGAACATATAAAGCAGACTTTCCCATCTCCTTTCCATCCATTTCAAGATGTCGCTATTGACGATAGTCTTGTTTTGATCAAGGGCCGGTTGTCTTTCAAACAGTACATACCTTCAAAACAGAACAGATTTGGCCTGAAATTATTTGTGTTATGTGACTGTGCTACCGGCTAAATCTTAGATATGATCTTATACACTGGAGCTACTACAGAACTTATTGATTGCAGCCTTGGGTTTTCTTCGACAGTAGTTATGACAATGATGAATCCCTACTTGAATCTGGGTCATACCCTATATATTGACAATTATTACACAAGCCCAGAGCTATTTGAGACTCTGCACTCACAAAAAACACATGCTTGTGGAACAGTAAGGAAAAATCGAAAAGGACTGCCAACTGCTTCTATAAAACTGAAACGGGGGGAAATGGAGGAAAAGCATACGTCCAACATTCTTTCTGTCAGATGGATGGATAGGAGGGAAGTTGGCATGCTCACAACTACACATTCAAGTGGAATGGTTCATATGGGGAAAACAGATACAAAACGGGAGAACAACGAAAGATACCAGTGTGTGTTGGTGCTTACAACAAGAAAATGGGGCCTGTTGATAAATCCGACCAGATAACTACTGTCCAGTCCACTCGCAGGTCGATCAAATGGTACAAGAAATTGTTTTTCCATTTCTTGGAAGTGATAATACTCTATTGCTTCTTTATTGAGAGGATTCTGAAAGGAGACAAGAGGTCACTGAAATCGTTTCGACTGGAAGTTGTTCGTTCACTAACTGAAGCAGGGCCTACAAGAACTTCATCTATTTCTGGTGGTCGTCCGTCTAGCGGGGATAATCCGACAAGGCTAACTCAAGGACATTTTCTTTCCCTTATCCCCCCAAACGAACCAGGAAGAAGACCACCTTCAAGAGTGTGCCATGTGTGTGCTCACACATCAAGAAGGGAGAAAAGGAACACAAGGACTATCTACCATTGTAAGGAGTGCAACAGAACTCTTTGCCTTGTACCTTGTTTTGAGGATTATCATACCAAAAAACATTACTAAATATGATGTTTCACAATTTTTGTTTGATGTCTAGTTAACATACTGTGTTAAATTCATTCGTTTCATAAAAATATAATGCCTGTTGTGGGTTGTTTTACAAACATGTGCAAAAACCTAAATTTTGGGCTGTGCAGTAGGCTAAGAAACCTGACTCTCAAAGGGTTAATTTTGTTTACCTAGATCAATAAAGCACGTTAAAAAAAAAACGCACCGAGAACACCTTATAGAATGAAGAGATGTCGATTTGGGGGGGGGACTCGAAATGCGAAATTGAATTATGTTCACTATTAGGAGCATATGCACATATATTTTCATTAAACACACACAAAAAAAATTGTGGGGGGGGGAGAAGAGTTTTGAGAGGGGTGGGTTTAAGCGTGAAATATTTTGAAAAGAGGGGAAGCACGTCATTTATCACAGAGAAAGGAAGCTCCTGTCGGATGTAACAATGCAAAATCAGAGCGCGTCCCGGTCGCAGTGTGTGTGTAGCGCAGACGGAGAAGAGAATGATGTAACAATATTTTGATTACAACGCAATAGGTCGGCAACTATTATTCGGACATCAATTATAAATACATCAAATGAAAGCTTATTTTGTCGCCAACAACTTTTATAGAAGAATTGTTTGTGATATTCGTAATAGTTTGTCAACGAACGTCAAAAAATGAAAAACTTTTTTTTTTTTAATTTCGCTGCATTTTTTCGTTTCCTGTTAGACCGGAAGTATCGCTAACATGCCAACCCATGAATTAACTTATAGCTTAATTTTTCGCCTTTAATTTAAGCCATGTTAGAGCACTGTAAGCCAAATCGTTCGCTTACAATGCGCATTCCAGCGACACCACCTACTTCTCCAGCATTCCAGGAGTTCAAACGGCTGGAAATCCAGGAGGCCGGCACGGGAAGACCGGGGACTTTTAATATTTTGTTAAGAACATCAAATAGGACAACTGTACCAATTTTAAGCTTTACTAACATTTTTTCTAGGTTAAAACCTAAAATTCCTGGGCTATATAATCATTTGGTGGAAATAAAAACCTAACCTTTCTCCTTAAGAGCCGGCCGGAGTGGGAACGGCCGACCGCCAGCCCAGCACTTGTTGTAACATGGGTGAAAAGTTTGTGAAACGTTTTATAAAGAAACGGGACAAGGTAAAATTATTTTGTTCCTATAGCCCGCTGTAATATTTTATACACTTTTCATCGGTACAAAAGCATATCGAACAGGAATACAAAGATAGTTATAAAAAGTGTAGTTAAAATCACAATTCTCCATATAAAATAGAGTTCTGAACTGCAATTTTCCAAACCTCTTCAATGCCTTCAGATGATGTTGAAAACAGAAACAAACTCCACTGCAAGACAGCTTATAGTTTTCTCTATTGTGCTACTGAATCATATTTTCAAATTAAGAACTCTGTATATGTTTAATCGTGATTTTAGAAAATGTAAGCATATTGAGTTGCTAATGCTAGCCGTGTCGAGGTGCTGGTAGTTCAGACAGTTTCCGTCAGATGTCACGTCGCAAAGTCCTGTCCTTGAAACAGGTCAAGACAGAGACAGAGATTAGTTGAGACATTTGGCCTAGGCCAGCTCAGGCTTTTCCCCATGCAGGGGAGTGGGGAGATCAGCACATGCCTCCCTTTCACATACAATGAGCAGCGGACAAGCTCATTCCACTACGGTATTGCTATTGTCTTAAAAGCTGCAATAGAACTTTAAAGTGCACGTTATACCTTTTACCGTGCAACAATTTTTATTAGTACTATGACTTTAAAAAAAATAGTAAGGCTTTGTAATGAGCACGGATTGACTTATTGGTGAATACTGTGTTTTTAAATCAAATGCCCATCCTACACGAACAATTTTATCCCGGAAGAGGCTATACAATTATTAAAGTCTGGCGCGGTCAGCTGACATTTGAGGGTGCGCAAATGCGAGGGAGCCGTGTCAGTAGATTTACTAGCAAAATTCCGGCACCCTGGCGTCTATAAAAGCCACTGTAGTTAAAAGTGACGTAAAACCAATATTATTATTAGTAGTATTACTATTACAATTAAAGTGGGAGAAAAGGAAATAGGAAACTTCGACATCAAACACAATTTTCACTACCAGACTCAAGGGCAGCTTCATACTACAAGAAGACAAAAAGGATTAGCCTACAACGGAACTCATACAGAGATATGATAGACTTTTGGGAGAGTATTTTTTCCCGTTACTTGACCGGTTTTACAAACATTTCGTCCTTCCGGAGATTAGAGACTCAAAACAGAGTAGATGATATATGCCAATATGAAACTCTGTTTACATTATTATGTACCCTCTATTTTACTGAGTACTGGTAATGTTCCAGGCGCCGAGGAGTGATGTGTTTATATGCTGTAAAAAGATGAACGTCAATTATTTCGCAGTGTGGATTCACTCCCGAAATCCATTCCTCACTTCTGTGTGGTATAGCATTTTGAAATCGTTAGGACTTGAGTTCAGATTTTTAAATATATATTTCAAAATATATTATGGCCCAAATACGTATATTAAGAAACCAACGATCTATCCCGGCATTATTTTTAAGCCTGGTTTATTCTAATTCATCATCTGTTCTTGACGTCTACGTATCTACTGTCGACCAAAATATTATGTGCACTCGAGTTTGAAGGTTATTTGTGAAGTAACCAATAGACCTACATAAAATCCAGTAACATCATCATTTTCGTCGTTCTATTTTACGTTAGTTTATGTAGGTTTGGAATTTTTAATTTATATTTTAATAAACCAGTTATACAACATTCCAATGCACATAGTGTTAAAATTTGGATTCGATCTGATGATGGGTTTGTGAGATAATAGTTCGTAAATGTGACGCATGGTTGAAACATACTTTAAAACGAGCACTTTTTGTGTTCCAACTGCGATAAAAAATATTAAAATATAAATTAAACATTCCAAGCCTAAATGAACTAACGTAAACTGAACGACGAAAATGATGATGTTATAGGATTTTATGTAGGTCCATTGGTTACTTCACAAACCACCTTCAAGCTCGAGTGCACATAATATTTTGGTCGACAGTAGTCGGGGATTATATGATTCCCACGTTCCTTCACTTTTTGGGGGACGTAATGGTGTAGTGGTCAAGCTGCTTGGCTCTCACCAAGGTTCGATTCCTGGCAAGTGAGATTTTCGAAGTGAAATATCACGTCCTGTGGTTCAGATTCCACGTAAAAATGAAGGTCCCATAGCTCTGATCGCGAGATTAACGGTCACGTAAAACTACAAGCTTCATTCATTTTTCATGTCTACGTAATTGGTGGGGCGGGGGTGGAGACTACACGCGTATAGCATAATTTTTACAGCCATACTGTTTATTGATATGCCCTTTTAATACATACTGTGCTATGTATAAAACACCTCGTGGCGCAGTGGCCAGCAATGTTGTCGGCTACCTCAGAGGTCCCGGGCTTGATTCCCGGCTCTGCCAAGAATTTAAGTCTTGGTATGGTCTGGTGTGGGGTCTCCCAGCCACGTGATGCTAAGCGGGAGTCTGCCGGATGTTGTGGCTCATATTTATAATATTGGTTTTACGTCCCTTTTAACAACTGTGGCTTTTAGAGACGCCGGGGTGCCAGGATTTTGCCCCGAAGGGGATCTTTAACGTGCCAGTAAATCTACTGACACGGCTCCTTCGCATTTGCGCACCCTCAAATGCCAACTGACTGTCCGGGGATTCGATCCCGCTATCTTGGGCATAGCAGGCGAGAACATTACCGCTGAGCCACGCAGCCAGTCGCTGTGGCTCAGGACGCCTGTTAGTTGTCCCTTGATACAGCCAGGAACTCTAATCGGGTATCTACTGTATATCCCTTGTTGATCTTGAGGTATGTAAATAGTTCTTCATTATTCAAACCATTTATTGGGGGATAAAATGTGTATGACCCAAATGCACACTTCATCTCACAAATGTTATGGACTTGAGGTTCTTTACTTTTGTAGGCAACGCGGTCAGGTTGAAGTATACTCAGGCATAATCATTGGCCGAGAGTAAGATGGAGGAAACCCAGAGTGGCTTTAGACCACAACGAGGATGTGAGGATATATTTTTTTTAGTATGTGCCAAGTGATTGAGGAATACTACGAGAGGAATAGACTTTTGTATTTTGTAGATCTAGAGAAGGCGTACGGAAGAGTACCAAGAGAAAAGAAACTGAGGATTCTGAAGTACAGTATTATGGTATCCAGGGAAGGCTGCTACAGGCAATCAAAAGTACCGTATTTGTGTTTATAATGAATCTGCGGTAAGAGTTGATGCTAGGATGAGTTCCTGGTCTAAGTTGTTACAGGAATAGACTGAAATCTTTCACCACTACTACTGATTTTTTATATAGGCTATAATATTGTCTTTCGTAGCTTTTCAGTCGGTCAACACGATTGTGCCCAATGATGGGCGGGGTACAAGATATAAATATGTAAATACACTCATAGAAAAAGTTACATGTATTAGTTATTTATCACAATTGCCCCATTTAATTGCACCATATTTGTTCATGAATGGTGATGTGATAATCGTGGGAAACGGATCTTAGTTTTCTTTCCCTAGAGCAACTGAATTTGTAGTTTCTGGAAATTTCTTGGTTGTTGATGAGGAAAAGGCAATGCGAAAGGATGAGCTGAAGTCACTCTGTCCTGATAATAATATGCTATAGCTTATCGTTGAATCCTGTGTGATGAGAAATGTAATTTCAAAAAATGTATTCTACATTTCTTTAAATATCTCCTTTGTTAAGAATAAAAGAAAAAAATAACTTGTCATGGTTACTTACAAAAACACGAAAATACGTATAATTCTAGGAAATAAACAGCAGTTTTTCACCATACTACTAAGTTACAGGTATACTAGGGTGTAGGCTTCCTTACGTATCTTTTCGATGTTATCGTAAACTGAAATATTCAAACAAAAGTGTTTGAAAATTTACTTTTCAACTTTTTTCAGGAATTAGTTTAGTCTGAACGATTCTTTATCACAATTAAGGTTATTATGAAGATAAAACAAAAGTTTGGTGCTTTTCAGTCGGTCAACACGAATGTACCCAAAAGAGTTGTAATTTTTTTCAGGATGAGGGTATAACCCAACTCTTTTGGGTACATTCGTGTTGACCGACCGAAAAGCACCAAACTTTTGTTTACTAAGGAAACACTGAAAAATGGCTTCAAACCCCATAATGTCAGTATGAAGATGTTTATGAAAGTAAATGATTGAATATGCACAATCAAATGGAGCATGAGCAACAACAACGCCGGCGTGAAACCTTATTGTGGTTCGGTTTCGAACTTCGCAACATAGGCAGTTTTGTGTAAGTGAGATCTGTAAGGAAATGGTAGAGCTTTAAGAATAACATTTTAATTTCTTTCTCCGTTATCACATTAAGTATAACATACTGTTTTAAAGACCATCTCGTGGTGAAGCGTTCTTGTGTGTCACCCCCGGATGCAAGGCCTTAGAGAGTGGTGATGGGTCCTGGGGCTGGAGAATCCTGCCCTCCCCCACCTCTATTGCCAAATTATGTAATATTAATTTATAATCCTCCTAAATTTGCAGAAACTGATAATAATTTTAGAAATATTATTATTATTATTAGTAATAATAATAGCATTAGTAAGAGAAGCCGCCGATGGTAGGGGGTTGAACAGGCGTTCCTCCCCCCCCCCCTCCCCATGCAAGATCCGGAAAATATTTTTATTATTAATAATAATAATAATAATAATAATAAGACGGCCGAGGTGGGATTCAAACCCACGCTCTCTCGATATCAGCGTGGCACGAGGTAGTGCGTTAGCGCTCTCGGCCACCGAGGCCAGTTAATAATAATAATAATAAGAAGAAGAAGAACCGCCGGTGTTAGAGGGCTGGACAGACGGGTCCACACCGGGCAAGATCCCGATGATGATGATAATAATAATAATAATAATAATAATAATAATAATAATAATAATAATAAAGACTTACCAAGATAATATAAAATATGCATAATAATGCAGTTAAACATTGAAACAACGGCCCATGGGTTCGAACGCACTTGTTTATCGAGTTTGAAGATAGCTTGGCACCCATGATTTTGTGCTGTACCTTAGCAAGTGTAACTACTGCGGTCGGTCACTGCGCATCCTTATAACACCTGTAAAACACGTTTCCCCGTGCGAGGACTAGTTCCCGTATTTTTTGAAACTCATTAGCGCATTTCAAAGTAATTGTTGCGGCATCGTGGTCATCTAGCCCCGTGTACTTGGCGTGTGTTTGGAATTTGTCTAATTACCCGTCTTATTGTGATGGCTCTATTAGTGTGTACAGTATATTTGTCATTCAGATGAGGATTGTGAAGGAGTCGGCTGCATTTGCCTGGAGTAGAAGTGATAATAATAATAAAAATAATGTTATTGTTTTACGTCCCTTTAAACATCTGCGGCTTTAGGAGACGCCGGGGTGTCGGAAGTTTGCCCCAAAGAGGATCTTTGACCTGCCAGTAAATTCACTGACACGGCTCCCTCGTATTTGCGCACCCTCAAATGCCAGCTGGCTGTGCCAGGATTCGATCCTGCAATCTTGGGAACAGCAAGCAAGAACGTTACCACTGAGCCACGCAGCCAGAGTACAAGTGAGAAACCACGGAAAACCACTTCCAAGATGGCTGAGATGGGAATCGAAACCACATCTTTTCAATTTTGCCACTGGAATGCCCCATTCCAGCCATCAGACAAGAATGAATCGAATTTCTTGTCGGCGCCGGGAATCGAACCCGAACCTCCGGGGCGACAGCCAAGAATACTAGCCGCTACATCACGAGGAACGCCAAGGATATTTCAGTCACTTGTGAATTCCGTAATCCGTAGTTTAACTATTAGCTTATCTATAGCAAAATATTTCGGCCATTCAATTGGAAGTACCGTAGCCTATACAGACTATCACTTCGAACTTCCTGGTCTCGATATTCGTGAGGCACATTGCCACGAGATTGCATTTCTCCGTGTCGGACCCCGGGGCAGTTTGAACTTTCTCGCACGCGCGACCTTGAACCACCCCTCACAGTAGGGGGTAATCCGTGCTGATACCTATGTACGGGCCATGCAACTACTAGGGGAGAGCGACTACAACGAAACTAGTGGCAACGTTTTGAAATGAAATGTGAAATAGGATCTCACTACGGCCGCCTCTTAAGTCTCATTATTAACCTTTTGGGGAAAGTGGTTTATGAACATGCGAGATTTCTCGCATGGGTCCGCTAGTCTTCTTGAATTTTACTTAGTATTTTCTGTGAAAACCCATAGTCTAATTATAGAAAAACCATAATACTGTAGTTGGCACCTCTCAATACCGATTCATTTCACATTTGGAGCTAAAAGGGGGGGAATTACAGAACCAATTGTGAATTCAAATAAAAACAGATCAAGAAACAAACAAAATATTTTTGTAAAAGAAAAGTTCATTATCGATAGTATAATAATGACTTGGAAGTTCTCAAAATGTAAAGAGCTTTTCATCAAATAAAATCACCCAAGTGCCATAAAGTAGCATTAAAACAATGAGCAATTACAGACGTGACCGAATTAGAAAAAACAAGATCTTCAGTAATAATAATAATAATAATTATTATTATAACATAATAGCTTACTTTCTCCTAAATGCATGGGTATAGTTATAACTCATTGTTCTTTTCAAGGAGTATAATTGAATGTTGGTTGTAGTAGCTTGTTGAAATACAACGTGCTATACGGATATTATACACTGATTGATTGGATCCTCACCTGAATTATATACACTCACCCAATATCACAGGTTATCAGACAAAATTCAACACTCACCCAAGTACATGGGGCTAAATGACCATGATGTCCATGCATCCCAATTAAAACAACAACAGCTTCCTACCCAAATCTTTCCTCGTATAAAAGACACACACACACACACACGTAAGACTACAGACATCACAGTGACACAGGTTATCAGACAACTTCCACTCACACCCAAGTACACGGGGCTACAAGACAATGATCCTGAAAAACCCTGAAAGAAACAACAACAATAGACTCTACCGCGGATCAAGGACAACGAATTTCAATCGATGTAGTAGTGTTGAAATATGTGGCATATATATAAATATTTTCGATCGCAAAAACACTATATATGCTTAACATTGTAATGTGTGAGTAGTTATAAATCAATAAATATAAAAAACGAAGTAAAAAACTTTGAACCTGTCGGGATTTGAACCAGGAACCTCCAAATTATGAGTCAGAGACGCTACCATCACGCTAAAATCGATCAATGTTAACATTGTGTTAATAATAGGTTTAGTACAACTGCCTAGAATATTTTGTCTTGCAATGAACGATTTCATTAGCGTTTTCTGCCGTTTTATTAAGCCATTTGATACTAAACATGTATTATTGTGTTCAGTATATTCCTAAAAGGATATAAACTTACGAAGTTACGGAAATATATGGACTTACGAGAAAAAAATAGCCACCATTTTGACAACAGGAGGCCACAGAAAAGCAAGATACGGCACGATCAGCCTGAACTATTAGTCACTACTGCGGAATAATATTCTATTTTTAAATGGTAATATTCTACCGGTGACCTCCTTGAGGACAGTTTAAACTTTCCTATGTAAGATGAGCGTATTTGGTAAGGTCAGGCCTTGTTGAATATTAAGTTACGGTTTGGCTACACTACTAGTACTATTCATACATCTGCCATCGTGAAACGATTTGGCTGATGACCTTGTAGTTTGGTCAAAAGACGCTTTCCACATGAATGTAAGCTGTTGCAAAATTTGTTAGAGAACAGATGATTAGGTTAGTCGTAATTTAATTTAAGCTTTAAACATTAGGGTGGCTGCCATCAAGATGGTCGCGATATAAAACATGACACTTGAGGTGCCATTTGCTAGTGCTACCTCTGTACCAAATTTCGTACAATTCGGTTTCACCGTGTTTAAATCGATAGGGGGGATAGACATACCAAATTCCACACACTCCCCGACACACAATTTTTTGGCCTGGTGTAGATCTCATAAGTCTACTTTCAATTTTTGTGAAAATCGAAAGTAGACTAAAAATACGATCGATTATTCGTGAATTTCATTAAGAATCTGCCCAATAATTGTTAAGGGTTTTATTATGCAGCACTTGCAGATGGATGCAAATATTATTATTATTGCTATTTCTTTTTTTAAATGCTTTTCAACCAGCAAAGTTTTATGAAGAGTGTTAAATATTTTTATTTTAAGGGACAGAACAGCAAGGTCATCTGCCCTTTTTGTGAACAGAATTTGCACTTCAGTTCAACCTAAGAATATTGATTGGAAAACGCAGTGCAATGATTGTGTAAAAATAGCACCTGTTAATAATAAATCTAGTATTATTAGTAATCAAGTGCTCATATAGCAAGAACACCTCATTTCGAAATTCAAATGTTCTGCATTATTTTCCAACATATATGTATTTTCTACACTGCAGAGTATTTTAGGGTAAATCACACATTATTCCAGTAATTTGACCATGATCATACAATAGGAACATGGAGATAGTTGTGCTATTTAGAAGCAGTGAGTGACTGCTTAACATCAATATGCAGTACAATAGAAACAGCAAGGATGCTTGGTTACAAAGCTTCAAGTTACTCTTCTCTCCCACGAGCTTGTGCTTAAAAGTTCAAAACGTTCTACAAACTGCAGTGCAGAAAATGAAGGCAATGTGCACTTACACCCAAAAGGCAAATGTGGATGGAAGAAATCCCTCTGTTACTGTAGTTGACACCCACCACTAAAAGGACACCAAACCTCAGTCATTCTAGTTGGGAATTAAATGCCTTACTCTTGATCCACCACAACTAAGCTGGAATGGATTAAATACAAACCATAATGATCTGTAACTGTATAGATTATCAACTAACATTCCAAAAACCATCTGCTTCACAGCTGTGAAGGAACATCAATATGCCTTGGGTATGGAAAGAACAGAAGCTATGAGCAAATCAGGATGTTTAAATGTACTGACAAGCAGTACTGTTAAGTTAAATGTGTAACAGCTTCAAGAAGTTTCTTCCTCCAGAGATTCTCTTTTGGCTTAATAGCAAAGCAAAGCCAACTCCGTACAGGCCATGGAGGTCCTGGGAGTAGTGGAAGGTAGAGGCTTCCACTTTTTGTGACATCGGCACTAGATGGGATGGAGTTGTCAGCTCCATGCCCGGCCGTCTTTGCTCCCAGGATTTACCCTGGTACTCACTTCTGGTGTAGGCTGAGTGAATCCCAGGGCCATTTGAGTTTCCGAAAGTGGTAGTTTTGTTTCTAAAATCCACTACCTGGCTGGGGATCGAACCCACTCCCTTTCAGTTAGAAGCACAGCGCCTCTACCGACTGCGCCACGCAGCCCTCTTTAGCTTAATAACCGGATTTTATCTGGCCAATACAGGGTAATTATCTTCTTTTTTTATTCATTCACTGAACAGGAATACATTTTGTTTCATTTTCTATTCAAATTATGAGGGAAGTCTAGAATTTAATTTCCCGTCACATAGGAAGATTTATTCTTGCATGTGACCAGACACACGTTAATAAAAAATAGAATAATATAATAGAGTCTTCTTCTTCTTTCTCTTTACATCATTCCCACTCCTATGTGGGGTCGATGTTTCTGACAGCTCTCCTCCATTTAGCCCGCTCATGCACATCCTCTTCTGACAACTGTTTTTCTCTGAGGTCCTCCTGTACACAATCCATCCATCTTCGTTTAGGTCTGCCTCGCATTCTCACTCCCTGTATTTGCATGTCTAGCATCTTCCTCCCCACGTAGGATTCCTCCCTTCTTCTCACATGCCCGTACCATTGAAGTCTCTTTTCTTGTATCATCTTAGATATTTCCACAACCTTCAATGTTCCTCTTATTTTCACATTTTCCACTCTATCACGCTTAGTCACTCCACTCATCCACCTGAGCATTTTCATTTCCGTGACGTCAAGCCTGTGTGTGTGCGTTTTGCGTGCAGGCCATGTTTCAGAGCCATACAGCAATGCAGGTCTTTCGACAGTTTTATATATTTTCCCCTTAACCTTAGGCTTGATCCTGCGGTCACAGAGCACTCCTGACATTTTTCTCCAGTTCATCCATCCTACCTGAATCCTGTGTGACACTTCCAGATCCAGCTTTCCATCTCCAGTCACCACCGAACCCAGGTATTTGAACTCATCCACTCTATTTAACGTTTCCCCTTGCATTCTGATCTCACAGTCTTGGTCTGTATTGAACCTCATATACTCTGACTTCTTCCTGCTAATCCTGAGTCCTCTGTCTTCCAAGGCTGCCCTCCACTATTCCAGTTTTTCTTCTATGACATCTTTGGTGGTACTACACAACACAATATCGTCCGCAAACACCATGCACCAGGGGGCTTGGTCTCGTAATCCACAAGAAATTTCGTCCAGAATTAGGTCAAACAGATATGGACTTAAAGCTGAACCTTGGTGTAAACCTACTCGAACCGGAATCCAATCTGTAAGTCCAACGCTGCTTCTAACCTGTGTTCTTGCGTCTTTGTACATTTCCTGAACCAACTGCACGTACTTCTCTGGGACTCCCTTCGCTCATCAACATCTCCAGACTTCTCCTCGGGGCACCCGGTCATATGCTTTTTCTAGGTCCATGAATGCGAAGTGCAATCCCTTCTGTCTTTCACGATACTTTTCCATTACTTGTCTCAGGGCAAACACTGCGTCTGTGGTCCCTTTTCCTGGCATGAAGCCGAATTGTTGCTCGCCAATGCTAGTCTCCTCCCGGATCCTCTTGTCTATCACTCTTTCCCAGATTTTCATGGTATGGGACATTAACTTAATGCCCCTGTAGTTAGCACAGTCCTGAATATCCCCCTTCTCTTTATATATAGGCACTAAAATACTTTCTCTCCATTCATCAGGTATTGTTTCCTGAGAGTACATTTTTTGCATTAAATCCAGCAACATGTTGATTCCATCTTTCTCTAGATACTTCCACACTTCAACTGGTATTTCATCGGGTCCTGTTGCATTCCGTTTTTCATTTTACTAAGTGCTAATGTTACTTCTTCTTTTCTAATATCCATTGTCAGACCCTGGTGCTTTTCTCCTTCTCCTAAATATACCCTTGGGTTCTCTTCATTGAGAAGTTTTCCATAGTAGTTTTTCCATCTGCACTTGATGTCGGAATGGTCCGTTAATACTAGACCATTTTCATCTTTGATCTGCTTTATTTGGGTGTAGTCCTTCTTGTCTTTATCTCTCGCCTGCGCTATTCCGAAAAATTTTCTTTCACCTTCTGTAGTTTCCAACTCTTCGTACAGCCGATCCATCATTTGTGCCTTTGATTGTGCTACTACCTTCTTTGCTTCCTTATTACATCTCGTGTAGTTCTCTTTATCCTCTTGCCTACCTGACATATCCCATAACTTCTTTGCATCACTTTTGGCTTTCACGATCTTCTGTACCTCCTCATTCCACCACCATGTCTCTTTGTCAGCTAGTGGTTTCTTGCCAGAAGTTCTCCCTAGCACTTCAGTTCCTACCCTCCTTATCAAACTGCTGTTGTGCGCCCACCACTCCTGCACATCATTGCAAAGAACCACTTCATTGAGTACTTTCTCCTTAAACTGGTCCTTCAATGCCTCTTCATTTAATATAATATAGTACACAAAAGTTATCCATTCTTCATTATCTGGATTTAGGTTTGAATTCAAATGGAGGGTATAACACTACAACCACATGGGTTCATACACACGGAGACAGTAGTAGCTGTGATACTCTCCATAAACGACATAAATCACGTGACAAAACTCGCCTTAGCGACAGCAATGAAGCTCTTTCAGGTTAAGATAACCCACATCATCACCTATGTTTGAGAATACCTGATGAAGAGCAATCTGTCATAGAAAAAGTAGCACCAATGTTCCTAAAGTGTGTGCTTTATTTATCGAAGTTTACACCTACCAGGTCCGTATATGAGCTAGCCAAAGAATGTATGCTACTGGAAGATATTCGCCTCCAGCTCCAGTTACTATCTACACCAGTGTACTGTACCCGTTTCTCAGAGGTCACGTCAGCCCGGCAAGAAACGATACATTGGATTAACAAATAATTTAGGAGTCCCTGAAATATATATCCAGAAAAACCTAATCAAAAATCAACTGTAAGCTCTGGCTGGCAAGAGAGAGAATATCTCGGGTCGTTGAATGGGATAGGTGAGAAAGGTTGACTCGGACATACCGTATATTTCCAAATAAAATAGGATCAAATTATTCAATCAGGTTGTAGCTCAAATCTGCAGGAATAATTCAGATTTTCTAAGATAAAATGATCTCTTATTTTAAGCGCAGACGAACATACACAAAAAAAAAACTCTCTCCTGCAAACAAACTGGTCTTTTCTTACGTTGGGATCGTGGATCCATAAGTCCCATACTACCAATTGATTGTCCTAATTTAATCTTTCTTTTCAGCATCTACTATGAGCACTGTAAGTACACATTATCGAACGTGTTTGATAAAAGTTTAAAAGTGCGCGCCTACCACCGGCTGAACCATGTATGCGCGTCCACGATCTGCGCCAGTCAAAGCCGGCTTTGCTTGCCATGTTTATCGGGGCGCACAAAGATAATGACCCTGTAGTTTGAAGTGAAACAGCCAAGCAACATCAGTCTATACTCCCAGTGATTGTACTGTTACAGGAGTGTACAGCTGCTTGAGCCAGATATTGCCAGTGGTTCCAGTTGGACATAACATATTTCACTATGTTAACTTGCAAAATACATACATTTGGACCACACAACATTCTCTTATGATTTATCAAGCATCTATATACGGTAGTTAACAAAGTAGGAGTTTGGTTCGCCAAATCAGCAACCGGGTCAGTCCATGGTGCTGGCTATCAATTTATACTTCCTAGTTGGCCAACATGCTATTTGCTCAATATGGTTGGGCAGGGGTACATATATAACACAAGTCCTGAAAAATATTATTCGAATGAGTGGTGCATGTAATTTTTGGTTAAATAACATGTTGGCCGACTGAAAAGTATAGCGATAGTTTGTCGAGACAACACTGAAAAATGGCTTCAAAAATTCACATTTCCATCGTGCTGGTCCAAAGTTACTATCTCCAGGGACACTGGATTTTGTCTCGTCAGACTTTTCATGAAGGATTATTTCACACTACATTCTCTCAAATTGAGCAATATGAAGAGCATAACATAAAAAATCAAATGGCCAGACACAGTGTGTTCCATTATGTCTTGGAGTGGAAGAAGGGCATTTTCAGCACTTTCTGTACATTAAATGGTATAGCATGGTCTATTTTTAAGATGCAACACATCATTACTAGCACAATTCTTGTTAGAACTATAATTTTGTCACCAGGGCATTATGCATTAATGATAGATTGATATATAAAAGTAAAAGAAACACAAGACGGAAAGCATAGAATTAGAGCAATCTACTGTAGTTGGTAGGGTTGTGCCCATCCAGATTTTAAAAGAAGAATTAATCCACATTGTATTTGTGGGTGGCATCCAAACTCCAAAACAGCCAGATAGTGGGTACGACTAGTATTCCAGGCAATACACATTCAAAAAATAGTACAGTACTCACTGTGCGGAGGGAGGAAAAAAGAACATTTGGTTTTATTAGTTTACTTAATGTCTTTAGGGTAGCTGGTTCTGAATTTTTCACTTCACCAAATATTTTCAATGGAATCCACCATTTCGGGAGGGAGAAAAATGGTGCCATAATAGTTATTTCAAAATAACTCTTCGTTCATAAAAAAAAAAAAAAAAAAAAGCAACAAACATGATTCTTTAATACTTTTTTCGTGGAGCCAAACGGAAAGACGCTTCAGAGCTGTCACATGACAGAGCAGCTAGGGGCACCTGAGATTCTGCAACCACCCTTCATACCTCCCTAGAGAATGGGAAAAGTGAGTATTTTGATCAAACAAATTCAACACTGAATATGAACCTCTTCGAAGCCACAACACACGACTAAGCAAAAATCCATTCTCAAAAACATACACCACGTCCTAGTCTTCATCATTAAGTGGTTTGAAAGCCATATAAAGAGAAGATTTAGAGTGCTGACGCACTCTTCTTCATTAAAAAGCAACCAGGGAAACAGAGCTTAAAATCCCAGAATTTTTCTACTTCAGTTCCTGGCTGATTTTCAATTCAATTTTCTTTAAAATATTAGAAGAAGGTCTGCAGCTGCTATAATCTATTTGCACCACTGTCTCCATATTTCAGAATGGCATACACCCGAGATTCACATGGAGCCAAACTCTTGAGCTTGGCGGCAGTTTATTGTTTAATCACCGTCAACTCCTGCGCTGATCTGACATCCTCTCTTGGGGAAAGGTGGGATGTTAATCAAACCAGGTGAACATTTTTGCATATCTTGACTGCTCAGGCTCATTTGCAATTCGAAGTTCAAAGTGTTGCTAGAAGGAATCCCACACAATGCTGAGGAATCGTTGGATCATAACACAGGATTAACACGGTGTCAGAGACTACTCTCCCACAAGTACAACTGCCCAAGGTTTCCTTCCACCTCTCTCGCGTAATTGTTCAATTACCATGCCCATCTACAGTAGTTCCCTTCATAGGGCCGTATCTTGCAATACCTTCCCAGCACAGAAAACAACACTTTTACAAAGAAACCTTTGGAATATCAGTATGCAATAGGGATGTAGCCTGAGAAAGTTCGCGCCAGATAACGCTCGTGTAGTACTGGGTAAGCGCAAGGTGATCGTCTTATGTTTCCCCCAGTCAGCTGCGATGAATGTATAGATTGTGACCGAGTTTTCTAATCTAAAGTAAATTATATCTTCTCTAATTTTACTCCAAAACTATATTAATTAATTCTATAGGTATATCCTGTAATATATTATGGACGATTTTCAGCGTTTAAGCGTTAAGCAGCTGCAAAATGAGCTACGGACTAGAGGTGCTAAAACTAGTGGGAGGAAGAAAGAATTAATAGGCTACAGCGGTAATAACAAAATTCTAACACGCTTTATTATTCAAATAATGAATAGGAGTCAACATACTTGAGTATTGTAGGCCTATATTGATAAATATATCTTACATCATAAATAGATTTAAATATTCATTGCTCCCCTTGCTTATTATAGACTTCGATTGATGTCTTTTTTTTTTTTTTGGTCGATAGCTTACATGAAATTGTTGTGTTTTAAGGGAAACATAATCAAAGAAAGTTGATACCGGTATTGTATGCCTCAAAATTCATCGCAACGTTTGGTTCTTATGTAATTTTGTCAATTTCTCAATACGAATCGTTCCCGTACCCCTTGAAAACGACTTAGGGCTGTAATATTTAAAAAGTTTGAGAATTCCTGCTTTATGACCACGAACTGTTTCCATTCATCTGACTAACTTATGTCTTAAGAATGTTGAAGTCAGTCGCTACCGGTACCACATTCTCCGTCGGGCAGATGGAAGTTGACGATTAATTCTGATTTCAAGAAACCAACCATAATACGTTTGTGACTGTTAATGTTGTGACATTTATTCTTGAAGTATTTGCCCGAGTATTGATGTCTTTGAAAATGGGAGTCACAAATGTTACATTCACTTCTTCCTGTATATTGACGATTTCTTCCCGTACTTCAATGGAGATCATTTCTGCAGATTCCGATATTGTAGGCTTATCGTGGTATTCCGGAAATTTTCTTGTGTATGGCCTCTTCCTTATTTTTGTTGTGTTCGTTGTCCACGGAAAAAGCGATGGTTAGTTAGTGTTGTTTTAAGGGGCGAAACTACGAGGTCATCTGCCCCTAAAAAAGCGATGGAACAGTGCCCGGTTGTAATCTTGCTCTCTCGCCTTCAAATACAAACGCATAAATTCAGTGGTTGTTATCGAAATGTCTAATCAGTTTATAGGTACAAAATGGGAATTATTTACCTTTGTACATCTCACTTACCCAACACAGTTTTCGTGAAACCATCGGGTTGAAAATGATGGGAACACACTTAAATATTTTCGGTCAGATTTTCATCACCGAAAATTTTCCTTCTAATAGCAGGTAACCATTTCTTCCTCATTTCTTTATTTTGTGGAAACTGGTGAAACTGAAGCGGGCTTCCCTGATTTTTTGCACAGAGGAACACTGCAATAGCTTGGCATAGTCACGAAAATAACAATTTAAACAACTTAAATTCGTACATATTAGCGGCATGAGAACACAGGAGACAAATGAAGAGCGCTTTGCGCTTACCCAGTACAACAGCAGTGAGCTCTATCGGTGCTAGTTCTATACATCCCTATTCCCATGCAGAACTGTGTATGACTTGTGTGTCTTTAACCCACCAGTGGTCGCTGAGACGTAAGTAACGCATGTGGTCTCCTGAAGCAAGAGGTGCAGTTAAAAGTACACCAAGATAAACATCTTAAAGTCTAGCTTGGTGTTAAGACATGAAGCAAGAACCACAGTTAATGTTAAGGTTTCTTGGTGTAACATGGCTAATGCATTACAGCGTGCATCATAGATACTTCACCTGTCAACTCAAATTACCTCAACCTTTGTGGGATCATTTGCGGTATGCACTCTGCAGTTACCTCGCTAACAGTTCCTTGTGAAAAATCATTATACATTAAAAATTACCTTCTTTTAAAGAGGAGTTTTAGTTTACATTCTTTTTAAAATGGTATTGTCTGTGTACATTTATGGAGTCCATTGAATCTACTTCAATCTCTTGTTTTGAGTTCTGATCGTTTAAAATTTTTATGAAGTGCTTCTTTACTACTACTTTAAATACGTTCACTCAATTTGAAAGCACATTCACAGCTCAATGCATGGTTAGCATTGCTCAAGAGCTGATCAAGATTCTCACCACCACAAACCTATTGTTGCAGCAAGAATAACAGTATTCCTTCCTTTTGGAGGGTTTGGTCTGCCTAGTCTGTGCCAAGTAGTTCTTTATTGAAACTTGCATAAATGTCTTGTACATGTTTTGCACACATGCTTTCCTTCCTCAGGAGATTTCAGGAATTATAACAAAATGTCTTAACAACACATACAGTATTTAAATAATTCTAGTCACAGAGATGTTTTGTAATGAATTTTAAACTATGCTGAGGATGGGGGAAATGTGTCCAAAACATAAAATTTACATAAAATTCTAACAAAAAACTACACAGTATAGATTAAGAAGATCAAATTAAAGAATACTGTTAATGAATGGCTGATATCACATTCACAACCAATATGGTTTAGTTTATGACATTTTATAATACTGAATTTGCATGATAAAAATAACAAAATGCAGGACTTCAAACAAAAACAAAAAGGGGGAAAAATTTGGTCTCAAGTAAGAATGTACACCATTTCCATGTAAAGTTATATCGAAATTTGATGTATTTCAGTCGGTCAATGTGATGGGTTATTCCCTGGAAAAAAAATATCAAAATGTACACGAGATTAATAAATACACTGGGATGACCTGTCTCAATCGTCAAGCGATCACCAACAGGTCCAATCAGATCCAGACAGTGATTGAGTTAACTGCTCTCATCTGGACCGTGTACGACTCAACCAGATAAGTAGCCTGTACAATACAATCTGAACTGACCATTTAACAACAATCACATATTCACACAAAGCAAGCAAATTTGGAGGTCAATCACCACTTTCAGTATCTTAACAAAACATCACATAAACTGCAACTAACAAATATTGACTAGTTGCATTATTTTAACTACTACTGCAACTAAACAAGTGTACATATTGTAAATACTTTCACCCATACTTTTAGACAGATTTAATGCATCTGATGATGAACGCTTGATGATCGAAACTGGTCATCCAAGTGTATTTATTAACCTCATGTACAATTTTTCAGGATTAGGGAATATCATTATCATCATTTTCCGTCTCCAGTTTCCTGGTGTGGCAAAACCAGCGATCTCCATCTTGCCCGATCTTGGTACATCATTTGTTCTTGGACATCGTCCCAGTTAAAACCATTCTTCTCCACCTCTGATAGAACTGTGTCTATCCATCGCCTCATCCTTCCTCATTACATGGCCATACCACTGAAGTCTGAGTTTCCCCCAGAAAGTTGATGACAGGGACCCTGATGCCAGCTGTTGCTTAATTAGGGAATAACCCATCACAATTGGGTACTATCATGTTGACCGACTGAAGAACATCAAATTTAGATTACTAAGGCAATACTGAAAATGACTTCAAACAGCATACTAAAGTTATATACTGGTTGCTTTTCTAAGGGTGCCAGGGAATGTTCTCCGCAGTGCCTACATACTTCTGCAAGAGATAGCGTCACCAGTTACATTTGCAGCACGGCTGTCGCTTGTATCAAAACAAACAGACAGTAAACTTTGTACTCGCCACAGGCATTCGTAACATACTGTTGCACTCTTCCAATAATCTAACTATACCTAGTACACACTGACAATTACGACAGCCAACACATGTGGCCTTCACCCTATCAAGGATACCATGCTGCCAACTAAACTGATGACATTACCTCTCGCAGCTGCACGTAGCCGCTGCGGAGAAGATTTCCTGGCGCCCTGTAACTCTTATTAATAAAAATAAAAAACCACAACGTGCAGGTTGCCTACGAGTGTAGACTTGAAAGACCACATGCAAAATCCTCAAAAACTATAGTCACTGGAAAAATTAATAATCAATGTTAGGGTATGCGAGTTGGTGATAACAGAAAGGGAATTGGAGAACTTTCCACTTGATTCGGGTGTATATCTAAACTTTCATCTTTTTCTCCTGCAGCTGTTCCAACAGGTGAAAAGAAGTAAAATAATCATCAAGTTTTAACAAGTCGAGATGAGTACATTTCAGTAGCTCAGAAAATTCATTTCCATAATAACTCCAAAGATGACCACAATTTCTGGAAACAGAGATAGGGCAAATCAAAAAGGTCAAAAAGTTCAAGTACCTTGGTGAGACCATACAAGCGAATGGACTAGAGAAAGATGCAATAGAAGATCGGATCTCAAAAATGGAGAGCATATGGCTTGACAAAAAACATGTACAATAAGAAGTGCCTATCCTGGAATGCCAAAATAAAACACTACAACACCGTGAAGACAGAATGTCTCTATGCCAGTGAATGTCTGTCTATGAACTACAAGCTGGATAAACTAGAGGTCTTGGAAAGGAGAATCCTCAGAAAAATTATGGGTGCTGTTCAAACCGAAAGTGGATGGAAACTTCGAAGTAATGAAGAAGTTTACCACAAAGTGGAAAGAATCTCTGAGACTATGAAGAAGAGGAGGTTGAAGTTTCTCGGACATCTATAAAGAATGGACAAATAGGCTCACCAAACAGATATTTGATTACTTCTGGAAAAAGATCACAACAGCATGGATTAAGAAAACAAAGGCGGATGTGGAAAGATTGAACATCTCAGAAGACCAAGTGTTAGACAGAAATAGATTTAGGAACATACTGAATAATTTGGATGGGATTCAAGCCGCAAGAAGACCGGAAGAGCCTGGACGGAAGAACAGTGTAAACAGGCCAGCGAACGCATGAAGGAGTATTGGGTGCAGAGAAAACTTCGCCCCAAGAAAAAGAAATGAAGTTCTAGCGCGATCCTAAGTGTCCATCCGCGAGTAAAAAAAGAATAATAATAATAACCGAGTCACCTGCTCTAAAATCTGATACGATGTTTCCAGTAGCTGTTTCCTGATACGATTCTCCTTAAAGTAGATACCCAAGACTAGTTGCCAGATCTCTAACTCTATAGCTGAAATGGATCAGTTTGCCATGAATATGTTGTTTGGCGCCATGTCACCCTAAATGGGAGACCGAAAGATGCGATTCAAGTAGCGGCAGAAGTAGAGAAGAAAAAGCAAGAAACAGATCCAAGACACCCAATGTATGGACTTGATGTCCATCCACCTAGGCTAGAATCAAGAAAGAGCTTCCTCCAAACAACAATATCCATTCCTTCCTCAGCTGAAGCACGCCGAATTGAACTTTCGAAAACAAAATCACTGGGAGGATCGTGGGAAATGAAGAAGAAGTCGGCAGCATGCTACTATTTACAATACAAGTCTTGGAAGACGCTAAACAGAATGAGAACTGGTGTGAGTCGGTGCAAAAGCAATTTAATTAAGTGGGGATACAGTACTGAAGAACTTTGTAGATGTGGTGAAAGACAAGACCCTGAGCACCTTCTGAATTGCAACATGTTATCAAGACCATGTGCTATGCAGGACTTGATAGAAGCCAATGACTGTGCCATTCTAACAGTTGAACACTGGAGAAATGAAATTTAGTGCAATTTATAACTATATTTGTATGTGTTTTGGACTAGGATAAATAAATAAAATCAGGGTAATTCCGAAGCTGGCATTCCTTCAGCATACTCTAAAGAGGACGAGTTTTCCCAAAATAGGCATAACAAACCAGTTTCGTGTTGTCACAAATACGTAAAAGATCTACGAATTTCTTCAAACCGAATGTGTACATTGGTATTGCAGGACATACCCGAGCATGATGGCAGTTTCCCCAGTACATTCTTGTTCTAGCCAGCACATTGTAACCGGAAAATCCGATATTTCAAAGAATATTTTTGTCCATCGTAGAAGACCTTTTACAATAGAGCACTTAACTGTACAATCTATATATACAGGGTGTTACAAAAAGGTATGGCCAACTTTCAGGAAACATTCCTCACACACAAAGAAAGAAAATATGATATGTGGACATGTGTCCGGAAACGCTTAATTTCCATGTTAGAGCTCATTTTATTACTTCTCTACAAATCACATTAATCATGGAATGGAAACACACAGCAACAGAACGTACCAGCGTGACTTCAAACACTTTGTTACAGGAAATGTTCAAAATGTCCTCCGTTAGCGAGGATACATGCATCCACCCTCCGTCGCATAGAATCCCTGATGCGCTGATGCAGCCCTGGAGAATGGCGTATTGTATCACAGCCGTCCACAAAACGAGCACGAAGAGTCTCTACATTTGGTACCGGGGTTGCGTAGACAAGAGCTTTCAAATGCCCCCATAAATGAAAGTCAAGAGGGTTGAGGTCAGGAGAGCGTGGAGGCCATGGAATTGGTCCGCCTCTACCAATCCATCGGTCACCGAATCTGTTGTTGAGAAGCGTACGAACACTTCGACTGAAATGTGCAGGAGCTCCATCGTGCATGAACCACATGTTGTGTCGTACTTGTAAAGGCACATGTTCTAGCAGCACAGGTAGAGTATCCCGTATGAAATCATGATAACGTGCTCCATTGAGCGTAGGTGGAAGAACATGGGGCCCAATCAAGACATCACCAACAATTCCTGCCCAAACGTTCACAGAAAATCTGTGTTGATGACGTGATTGCACAATTGCGTGCGGATTCTCGTCAGCCCACACATGTTGATTGTGAAAATTTACAATTTGATCACGTTGGAATGACGCCTCATCCGTAAAGAGAACATTTGCACTGAAATGAGGATTGACACATTGTTGGATGAACCATTCGCAGAAGTGTACCCGTGGAGGCCAATCAGCTGCTGATAGTGCCTGCACACGCTGTACATGGTACGGGAACAACAGGTTCTCCCGTAGCACTCTCCGTACAGTGACGTGGTCAACGTTACCTTGTACAGCAGCAACTTCTCTGACGCTGACATGAGGGTTATCGTCAACTGCACGAAGAATTGCCTCGTCCATTGCAGGTGTCCTCGTCGTTCTAGGTCTTCCCCAGTCGCGAGTCATAGGCTGGAATGTTCCGTGCTCCCTAAGATGCCGATCAATTGCTTCGAACGTCTTCCTGTCGGGACACCTTCGTTCTGGAAATCTGTCTCGATACAAACGTACCGCGCCACGGCTATTGCCTCGTGCTAATCCATACATCAAATGGGCATCTGCCAACTCCGCATTTGTAAACATTGCACTGACTGCAAAACCACGTTCGTGATGAACACTAACCAGTTGATGCTACGTACTTTTGTGCTTGATGCTCGTACTGTAGAGCAATGAGTCGCATGTCAACACAAGCACTGACGTCAACATTACCTTCCTTCAAATGGGCCAACTGGCGGTGAATCGAGGAAGTACAGTACATACTAACGAAACTAAAATGAGCTCTAACATTACGTCAACATTACCTTCCTTCAAATGGGCCAACTGGCGGTGAATCGAGGAAGTACAGTACATACTAACGAAACTAAAATGAGCTCTAACATGGAAATTAGGCGTTTCCGGACACATGTCCACATAACATATTTTATTTCTTTGTGTGTGAGGAATGTTTCCTGAAAGTTTGGCCGTACCTTTTTGTAACACCCTGTATAGAGCTCAATGTTTGTCTGTCTGTTTGTCCGTTATTTATACAAATCTACACCGTTTCACCGATCTGAACCAAAATTTGTACACATACCCTTTGGAACCCAGCGGGTAACCCCGTCTACATAAAATTTCGGACAGAACACTCCTTTCCCTGCATTTAGGCCCTTTGTCAAAAATCTACACCGTTTCACCGATCTGAACCAAAATTTGTACAGTTACCCTTTGGAACCCGACGAGTAACACTGCCCACTTTAAATTTCGGACAGACCACTCCATTCCCTGCATTTAGGCCCTTTGGCAAAAATCTACACCGTTTCACCGATCTGAACCAAAGTTTGTAAACATACCCTTTGGAACCCTGCGGGTAACCCTGTCAACGTTAAATTTCGGACAGACCACTCCATTCCCTGCATTTAGGCCCTTTGTCAAAAATCTACACCGTTACGCCGATCTGAACCAAAATTTGTACACTTACATCTTAGAACCCGACGAGTAACAGTCTACTTTAAATTTCGAACAGACCACATCGAACAGACCACACCATTCCCTGCATTTGGGCCCTTTGGCAAAAATCTACACCGTTTCGCCGATCTGAACCAAAATTTGTATACTTACACTTTAGAACCCGACGAGTAACACTGTCTACTTTAAATTTCGAACAGACCACACCATTCCCTGCATTTAGGCCCTTTGGCAAAAATCTACTGTTTCACCGATCTGAACCAAAATTTGTATACTTACCCTTTGGAGCCCTGCGGGTAACACTGTCAACGTAAAATTTCGGACAGACCACCCCCTTCCCTGTATTTAGGCCCATGGCACAAATCTGCACCGTTTCACCGATCTGAACCAAATTTTACATACCTACCCTTTGGAACCCGAAGAGTAACACTGTCTGC
The DNA here is from genome assembly GCA_946902985.2 of Meconema thalassinum. Classification (NCBI taxonomy): domain Eukaryota; kingdom Metazoa; phylum Arthropoda; class Insecta; order Orthoptera; family Tettigoniidae; genus Meconema; species Meconema thalassinum. The sequence goes on along the minus strand of OX336388.2, from coordinate 918,889,277 downwards.
TTGAGATTTCAGACAGACCACTCCATTCCCTGCATTTAGGCCCTTTGGCACAAATCTACACCGTTTCACCGATCTGCACCAAATTTTGAATACTTATCCCTAGGAACCCAACGAGTACTTCGGTGAAACTGAGTGGGACCAGAAAATCACGTTTTAAGGCCCTTGAACCAATCGTGTCAGACAGAAGTTAAGCAACACCACACTCCTCCCCGCGTGAGATTTTTAAAATATGTCTTTCTATCAGTTTCTACTTTTGATGAACCAGTTCAGTAGTAGTAGTCATCTCACCACATAAAGTCTTGCTCAATAGGGGTAGTGTATGTATGTCCCCTATGCGTTCATATACCATTAATTCGTTTGCGAAAAAACTTGGGTGAGTTGTGTGTGGATTGCAGGGAAGGTTTCTGCCTACAAATTATTTATGTAACACAAAAGGGTGAGAGCCTTAACAGGAAGTTTTAAATACCATAGTAACCCAATTGCACAATGCCGTGGATTCCAGGGAAGGTTTCTAGCAACAAATAATTTATGTAACACAAAAGGGTGAGAGGCTTAACAGGAAGTTTTAAATACCACAATAACCCAATTGCACAATGCCAATTGTGATGATGATGATGATGATGATTGTTGTTTTAAGGGGCCTAACATCGAGGTTAGCGACCTTTAATGGTTTGCCGGAACGTGAAATTGAAACTACAACTACAGTAAAACTAACTACAAAACTTACGGGCTAGAAGATAAGGACAAAAGAAAGTTATAAGGGAAATAAAAGACAGGAGGAGAGGAAATGCCCTCAACCCTGGATAAATGAGAATTGAGGAACTTGGAACGAAGGAGAGCCACGAAAGCAGATAGGAAGGGGAAAGAGGAGAGGGTCCGCCCCAAAGGCAATGGAAAAAAGGGGTGAAACCGGACCCAGCTCAGCAATCCCTCGGGGTTGCCAGCTCCCGAACTCACCAGCCATGAGCCCTTGAGGGTGTAGCACTATCTAGGGTGCACCAGAAGTGGTGGGGCTATACACACCCTGCCTCCTTGAGAGCCTTGAACAGAAGACAGGAGATATTATGAAAAGAAAAGGAAAGCTGACCCCTCGAAGAATGAGCTTATCAGGAAAGATGAGACTAGGGCCAATTAAGGCAGGAAAGTGAGAGACTCCCTAGGCCTCGGATACCCTAATACCGTCGGGGTTGGAAGAGAACAAGAGTTGACCAAGGGAGGCTGCCAGGAAAGAGAACTGAAAGGAGCCCGGCGCCTGTAAGTAGAAGCAATGTCGGACTCAGCCGGGGTCCCGTGGTCACCAACCCACGTCCCACAAGTTGTGAGACGCAGGGGATGGGGGCAGTTGTGAGAATAGCTTGCTGATTCATCGCGAGGTCACATGAGAAGACTGTCCAGAGCCCGCCATCTTATCTGGTATTGCCGACTATGCTGATGTTCATACAGGGCCGTTGCTCAAACCACTGTGGTGTTCCGAAAGAGTGAGTGATTCACCGGTACGATCCTCTCAGTTCCGTGCAGTTGGGACCCGAGCAGTACGTCGTAAGCTCTTTCACTATAGTGCGTCTCTGCCTTAAAAGACAGTATGGAATTAAATGTAGTATTTGCCTCTCACTCGCAATCCTATGTCCTGCAATTAGCTTCGTCCTTTTCTACCCCGGCGATGTTGCCGTTTACCAATGATTGAAAGTGACAAATCTAAGAAAATGTTTCCGTAATCTTATAGAGATTTTTTCTAAGGCACTATGCGACAAAAGACGACACTATTGATCTATACTTTTCCAACAGCCAATGAGATATAGTCCCTAGGCAGTGTTCGCTGTTTCGCATACTCATTCTAATCATATTTTTCAATTCGTTTGTAAATTACATGTGTTAGTACTGTAGTTAATAAATAGCCGTTTCCCTATTCATTATTATCATTATCATTACGGGAAAATGACCTGAATGTTATGTCCATTATACTGTACTACTTATCACCCACACTACCACCACCACAAAAAGTTTTTTTTTTTAAATATGGTTTTCTTTTAGTTTAAGTATCATATGCCAGTTCTGTAGTAGTATTCATTATCATCCATAAAACAATTAAATCTACCGGGCGAAGCTGGGCACTACTGCTAGTGAATTATATAATGAAGTACCCCATCGTCAAATTACAGCTCAAAAATTTGGTTGAAGAATACTCTTAAGTAAACACTCCTTTGGTTTGTTCACAATGTCCAAATACGGCACTGGTTTTGCCAAGTTTTGAGAAAGTGCGGGAAAGCAATGTGAGGCAAAAGTTGAAGACATTCTGAGAAATAGGTGAATGGTATTTATTTGGCGCAATGAAATGTAGTGGAGTTTCGAATCGTCGTAAGACGATTTGCGAAAATTCTTTAAGAAATTGGACTATGTCCTACTACTCAGTGATGTTAAAAGTATGTAAGAAATCTTTTCTTGCCATTCATGGCCTATTTAGTCTAAACAGGATGAAAGTTCCGCCTGATCAATACTTTCATCCTGTTTAGACTAATTAGTTTATCAATACGGAACCAGAATGAACCTGTTAAGTTCTAAAATTCATGGCCTATATAATAAATCGGGGGTGCGTGGAGAATATCCAAATCAAATTGCATCTGGAGTGAGCACACCACCCCAAGACCAATGGGGCTAGCATTCCATGTGCCCACATAATATTAGGGAACACTAAAATATGTATCACAAAAGCTCCAACAATGGTACAGATGTACCTGGGAGCTGACTTAACAATCGCTTCCTGTCATGACCACTATAAGAATGTCATTTGCAAGCCAGTGTCTGCAGATAAAAAAATTACAGGTGAATTTTCAATGAAGAGTATACTATTGGTATAAAGGCACCCAAGAGCGATACATGTAAAACTTGTGACATTCTGAAAGTGAAGATTGCGAGTACTGCTGACCCTCAGCTGAAAGTGAGTCTTGAGCATTAGTGTGAATTACATTAGCTAAAAGCAGAGGCATGGCAGTAGGCTGATTGAAATCCAGTCATAATGTGCATATGCAAACTGTGATCTTCATGTTGTGACTTATTTGCAGACTTGCCCAGTTCCTAAATTAACATTAGGAAAGTTTGGTTATACAGCCTCAATGTTCACGATTGTGGCCAAAACAAAGGGCACTTTTTTATTTTGTGGGATGAGGCTATTGCTGACAGTGGATCAGAGGAAATCTTAAGCTGCCTTTTACGTTACTTTGACGAAAATTACATAAAAGGAAGGTCTCTCATTACGATTTCTGACAATTGCTGTGGTCAGAATAAGAATTTGAACACTATTCTGCTCTGGCAGTATCTCATATCAACTGGACGATTTGATATGGGCACCACCCACTTCCCTATTAGCGGTCACACGATGTTGCCGTCTGATGTGTACCAGAAGTCAACCAAGAAGAATCCATTTGTTGTCTATAGTAAGAAAAGGGAGCTTCTCTCTTTTTTTATCAGGCACTCGAAGCATTTGTCTTCAGAAAGAAGGCAGTTGATGGTCTGCCTGTCAACTTGAGGAATGTATGCAGGTGGAAGGTGGCTTCTGAACATCCGTCATCTTTATTCATCAGCAAAACCTTCCGTCATGGCAACTGGCGCGAAGGAAGTCTCAGAAAACGTGGGAGGAAAAGCTTAGCTCCTACTCTTCGACTAAAATACGACGGACCTAGATGCATTGACAGGAACAAAGATGCTTAAATCTTGTTTCTCTTAGATTACATCCCTCCTGTTCATCATGGAAAACCAACACGTTTTGACAATGGACACATCAGTGATGAGTGATTACATAGTTTCGAGCAATGAGTTGCACAGTTAAGTGTTCTAATAACTCGCCATAAGTCTTCTCGTCATATCATCTATCATTACTAGGGCTCGGATTTTTAGGTAAATAAATATTTTTTTATGTAAATACATATTTTAAGCATTTTTTCTATAAATACATAAATTCTTTCTTTTCATTTATTAGCACATAAAAAGAAATTTACATTTTTTTAAAATCAGTATAATAGATTTTTCTGTTTATTGCATTTTTGTTCTGCGTTACTTCAACGAGGAAGAACCTATGAGCTATCTAATCTTCATGCAGAGCGTATGACAGCTTGCAACTGTGCTATTCTTAACTTGTTGCCCCGTGCCACTCACTGTGGAAGCCGGGGATTTCCTTGTCCGTAGCCATATTTTACCAAGTGCTACACCTTTCCCCCTCCCCCAGCTACCTGGAACCAGGCAGTTCATTTCTGGCACTGTGAAATGTAAGGCAGTTCTACGATACCTAAAGTAAAATAACTACGAGTTATCGTCTCTTACAGAATTTAAAGATAATTTTACTTCTGATGGAGGAGTTCTGTTCTGTTTTGCCAACCATGTGGGAAAGCAATCAAGGCTGAACAGTGATCTCAAGTTACACAACACCTCGAGGGCAAGAAAAATTGGCACAGTTTCGCGATAATAATCGGGTCATTTGTGACGGACAACCTGAAGATGTGTATTGTAATGCTTCAGCAGTCAGCGAGACATGGCATAAATTGCATTCGTGAGTACTGCATATTGTTTATATTCACATTAATAAACTAAATTACCGTATTTGCTTGCGTATATCTCGCCCCCGCGTATATCTCGCACCCCATTTTTTTTAGTTGAAATTTCAGGGGGGAAAAAGTACTCACATATATCTCGCATTCATTTTTGACGCCGTCATATAAATGACCGTAATAACCTTGAGGTATAAACACGTTCGATTTAGCACGCCACAAGTCGTCATTGAAAAAGACGTTATAAGCTCGTTAAGGATGATTCAAGGCAGAAAAGGAACTCCAGCATTTATATTGGATACGATCATCTTCCATATCGATTCTTCACTACATGTACGAGCGAGCTCGATCTTACCCGACCGTGGCTGAAGACACAATGTAGGCCTAAAGCATGCTAACAGTCACGCCGGCGCCGCATCCCATGCATGCGCGAGGTCTGCCCGAGTTTGTACGTTCGTAGCGGCACTACAGTACAGCGTCAGTTTACGCAAGTTTGCATCAGTTCGTGTGTTATGGTTATGCGACATTAAGAACCTATGAAAAAGACGTCATGAGCTCGTTAAGGATGATTCAAGGCAGAATTTAGAGCGCAGACGCGTAGCGATCGATACCTTCCATATCGATTCCTCGCTACATGCCCGAGCAAGCTCGAACTTAGCCGAGCGCGGCTTATTTTTCTAACTGCATTTTGAAAATTATTGTAAAGACCAATATTAAATTTTACTTTATTTAATCCTATTGTAAGGATATCCATTTTATTACGCGGTGCCGCTTTACATGCTTGCACACGGCCGAGCTCGGAAGCAACGCAATACGTAAAGACGAAATCATTGAGATTCGAGAAGACTGAACTGCGTTTCTCTGCGATGTAACAGTAGGCCTACTTGCGCAATCTTCGAAACATACGAGCATGTTGGGGCGAGTGGTATAGCGCAGATTTCCTCATCTTCAAAGCCCAAACAATACAAGAGGAATACGGAAATTCCCCGCGTATATCTCGCACCGAAAAATTTCACTCGTATTTTCGGCTCGCGTATATCTCGCCCCCGCGTATATCTCGCACCCCATTTTTTTAGTTGAAATTTCAGGAAAAAAAGTGCGAGATATACGCGAGCAAATACGGTATAAATGAATATTTTTACATTTTTGTCACATATTTCAGGTGTTTTTAATACATAAAAAATAAATATTTTCCAGATTTTTAGCACCTAAAAATCCGAGCCCTGATCATTACGCTTTGTTTATAGAGTATGGTTTGGGTAACATCTCCACTACTGTAATGTATAGTAGACTCTCAGCTATCCAGCCTAATGTAGCAGAAGGTCAAGCCGGATAGTCCGGAGTTCTATATTCTCTCTTCTGATCCAAGCCGTACCACTATGGTTACCTTTCGACATCGTTTTTCTTGCTTTCATTCCACTTCCACTACTTTGGCCAGCACACCACTTTTCACTTTCTGCTCAAGTTTTCTTCCAGTCTCCAACTGTACTATTACCTACCCCTAAGTCCAAAGCAATAGTTTTGGCTGTTACCCCAGAATCTAGTTGATTTATAGCACGTAGTTTCTCATCTAGAGTCACTACAACTTTTTTTCGTTTATCACCCATTCTGCAATCTTTCATTAAAATACTGTACTGTACTGTACAACGCAGTGCACAAAACAACAATTTACGAATGTACGCACTTTGAACTTCCGATCAACAACTGACGGAACAAAGAATACAGAGTTGCCAACAGAGCTGCTCCCTATGTGTGTTCATTGTTGTTTGCGCTGATAGAGGGCTTCTGTGTCCCGTTTGTTAGAGAGGTTTTTTTTTTCTTTTTCCCGATAACGTATTCAATACATACGTATTAACAATACTGTACCTTTTAATTGTACAAGATAGGCAGAAAATATTTTGAGATACCCCATAGGGTTCTAGCAGGAGCCCGCTTGTTCAAGCTTTGGAAAAGTATTGGTACAGTATTGAGTAGGCCGGATAGTACTGAGACCGGATAGTCACGAGCCGGATAGCCGAGAGTCTACTGTATTTATTTTTGTATATTTCACGTGTTGTACTCTGTTTCTTGTTTAATTTACCGTATGTCTGTACAGAAAAAGATAGATGTTTAAAGCCCTCCAGAACAAAATGGATGTTAGAATAAAATTATTCAATCTATGGATCAATTGTATATTTATGTTTACTGTACTGTATCTTCAAACTTCTATTTTGGCGCTTACCATTTTGTTTCCCCGAGCAGCTCAATTATAGAAGAATATAGCAGAAACGAAAATAATATTTTTAAACTACTTCATAGGAAGGGGTATACAATATAAAAGACAAGATATCTTAACTTTTCCTACAAGATTTTGCTTGTTGCAAGAGCTCAGGAGGTTGATAATAGGCTCCCCTCCTCTCTTTAATGGTCACTTTGGGTGTTGATTGCTTTTACAACTACTGTGTACAAGTTTTGAGTTAGCTTTAGGACTGCTATTTCATTGTATGCTAAGGCAATAAAGCCAACTATCCCAGCAGTTTGAACCCAGCTCTGACCAAACCAGACTAACAATTGTAAACAGAGGTAAGAATTGAAGCGTTTCTAACGAGTTGAGTAAGAATAATACGGATTAACGGAGACCATGAACAGGTGGGCCTTCCTTGCACAGTGTGATCTTCTTGGAATCCATGTTGAGGTGGTGGTGATTGTTTTAAAGGGGATAACACCCAGGTCACATGCTCCCCAGCCTTGTGCTCACACTATTTTCTCAGCTCGCTTGTTGATATTATGTGCCAGTTGTAAGCTGTAGGTAAATATAACTTAATATTCAAGTTACTATATGCTAGTTGTAAAGTAACACACAAAAGCAGCCATTCCTAAACACGTTTTAGTTAATCTTTTTGGACTAACTCTTATTCACAGAAGCTTGCGATTAGTGCACCCGACTATTGCTACATACACACATACATTCGACTTCAGTGCAGCAGTGTCCCAAGTTAATGCTATGCAAAGATAAGCACCCAATCACATCCCAGATCTTACCTAGAGGGGGCAGGCAGGGCTGGATAGCTCCTGCGATTATGGGCATTATAACCTCGCGACTTCAAGCGGGAGCTAAACAAAACAAAAACAAATGTTAAAACTAAATGGAAAAATTAACAAAAAAATAAATAATATTAGAATTCAAACAAGAAGAAAGATACAAAATTAAAAAATAATGCGGGAGACCATTTCTCTACCACATAGAACTAGTGTAGAGATGGCTGGAATATTTAAGATATTCAAATTTACAAGCACTAGTTATACAGGGTCATCGAAAAATAATGCCAACATTTAGAATAACTGTTATAAAAAAACTATTAGAGGCAATTCAATTGTTTTAATCTTAAAATGTTCGGAAAAAGATAATTTTTGTTCTCATACCTTAGTATGTTTCGATATGTGCACCGTTCGTTGTTGTTGTTTGAGTCTTCAGTCTTTTGACTGGTTTGATGCAGCTCTCCATGCCTCCCTGTCCTGAGCTAATCGTTTCATCTCTACATAGCTCCGACACCCTACATCCGAGGCAATCTGTTTAACATATTCTAACCTTGGTCTACCCCTACAGTTTTTGTCCTCGACCCTTCCTTCCATAACTAAGCTTGCTATTCCTGGGTGTCTTAGTATGTGTCCTACCAACCTATCTCTTCTCTTCATTAGCAGTCGCCAGAAACATCTCTCCTCTCCCACTCGTCTTAATACCTCTTTGTTTGTAACCCTATCTACCCATCTGATCTTCATCATTCTCCTGTAACACCACATTTCAAATGCTTCAATTCTCCTCTTTTCTGCTGCACCAATAGTCCAAGTTTCACTTCCATAGAGCGCCACGCTCCAGACAAAGGCTTTCAAAAATGACTTCCTAATACCTAAATCTATATTCGATGTCAGCAGATTCCTTTTTTGTAGAAATGCTTTCTTTGCCTGAGACAACCTACTTTTAATATCCTCTTTACTTCGTCCATCACTGGTTATTCTGCTTCCTAAGTAACAGAAGTCTCCTACTTCCTTCAGCTTTTCACCTGCCAATTTGATCTCCATAGAGGTTTCTGATTTATTTCGGCTGCATTCCAGTATTTTTGTTTTACATTTATTTATTTATTTTCATCATGAATTCTTTCCGTAAGACGGAGTCCAAACCATTCAAAAACTCGTTCAAATACTGAGGCTTGTCGGCCAAGATGACGATGTCATCAGCAAATCTCAGAGTTGAAATTATTTCTCCTTGAATCTTCACTCCCATTTTAAATTTTTCTCTAATTTCCTTCATTGCTTGTTCAATGTAAAGATTGAAAAGTATGGGTGATAAGTTGCAGCCTTGCCTTACACCTTTCTGAATACCAGCTTCTCTCTCATGTCCTTCAACTCGAATGACTGCTGTCTGGTTTCTGTACAGATTGTATATCACCCTCCTATCCCTGTACTTTATTCCAATAGATTTCAAAATGTCAATCAATTTAGTCCAATCAACGTTATCAAAAGCCTTTTCTAAGTCTACAAAAGCCATGAACGTTCTCTTATATTTCCTTATTCTACCTTCCAAAATCAGCCTAAGACTTAGTACAGCTTCCCTTGTTCCTACATTTCTCCTGAAACCAAACTGGTCTTCACCCAACTCCGTTTCTATCTGGCTTTCAATCCTCTTGTAAATTATTCTAGACAGGATCTTTGAAGCATGAGTAATCAAGCTGATTGTACGGTAATCTTCACATCTGTCAGCTCCAACTTTCTTTGGTATAGGGATGATTACATTCTTCTTGAAATCAGGGGGTACCTCACCTGTCTCATAAATCCTACACACCAAGTGAAATAACCTGATCAGACCTTCATCTCCTATGCAGCGTAGCAACTCAATCGGTATATCATCTATGCCTGGTGCTTTGTTCCTGTTTAAGTCTTCCAAAGCTCTATCAAATTCTGATCTCAATATTAAATCTCCTTTCGCATCCTCATCAATTTCCTCCTCCCTTTCCATTACATGATTCTCAATCTCCTTTCCCTTATACAAACTCTCTATGTAAGCTTTCCATCTCTCAACCTTTTCTTCCCTATCTGTTAGAGGCTTTCCATTTGTGTCCTTAATATTACAGCACTTAGTCTTCTTTTCCCCAAAAGTATTCTTAATCCTTCGATAAGCTGTGTCTACTTTTCCTAATTTCAGACAATTTTCTATACCTGCACATTTCTCTTTCAACCACTCTTCTTTCGCTTCCTTGCACTTCTTGTTAACCTCATTTCTCAGACGTCTGTATTCTGCTTTCCCCTTTTCATCTCTTAGATTCTTGTGTTTCCGCCTTTCATCCATCAATTCTAGTATATCCTGAGTGATCCACGGTTTTCTACCTATTCTTTCTTTCCTACCAATGTTTTCTTCTGCAGATTTTGTTATTTCATTCTTCAAAAGTGCCCATTCGTCTGTAATTGAAGTTTGTTTAGGGTTTTTCATTAGTCCTTCCTTTATACTCTTCTTGAATCTTTCGTTTACATCCTTCTCTTTCAGTCTGTCTATTGCCCACCTTTTTGGCTTTTGACTTTTCTTCAGTTTCTTCAACTTTAATCTGCATTTCATTACAACCAGATTGTGATCAGAGTTTATGTCAGCACCAGGATATGTTTTACAATCCAAAATCTGGTTTCGAAACCTCTGCTTGACCATAATGAAGTCGATTTGGTAACGCCCTGTATCTCCTGGTCTCATCCATGTGTATATTCTTCTATTGTGGTTATTGAATAAGGTGTTAGCTATCACCAACTCATGCTCGGTGCAGAATTCTACCAGCCTGCTTCCTCGATCATTCCTTTCACCTAATCCGAAATCTCCTACTATCTTCCCTTCTCTCCCTTTTCCTTCCACAGCATTCCAATCTCCCATTACTATAACATTTTCATCACCCTTGATATACCTCAGAATTTCGTCTATTTCTTCGTAGACCTTTTCAACATCCTCATCATCAGCTTGACTGGTAGGCACCGTTCGTAGCTCTGCAAATGTCTAGTCTGTAGTCTATTTCATGCCACGTACGTGCAATCATTTCAGGAGTAACTGTCAAGATGACGGCAGAAATTCGTTACCGCAGGTGCTCCAAATCCCGATTTCTTTCTGCATACACAATGTTTTTAATGTACCCCCAGAAAAAAATCCAAAGGGTGAGGTCAGGACTTCTTGGAGGCCAGGCAATGGGGGGGGGGGGCTCCTCTACCAATCCAGCCATTGGGAAAGCGTGCGTTCAATGCACCGCGTACTTCGCCAAGGTAGTGAGGTGGAGCCCCATCTTGCATAAAAATAATTCGCTGGCCAGTCTCTGTCTGTTGTTCGACTTGTTCAAATTGAGGCAACACAAACTGTTCAAGCATGTCCAGGTAAACTAGGCCTGTAATAGTTTTTTCTACGAAATAGAAAGGTCCAATAACTTGGTCGTGAAATAACCCACACCACACATTGAGTTTGGGAGAATCCCGAACATGCTCGTGGATTTTGTTAGGCTGTTGCGATCCCCAATTACGACAATTGTAACGATTTACACTTCAATTTATGTGAAACGTAGCTTCATCAGTAAACAACACTCTCTGTAAAAAAAATTTGATTATCATCAATTTCGTTCAACATCAAACTAGCAAATTCAGCACGCTTACGACAGTCGGTAGGTTTGATTTGCTGCCTTATCTGAATTTATAAGCATAAAGTTTTAGCCGTTTGTGCAGTACATTTTGAATTGTTTTTGGAATGTGTAGCTCGGCACTTCGTCAAGCAATATATATTTTTTTGGCTCCTGACAAGATTGGCGGATATGTTCGATATTCTCTTCTGATGTTGGTGGTCGGCCTGGCCTAGATTTTCTCTACAGTCCCTGTTTCGTTAAACTGATTAAACCATCAAATGACAGCTTTGTAATCATGTGCAGTTTGTCCTGGATAAGTCCTCTGAAACAACCGCCGTACACTGACTGGTGACTTTGAAACTGCGTACCAAATCACACACTGTGCTTTTTGTTGAGCGGTCAACATGGTACTGAACGGCACTGCGGTCGGGCCATGCAGTTATGGCGCGCCCCCGGCCGACCTTGGCTACTGCGCAGCTAGTGTGCGCATAGCAAGGTCACGCCCGCTCCACAACAAAACTTACTTTAACCAGCTAGCGTTCAGTGAAAGAATTACACGTTTAACATAAAGGGTGTGCTATATTTTTTTAAAATGTTGGCATTATTTTTCGATGACCCTGTATTTAGTACAAATTTTTTTCCCGTATTTGTCGCACTCACCATCTGACGAAGCTCCCACGTGGTAAACATTACTAAACTGCCAAGGAACCTTGCGGTATACCGTATTATACTTGTGTTCATTAACTTGCACGCTACAGAAGTGATCGTATCATAGTTTAAATATAATCCCCTGGTGAATTTGACTAAGAACACAGACTTGAGGCATGGTAGTTTGGACATAACACAAAGTGGAGCTAGATCATGAATGACCAATCAAATCTTACATCAGATGTACTTGCCAGTCTTCAAACACACAAGCTAGTTGCATAAAAAATCTCAAAGGTGCGATTTCTGTTGATAGGTTCTGGATTTCTAGATATGTTAAGTTGTGTTTCACCGATTAAAAAGAAATACTCTGTTAAAAACGTCCATGTTGTCCTGGACTTGACCCCCTTGTTCTTGCTTACATGCCATTAAAAACATGTTTCAAGAGGTATAAGTATGGGGACAAATATCCCATCACTTCCCTGTCCTTGTTAAATTCTGACAAACAAGATGGCCCACCCAAATGTTGAAAATATAGTACAAAACATTTATCATTCAGTGTGGAATACACGTCGGACAGTTTGATAGGAAGATTTGAGAATTTATTGTATTTTGTTAATGTGGACCACATGATCAATGTACATATTTTGAGCACAAATGATAAATATTGGAAAGTGCTACATCGATATGAAAGAGCTGAAATATTGTTCAGAATCATTTGTACTGTATAAATGAATTGTAGGATGATTTGAAAGCATGACTCCTGTGATAAAATCAGGTTAACATGACAGTGAATTGTACATGAAGTTGATAATAAAAATAATAATAATATTGTTATTGGTTTTATGTCCCTTTAAACTACTGGGGCATTGAGACGCCAGTGTGCCGGAATTTCCCCCTGAAGGGGATTTTGAACATGCGAGTAAATCTACTGACATGGCTCCCTCACATGTGCACACCTTCAAATGCCAGCTGACTGTGCCAGGATTCGATCCTGGAACCTTGGAAACAGCAGGCGAGAACGTTACTGCTGCACTACGCAGCCAGCCACGTGAAGTTGAGCAAGTGTTTGGGAGTGCATGAGAAAAATTACTGGAAGTACTACAATACAAGAATCAGTAATAAATCTGAAAGCAGTACATTAATTTACTACAATTGAAACAAGTGTATAAGCTGTGTTCCAATTATGATGAAATGTCACACCATGGAGAAGATTAATGTACTACCGATGATTCCAACCATTACTTAGTATTTTCTTGAGTAGTTTAGCTGCCCAAACGTGTATAAAATAGCTGCTGAACAAAAACACTAGGCAGATATTTGTTTATGACATTTCTAATGTGTGGAGTTAGCACAGACACAAAGAGAGAATTCCTGTTTTGAGTATAATAGAGGAGGCAGTGCAGCGACTGTGAAAAAAGTTTTAGATGCAGGTGTTAAAAGTTCTTATACTGTTATGAAATGCAACCATGTGAAGACTAGTCAACTACGTACAGGCCATGGAGGCCCTGGGAGTAGTGGAAGGTAAAGGCTTCCACTTTTTGTGACATCGGCACTAAATGGGATGGCGTTGTCAGTTCATCGCCCGGCCGTCTTTGCTCCCAGATTAATTTGTGTTAGCCAACAGGGTTACAATATCAATTGCATATTAGCTGTTATACGGCTTAGGTTTGATTTTCAGACTAAATGTTTTGTAGGCTATTTTGTCAAAGATTTGACTGGCTCAAGTTATCAAATTAATTTAAATGTGGGAAATGGTGCCATCATAACTTGGATTATTTTTATTTCTCGGATCTTACTGAACGTTGTGGAACGTCAGGGGATTAGCCATCTGCTGCCGAAGATTATAGACATTTGTATATGCGTAAGGACAATTTTCGTACTATTTCTTAGCTTGTATATTCACGACGTTCTTGTTGATAAGTCTTCTTGAGGGAATATTAGGACAGCAATGTAGGATGTAATTTATGTCAGAAGTGTTTATTTTCTAGTTAGCTTGTGAACTAGCAACCAGGGATCATGGTGAATAAACCACTCCAGGTCACGAGTATTTATCTTAAATGTTGGGTTATTTGTAGTAGATTTTGAAACAATGGTGAATACTCCCCCTCATTTCTCGATCATTTTGCGCAGATAATGAAGACCCTTATTTTGAAATTAAGTTGCCTTTGCACCTTTGATGACGATTGGAAATATTTGGGGATTGCCTGTGATGTTTCTGAACAATAAATAACTCATAAACATGCCTTAAAGTCCCGTGTACTATGCGCAAGCAGTAGCATTGGAGAATGATAGTCATAACTTCAGCTATATAGCTGAGGCGTTGAATAAATCTCCCACAAGCATTTATAGGACTGTGGAACGCTTGGAGAATCATCGTACGTACCATAAAAAACCTGATTCATGCCGTCTAAGGTGCAGGTCTTTGCAAGATAGCGTTTTGAAGCTACAAGTATTGAGGAACAGACATTTTACAGAGGTCGGAATAGTCTATGCAAGTCCATGGCGTAGCAGTTTGTGAGAGCACAGCCAGGTGGGGGTTCCACGAGGAAAACTTAAGACTCTAGAAGACCAACTAGAGGACAAACCTTCTGCCACAGCACCGAAGGAACCATCTTAATTTTGCGCAAGTGCATGAACATTGGACTGAGGATCAGTGGGGACAAGTAATCTTCAGTGATGAGTGCAGATTTAACTTAAGGTCACCTGACGAAAAAGATAGGATGAGGAGAATGGTAGGAGAACACTTTGCGTCCTGCCTTTTCACCGAAATCACACCTTTGGAGGAGGTTGTGTGATGGTATTAACTGTAATTCTATGTTGCATATTAGTGAAGCTATGATTAAATTCTTAACTGAATGCGAAAACTTCCACTTGCGGTGTATCAGTCCCTTAAAGAAAATACACCGCACAAGTAAGATTTTGCTACTACCAAGTGTAATATCCATTATAGAAAGCTTTCCAGTCGGTCAACACAAATTGTGCCCAATTACATTAGGCGGGAAACAAGTATTTGCTCGCGTAATCTCGCACTTTTTTGACCGAAAATATGTGCGAAAATTTTCGGTGCGAGATATACGCGGGGAATGACCGTATTCCCGAAAAAACTCAAAATATGCATTATTGAAACAAGGCAACTGGCATACGGTACTCGCCCTATTCATTGTCACTGCCGTCACTGCTGCCAATCTTCGAGGTACTCTCGCGTGCATCATTCTGGTCATCAACCCATACTGCTTCATCCTGACTTCCGTCCAATGCATTTGCGATGCACGTCTTCAAGAAGCTCTTCAAAACAATGTCCGTCGACACCATTTATTTCTATTCGTTATGGTTATGTGTCTTTAAGAACCTATGAAAAAGACGTCATATGCTCGTTAAAGATGATTTAAGGCAGAAAAGAAATTTAGAACGCAGACGCTTAGCGATCGATCCGATCGATCATCTTCCATATCGATTCCTCGCTACATAAACGAGCGAGCTCGAACTTAGCCGACCGCGGCCAAAGACTAACGATGTACCGCGTGCTATAACACTCACGCTGCACCGCATGTTTTGCACGCGGCCGAGCTCTGATGCGACGAATGCTTCGAGTACCAGTTGTACAAGGCAACTGACGGACAACAATAAAGGAAACCTCTGCCGCCAAAATGAACGATAACATTGCGCATGGAAGACTGTTGTGGCGTGCTAATTGCGCCAAGGTATCACTTCGGGGAAGTTCCTGGACAATGAAAACTGTTGTGGCGCGCTAAATCGAACGTGTTTCTACCTCAAGGTTATTATGGTCATTTATATGACGGCATCAGAAATGAATGCGAGATATATGCGAGTACTTTTTCCCCCCCGAAATTTCAAATAAAAAAACTGGTTGCGAGATATACGCGAGCAAATACGGTATTTAAACACCCTAAACTGAAAGAAATATTACCCAAGATATTTATCACAAAATAACATGTTTTTACATAAAAACCTAATTGGGTACAATTTGTTGACCGACTGGAAAGCTTCGTATAATAGAACTAGGCAACACTGAAAAATGGCTTCTGACACACTAATATTATAGTGTAATATCCTGTAAAATCATTCCAGTGTAAGTATCTGTACAACCACGGCGTTCTTAAGTTAACAGGCGGAAACACTGCCGGCGGGGCTGTGACGTCATGGGTCTTACTCCAGACATCTAATAGATGCTCAGTCTTGTTGGCGCGCTGTGATGAATTCACTTTTTCCTTGTTTCGAGGGTGACATTTCACAATATATTGCTTTTCCTGTTGTCCAGTGACAAGTGTACCACACGTGGTATATTTTAAATGCATATACAATGCCACGAAGGTGCTGTGTACCAGGATGTAGGAGTAATTTTCAGGTTCGTGGAGTTGAAACCGCCTACGTGAACTGTTTCTCTTTTCCCCAGGAAGTAAACCTGAGAAATAGATGGCTGAGAAGCATCCCGAGGAAGGACTGGACACCTTCGGAGAACAGTGTTGTGTGTATTAAACATTTTCAACCGGACTGCATTATTTTACTGAATGAATAATGTGATTCTAATGGACAGAAACAAGTGTATAAATACGATCATTCTAAGCTAGTTAAAGGTTCTTGTCCTACTATTTTTGAAGGTTTTCCGAAATACTTGACAAAAGAAAGTGAAATTAAGCGGAAATATCCAGAAGAGAGTAGAAGAGAAATCGAAGTGAGGAAGAAACATGCTCAAGAAAGTGCTGTTGCTGCTGCAGAATGGGACGATGTTATGATCAGTTAAGAGAGTTTGTGCAATTCTCTGGAGAAACGATTAGTAGATAATAGCACTAAAGTGAAAGGGGACTCTGCTATTAATTTCAATATATTTGACGATAGAGTGGTTATATATAAAATCAATTTTGAGTCTATGACTTGATTTTTATATTAATGTAGATAATCATTTACTTGTTTCGGCTTTATATAACAATTTGCAATTGTCTTCTTCGGAACTTGCTTCATTGTTGGGAATTGAAATAGCTGTGAAGAGTTGGAGAACACTGTTCAGGTTGTTACAGTATCTTACTGAGAAGACATTCCAACCCAGCTTGGAAAATTACGTGGCCAATGTCTTAAAATTGCTGGATGTCATACAAGAAACTTTATTGGATAGTGAAGAAGAGGAAATTTCTCAGCAAGTTAATTTTTTATCCGAGCAATTCTCTCTTATATTTAAGAACAAAAAAAGGTATTCTCCCAACATGATACTTGGCTCTTACATATTGTACATGCAATCCGCGAAGTGTTATGATACTATCAGGCAGAACAAATTTCTATCCCTTCCTCATTCTAAACATTTACAAAGATTGACTTCTTCCCTTAATGTAGCTCCGGGTAATTTTAACGAAAACGTTATGAAACTTTATGAAATATATGTTAAAGAAGAAATTTCCTGTTTGTTAAAGAACATAAACAGATATGATATTCTCACTTAAATATATTCAACTAATTATTGTGTTCTGTAGATGATACAAAAACCGCCTACTTGTAGTGCAATCAAACATTAGTTTCCAGCATGCTTTTTTTGTACACCACTCTGGGCTGACTTGTATCGCAGTCATTTCCTTTAATCGCCCGTAGTGACAGCGGAAAACGTCTCACACAATTCATCGATCACTAAGGAAGGACTGTGGTGAAATTCGGAAGTCCATCCCAATTTCTTCTGTAAACAAAACCGATTTAATTACATGAATGCATCTCTCTGCCGTATGACTAGCCTGCTGTCTGCCGGCCAGCAGAGACCCCTGACGTCACTCGCCGGTGGCAGAGTGGGGGTACCGCTCCCGCCTGTAACTTAAGAACGCCGTGGTACAACTCTTCACCCTCGTCTATTAAAATAGGGTAATGTATGTAATATTTGTGGTGGCCGCATGAATAAATATAAGTTTCCCAGCGTATTGTTACTCTAATTTTGTATGGTAGTCAAATATTTTGTATACGAGTTTTAAAAGTGCCAGCGTTTGTAAAGTATGTTCCTGTTCAACATTTGATTTTAGCATGATCATTTTGAACAGTTCATACAAATGCATCGGCTCCGACAGTTGAACAAGAGAGCCCTTCTCCATGTTTCTATCACCACAACTGAGTACAATCCATGATTGAATTGCTTCTTTTCACAGAACTATGTAGCTAGCTTAATAGTGGAATTTCTACAGCACGAAGGGCATTTGTGCTGTTCTCAATCATACACCCAATATTTATATTTTCAATAATACACATTATAAGCGTCAATAGATGAGAAGAGACCAATAGGACGACCGAGACAGCGTTGGCTCGAAACCCTACATGAAGATCTAAAAATTGCCCCACTTCATTCAGACATGGCACACAATCATGTAATATGGCAACAGAGAACAAAAAACGGCAGACCAGGCTAATATGTGGGACAATGCTCAAGAGAAAGAAGAAGAATAGTGGGGCTTCGTGTGAAGAGAATATTATGCCACTTCCTACCGTGTAAATACCATGTGTCTCAGTGGCTTAATAGGCAAAGTGCATGCTTCCTAACCTAAAGTACCGGAGATCGATTCTCGGCAGAGTCAAGAATTTCATAAATATATTTAATTTTGATTGGTTCCTCAGTTTAGGGGCTGCGACAACGCAGTCATATAGCCCCGTGTACTTTGGATGTGTGTAGAATCTGTCTGATAACCGGTGTTAATTGTGATTGCTGTACGAGTGTGTTATCTGTAATTCAGGCAAGGACTGCAGACATTGGATTTTCAAGTAGTTCCAACTTTTCCTACCAAACGCCACCATCAACGACCAGCTAGTTCTGAACTTTGTTACTAGATGCCACTGCAGTCGGCTCCTGGCAACGAACATTGGAACCTAAGAGCGTCAGTCAAATCTGACCTATAATTTAGCTTCACAAAAGTGTAATTATGGAAGGTTCGTTATCATGCCATAAAATCTATGACATGGGACCTCCAGCTTTACTTCCCCTGCGAAGGAAGGCATACTGAGGAATTTTTAACGCTCTTAATAATCCGACGACTTCGGCCGGGTTTGAACCCGAGACCTTGGGGATAGAAGCTCAGCGTGCTACCAACTACGCCACCGAAGCTGCCATATTTCATTTTACAATGCCGTTTTATCAGTTTTTTCTTCTGATCACAACAGTATTGGGAATCTGAGCTTAAGACGATCTTGTACTTTCCCACCTTTCACAGGCATTCTTTTCCTTCACCTACTCTGCTCCACCCACTACTTTACGTAGTTGGTTAACCGCTGGCATTCAAAACCCAAATATAGACAGTTCAATTTGTCCGATAGCATAAACTTTTCAAATTTCGTGGCAGAGATGGGAATCAAACCTCGGACCTCTGGGGTGGCAGCTAAGCACACTGACCACTACACCACGCAGGAGACTTCGTAGATTTAACATTATTAATTATTTAACTTGGTGGTGTCTGAACCTCTGCTGAGCTTTAATTTAAATACCGCCAAGGATGTGAATAGCTCCAGATTAAATAGCCGGCCTGAGGGGTTAAAGCCAGCCAGAGGCACAGTGCCAGTGAAACCCTGCTGGTCTCTCTCGTTTCCTACTGAGAATGCCCGTACTCAGCATCCGAAGAACAGTACAAACAAAAATAACATTAAACTGACTGCTAATGACAAACACAAAAATTACTGAAATTTTATTGCAAATATTTCTAGAATATAAAACAATCTTATCGTCACATAAGACTGCATACAGCTAATAGTTTTTCAAGGCTTGTCCAGTCTTCCGAGGGGACCTGTAACTAGAAAGTAGAATGACTTACACACTGATTGTACAAGTAAACAACTTGAATGAGTTCTATCAGCACAAGTCTGTACACATGCAATATGGAACTAATATCTCCTAAAAGGCAGGTATTTTACGAGTCGTACACCTCGTGGACCCTAGGTAACAGGGTTTCGCATCAACCATTTACAACTCTTAGTATCCAACTCCAAAATACCCTACATTGGCAGGGAAATTAATGTAGGAAACAGAAAAACGAATTACTGATCAAAATATCAAGGATGAAACATAAAAGTGAAGCATTTCAGAAATATGACTGGTCACATAAAGCTGGGGTTAACTGGAAATTTCGGTTTATTTTTATGAGATTTTAATATCACCTTTGAATCTTGTGTTTCATGTACAGTTTACTCCTGATAATTCGTGTGCGGATAATTCGCTTTGAGGTTAATTCGCAGGTCTCAACGAGTATTTTTGAAAGTAGTAATTCTTATAGCATCTACTCATTACACAAAGCAAAATCTCGGCGTCGTTTAAAAGACTCTTAATGTGATTACGATACGTGGAGACCAAATCATTGAGATTAGAGAAAAACGGCTCTTATGTTTCTATGGACTCACTTATATATGGAAAATTAAGATTAATTTTCATTCTCTGATATTGGTTGCGTTCACGGTAGCAAACAGTTGATCAACTGTTGAAGAAAGTACGCTGTGAACGCGGTGTGATGGAGCGCTCCCTAAACTTGTTCCATGGAGCGGACGCCATTTTATGGAGCGTAGAAAAACTTCGCTCCATCCACGGAACATGTTTAAATCCAACATGGCGTAGCATGAAGTAGATTTAAAAACAAATGTAAACATTGTGGAAATCGCTCAAAATAGTTCCTAAACTGATGAATACTGAAATAATAATGAAGAACACAACATCACGGTCCCTCTATAGCCTATAAAATGACCTGCATTGTGTTAAATTCGTGATAAATCTTTATTCCGATTTACGGACCGCAGTTGCGACAAATTTTAACCTATGTGTGAAACAACATAACCTGATATATCGGATGTTACATTCTTTCTTTTGTTACAAGTATTAAAAATTATATGAATTCAGGTGTGTGGTTTCATTTTTAGTGGCAATGTGCATTTTTAACGTTTTTAAATCTATGTTTCAGCGTTTTTTCATCACTTGTCTGGGGTAATTTGGTCTGAAAATACGATTTTAACCTATGCTTTGGGCTGAATACTGTATCTCAATGAATATATTGTTGTGTAGGCAGTATAGAGAGAATCAAACTTCTAGGCTACCGGTACTGTATAAAAATATCTTTCATTTGGAGCAAGCATAGGCTACCAGTACTGTATAAAAATACCTGCATTGTACTGGGCCTACCCCAAATTCTGATAGGCTAAGACCTATTGTCAAGAGTCTTGACTCAAAAATAAATTATTTCAATACCGTTGGCTACCGGTACGTGTTGGGTTAAGGATTTGTATGCAATAGAATATAAGAATTACTGTAGATCTGTTTGTGCCTGCATTATTAGGTGATTCTTCCAATAGAAAACTAAGTGTTTGGCTGATCAGAATGTAATGACTGGGAAATACTAGTAGCCCATCAGTATTTTTCTTTTCATGGTATTATCAGACTTATCTGAACAGTTCTCTTGCTTCTTGGATGCTGTTTAGGTCTAGATTAGCCTACACATCCACATTCCTTTCAAGAATGTTGAAAAACCTATTCACTAGGCCAATATTTTTTCTTGAAACAATCGTAAATGTTTCACTAAATTGTACGGTATTTTAAATTCACACAGCTCATTATCAGACCGCAAGACCTCCCCCCCCTCCCGGCTTTCAGCTTGGACTGAATGAAGTCAGTTTGGTGTTGTACAGGCCCTAGCCTATAAATATGTTTCTATGTTTGAAAGAAACCAGCTTCCCTTGGTAAGCATTTCAAGTACCGGTAACCATTACTTTTCTTTTCATGGCATTAGCAGTCTTATCTTAACAGTTATCTTGCTTCTCGGTTGCTGTTCAGGTCTAGATTAAACATCCACATTCCTTTCTATGTAATGAATATTACCTACCGTACTGGTACCGTACCATTGGCTATAATTGGGCAAGCTCAATAGCCAATGTTCACTGCAGTAGGCTACCAGTACGGTAAATCAAGAAGCTGGGAATGATTATGCACTGAAACTCAAGATATAATACATATATACTGTATATAAATTTCTTTTTACACAAGGAGAGAAAATTAAGCACTCTTCAACATAGCACTTAGTCCTTTGTCCTTTATTTCCTTCACTTACGGTATCTCAACATGCCTGAGTATTAACATTTTGTGACAATTATTGTATGCACATACTGTATTTTGTCCATGCTTCAACTAATCCAACACCAAAATTTCCATTCTTGACTTCCTTTTGTCAAACGAGCGATGATTTTCTCTCTGATGACAGGTTAGGACTCTGTACTCAAATAGGAACTGACTATTAAGTAAAATGCATTATGAGAATGGATTTAGAAATTGTGACATAAGGCTAATTTATTTTACTCACTCTCTTGTGTGTATGCTACATATTGATCTATATTTTAACAGTAGCCTAGGCTACAGGATACATTTCAAAATGCTGTGGTGTCAGTAGTTGTGCATGTATTTTTAACTGAGGCTAGGATTGGGAAGGAGGCTTTAAGTTACAAGCTTAGTAACCTGTAAAGGAATTTGTTAGTAAAATGAAAACTTTAAGGGAGTGAGGAGTCATGAATATTACCTACTGGTACTGTACAGTAGGCTATAGGCTACAATTGGTCAAGCTTGCTAGCCTAGGTTCACTGCAGTAGGCGACCAGTACATCAAGAAGCTGGTAATGGTTATGTACTGACACTCAAGATATATAATATATTTTTCTTCTTACACTAGCAGAGAAAATTGAGTACTGTTCAACACAGCACTTACCCAGTTTGTCCAATATTTCCTTACCTTATCTCAACCTGCCTGAGTATTAACATTTTGTAACAGTTATTGTTTGCACATACTGTATTCTGTCCATGCTTCAATTAATCCAACACCATAATTTCCATCCATGACTTCCTTTTGTCAAACGAGCGATGATTTTCTCTCAGGGAACAGGTTCGGTCTCTGTACTCAAATATGAGCTGACTAATAAGTAAAATGAATTATGGGAATGGATTTAGAAATTGTGACATAAGGCTAAATTATTTTACTCACTCCCTTGTCTGTACAGTATGTTATGGTACATATTCATCTCTATTTTAACAGTACAGAATACATTTCAAAATGCTGTGGTGTCGGTAGTAGTGCATGCATTTTTAACTGAGGCTAGGATTGGGAAGGAGGCTTTAAGTTACAAGCTAAGGAAATTGTTAGTAAAATGATAACTTAAAGGAAGTGAGGAGTCATGAATATTACCTACTAGTACTGTACAGTATAGGCTACAATTAGGCAAGCTCACTAGCCAAGGTTCACTGCAGTAGGCTACCAAGAAGCTGGTAATGGTTAGGCCTATGTACTGAAACTCAAGAAATATAATATATTTCTCTTCTTACACAAGCAGAGAAGATTGAGCACTGTTCAACACAGCACTTACCCAGTTTGTCCATTATTTTCTTACCTTATCGCAGCTTGCCTGAGTTTTAACAGCTCATTACAGTGATGCTTCACTTTATAATCTGCATATTCATTCACACAGCATTATTTGCTGCTGACCACAGAAGACCTGATGTTCTTGTACGGTGACTGAATGAACTATGTTTGTTACAAAACTACACCTACGGTATAGTTCTTTTGTACTGTAGTTTCATTTGTATTCAATCTGGTACGGTAATGAGCCTAGGTGGAAGATATTACTTCTTTTAACTTTTAGTTTGCTGATTCGTACCAACCATCTATCTACCAGGCACATATTGAGCAACAAAGGGAATTGTTAGTAACCAAGTATCAATATCCTTAAGAGAGTGATGAGTCATGAATGTTACCTTCGGTAATGGTATGCAATTGTGCGAGCCCACTAGCCAAGCCCCATTGAAGTACCAGTATCGTACATCAAGCAGCTGGTAATGATTATGTACTGAAATTCAAGATAAAATGTAGTCATCGCTGCTTTTCAGGTACAAAATTATAAATATATGAACACTCTCCTGGAAAAAATTACATGTATTAGTTATCACACCTAAATGGGCAATGGGCAACTAATACATGTAATTGTTTCCAGGAGTGTGTTTACATGTTTATAATTTTGTACCCCATGTTGACCGACTGAGAAGCAGCAAAGACAATTTGTATAGGCAACGCTGAAAAAAAAAGAATGGCTTCAAATTATCACTGCTTCATTTATATTTGTTCCTAGGAGTCATTCATCCTGGTACTTTCCTGCTTTTTACATCTTTTTTTTTTTTTCCCAGTTTATATTTTTGCAGTCTAGTTTCCTCTACCTCATTCTATACTGTCCAGACTTGGGTTGCAATATAAAATGCCCTACTTTCCTTAATTCTTTCTATGTTACTGGACCATTTGTTGACATGATCTATTGAAAAATCAATTGTGAAAGCATCTTTTAGACAACTGTTTTCAACCAAAAATCTGTAGCCTAACATTTTTCATTTTCATTAGATGAACAGTAGCCTATAGGGAATATGGTATGGAAACCAGTTGTGTATTGATAGGAGGAGAATGGACTGCCAAGTAAGAGACTAATATTTAAGGTAATCCATCAACAGTTCATGTTGTGCCTCTAAGTTCTAATATTGGGGTGTAAACAAGTAAGGTACCGGTATAACAAGGATAATACAGGCTCGTACCATGATTTCCTTTGCTTTAGATGAGGGACCCAGAAATTTTATTTCTAGATGCTGGTTATAATTTTAAAGGGTGGAACCTTGAGGTCATCTGACCTTATTGGATAGGGGATGGGTAATGATCCAGATAAATACCCCTAGTTGACAGGTAGGGACAATGTGTTTTATATTCTTGTAGTGTTTCAAATTAATTTTGCAATCTAACCTGATTTTTTTGTAAATACAATTAATTTGTATAGTACAGTAACTAAAAACTGTACAGCACAGTTAAGCTGATGAATAAATCCAAAAGCTTCAAATATAAGAAGCAGGAAAAAATTAGATAGATGAAGCAGTGCTAACAAATAATGAAGTCATCATGTGTGGGTGACTGGTAAGAGGTTTACTGCTAGACTCACAGACTCTTGACCCTTCTCATATGATATAACCCTACATTAATAAAATCAAAGCTACGTATATTGATATTCTTGAATAAATATTCGTCTATTGAGACGTAGGCCTAACCTACCGTGTTCAATTTGAAGGGATTAAAATGACTTCAATTATCATAAATCTTGAGATATACCACCTTAACACCGTAGCCTACCATATATAATTACAATGACCCTATATAATCCATGTGGCATTACAACTTCTAGAATCATTATAAGACGCTAAATATCGACGCTACTTCAATTTATCGGTTATTCTTAACACATTGGTGACCGGATGCTTGAGCTTGTCACATACCCTGTGGACCGGACATTTTTCTACTGAGCATACTAGAGTGCACTTTATTATAAAAATCTACATAAATATTAAACTAGTCAAGATTTTATCTTCAAATTTGGTATGAGTACTCACCAATGCTCCTAGTAGCACTTGAGTGTGTGGTGACTGTTTATACTTGTGAATGTTTTGATCATGGTAGAGGTTAGATTGGTCTTCAACCAAGGTGAAGAACTTGCTACTAAAAACCTGTCAAGAACTTCACTCACACTTTCATTATCTTGTGGGACATATGCTAGTCCTTGCCTGCCTTGAAACTGTTCTAAATATCTCGGTAGATCCGTCTTTAAAAAACCATCTTCAGCGTCAATTCCTAATACATCGTCAATGTTTACATCGTAATCGTCATCAGAGCCACTCGAAAAATTAGGCACATTAGGTAAATTACGGCGTGTAGGGGCTTGAATATCACTTCCACTATCACTCTCACATTCACTTTCCACTAATTCAATATCACTATTTCCATTTGAACAATCGTTCAATACAATTCTTCTAAAATATCGTCGTCAGCTAACACTGAATTACGCGAGCGCTCCATCTTTCCATTGACTGAACCGGCATATAGAAAGTCGACGTTCGAAACTAAATCAAAGAATAAAAGAAGGCTGTGAATAAAAGAAAAGTGGCAGATATAGTCCGGGGCAGCTTAATTAAGTTACTAGATCAAAACAGGGTAGGCAACATTAACAGCAGTCCCCTATGCCTACGTAAATGTTGGTTTATGGTTGCATTTCTTGAGTTAAGTTGTTTTCAGGTGCGAGCACATTGTCGCCAACCCTGCTTAAAATCTTGCGATCTCCAAAGACCATAATACCAGTAAAATTTCTTAACACACAGTTGCCGACATTTTTCTCCCAGAATGCATTTTCCGCACATTCTCCCAACATAATAATTACGAATTTAACTAGTGCCTATTATCTGAATAATTTCACAGTTTTCTTTGGAATTTCAAGTCTAATGAAGTTAAAACAAGTTGTACAAGGTAAGTACTACTAATATACATCGATTAAAACAGTTTTTACAGTTATTATAGACCCTTGATTATAGAATATGTGAGCATTCATACCCACTCGTCTGAGATGTTTGCAAGCTTTTATTTAATTAATTTTTGCATAAATTCTTATTTAGATTTTATCATGACGTCTAAAAAACTTGAGAACAAGATTGAAAATGGATTGGAGAAACTCTACGAAGATCACTGGCGAATCAACTAGGTTTTGAGTAAGTAGCCTAGACCCTATCTACATAATTAAAAGTACATTTAATCGTTGTTTTATGTATTTTTATATTCAGTCCGAGCACAAATAACGAAGTAAAGAACCTTAATGGTCTTTGGAAATTTTGGAAAAGTCTTCCGACTGCATTTTTCGTATAATACACACCAAACATAACCTAAAATATAGCCTATGTCTACAAGTTCACTCCCAGGGACATATTCTTAGGATCAATTCGCCTTGTAATATACCGGTAATGTAATGTACCGGTATCTTATTCTCGACTTCCAAGTGCCGTCAGCCATAGTATTATAATACATTGCATATGTTACTCGAAAGCTTGAAAGTAGTCTACGATTCACACCCTGCTAGTTGCAGTGTGAATGCACTGGCGATTATTTATGTAGTTGGCTACTGACCTATAGCCTACTTAGTAGTAGGCAGATAAAATATTTATATTAGGCCTATTTTTGTTTCAGTTATGGTTGCGACAGATTAGTGTGGAAACCTTCAACGAACTTCAAGGGTTGTGCAACATGAATCATCATTCTGAAGAGCCATATACTCACATGTGCATGGGATATGCACTGCGCATGAGTCACAGATGCACATTTTCAGAAAATACCAACAATATCTCTTGGCTCTCTTTTAGTTCTCGACATAAGTTACTGCACTATTGAATGGCTGGGTGAAAATTACTGATGTACTTAAGTTGGGTGAGACAAAGTCACTGTTCGCTACTTGGTTAGATGACACAGTTCGTGCGAAGCCACTGGTTGCAATACGTTATAAATATTCCTCGCAACTATAGCCTAGGCTACTTGTATTATTAATTCTGAATGAAAGTAGAACGCGACTTATACATTTGCATCGGACATGATTGTGACGCTTACATACCTTGTGTCCTTGTTTCATCTTCTGGGCGATATTACGTATTGAAATTAGTAACCCTGGTCACTACTGCATTTCATATATGTGCATAAGTACATAAATATGCATTTTTATTTATTGCTCTTTAAAAACGGCTGCCATGTTCCAACAGTGCTTGCATCTCATTCAACTGTCAACAAGGCTCACTCTAGCGGCACACCGATGCACACACATTGTTGCCAACATGTGGGATACAAAATCGGCTTCCTTGGGTCATAAATTAATATTTTTTCTAAAATTACCTCCCTCCAGAACAGTGCAAACCGCATCAAAATCCATCCAGTGGTTCTCGAGATTACCCACTTTCTTCAGCTCAATGGCTTATCCGCCGAACTGTCAGCACACATCTCTAAGAAATACAACTCTAGAATGGACGACTGTCTGGACGAAACCATTGGCCGCTACTAGGCCAGGTGACTGTGTGGATGAAAATTACTGCTTTTAATACAAGCAAGGGGGTCTGGGGTATAAGCCCCAGGTTAGGTTTGTATGTAAAGCCTTATTCCGGGTTCACCACACTCGAACTAAGAGGCAAGACCAGTGCCAAACAATAATGTTGGCACTGCTGAAAAATTTAACAACACCCCTTAGCGATAAAATGTTCAACTCTTTTATCTGTCACATTACATACGGTAAGTTACTGTAGAAAATTTTCCAGATTTTGATGGAGGTTGACAGATTTTCAATCTCTAGGCAAAGTTCAGAGTAGCGTACTCCCAGCATCAAACGCCATATTGTGTTTTTCAATCGCTAGGCAGCGCTGCCAAGGGAATTAATGTGGTGGGCAAGTTGGTCATATTTACTCGGTGCTATTTGTGCTGAATAAGCATTAACCCTTTGGAGTAGTGACACTCCGTAGTTGCTTGTTGTGTTTCTCCTACCAGCTGTGAACACTATGCTTTGTGTCATGGATTTGTATGTTAACTGCATGAATCTTAATTTCATGGCTTGATTTAGTTTATCGAAAAGTGCTGTGATGGTTGACCAATAATTGTTAGGTCGTTACGCCATACAAACACCACCCCTGGTTTTTGTCATGCACAGTGGGGGTCGACACGCATCAATAATTTTCATCCAAACCAATGGTTTGTGCCTAGACCAATCATATTTAGGCACTGAGGCGCTGGTTTTACCGATTAGTTTGAAACATGGAATCCTTGCGATCAGCGTTCATTACAGTGGTAAATACGGTTCTACATACAAAACAAAACTAACCTGGGGCTTACGCCCAGTAGTGCAATCAGTAATTTTCGTCCAGATTGTCGTCTAACCAAGTAGCGACCAATGGTTCCGTCCAGACAGTCGTCTAACTAAGAAGAGCCCGATTATTTCTCCTTCCCCCCCCCCCTCACATAATTGCAACATTACATGTGTCGTCTAATGTAGGCCTATTTTGTATCGGATATGTTGGTAACTAATGATGTCAATGTGATCGCTGCAGCAGTTTCACATACTAAATATGCTGTCGAACATGGCTGCGGTTGTTAAATATACAATAAATAAAAACACACATTTTAAGTGATTAAGCACATATATCCGGTGCAGAAGTGATCAAGGTTAGTAGTTACAACTGACAATGCCCGCCCCCCGCCCCGCCAAAAGATGAAATATGGTATGAAAATGATATATTATCAAAGTGAAAGTGAAAAGGAAAAGAGTGATACGTTGTACAGAATTAATCTGAAATTTCCCTACAGTATATAAGTCGTGTTGTAAAGGGGATAGCGGGTGGGTTAGAGACAGCGAAGGAGAAAACATCTATTAGGAGATCATTTCCACAATTATTATTCATCATTACACAAGGTATTTACGCTAATTAAAGTATTCTACTTGGTTCATCACTCCTGAAGTTGTTACCTCTATTATGGTACGTATGTCGTTTTGCGTTGAACATTTTTGGTTGAAGACGGGCTATTATTTTATGTAATTTCTTAATTTATTCCACTAATATGAATCGGTTTTCCAATATTTGCATTATTCATGTAAATTTTAGATGGTTGGCTACAGAAAATACAGAAACCTGTTTTACAAAACGCTTTAACTCACAAATTTCGTTACATATTTTTGCAAATCTTATAATTTTCTATTTTTTAGTAATGTTCTTTTGGGCTGATTTTTTATTTTTCAAACAAAACAGTGTTAATGTTTGCACTGCACAACACCACTGGTCACTAAAAACAAGTGTTTCCACCCTTAGCGTCTAGGACAGCTTGTAAATGCTCAGGCATACTGTTCACAACTCGTCGAATGACATTTGCCGGGATGCGATCCCATTCCTCCAGCAGCAATGTTCCCAGTTGTGCCAAGGTGGTGGGGTCACACTGTCTGATGTTCTTTCCAAGCATATCTCGTACATGTTCGATGGGGTTTAAGTCAGGACTACGAGCTGGCCAGTCCAGGGTTTGAATCCCCACTTCCTGCAGATATTATACAACACAGCGAGCAGTATGAGGACATTATCCTGCATCAGCATGAAATTCTGACCAATGAAAGGCGCAAAGGGCATCACATGGTTCATCAGGATCTCTTCGATGTACCTTTGGGAATTGAGTGTCCCGTGATTGATGCACACCAACTCAGTGCGGGCTATAACGTTGATGCCACCCCACACCATAACAGAGCCACCTCCAAATGGAGTCCTGGAGGAGAAAGCAACAGGGCTGTACCTCTCCCCGCCCCTTTTCCACATTCTCTCTCTTCCAACAGGAGATTTAAGATTAAAGCGACTCTCGTCAGTGAGGAGAATAGAGGCCCACTGCTCGTGTTCAACAAATGCTAGTTGTTATTCCTAGAATAACAATAAGCGAGCAGCAACATTCATAACCCTTAAATGCTCATAGTGCGCTTCCCGCCATCGAAGATTGGGTAATGGGTGGCAATAAACCACCCTAAGAAATGTCATATTATCAATTACTATTCACGGATGTTTCAGATGTTTGTTCTAATGCGTGAAAAGTTTTTAAAATGTGATTACACCTTTTTCATGGCTAATTTTATACCATTTATATTACATTTTTAACTGTTCCACTTTTTTTTGCCGGTCTGTGTATTACTCCGTCGATAAAGCTTGCCTTTCAACGCGTGTATTTAACTAGTCAATTTGTCAGTGAATTCAGTGAATTTTCTGCAAGTGGCTTATAATGTGCCAGGTGACGAAAGGTCAGGAGAGTATTCTACCAACCATCTCGCACTGTGCCGCTAGCATTTTTTTTGGCAGTTGGTCCTGGTTCGATTTTTTGCTCTGCCAAGAAATTTTAATTTTGGTCTGAGGGATGGAACAAGGCACACTAAACCTAGTGAGGCAAAACTGAGAAGAGGAGGTTTCGCTTCCCATCTTAGCCATCTTGGAAGTGGTTTCCGCACTTCTACTCCAGGCAAATACCGGGATGGTTCCTAATTTAATCCCAATCCTCATCTGAACTTCTTGCATCTCAATAGGGATTTGCCAATAGGCTTTCAATAGCTTGTCTCAATTCTGCTTCAATATATGTAGGCCTATACATGCAAGAAATGAGTATGGTATGTACCCTACTATTCTATTTCTCATCTTAAAACAGAATGGTCTGCATTTTTGGACTAATTATAAAAATGTAGCCTATAAGAAGAAATGAACATGTTTCTGTTCTTATGCATTTTATATGATGCTTTAAAAAATCAATCTAGAAAAGCTTTATTTATTTATCGTATGGCTTTTAGTGCCGGGAGTGTCCGAGGACATGTTCGGCTCACCTGAGTCTGTAGCTGCTTCCAGCGGACACCCTAAAGGGCGAGCTACAAGTTCCGTTCAATTTCAAGTAGTTCCAACTTTCGCCACCAGATATCAATGATACCTAGTGTTGAACGTTGGAACTTTCGATAGAGCGTTCTGACGAAATCTAACCTAACAATTTTGCTTTACACAAGTGTAGTCTGTGAAAGGATCTTTAACATGCCATAAATCTATGACATGGGACCGCCGGCTTTACTTCCCCTCCGAAGGAAGGCATACTGAAGGATTTTTAACGCTCTTAAAAAATCCGACGACTTCGGCCGGGTTTGAACCCGCTATCTTGGCCACAGCAGTTCAGCATGCTACCGACTACGCCACCGAAGCCGCTCTAGAAGAGCTAATTTAAGTTAACTTCACTACCATAATACTGCTTAAGAGTTAGACTGTTGAGGACTGATGACCAAGATGTCCCTAACTTGAGCAAGGACTGCTTCACAACTTTATGTAAAATGTAAAGGGCCTTTACGTAGTTTGGATCATTTGCGTACGTGTTACAACGATGTGTGTGCTGACTTTTTGGTGTTAAATGATGTAGGTTGGCAACACCAAAAGTGGCGGCCATGTTGGTTTTCTAGTAACTTATTTAAGGTGTCCCGGACTATATACATCTACGATTTATTCTAATCAATGTGCAGTCCGAAATAGTTAAATACATGGTCAAGAGATGTCTCAGGAAGACCGAAAACCATGACGTGTATAAAACCGAGATTTCTCGGGGCCCGTCATCTACCGCTGGCGAGCGTACTACGAGATTTCTCGGGGCCCCGTCTTCCATATGTTAATATTTCTACTATCGATCGTATTTACCGGCAATTACTTGAAAGATGAAATACGCCCGCTAATGAGTATGTAATCTCGATCAAAGGAACGTGAGCTAACAATAAATATGTCGAATTGTTAAGAAGTAAAATAGAAGAGATGAGAAGGAAACCGACAGCGATTTCAAGCAGTAGCAGCTTGGATCTAGTTAAACATGTTTTAAAATTATTTTAAATTCATATCCCTGTGATCATTTTATACTGGGTCGTGTCTCTATGTTCGTTCGTTGTCCTTTGGCAAGAAGCCAGTTGGAAAAGTATAAATTATGTGAGCTACCATCAATGAACTTCCAGAACGTCTCCCAGGAAACGATAAGTCTTATCTTATGAAAATTTAAGATTTCCAAATTTTCCGCCTAATCTTAAATTTTCATAATCAAACTGTCAACACGGAACCTGAAAATGGATATTTCTTCGAATAAAGTCTTATCTTGCCATTATTATTATTATTTAAACTGTATCATCATTCATGTGCTCCAACGAAGATGTATTGGTCATAATACCATGTCCTCCAATTTTTTAGTGTTAACGTGTCTCGGCTTTCTATTCAAATGTAGAACAAGGCTGGAGATCGTTTAAGTTATATTTGAGGTTAATCTTGTCTTTTTTTTTTTTTTTTAATGTTCTTCCTTCTTTAAAAATATACATACGTAGTGAGGATTCGCATTGCTCGTTTTATTGGGGTTAATCGTCTTAAGGGTCTCTTGTTTGTTGTTTTGTTTCTGTTCGTTTGCCTTATTATTATTATTTGTACGTGTTTTCTTTGCGTTTTTGATATGACACGAAACATAATTATGTTTTTGAAATGTGTTTCCTACCAACTCCTAATTCCCCACTAGGGTTTGGGACTTTTTAGGGATCTTTAGGAGTTGGTTCCTTTAGTGTTTTAGTTTCCTTGGGTTTTATGATTTAGGGGATGGTTACCCTTCGTGGTAAGGTGTGTCCTTCATTGCTCTCGGATGACCTTCGGGTTTTTATATTTCCTTTAGGGTCGGAACGCACACCAATTTGCTTTGTGTTAGTGGGTTGTTTATGCGTTGTCTGTCAAAGTGCCCTCAGGAATGCCTACGGGGTTTTATATTTTTCCCCTTGGGTCAGGACAGACAACATTTGTGTTTGTACAAGAAATATGTTTCAATCATAATTACGGTTCTGGACTAATTATTGTGGGAGGGTAGATTTTATTTATTAATGTGGGTCTTGACTGGACACTGGGTTATTTTTGTTATTGTTCTCTTGCGTTTTGTTTTGTTTTGTCCCAGTCAAGAATCAGCGAGTGACCATTAAACGTTATTAAATGATGTGTATCGATTAATCTTTCATGTGGTGTTATGTGTCTCGTTTACCAGTATCCAAGAGACTGAACTCTGTACTCATATTTCCTTGTATTAGATAATCGATCTCCTACTTTCGTTCGTAAAGAAGATTTACTTTATAAATTATTGAAATTACTTTAATTTGATGTCACACTTTGGTTTGTTTGCATACGGTTGTTTTTTCTCTGTAGTTGTAATTTGAGATGAACTGGTCAATTTTGTTTTAAGGGGTTTGTATGTCACCTTTGGATTATGTTGTGCTCGTGCATTTTTAAGGTTATCTTTATTACTCTGTGTACCTTGGGATTTAGTTTTGTTTCTGTGGTGGCACATCTTTGTTTTATGGGAGGATTTCTTGGGGACCAGTTTCATGAGATTGTATTTCAAAAATTACATAAAGTATTTCTTCTAACTACATTTCTGCAGTTAGCCTGTGGTGGAATGAAAGTACTATTGAGTTATTGTCATCATCATCATCTTGTACAGTTTCCAACCCCAGGCTGGGTCTGTTTGGAACATAAGCCTCGCCACTTAGTTCTTTCTTCCCACCACCTCTCCGCTGTCACTCTGGTCCAGTCCTCGCCTCTCTTCTTGACACATTCCTCCACTCCTTTCAGCCATCTATCTCTTGGTCTTCCTCTTGGTCGTTTCTTCTGCATCTGCATCTCATGTATCCTCTTGGGAATCTTCTTCTCATCCATTCTCTAAGTGTCCATACCACCTCAGTCTTGATGTCTCAATCCTACCTTGCAAGGGCTCCTCTTTCACTATTTCCCTGACCTTTTCATTCCTCACCCTTTCTCTTCTTGTTACTCCGATCCTACTTCGCAGGAACTTCATTTCACCTGCCTGTATTCTGCTTATGTCTCTTTTCTTCATTGTCCACGTTTCTGAAGCATAGGTCAGTATCGGGATATAGTAGCTTCTGTATAACACTTCCTTGCTTTTTTGTGAGACATCTTTATTCCACATTAAGCTCCTAATGCTTCTCAGAAATGATTCTGCCTGTCTGCCACGTTCCGTAATCTCTTTGTCATTTCTCCCATTTTCCTCCACTATACTTCCCAAGTACTTGAGACTTTCCACCTTCTTCAGCTGTCCACCTCCAAGTGTTATCCCACTCATTGGTCTGTCCTTTTTCCTGGTCGTTAACAGGATCTCACATTTACTGATGTTGAACTTCCATCCGTACTCTCCCACTGTTTCTTCCCAAGCCTTCAGTTGCTCCTGAATTTCCTCCTCCTTGTTTCCCCAGACCATGAGATCATCTACAAACACCATTGCTTTCATCTTATCTTCTCCTATCTTTCCTGCTATCCGTGTCATTACCTCGTCCATAACCACAATAAAGAGAAGGGGTGACAGAGCACTACCCTGTTTCAGGCCACTCATTTGTCTGAACCAGTCTGTTCTTTCCCCTCCAACTTTCACACAACTCACACTTCCACAATATATCTCCTTCACTCTGCCTACAGTCTCTTTTTCCACTCCCATGTTTTCCATTGCTTTCCAGACCTTCTCCCTACACACATTATCATAGGCCTTTTCGATGTCCAGGAAGGCCATCAGCAGATCCTCTCCAAATTCGTAGTGGTGTTCCTGGAGCTGTCTCACTGAAAATATGAGATCCACTGTTGATCTCCCAGGTCTGAATCCATACTGCTCCTCTCTCAATTGTCAATTCACTGTAATACTTAAATGTCCCTTTTAACATTCTTGATTTTCTGACGATCTCCAACCTTCTACAGCACAATTTTCTTAGGGCATCTCTTCTCTTCTCTCCTTTTTATATACTTTGATTGTATTTTGTATTTGTGTTTACATTTGGATAATTTATATTTTATTTTCAGCCCCAGAAATCAATATCATACTCCATTTCATGCGTCCCTCGTTCCCCGTTTTGTTTTTCTTTGATACCATTTGTTCTTTTATATTCAATTTATCTTTTTGGTTTTCGACCTTTACATGAAACTTTTTCTCTTTCCGTAGTTAATCTCCATCTAGTTCATAATCAGAGTATACTCGACACAGTTTAAGGGTTCACTGACCCTCTGAGTGACAGTCTCCACCCAGCGCACATGTGGGAGCATTCCTCCATTCATCGGGATGTGGGATATTCATCCGGCTATCTTGTCCCGAAAAGTATATGACCACTGTGAGGCAGGGGGAGGTGCCTCAGGAGCTTGTTATTGATAATAATAAGACCTTCGCTAAGACCAGCACTTTCAAGTACCTTGGATCGACTATCACCGAGGGATCTGACTGTCTCGAGGAAATCAGAGAGACTGCGCTCCGGGAACTGAAGCTACTTCAGTCTCTCCCATCTGCTGCGATCAAGAACGCTATCACGCAGTTGTAAGAAAACTATAAGACAGTCATCCGACCTGTTGTCACCTATGGGTGTGAGACATGGGTGTTGACTAGGAGGAATGAGGATTTGTTGAACAGGTGGGAGAGGAAGGTACTCCGTAAGATCTACGGGCCTGTGTGTGATCGTGGAGTGTGGCGCCTCCGCACCAACAAGGAGATCTATGATCTGTATGGGGACCCTACTATCGTCGCAGAGGTCAAGAGTTCCCGGATTCAGTGGCTTGGACATGTCGAGCGAATGCCGGAGTCAAGGATGGTGTATCAGGTCATCCATGGGCGGCCCGCTGGAAAGAGAGGACGGGGCGACCGAAAAAGCGCTGGCTGGACGATGTCGAGGAGGATCTCAGGATGCTACGTGTCAGAGCTTGGAGGAGGCGTGCACGGGATAGGAAAAGCTGGAAGACTGTGGTGGAGCAGGCCAAGGTCCTTCATGGACTGTAGTGCCACGGGGTAAGGTATCTTGTCCCGACCTTCGGCCCTCCGAAGGGGATAAGCGGATTGGCCTGTCGGCTCTGACTGTCTCCGCTCCTGGGGTCGAGGCTCTTTCGCTCCCCGCCTCTCTCTACCATCTGTGTGTGCAGTAGGTGGTGGCTTCGTAGCACCGGGCGGCACAATCCACATAGCATTTTGGCATTTTCCTCTGGTGTGTCTTACAATTTATTTACTTGCTTGTTCAAAAAATACAATTCAATATTTTTACCAATGTTTTTTTTTTTTTTTTTTTTTTTTACTAGGCAGAACAAAGATAACTGCAGGCGATTCGTGGTTTTCAATATTAATTATTGGAAGTTTGTTCATTAATTACCGCAAATTATCAGGAGTGCACTGTAATTCTGATGAAGAGGAATATAATGTAATTTGTGATGCCAAATTTACTTGCATATCTTTCCCTTACATACCGTATTTTCTTCTAAATTTTTAGTTCCAAAATTGAGGGGGGGGGGGGGCAGTATAGATGCGAACTTTGCAAGAAAGAAAACATTATTTTGGGAAAGGGGGAGAGTAAAAATAAGCTATTTTATTTTGATGCTACATAGTACGATATATTTAATCAGCCCATTATGAGACTGCCATAACCTCACTTATCCACCATTATTCCTGGCTATCCCCCAATGACTTCATTACCATCCCTTGCTAAGCAACAATCTTAGTATCAAAGAAACAGAATGGAATGGACAAAGTATCAGGCATGGAAATGCAAACTTAATTTTTATTTGAACAAATGAAGGGAGAATGCATTAATTAGGGAATGAGTGAAGATTAACGCTCACATCTCACTAACATTTGTAAACAACTGAGTATGTATTATTCACATACCGTATTTACTCGAATACGACCCGCCCCCGAATAAGACCCGCACCCTGATTTTGAAGAACAAAATTTAAAAAAAAGAATTTTTACTCAAAATTATTTACTATCTTAACTAAATAAACAGAATAGCATTTATCCAAAATAGTTTCCAACAGTTTTGAAGTCGTCCTAAAATAACACACATCAAACGATTAAAAATACAAATAAAAGTACACAAACACTTCATTCATCACCATCAGAAGAACCAACTTCGGAACTTTTATCACCATCACTTTCCCACTAAATGTCGTCATCACAGCCATCCATAGCATTCGAAATACTACATTTCTTGAAGCTCTTCCGTATGAGATCTCCAGAGATTCGATTCCATGCCGTCAAAATCCACGAACACAGCAGCTGAACTTTCGGGCGCTGAATACGACCAGTTGGAGTCGGTGCGTGCTTATCGGCCGCCATCCGATCCGTATACAGCTGTTTCAAGGTTGCTTTGAACGAGCAGTTCACGCAGCATAGACGTCATCCCGCCCAATCACGAATACATGACTCGTCAATATCATATTTCCTACCGGGCACTATTTCCAATAACTTCAGCTTCCCTCGCAACTTTCAATTTCTCACTCACAGTAAATGACCGCAAACGTTTCGTAGCATTCATGTTTACACTCGGAGAACATGCGTGTGACGCCGCGTGCTTACGGTAAAACAAAGTTATAGCCGGAAGAAGGCTAGCACCATCTAGCGGATACTCGCAACACCCGATATCGCGCACGGCGGGCAATTTAGATCTTTCAAATTTGGATGACTCAAATAAGACCCGCACCCCAATTTTTCACGTCCGAATTTGTTTAAAAATGTGCGGGTGGTATTCGAGTATATACGGTACTTCACATTAATACACCAATAATATGTCACTCAAACGCCAACGGTTCTTGCAACAAATGAAATGCGTTTAAGATGAAACTGAGAAGAAGGCTGCCGCAAACACCACTTCGAAGTGCAATACAAAGAATACAAAAGATAAGAATGCAGGTGAGATATAAAACTATAACTTTCATTGGCAGATTTTGAACTTGGTGCTTCTACTCGGCCAATAGTGTGGCATATTCTATTGGGTATCGGGTGAAGCCTATTGGCTACACAATTAGATATCCTGCCCAATCGTGAACGCGTTAATTTATGCAAAATGGCAGTCGTATCGTCTGAATAACAAAATAATGTAACAAGAAAAATATTTTTGTCATAAAAGAGGATGAATT
The DNA here is from genome assembly GCA_946902985.2 of Meconema thalassinum. NCBI lineage: Eukaryota > Metazoa > Arthropoda > Insecta > Orthoptera > Tettigoniidae > Meconema > Meconema thalassinum. The sequence continues at coordinate 918,851,158 of OX336388.2, read as the reverse complement.
TCAGTTATCATTTAAAAAATTTTAAGAATTCGTCTTTCCCAAGAATATTGTATTTTGACTGAAGAATTAAGGAGGGGTACTAAAAGCGATTTCAAGAATTTTGTATTTTGGCTCTCTAAGATTAAGGTGGGTACTATAGGCGAGGGTGTCCTATACCCGAGTAAATACGGCAATTTACATGCTGCTATTTAAAGATACAGTACGATGACTAGGTATATCTGACCACATTCCTTAACACATGATGAAACTGACCTTAGGTTACAAAGGGTGGTTCTGCACACAAAGATAATCAAGGTAAGTCCCAGTATCGATTATTATTATTATTATTTTCGTTTCGGTCGTCTAGGGACCACGAGCCAATTTCAATGCTTTGTCTTCTGCCGTTCCTTCTTCTTCCTCCAGTATTCCTTCATCATCTCACTAAGTTTCCTCTTCCTTTCCTCGGACCATTTCGAGCCAGTTTTCTTACACTTCCTCCCTTGGAATCCTTCAAGTTTTAGCACTTTTTGCCTAAAAATCTCTCTCTGTGGCGTATCTTCTCTGATATCGTTTCTTTCCAAATCCTTTTTGACTTCCTGTACCCAGGTTGTTGTCTTCTTGTTCCACAGGAATGTGAAGATCTGCTTGGTTAACCTGTCATCCATCCTGAACAAAATGCCCAAAAAAATAGCAATCTCCTCTTCCATATTGTTTCTGATATGTTTTCTATTAATCGATACAATTCATCATTACTTTTTAATTTCCAGAATTCTGCAGTTTCAAAGGACCGAGTATTTTGCGTATAATTCTTCTTTCTACTACGTCTCATTTATCCAATTTGTAGTTCAGTAGGAGACATTCACTCGCATACAGGCATTCCGGTTTGATTACGGTGTTGTAGTGCTGTATTTTAAGATCATTAAACAAACACCTTTGGTTGTAGGTATTCCTAATTATGCCATACGCTCTTTCCATCTTTTGTATTCTTTCTTCTAGAGCAGATTTTTCCAAACCATTTTCTTGAATAATTTCCCCCAAATATTTGAACTTCCCTACACTCTTTATTTGACCAATTTCTGTTACTAGGATTTCTGAAGCATTTTTTATGTTTGCCATAATTTTTTTTTTTTTCGACAGAAATTCTTAAACTTCTTTTATTTATTTATCATAAATTATACTGGTAACAAACTGACACTCTGCCGTTAACATGTGCTTGTCCACTTAATGTAAGTTTCAGTTCGAGAAAGTGTTAATTAAAATATATTTATACGACCGGATTCAAAGTTTGTGCCATTCTGTTTGCTGAATGAAATTAGAATCAGGCTGCCAAGAGAAAATTTGGTGCATCAGAAGGACATATGCAGTATGGAACTGGTGAAAGCAATAAGACACGTTAACTACCACAAAAAGTTCTTGTCCCAAAAATTAGAAATTTCTCAAAATGGAGAACATACTTTCACAGTATCTAAAGTAGGACCTAGAAGAGTTATGAAACAGCAGGACTGTAAGCATTAAGAGCCGGGAAAATTTGCTCTAGTTCCGATCAGTACCTTAAGTTGCTGCATGGCCAGTATCGTCCCCCACCAAACGCACTCAAGACCAGGTCTCTCCACTGAATAAGAATCATAAGTCTCGATAATACCAGTACTGAGTGGGAACCTTCAGTCTTGATAATACCGGAACCCCTTTTTCCTCGGCATTATCGACAGTATCTATTTAAAGGAAAAAGCAGACTCACTCAAGCCACTGCACGTGTGAAGTCAAAGCCCTCTGTAGCTCTGGAATGTGAACCATTCCTCATTCTTAACATTTAACAAATTTAAAGCAGTATAATGAGATCCTCTTACGAGGAATAAACTATTGTATTGAGTTCGTTATAGTTTTTCCATGACTTCTCTCACTGAAGATATGGTAAAAGAGAAATTAGCAGATGGAAGTCTGATGAAGTTATTAGGAAAATCAGTTACTGATCGAATGAGCGCCTGCTGGACAAAATTTCACGTAGTGATATTATTATACAGTATAAACAAAATAAAGTGATATTATTTTTCAAATCGGAATCATCTACTCCAGACCAATATATTCACACTGTGAAGTAGGATGGTCGATTACATGAGGGAAGAGTTTTCACAAATTAAGGGTGTATTATTATTTATTTCCTCACGTGTGCACCATCAGTTAAATGCTTTGTTTATATCATATAAATAGCTTGTGTTGTCACTGTGGCTGTTGTACCTTCCCCTTCAATTATAAATAGGCTAAACGATGAAATAAAAATGAAAATTAATTTAGGAATTCAGAATCTCTAGGCAAAATACATCATTTTTCATCACATTGTCTACAACCAATTTCACCCTTCATAAGGGACAGATGACCTCATAGTTCTGCCCCTTAAAACAACAATAACTAACTCACCCTTCAAATCGTTTTCTTTCACCATTATTATTATATTTATATTTATTATTGAAGCCTCCGTGGCTTAGGCGGCAGCACGCCGGCCTCTCACCACTGGGTCCGTGGTTCAAATCCCGGTCACTCCATGTGAGATCTGTGCTGGACAAAACGGAGGCAGACAGGTTTTTCTCCGGGTACTCCGGTTTTCCCTGTCAAAATTTCATTCCAGCAACACTCTCCACTATCATTTCATTTCATCTGTCATTCATTTAATCATTGCCCCAGAGGAATGCGTCAGGCCTCGGCAGCCGGCACAGTTCATATCCTCGCCGCTAGATGGGGGCTTCATTCATTCCATTCCTGACCCGGTCGGAGACTGGAAGCAGGCTGTGGATTTTCATTTTCATATTTATTATTATTATCATTCTTATCTTTTTTATTATTATTGACCCGTTTCTATTCTTCGAAAAGCACTTCAGGTCAACAAATTACTACATCCTGGACTTGTGTTACAAACCTAGCGGGTGCTATTGGTACCTAAGGTTATGTGAGCCAACGCGAGATAGCGTGGCATGTATCTTCTGCGACTTTGTATCGTTTCATCATATATCGACCTACGTTCGATTGCTTCGACCCGTTGCTTCGGTAACAGTTGTTGACAGCAATAATGAGTTGAGATTTATCATCAGCAGAGAAAGGATGTGAATTGACAAAACTATAAAGGAGGAGTTTAGGACGGCTAACGCCGTGCCTAGAGCTTCTAAGTCTTAACGTGGACTCTACATCATACTCACACGTATTAATTATCTACCACTGTTGGACCCCAGTTTCATTCTGAAAACCTTAAATATCGTAGGATACGTATGACATTTTATGCATGTGGCGAAGTTGTCCTTAAGAAGAATTAAACATCATTAATTAATATTTACCAAAAGATAACTGTTTTTGGGAGCTGATAAGGTATGTTCATATGTTTTAATGTGGATATGAAAGGTGGTTGTGTTCGTGAACCTTTGTATTGTAAAGATGTTGGAATGATTGCTGTGTTACGTTGGCAGGATATGTGATTGTATGGATGATATGTGTTTAGTCTAACATGTTTTAAACTTATGGGTTGGTAGTTCGCTATTCATGATTCTGACTTCGGCATATGAGTGGATTTAGTCAAGGGTTGGTATGACTTTAATTATGTTTTGAAGGGGTTATGTTTTGGTCTCTCATCTTAACCTAAGCTTCAGGTTTGTAATTTATTTACTGGTGACATAGACCTTATTTACGATGGATGTTTGGTTGGTATATGTGTACGTTGTAGTTGGTATGTTTGTCTGTGTGGTTGGTATGTTGTGGCCTCGCATGTGACCTTCGTGGTCTGCAATTTATTGCTGTGACTTTGGCCACACATTTTATTGGTGTCTGATCGCGTGTATTTTTGTAGGTTATGTATGTTTTAGTATACCTTTGGTTCGTGAAAACAATTACCTTCATATCTCTGGGTTTCTCCTGCCCAAGGTATTTCATTTTATAAGCTGATCCAGACACACTGTTCTGCGATACCAGTGATCCAAGTTGTTGTCCATGGGATTTTATCTACTTAATGTTTTTTTATTTAAATTTCCCTCTCCCTGGACTTATGTATATCCACTATGGATGCTGTGACATGTGTCTACTGACACTTAAATTATTATTTATTTACCCTCGTTTCGACTCTGCCAACAGTCTGTAATTTAATTTTAATTCATTTTTCTCGATTCCATCTTCTCCGATTCTCAACTTAGTTTTGATATTCCTTTATTATGAAATGTTTATTATATCTTGTTGTATGCATGTATTTTTATATATATATTTATATATTTGATTATATTGTTATCCCTGAAAATTTACTACTCAGTGTTCTTTCTTGACAGTAGATATTAGTGTATTTAGTCTCTCATTTAATCTGGGTTATGGTAAGCAGAAGTTCAGCACGCATTCCTCCCCAATTATCTTGTCTTCTTTGAGTTCCCTTGAGTTGACGAGGTGTCAATTATTATTATTCAACTAAGGAGTGTGATTGAACCCACAGATGAATTTCAATTAGCTTTCTTCTCTTTACATAATCTGTTCATTCTCTCACTATGACTTTTCTTCCTTTCTGCTGTCCATGCAGTGGTGGCTCTCATCCAGGATTGCAGCAAAAGAGAAAATAGCGCAGAACACTACGTTGATGAAAATGAAGAGAGCCTTATACAAGACACAGGGTGTCTACAACAAAAAATGACTGTCCACGTTCACTAAACTTCGTCATTACAATACGGTTATTAAACCCGAGGTGCTTTATGCTAGCGAGACATTGACGTTACACACTAAGGGCGACTTGGAAAAAATTCTCACAGATAGAAAAATAATGAGGAAAATAATTGGACCAAAGCACACAGATGAAGGATACAGGCTTCACTCCAGAGACACCACAGAGAAATTGTCCAACCTCACAGCAGACATCAGAAAGAGGCGACTAAAATTTTACGGCCACATCAGCAGACTCCCACAAACCAGACTTACCAACAAAATTCTTAGATACATACAGCGGATCAAGATTACTACACCCTGGATGATGCAAGTCAAAAGTGAACTAGTAAAAGCACAGGTCGACCCAGAAGACGTCATAGACAAAAGCGTATTTCGACACAAAGTATACAAGTGGGCAGTGTTGTCAGAGAGAGCAGCACCTACAGCCCAGAGACCAAAGTGGACTGAAGAAAGGAAGAGGGCCTTTAGTGCACGAATGAAAGAGTACTGGAAAGACAGAATGAACAAAAAGTCACGATTGCTTCGCGTGGTCTAATAGGCCTGTAACGTGTAAAATAAAATAATAATAGTAGGGTGGTTGTTGTTACATAGGAAATCAAATTCTGCTTTGTATCCATAGTGTGAAGCCCATATAGATATACAGTAAAACTTCTTTTATACGATTCACACTTATACGTTTCCTACACTTATACGATTTTTTTCTTGGTCCCGACAAAATCCCTATACTTTCCATGTTAATTTATTTCCGATATACGTTTTACATTTATTCGTTTTTCACGCTTATACGATCATATCTTACGTCCCCGAGAGAAAAATGCGTCGTTTATACGTTTACAACGGTTTCCCTACCTAAAATCTCGAAAAATATTGGAGCCAGAAATTTATGACACGCACTGTACGTTTCTCGGAAACCATCCCTCGCGCGGCGCTATGTTGTGGCGAAAGCGACCTTGAAGTTGCGTGTGTTGCGAAATACAACATCACTTGCTGCAGTCATTGTTCTGTCTTGTTCGGTGCTTCAGTTGTGGTTAACCTTGATAGCAGTGAACATGGGTGAAAGGAAGAGGAAGTGCATTACGATTGCTGTTGTTCACTTCTTAACGGGGGGCCATCGCTCGCCCGCACTGCGGGCCTGTCTCCCGCCAGGCACTTTGCCGTAATGCGTAGCTCGCGCGGCCTATAGCCTATACTGTAGTTCACAGCTGGTGCTGAAAATGCTCGCCATTCACTGCTCCACATCGCTGGCACCTCTTTATGAAATTGTCATTTACGTTCTGAAGTTCCTCACCACCGATTGACTGTATTTCAACTGTAATATAGTCTTGAAGCTCATTTTCGCGAAAGATTTCCTGTACTTTATGAAGGTATTTACACACTTTCACGTAATGAAAATCGCATTGGAACATCACACTGAGCACTAAAGACGTGAACAATTGACTAAACTGAACCCCACACTGCTAAAGCACACTGCAAAGGAGGGAAACTTGTGGCGCCAAGAAGGGCATTACGGCCAAGTGCTTGACGGGGAACCGGCTCGCGGCGGGCGCGAGCGAGGGTCCGCGTCGCATATAACAAAAAAGGAAGATTGCAGTTTTACGTGACCGTGAATCTTGTGATTATTAGCCACGGGACCTCCTTTTTACGTGGAATCCGAACCACAGGACATGGCAGTTCACTTCGAAAATCTCACATGCATTGACCGGGAATCGAACCCGGACCGCCTTGGTGAGAGGCATACAGCTAGACCGCTGAGCCACCACGCCCCAATCGCATATAACACAAGTCCCTGTATAACCCATAATGTCACATACATTTTGCAGTTTTTATTTAGCGACTTTCATTTTTTTTCATGCTTATACGTTTTTTTATTTTTTTTTATTTGGTCCCTTGAAAATCGTATAAGTGAAGTTTTACTGTATTTTGAAAATATCTACGACCTACAAATGATTCTTGTCACTCGCAGTTGAGATTACAGTACAACCTCGTTTATCCGGACTAACAGGGACCGGACATGATCCGGTTAATCGAAAATCCGGATAATCCGGAATAATAGAAAGATAAGTAAAACAAAATGTAAAAATGATAACTTACCACTTATTATTTCTTTTTGGTCATAAAAAAACACAATATTTACACAGTCATTCAATTTACACAATACTGTAGTACTGTGCATCACAAAAAACATTTTATTTACACACCTGAAATATTTACACACGCTTTTAATTTACACAGGGTTTAGTAGTTATTTACAAAAATGTCATTTATCTTCCTCTGTTTTGATTTTGTGACGTTTCAATGCGGCACGATCACGTCAACGTTTCACCATCATTAGTTCAGCTGGCGTTGTGTCCTGCTGTTGCTCCATGTACGTCATGATGTTGTCCAGCTTTGTCGTCGCGTCCGCGTGCGTCATCTCCGGCCGTGCGCTGTCTCCTTCTTCCTCGCTACAATATTGTAGACAAGGTCACTGTCGCACCGCGCCGTGGTGGGGGGATGGTGGCGCAGAGGTCATTGCTCCTTCACTTTCTCTTCCTAGCACATCAACAACCCGCCCTACAACCTCATGGCGACACTGTAGTGATCAGGAAATCACATTTTTATCAACGTAAATTTTTTATTTTTCTTTCCGGATTGATCCGGATAATCCGGACATCCGGTTGAATGAGGTCCGGATAAAAGAGGTAGTACTGTAGTTCATTTTTTTATTTAGTACATTTCGTAATTCTTTAGTCAACTTTTTATAACGAGTAGCCCCTGAAGTTTAAAAAAAAACTCAAATATCGGTGTTGCGGAGAAGTACCAAAAGAAAGTCTCACATGCATGGATCATGAACTATTAGCCCTACAGACTAGGAATTTGCTTTAAAGAATACTTTCAACCTAATTAGCCACCTTGTAACTCGTTCTTCGAGGCAACTATTGTCCAAAAATTGACTATGATTGTGAAAATACCGTATTTACTCGAATACGACCCGCCCCCGAATAAGACCCGCACCCTGATTTTGAAGAACAAAATTTAAAAAAAAAAAAATTTTTACTCAAAATTATTTACTATCCTAACTAAAAAAACAGAATAGCATTTATCCAAAATAGTTTCCAACAGTTTTGAAGTCGTCCTAAAATAACACACATCAAACGATTAAAAATACAAATAAAAGTACACAAACACTTCATTCATCGTCATCAGAAGTACCAACTTCGGAACTTTTATCACCATCACTTTCCCACTAAATGTCATCACTGCCATCCATAGCATTCGAAATACTACATTTCTTGAAGCTCTTCCGTATGAGATCTCTAGAGATACAATTCCATGCCGTCAAAATCCACGAACACAGCAGCTGAACTTTCGGGCGCTGAATACGACCAGTTGGAGTCGGTGTGTGCTTATCGGCCGCCATCCACTCCGTACACAGCTGTTTCAAGGCTGCTTTGAACGGGCGGTTCACGCAGCATAGACGTCATCTCGCTCAATCACGAATACATGACTCGTCAATATCATATTTCCTACCGGGCACGATTTCCAATAACTTCAGCTTCCCTCACAACTTTCAATTTCTCACTCACAGTAAATGACCGCAAACGTTTCGTAGCATTCATGTTTACACTCGGAGAACGTGCTTGTGACTGTATATACAGTAAAACTTCTTTTATACGATTCACACTTATACGTTTTCTACACTTATACGATTTTTTTCTTGGTCCCGGCAAAATCCCTATACAGTAGAACCTCGATGCATCGTTTTTCAAGGGGGAGGGGGAAAATGACGATGGATGCGGGAAACGATAAATGCGGGTAACATAAAAAAAATTGAGTAAAAAAATAAAGAAAGTACGGGTACTGTATTTGGACATATTTCTTCATGTAAACTTTATAGAGACGTCAAAATATTGCAACCACGATGTACGCGATATGATTTCATATGTCATTTTATCACTTGCTCTTTTTAGTAAAAAAAGTCATTAATTGTTTTTTGTTTCGTCAAAGCTTTACGTTTCAGACGAAACAAAGCCTTCTCAACTTGCATAATGTTCTCTTCTTCACGATCACTGATGACATGCGAGTACATGAAGGATTTCATCTTCGCTAAGACGGCATGCGCTTCGGCGAAACTCGGGACGACTTGGGGCTCACGATCGTCTTCCCTTCATCACCCCCTCGCCATCATCGCACAGCTCGCCAATCTCCGCGGGAGATACTACCGGTGTTCCGAATGAAAGAATACAGCAGTTCCGAGTGTTCGCGGCTCTCTGACCGGGCAAGCTATTTCAAGGCTAAATGACGTCACGCTATGACGACACCCGCTCAAGACTGTCTAAATGCTTTCATTGCTGTTCTGTGTGATCTAACTTGTTAGCCAAGCATTGCCAAACGCAGCGTAACATTATTGAGATTACGAGAATTGCGTCGTCAGTGAAGTAAAGTTTTCATTACGAACTACAGATAAAATTGTAATCGCCGCACACGACCAAGGTACTACACGGGACCACTCAGAATGAAATGAAACAGCACAATGACGGCTTGGCGCTTCGAGCAGAATCGTTGGCGCCTGAAGGCTCGTAGGCGTGGTTATATAGTGCGGTTGCGCGTAAACAATCTGCGCACTGCAGTCCAGCCTACTTGAACTTGCTTCAGCCGAGAAACTTGCTCAAGCCTAGGAACTCCTAATCGTTCGTACCTCGTACATTCTCGCGTAACAGGTTGCCGCTATGCTGCTTCAAATTCAAAATAACTTTAGCATATATTTTTCTCATAAACGATCAATGCGGGAAAATGGTGGCCAAGGACTAGTGATTTTTTGACGATCCATGCGAAAAAACGATAGTTCGAGGAACGATACATGCGGGGAAATTTAACATTAGTTTATATGGAAAATTTTCGGGACTAAATTAATTGAACGATGCATACGGGAAAACGACAGTTCCGGGAACGATGCATCGAGGTTCTACTGTACTTTCCATGTTAATTTATTTCCGATATACGTTTTACATTTATTCGTTTTTCACGCTTATACGATCATATCTTACGTCCCCGAGAGAAAAATGCGTCGTTTATACGTTTACAACGGTTTCCCTACCTAAAATCTCTAAAAATATTGGAGCCAGAAACTTATGAGACGCACTGTACGTTTCTCGGAAACCATCCCTCGCGCGGCGCTATGTTGTGGCGAGAACGACCTTGAAGCTATGTTCAGCCGGAGTTGCGTGTGTTGCGAAATGCAACATCACTTGCTTCAGTCATTGTTCTGCCTTGTTCGGTGCTTCAGTTGTGGTTAACCTTGATAGCAGTGAACATAGGTGAAAGGAAAAGGAAGTGCATTACGATTGCTGTTGTTCACTTCTTAACGGCGGCCATCACTCGCCGCTCGCCCGCGCTGCGGGACTGTCTCCCGCCAGGCACTTTGCCGTAATGCGTAGCTCGCTTGGCCTATAGCCTATACTGTAGTTCACAGCTGGTGCTGAAAATGTTCGCCATCCACTGCTCCACATCGCTGGCACCTCTTTATGAAATTGTCATTTACGTTCTGAAGTTCCTCACCACCGATTGACTGTATTTCAACTGTAATATAGTCTTTAAGCTCATTTTCGCGAAAGATTTCCTGTACTTTAAGAAGGTATTTACACACGTTCACGTAATGAAAATCGCATTGGAACATCACCTTGAGCACTAAAGACGTGAACAATTGACTAAACTGAACCCCACACTGCTCAAGCACATTGCAAAGGAGGGAAACTTGTGGCGCCAAAAAGCGCATTACGGCCAAGTGCTTGACGGGGGACCGGCGCCGCGAGCGAGGGTCCGCGTCGCATATAACACCAAGTCCCTGTATAACCCATAATGTCACATACATTTTGCAGTTTTTATTAAGCGACTTTCATTTACGCGTTTTTCACGCTTATACGTTTTTTTCATTTGGTCCCTTGAAAATCGTATAAGTGAAGTTTTTATCTTTATATACGTCAATACGGACCAGAAATGGCAATTAGTATTCCCATGACTGTATGACGCCGCGTGCTTGCGGTAAAACAAAGTTATAGCCGGAAGAAGGCTAGCACCATCTAGCGGATACTCGCCACACCCGATATCGCGCGCGGCGGGCAATTTAGATCTTTCAAATTTGGATGACTCAAATAAGACCCGCACCCCAATTTTTCACGTCCGAATTTGTTTAAAAATGTGCGGGTGGTATTCGAGTATATACGGTACTCTTGCAAAATATTTCTCTTAAAACGTTTCAGCCAATTTTATCTACTGTGCTTGAAAGCAATCCAGTTTATGGCATTAGGTATATTAATCATGCCAGTACAAATACCTCACTGATTAGTCTATAAATGCCCAAGATCTGACAGTTTGAGTGACAAGAGTACGATGGCAGTTCACTGAGAACTCGCTCATTACTGCGGGAATGTCACTTGGTCCGATACTCCACAGTCTCGTTTGGTATATTCTATTCTCTTCTGTTCACAAGGTAATGTTTATCGCTACCCATGATGCAACAGCGTGCAACATGTGAGAAAGTGCCCCGGGATGCGATTGAAATGGCGGTGGCTCAAGCATATTTCAAAACTATCATAACTAAAGAAAAAATTCAACCTTATCTTCGAATGTGAACATTATTTTTTTGTTTGCCCGACAACTAGAGCATATTATTCGAACTGGCAGGAGCATTTCAGATAAAGAGAGTAAAGTATCTAATGCAAAGTTCTCACTCTGTATGTTTGTGACATTTTCTCCCCGAGTATATGAGTCTCCGCGGCTGAATTGGTTATGCGTTGGACTCGTGAATGAAAGGACTGCGGTTCGATACTTGATAGGGGAAGTAATTTAAAATTTGTTTTCGTTATGTTTTATTGTTTGTGGCGACCACTTTACCAGTATCTTACTACCAAAATGATGCGACAGAACACAGTTGCATCACAGGGGCACTAGTAATATAGCGAGTGCATGAATTTTCAGGTTCGATTACGAGGAAGTTACATACTGCTTGAATGTGGCATTAAACGAAAAAATCTTGATATGTACACGTCAAATAAAATTTTCTTTTGGTGAAATTTAATGACCAAATAATACTGACTGACGATCAAAATCTCTTTCAATATGTTATTGGGATGATGCTCAATATAGTCTGTTAATATGATACTGTTGAAGTTGAGTGGATTCTTCCAATTCACAGACTCCAGTCAACGGAATGAACAATTTCCATTGAATCCTTACACAACAAGACTCAGTGCCCTCAGGCAGCGCCATATTGCCCAAGCAAGAACGTCGAGAATTAGCGTTATCGAGTCCACATTACCGGTAATACCAGTTCCGGAACCAGCATTTCCGTTCTTCATTTTCGTCCAAAGAGCTTTTTGTCCGGCTCTAGTAAGCATACAGCCATTTCAAAAGGTACAGGCCGGCCGTTTGTTTTAGACGAGTGAAAAATCTTAATGGAAGCCTGGAGGCGAGTTACTACAGTACCTGTGTTGTTATCAGCTGCCCCAAGCAGTCCGATGATTGACAAAGCTGTTTCACACTCTGCTGAAGTAGTCATTGGCAAATATAATGAAGTTCTGTTTGTAACTACGTAACGTGTACTTCCGCGTCACACAATACTTCGACGAGGACTGTACTGACTGCTCAAGTCTGGAATTTCATTACATCAGATCGGTGGTGACAAGCGTGAAGCAATAGGGTGAGAGAGTGAGTGTGTGTAGGCTCACCCGCAGGCTTCAAAGTCAAGGGCAATCGTCTAAAACAAACGTCCGGCCTGTACTCGACGACTCCAAGACATTGTCTCTTATGCCAACCAGTTTTACAGTTACTACAAGTGTCAGCAATTAAACTGATTGCCTGGAGTATATTTTCATAGAGACCAGATTTCTCACCCTGCAAGTTCTGCAAAATCACTATAGCACAACAGTCCAGGCAAGAAATAGACTGAAAAATGACAGAAATGTGAGTGTGAGCAAACGGTAAGGAGGAGGTTACAAGAAGTTTAAGCTTCATTCAGCAGACCTGCATATGGGCCCATACACAAACAGCACAGAGAAGAGGTAGCATCTGGGATGAACCGGCGAGCAGTGGACTTGCTGTTCTCTTCACTGTTGAGAATCTTTTTATTACCAGGTTTCAGTTTGAGTGCCTACCAATTACTTAGCCACTGCCATCTCATTTTCCCAATTCATAAAATTAGGGGGATATATTCAGACTTTAAAAATGGCATTGGCTCTGGGAGAATGGTTTCATTGCCTATGTCCTCAAAGACTTGGGGGACCAATTACGTAGAATACCACTAGAATAACTCATAACCTGAATAGTACTGTAAGAATCTTCTGCAAGATTTCCACAGTGAAGAAAAAATTATCCAGTTAGCAATTAATATGCATGGCCTAATCCCATATTTTGTCACCACATATTTGCCAATTCTCGAAATCCACTTGATTTTCTCTGCCATCATAACTGAACAGCTGTACTGGAACTCTTCATTCAACTTCCAATGAGTCTCATACTGGGAAGTGGTTGCAAGCCACTTTGAATGTATAATATGACGGAAATGATAGCCTTTGGAGTTTACCTGGTAGAAGATGGAAGAGCAAGCTGTGGTTCACGACCTTGTCGCCGGCCATGACGGTTTGAGGGGTAGGGAAGGGCCCCTAATGAATGTCGGGCTTTCTGCTCAAACTCTCTGTTGAAATCTTCAGCCTCCTCTGAAAATTAGAGAGAAAAAAAGATTCAATTTGGAAATATTTGATTCTATTCATTAAAGCAAGGCTGCCACCAATATAAATTTCAAATTATTGTAAAGTATCTGAAAAATCCATGAAAATTGTGAATTTCCAATACAAACATTAATGAAAAAACAAATTTATTTTTATCCATCATCATTATATAACATTTCAGCACCCAGTTTCTTTAAAGAAAACTGATTATTATATATATATATATATATATATATATATATATATATATATATTTTTATTTTATGCGATTTTGGGAAAATGGCTAATTTACATATGACCATAATGCTGTGCGAGGAGTAGTCTATAAGAGTAAAACCTGGATAATTCAAATCTGAATAATTTAAGTTACTTTGAACTTCCATCCCATGGGATGTATGCAGCAATATTTCAAAACTTGCATAATTCGCCATTCGAAAGAAAAAATATGTACCTTTTCGTGATAATAATCATTCCTTTCTCCCCATATAGTACGAAATGTTGAGTACCTACGAACTTCTAGCATCTACCTGCCGAAATAGCATCCTAAAACAGCCAGCCGTCTGCTCGACATGCCGCAGACTAGTTACCGCAGCGAGAAATTCACTCCAAGGTGCGAGAGCAGCATTGATCGCGAAACCAACTCGGTGAGCAATCTCGGTGCTCGACCACGAACTTGTGACCGCCGCTCTAATAGGACAGCAGGAATAAATGAGTGGTATCGCTCACAATACTTTTCAGCTCCTGGTCACGAGCTCGGAACCACGCTCTTTGCCCATAGCAAGCACGCGCAAATACTACCCCCAGCTCATTGCTTTCTATGCCAGGGGAGACTTTGCTCACCCTCTAATCGGCTGCTTGCTGAAAAATTCGCACTATGATTGTGCTTCGACACATGTATTAGTATTCACTTACACAGTTGGTTATCGAAAAGCTTTGTGGATCTTTTCTATCACTGGTAGGGATATTTGTTTAATGGAGCAGAACAAATTTGATCTGGTTTATAGAGTTAATGGGAACTTTAAAAGAAGGTTTATGAGAATTCCTAGAAGAAATCAGGGAGAAAAATAAACAGTTTAACAGCTCACAAATGAAGACTTTCGGACAGTCATGTATTGTACGAATTGTACAAGCCATGTGGATAGAAAATAGAGAATTAAAATGTCCAACACAAGGGGGACTCAAACAAGACCTCCGGCTCTGAACACCATCCTACCACTGAACTAAAAGGTGATATATTTTCATTCTCATTGCCAAAGCTAGAATATATGAAGCCAGGCTATTCTAGCACAGGCTGGCTGTATGGCACAGCTGTAACATTCTAACCTGCTGTGTCCAAAGTTGTCGGATCAGTAGGCATATGATGGAGCTTGAAAACGAGGGAGTAGTATCAGCAGATTTACTGGCACATTAAATATCCCCTTCAGGGCGAAATCCGGCACCCCAGCATCTCTAAAAGCCACAGTGACACAAAACCCATATTATTATATTCTAATACAATCACTTCTTGCAGTCCAGTAGAGCTAAGAAACATGATGATGGTCGAGTTGCTGCCATGAACACATTTACCTTCATCGAGGTTGACAAACTCCTGACGTTCCTCACGTTCTCCAGATCGTACGTTTTGTTCACGCTCCAGCACATGAGCTCGTTCTCCAATGTGATGACCAATAGCCATTTTCTTCACACCAGAACGAGAATCACAAACAGTCTTCTTGGTTTCTTTGATGCCTCCAGGAGCACTGCGCATGGAAGAAGATGCTTGATAGACCTGCAATGAGAGAGATCGCACTCTTAACACTTTCATACATCAGCTCTTTCAGAATACTCAAGGTGGTGTGGAGAGCAAAACAAGTTCTTTAGGATTGTCAGAAAGGGACTATTATACCAATATTCAAGAAAGGAGACAGTCATAAAGGTGTGTGGAAACTACCAAGAATTTACCATCTCCCATGCTGCCAAGATCATGAAACGAGTACTAAAGGAACGGATCCGAAAAAAAAAAAGTTGAAAACCAAATTCAAGAGGAATAGTTTGGGTACAGAAGAGAAAGATCGACACTGGAACCTATTTTTGTTGCAAGACAAACTATGGAAACACACTGGAAATATAATAATAATAATAATAACTAGCGGACCCGTGCGAGAAATCTCGCATGTTCATAAACCACACTTTCCCCAATAGGTTTATAACAAGAGACTTAAGGAGAAAGGTTGTAATGATTTTATTTCAACCAAATGATTATAGAATATTTACATTTCAGTTAGAATTCCAAGTTCTACGTTCCCTAACTTAAGAAGGCAATCACTGAAAATTGGATCATCATTCGATGTTTATGAAATTATACTATATGAGTACTCATTTTTTGATTTACTGTTTCTGAAATCCATGCATAATGATAAAGGAAAGACCTCAGAATGTTAAAATAACATGAAACCGGCGTCACAGCGGCCAAAATGTGAAGTGGACACCAATTATGGAGCGTATTTTCATACAGCAATAGTATCTGCAAATCGCACACTTCGTACATTTTTTTAAAATTAATTTCTTAAAGAAATTATAGATATTTATGAAATTAAGAATGCAATTCGTCACTGCTAATGTCTATTCTCTTTCATTTGAATGCTCATTTGTCCCGGTCGGTCGCTTGTGAGCGCCACAGGGGAGATCTACTGTATACTACTGAAATAATATATATGATAATAACCCCTGGCACTACAGCCCATGAAGGGCCTAGGCCTACCAAGTGGCCACTGCCCTGCCAATTGGCCTGCAGATATTGGGGTGACGCGTGGTCAGTGCATCGGGTCCCCTCGGCCGTTGATCTTGGTTTTCTTGGCCAGGGCGCTGCCTCACTGTCCGATAGCTACTCAATTGTCCTCAAGAGGCTGAGTGCACCCCGTTCCAGCCCTCACGTCAGTTTCTAAAATCCCTGACGGAGCCGGGAATCAAACCCGGGTGAGAGGCAGGCGCCCTATCCAACACCACGGAGATGGCACACTGGGAATATGGAAAAGACATATTGGCCTTCATTGACTTAGAAAAGACATATGATAGTGTCCCTCGAGTCAGAGTTTGGGAAAGCCTAAAACAGAAAGGTATTGGAGAAGAAATAATACAAATGAAATCAATGTGCAGTAGTTGCAGCTGAATTGAAATTGAACACTGATTAAAACAAGGGAGTGTACTCTTCCAATTGCTATTTCTACTGGTGATGGATGATGAGGTGCTAAAGGCAACCAAGGAAGCATACACAGGTACAAGAATGAACACAATCCTATTTGCTGATCATGTTTTGATTTGGGGTGAGTATAAGAATGTGGTCCAAGAATAGCTGGATGTACTGAAGGAACATATTGAGAAATGGGGAATGAAGATCAGTGTAGAGAAAAGTAAGACAATGGTAATGACAAGAGGAAAGAAAGAAGGAAAAGGGATTGTTATAATTGGAGATTTAGATCTGGAAGTAGTAGAGCACTTCAAATATTTGGGAAGAGAATTGATGGAAAATGCAAGGTTGTATATGGAGATCAACAAGAGAATAGAATGTGGGATTGTTTTCTTTCATCAGGTTCGGTGTTTAATTTGGGATAAAGACATACCACTCAAGGCTAAAGAAGTGATGTATAAGACCTATCACTAGACAATAATAATGTATGACGTATGACCAGCAGAGATGAAAAAAGAATACAGGCAGCCGAAATAAAACTCTCGAGAAGTATGGTACGGAAGACTAGGAGAGATGAGCAAGAAAGGAAAGGAAGTGAATGTAGAGAAGCTGAATGACGTTAGGGTATTATCAATGCTGATGAACTGTTAAATGCTGCAGGACCAGTCAATTGTCGATAAGGTAACACTAAAAAATGGCTTCAAAGCTCTCTATAAATTGGCGTAATCCAACAAGAGTTCTGAGAGTTGCTAATAAAAAGTATCTGGGGCATAAAACGTGAAGACAACTCATATTTCTACAGAACGTAAGGAATGGTAATTACCGTACTCTGGGTAACACGTCTTAAGGAGAGCAAAAAATCATCGGTAAGAAGCTTTAGGTGCTATAGTGTTGAAGAAAAACAGGGAAAAGGAATTCATGAGAAGGTTTGGGGCCAAGGCACACGAGATTAGAAAGTCATATTAGCAAACTTGTGACATTATGAACAATATCAAAGGGAACAAAATATATGAATACGAGGCTTGTCTAATTAATATCCGACCTTGAATTTTCCCGCACAACGTAGTAATGCGAAGGCGGTGCCACTCACAACAGTGGAGGGAGAAACCTTGACTCCTTTTTTTACCGCGTTCGTGTATCTCAGTTGCTGGCTAATGGTCGCCAAGTGAGGTACTATCAACAAAGATACTGGATCAAATTGTGAAATCCTAGGTGGTTCTCAAAATGAAACAATTCGTAAAATTCAGCGGGTGTTTGGAGACGATGCTATGGGGGTAACATAAATTAAAGAGTGATTCAACCGATTCAAAAATGCTCGCACATTGGTGGAGCTTGATCAGCGTCCTGGGAGGCCACAAACCGCTCGAAATATAACTGTTGTTGAGAGAGTGAGAAATCTGATAATGGAAGATCGATATTTGACCCTACGAGAGATTGCCGAAGAAGTTGGGATCAGTAAGGTTCGCACATGCAATTTTTCGTGATGATTTGAACAAGCGCAGAGTGGCTGCAAAATTGGCAGTTGCATCATGACAATGCCCTATAGCATATTCATCACAATTGGTCCAGACTTTCTTGACACATGCAATTCCCGTTGTTCGCCAACCTCCCTACTCTCCAGACATGGCTCCTTGCAGCTTCTGGTTGTTTCTGAAACTGAAGACGCGATTGAAAGGGTCCCGTTTCGAGAGCTGAGAAGAGGTAATAAGGAATGTGACGGCGAAGTTGAACACCATACCAGAAGAAGGCTTCCAGAAATGTTTTCAGACGTGGAAGGAGTGGCGGGTTAAGTGTGTGCATGGGCAAGGGGCCTACTTTGACGGGGATTGGGGTCCCAATCCCATTAGGTAAATAATAGATTTTTCACGGCAAAAGGTCGGATATTAATTAGACAGGCTTCGTACGGAACTGCCAATTAAGAACCACAGATATGATTTATTTCCTTCTCACAAAAACTGGCCTCCAGAAAGACGTGCTTAACAACTGGGTACAACAATTTTAAGGAACCAAAATCAATAATGATGATTAAGAGGAACCTTCCGAGAACAAAAAAAAAAAAGGACTATCACCAAGCGGACTGGCACCTAGTCCACAAGCTCAAATAGGATTCTGTTTATAAGTAGTTGGAGATAATCCCTAAGTGCCAAGCCGCTATCCCAGGACTACAAGTAAACGAGTGCATGTAGAGAGAGACTTCATATCCACTAATAACATGCATCGTATCTACACAGAAGTGTGTAAAGACCAGAACCACCTCCGTGGAGAAAAATGAATTTTGTGATATTTTAGAGTTGTAACTCGGAGCTTGCTCCATACAAAGTTTGAAAGTCAAACATGGAAGGAAATCTTTTAAGGAATAATCCACCTAGACTGCATTCGGATACGGTGGGCAGTCACCTGAAAGATACCCTAGATGAGTCGGGGCATCTAAAAATACCCCCGACAGATAGAAAACCCAAATTTAGACTGAAGATAGGACAGATAAACTATATAGCAACACACAATATAAATTCCATCATACAGCCAGGAAAACTCAAAATTTTGACAGACGAAATGGATCACAAAGGGATTCTAATAACCGGGCTTCAAGAAATGAGAAACACCGATCAGGAACCAATAGAATCACAAGGGTATAGAATTTACAAGGGAATACCAGGAAAAAGAGTAATGAAGCAATGTCCACAATTCGGAACAGGATTTGTAGTCAATCTCAAAATAATTTAATCCATCATAGAATTTAAAGCATTATCCCCTAGGCTCTCGACACTAACTCTAAAAGCTGCAAATAGAACATATACCATTCTAAATGCCCATGCCCCAACTAATGATAAAAATAATAAGAAAGAACACAAAGATGATGTGGAGGGATTTTGGGAGCTTTTAGATCAGACAGCAACAAACATAAATAAAAGTCGCAACAAAATTTTAATTGGAGACTTTAATGCCCAGTTAGGAAAGGAAAAAAGATAGAGACATAATAGGAAAATGGCCAGCACAGAGAAGAACAAACAGGAATGGCATAAGACTGGTGGAATTTTGCAGGAACCATGATAGGATCTCCAAATCAACTTACTTCAAGAGAAGACCAAATAAACTCAAAACTTGGAAACATCCAGATTGGAAAAAAGGTGAATGGCAACTAGATCATGTTTGTATGGATAAGAACTATCACAGGGAGATCTACAATGTGAAAGTTCTGAGAGGAACAGATACTGGATCGGATCATTACATGATAAAGATTAAAATTAAATTTACCCCGTTGATAAAGAAAAAAACTCACCTAAAAAAGAAGAGAACATACGACCCTCATAAACTAATAAATAACAAGGGATACAAAGAACGAACTAGATATATTAAAATAACAGATGATCTAGAGGAAATAGTTCCCGAATTGAAACAAATAGCTGAACAAGTAGCCCCAATAAATCCAAGGAAGAAACACTAATGGTGGAACGATGAGTGTGATAATACAGTGGAAGATAGACATCAAGCCTGGTTACGTATCAGAGTAAAAAAAAAAAAACAGATGAATCACACTTGGATCTCATAAAACAAAGGAAGATAAGTAAAAAAAATAATACGAGGGGTTAAACGGCTATACCAAAAGGATATACTTCTGATGATCGAAACAAATAGCGCGAAAACAAACTCAAGAGATTACTACAAAATTTTTAGCAAACAACTACAAAGATATGAACCTCCAACATTAATGTTAAAAGACAAAAATGGCGAGTTAGCTCATAGTAATAAAAGAAATACAGAAATTTTAGCAGAAACATTCAAAAAGTTGCTAAATTGTGAAGATCCACCAGAACTGCTTCAAATAAATACAGACACCACTATTAAAACACCATCAGAAAACATAAATCCACCCACAATCCAAGAAGTCTACAAAGCGCTGAGAGAGCTCAAAAACTACAAAGCGAGTGGAGAAGATCGAACATTTGCAGAATTGTGGAAATATGCAGCAGAACCAGTAAAGATTTCATTACACTAATGCATAGTGAACATTTGGATCAAAGAAGAACTGCCAGACCATTGGACTACTGCTATAATACATCCATTACACAAGAAAGGAGAAAAATCAAATCCTGACAACTATCGAGGAATTTCCCTTTTGGATATCACATATAAAATCATGTCACGAATTCTATATAATCGTTGTAAAGATCAATTAGAACTGGAAATAGGAGAATATCAAGGTGGATTTCGGCCATGGCGAAGCTGCCCTGAACAGATAATCACCTTAAAATTAGTAATGGACTACTACAAACGTACACAAAAACAGCAAGTCATAACCTTCGTAGACTTCAAAAAAGCTTATGATTATATACATAGATCTTCATTGCTGAAAATACTAAGGAATTTCGGACTTCATCCCAAATTAATAAAAATTATAAAACTAATTATAAAACTAACTAACTAACTAACTAACAAACACCAAATCTAAAGTAAAATTCAGAGGAGAAATATCTGAGCCTTTTACGATTAAAACAGGATTAAGACAAGGAGATGGTTTATCGCCTCTACTTTTCAATTGTGCTTTGGAATATGTAATGAGGGAATGGCACAGGGAAAATCCTAGGAACATAAGAATTGGAACCAAGAAAGATCAAATAGACTTAAATTGCTTGGGATTCGCAGATGACTTAGCATTACTGGCTAATAATATTCAAGAAGCCAGAAATCAAATAATAAGCCTACAAAATATAGCACAAAAAATTGGAATTCAGATATCATTTGAAAAGACAGAGATAATGGTAGCAAATCCACTTGTAATCAATCACATAACAGTAAATAACAAGAAAGTTAAAATAGTGAAGCAATTTAAATACTTAGGAGAAATTATAACATACAACTTGGATGAAAAACCTGCATGGCAAGAAAGAACTAATAAAATGATAAAAGCCCAAAAATTAACATGGTCTACATATAAAAGAAAATGTCTATCAATCGCAACAAAATTAAAACATTACAAGACGGTGGTTCAACCAGAGGTGACCTATGGAAGTGAAACTCTTTTTAAAGTTACTCAGGAAAACAGAATCTACAAAATTTTAAAAGTAGAAAAAAGAATAGCTAGAACATGCATAAATAAAAAATATCAGAAAGATGGACAGTGGCGGCTAGTACCAAATGAAGTGGTATACAGAGAACTGGAGCCCATCACTGATACTATTCGGAAGAAACGGCTTTCTTTCTTTCTTTGGTCACATCATGAGGACACCAGAAACCAGGTTATCTAGAAAAATTGTAGTGAAACTTTGGAATATGAAACAACAAGTAGGACGGATTAAGGAAATTAGAGAAGATATGAAAGAATTGGAAATAACCTTGGATGACTTGCAAAACAAAACAACAAAATTAAAAAAAACTGAGAGATATAAAAATAAGATTTCAGGCTAAAATAGACAAACTTAATACAATAAAAAGGGTATTTACAGATGAGGAACGTCTGAGAAGATCAGAGCGAATGAAGAGCTACTGGGCGACTCGGAAAGGAAACTTACTGAAGAAGAGGACCAAGAAATGATTGACTGAAGTGGTCCAATGAGGCCGTAAAAGCAGAAGAAGAAGAAGAAGAAGAAGAAGAGAATGAAAGGACAATTTTCAAGCTAAGAAAGAACCTGTGTTGCCTTCAAAGAAGGTAACTTGTCAGAAGAAAAATACAATCTTCACGTAGAAAAGGAAGCAGGTGGCAATTTCAAAGGTACTCCTGCATCTGTGAATTCTGACACCACCCTTGTTGCAACCATGGACGTACGAAGTATGTTTCTGTGCCCAAGGATATTGTTGGTATTTGTACCGATGGTACAAACCACCACGGCAAATTCTGGATATTCTTCACCCTGAAAATATAAAAACCGAACTTCCCTTTCTCCAAACTTAATATTCAGGAATTAAAATGTGTGTGTTTCATAAATTTCTTCATTACGCAATAATTTAGGTGCACAAACTTGTGTTCCGTCCTGTACTGCACGTGTCTTGGAAAATTATTTCTTAACTGCAATTTTAGCTATCTTCCAGCACTAGTGTTCCTATTGCATTTGTTATGTTTCAAAATTGCCAACTTACAAACAATAAAAACTTACAACGCCTTATGGCCGTATTATTAGCCACATTCAAACTTGTGGTGGCAGACCTGACTGGACTAATATGGAGAAGGCTGGCTCTGATGATGAACGCTGACAGTGTCTTTTAACCTGAGCAACGAAGGTACGTGGACAGAATGTAGCGTGTGCATCAAATATGAGGAGGCTCGCATTCCTCTCCAATTACGAAGAAGAAAGATACTCGAGTTAAAAAGTTTCTCTCGGCACGCCGGAAGGCGGAGGTAGATTTCACCGGGCAAACTTGGGGATAAGCGAAAATAGGCAGAATATGCACGTTTTCGTAGAAGGATCAGACCTCATGTATTGCTAGGAAGTATTTTATAATTGAGGCTTAATTAACTTTGTATTTCGTCTTTTTTTATGCATATTTTGAACATTTTATTGTCTTATGGGGACGGTAACTTCTCGTCATTTGGGGTCCATTTTTATACTTGTGGTCACACTGTCCTTATGCGAGGTTTCGACACTGATTTGTAACTATCTAACGGTCTGTTACTTCTTCACGCAAAATGTTATCTCCCGCAGAGATTTAGGTTGGTTCCTCAGTTTAGGGGCTGCAACAATGCGGTCACGACTCCCGTGTATTTTGGGTGTGTGTAGAATCTGATCAACGGTGTTAATTGTGATGGCTGTATTTGTCTGCAATTCAGGTAAGGACTGCAGACTGTCAATTTAAAGTAGTATTTCCTAATTTTGGTGCCAAATACTACCGTCAACGGCACCAAGCTGTAAACTTGGCTACTAGATGCCACCGCAACCAGCTACTCGCAACAAACTGAACTTCCCCTCCAAAGGAAAGCATACTGAGGGTTTTTAGCGCTCTTAGAAAATCCGACAACTTCGGCCGGCTTTGAACCTGCGACCTTGGGCATAGAAGTTCAGCATGCTAGCAGTTACGTCACCGAAGCCACTTCCCACAAAGTCAGATGGGAAACCGAATGTGATCTCGTGCAATGGCGTTGTCATGTCAACGTCTGATGGCTCTTGGCATTTTCTTCTAATTCCGAAATCATTTTGCTCATCCCTTGGCGTAAAGGTGGGTCGTATCAAAAATACTTTCAGACAACGTTTAAGGTAATTATTAGAGGAATATTGTCCATTTAATATTGTGCCTATTAAGAGATATGATTAATGTTTCCCGAAAAACCCACTTTTTCCCAGCCCTTTGGTCATTGGTTGGTGCTATCAAAAAATGTTTCAAACGTAACTTTTAGGGCCTTATCCGACACATAGTATGAACTTTGAATGCATTCGATATTTCATATATTAAGAGAGTTGCGATATTTCACTTTTTCGAAAAAAGCCCCCCCCCCATTTTCACCCCCTTTGACCGACTGTGCCCATTAACGAACTCGACCGAGATTTTATAGGGATCCATATTATGTAAAAAATTCAAAGTGATTGGTGCAAAATTGCGGTAGTTATCATGTCCACCAGAAAGTGATATACAGTTCAACCTGCTTTATACGTAACACTGTTCTGCGTATTTCGTATTAGTACGTAATTTCTTTTAGGTCCCGGCAAAATGTAATTTAAAAGAGTGGTAATGTAACCTTATTTATACGTAATCCATTTATACGTAATTCGCTGTTATACGTATGAAATGTCAGTGAAATACATCCGAGTTTTGCATAGCCTGATTGTAATTTAATGAGCACGTGGTGTTATAAAAGAAACTACAGTACTGTATTTATGTAGTTTTCTCTCGTCAGCGTAGACGGAGGTAGAGCGGTCGGGTTTCAGTGCTGAAACAGAACACAGAGTTTTTGTCTCATGTGGGACATGCTCTAGATTGTTCAAACGAAAACAATTCTCATATTCAAACAAATTGTTTTTCTTTTTGTTTCCGCGTTGAATCCGCCGACTCGGCTGGTAACTTTATCTTTAGCGGCATTGTGAAGGTCAAAAACGACGCAGCTAGAGGAGGGAGATAGAGAGCGAAGGGAACTCGATCGGTTGGCGTTTGTTACGCCGCCAGTAAGGGTCAACAATGTCACTCGGCAAAACTCTGTGTTTTGATTGATATGAGAATTTCTTTCGTGGGAACAATGGACAAGTAAAATGTCCTCAATGCCGGTATCTGGTGTGTACTGTTGAACAGTAGTTTTATCGTGTATATTAAGGCTTTCACGGCCCGGATTATATAAATAATTCAGTTGCTTTCGATTAGCCATGGAGAACACAAAAAGAAAAAGTTATACACTACATGAGAAAGTAAAATTCAAACGAGAAGTGGACGCTAATCCGCACAAAACAAAAACTGAAATTGCTTCAGACTTAGGGATTGCTTATACCACGCTTCGTACAGTTCTCAGTAAAAAAAAAACGCTATTTTGGACGAGTTTTTAAAACTTGGTTCGAAATCAGCAAAGCGCAGCCGTCAGCAAGAAGGGAGGTACGCAGATTTGGAGAAAGCACTTTTCACATGGTTCCAGCAAAAGCGGGCCGCAGCTCTACCAATTAGTGGCGACATGCCAGGCAAAGGCGATAGATTTAGTTAAAATGATGAGTATCACTGCCGATTTCAAGGCTTCGTCAGGATGGTTGCAAGGATATAAAGATCGTCATGGAATCACAGAGAGAACAATTTGCGGCGACTCAAAAGCTGTGGACGACGTCACGGTGCAACACTGGAAAGAAGAGGTTCTGCCGGGTATCATAAGCGACTACCAGCCTACAAACATCTACAATTGTGATGAGACCGGCTTATTCTACAGTCTCCTTTCTAATAAAACATTCGCTGAAAAAGGTGACTCCTGCCATGGAGTGAAGAAAAGTAAAATTCGCGTAACAGTTCTTCTTGCCACCAATGCAGATGGATCGGACAAACTTCCTCCACATGCGATACGAAAATCGAAGAATCTGAGGTGTTGAGGGTGCGAAAACAAAACATACGAAATATGGATCCAACAGAAATTCTTGGATGACTATGCCTCTAATGGACCAGTGGTTGAAAAAACTGGACATTAAAATGAAAAAGGAACAGAAGAAGATCCTTCTTCTTTTGGATAGACGTGCAGCACATCCACCTTAAATAGTTCATAGAGAATGTCGGAATGGAACTTTTCTCTCCTAACTGTACCAGTGTTCTACAACCACTTGATTTGGGCATCATTGCTAATTTCAAAGTGCATTATAAAAGAATGCTGGTTCAACATTTAATAACACTGAGTGATGCAGGAAATAAAACTCTCTCCATTAATTTACTACAAGCCATGGACCTGATTTCGGCTGCCTGGAAGCAGGTGTCATCCTCCACAATCAGCAACTATTTCCGCAAAGCTGGTGTCTTACTGGAAGAGGCTGCCTCTAATGATAATTATGGGGACGAAATTTTGTCTGACAATGAGCTAATGCTACCGGAGGGTGCAGATTTCGATACTTTTGTGCATGTCGATGATAATGTGGGATACAACGAGATGAAGAGATTATTGCTGATGTATGCCAACAACGGGGTGGTGACGGACCAGCTACAAGCGATAGTGACAGTGATGGAGATGGAGATGACGACTTGAATCTTGAAACACCTGAACTAAGTGAAGTGTTAAGTGCAATCGATGTGTATAGACGTTACATCAGTGCGAAAAGTTGTAGTGAAAATGCTTTGAATTCATTACTACGTTTGCAAAAGGAGGTTTATAGACTTAATGCAAGAAAAGTGAAAGAAGCCGAACTATCTGATTTCTTTAAGGCTGGACCAAGTTCAAAATAATACAGTACTACATTTTCTGTCTTAATGTATGTATTGTTTGCTAGGATTTACACATGTAGGTCTATTCCATTGGTTTTTCAGTAAATATGTCAAGTGTTGTGTAAGTCTGATTTCTAAGTAATTCTGAGTTACAAGTAGTTTTTTCTCTTCCCCTTGATATACGTGTAAGTCAGGTTCAACTGTATTTACATATACACACACTTTTGAACTGGCGGTTCTTTTCTAATGAAATATTCCTAAAACTGGACTAAATAGGACTTTCAATGCATTTTTATTTTATATGAACTTGGTACAATAGATTAAAAATGGGATAAATGCTAAATTGTGTTCACACGTGGTCAACGATAAATGCTTAATTTCGAGGTTATGTTTTAATTAAATGTTTGTATTGAAATTCTTTGGTAATTGAAATGGTTTGGTTAATTGATGTGTTGTTTCCGCAAGTTCGTTGTTGCGACCACGTACGAACATTGTGAAGAACACCAAGTTTCTTTTTAATAATCAATACTCATTTAAGTAAGATAATATAATTATTATAAATTAAATATGGTTCTCTATCGGTTATTTGGTTTTGATAGGGGTTTGTTAATTTTGGGGGTTCGTTAGTCGCTAATTTTCAGCGGGAGGTCGATGTGTCCGCGGGTTGTATTCTGGTCTAATGGTTATTGTGCAGCATGGTATTTGCATGGGTCTTCTGAGGCCCAAACAAATAATAATTGGTGGATCATTGTGATTTTGGTTGTTTTATTTGCCTTCAGGGGGAGGATTTAAGGTTATATAAGTCATGCTCATGGTCATGTTGTGTGTGTTAGTGGTGAAATGTAGTGTTAGGCCTCAGGTTTGTAAGATCTAAAAATGTGTGTGAGGTAGCTTCGTTTGACCGCCGGCAAGAAGCTTCGTGCTTTTCCATTCATATGTCCTTGCCGGGGCGATAACCTCCTATAATGTGTGTTCAGTTGAATATTTGAGAGAGAGAGATCCATTTATGTTTTTGTGCGAGATTTCTGTGATGACAGATGTCATTTTCGTAGAGATTGCAATTATCAGTTTTATTGCTAAGACAGGTTTATAAATCAATTGTATTTCTGGAACAATAATAATCAAAATCCACTGTGACAATAAGGTGCAACTATAACCATCTAGGCCTATATGCAGTTAAGAAACCAAAGCTCGTTATTGTGTGTTGTGTTTAGATGTTTTGCTAATAAAATATTCTCTGTGTAATAAATAAAGCAGTAAAGAAGTAAAAAATTCAATGTACCGTAATTTTGTTGCTAACTTAAAAGAGTAGAGAGTAACATTTTTTCCTCCTGAAATGTTTGCTCCAAACCACATAGTGGGTTTTGCAGGCACAATGACGATATAAAGATTTACTGTCCTTTGCTATAAATGCTCCGATTGTGCAAAGTTTTCAAAATTTAAGTATCAGTACTTCAAAATGCAATCAATATTTCAGAATCAAAGATCTACAAAATGCAATATTTTTTCAGAATCAGTTTCAGATTGGTTATCTTTCAAAATTAGCCACAAAATGCTAATTACACCAACTCATAGGACTACCACAAAAATTTGAGCAGGTATTTAAACATGTTGTAACCACTATTTGATCTCTGATTAGAACTCAAATATCTTGAAATATATTTAATCTCAACTGTATTCTTTTGACAACAGTCTTGGCTCTAACATCATGTTCATAAGCTACACACCTGCGGTTGGCCATCAGGACCCCTGCTCATGGTCATCACGGTGCTGCTGCTGAAGGCGTGGCAGTTAGGAGAGTTGCCAGTTCCCATGCGGTCCTGCAATATATAACACATTATCATTCACCTTTGAAACAACTTTACTTTACAAACTCTCTCTCTCTTTCCCCAACTTCTGAATAACCAATCTATTATTCAGTGTTTGGGTTTTGCCTGAACTAAGTAGTTTAAGCGTAAGTTAATAAGTATGTTGGAAAAGAGGCAGATTGAAACATATTTTAATCAGTGGAAGAAAACCAAGTGTGCCAGGATGAATCGCTCACTTCTTAAGCATAGAGTTTTCCACTGAAATAAGAACAATCTCATCTGTTTTATTTGAAAAGCATTCCACAAATGAATTGCTCAATGACTCAAAGTTGTTGTTCCTAGTTTTGAATCATTGGCAACAGATTATTACACAAGGGAAACATCCCAAGGTGGGCCAATGAGATTTTCATAATATGTATCACAATAGCCAATGGCCCCAAAATTCAAAGGTACTGTTTTGCTACAAATTGAAATTTTCATCTTCAATCAATCACTAACTAGATGTTCCCCATGAGCTTTGCAGCATGTACAACAAATTTAAGGCAGATGACCTAGATGTGTCACCCATTTAAACAATCTTTCAACCAACATACATTTTAACCCTACGGTATAATTATTACAGACGTACGTTCATCACTCCATGGGTTAGATGGTCGACAAACATACAGGTAGGCTACATTTCGGAGATATGTGCTTCAAATATTATGCACATACAAAGTAAATGTAAGATTGCCTAAATAATGTGCCACTATCAAGATCTGTCCTACTTTTGAACTATTTACTTATATGATGTTAACAAACGATATAGACTGGAGAGCATTCTATATTTTTAGTTCTGTGGCCATGTGGGGAGTTCACGTCATGTGACTTGCCACAACACATCTTGTTACGTAAACAGTAATGGCGGGTTCAGGTCGAAGGCTGAATGAAGATGAAATATTGCAATTTATTACTAATACAGACTCAGATAATGATGAAAATGACTGCAGTATATCTGAAAGTGTTTTTCTGAAGATAAAAATAATTAGGGAGTGGATTTTTATGTGCTAAAAATATAAAGTACATTTATTTTTTATGTGCTAAAAAACTACTAATTTTTGGTGAAAAGTTGAAAAATATTTTGCTTTAAATACTACTGTACATAACTTCCATTCAAAAGGCAAATTATAAAATATTGTACTGTATTAAAATTTGAAGATACCAAACGTGCTTTAAAGGCAAATGAATGTCTGCAGCACGGTACATAGGCCTATAGTACGATCATTTTCGATGAGTCAAGAGTATATATTTACAAAATTTACAAGGTATTTACAAAACAGGTAATATTTTGATCTTTGAAAAATATGTACCAGTTCGTACTCACCAATCACACGCTAAAATATTAGTTTCTAGAAGTAGTCTCTGAATTGCACTGGACAACAAAAATCATCTACAAATTGTCCATCACAAATGCATGCTGATTATCTCTAAAGAACGCCTTTTATCTTGAAAATGATCGCTCTACATCACACGATGTGAGACATGCATAGTTAAAGAGAGGAATGTCACCAACACTAATGCCATCGATTTCACCAACATGAGCACCCTCTAAGACTTTAGCAACTTCTCACACTTTTTAAACCATCTGTTTTTCCAGAACAAATTTTGATATTTGTCCTTTAGCAATCCCTGTACCTAAGAGGTCGAGAGTGAATCTAGTTTATTTCCAACAGAACGCACCTCCTTCACGGTTTCGATCTGTGTATTGTTCAAGTATGTCAATGGTTCTAGACAAGAAACTTAGATTGGCAGATATAAATGCCAAATCACTTTCAAAGAGCTGTCTTTCAGTAATTCTTGAAGAATCTCAATTGATGCCGCTTCATTTTTAGAGTGCATTCACAATGAATGTGAAAGCTTCTCAATTGCCTGAGTAGTATACCACGGTGCTAAGCCAGGTACCCAACCATGTGACAAAAGGGAGAGGAGGAAGCGCAACACCTGGGATTTTCTCTTTAAACCATTGGTTCTGAATCTGTAGAAGTCTTTGGACCACTCAGCCTGAAACTGAATCATGCAACCCCCCTCCCATACACCCATCAGTTTTAACCCTTCCTCAATAACACTCTTTTGAAGATATTTCAATTCAAAACCTGATAGTCATCGCAGAGAATACATTCGGACAATTCTCGTTCAATGCACATCATTTTCAAAATCCCCATTTGTTGGCCACTTTTTTATACGTGCTGGTGGACCCTTTAGTCCTGCGGACCATCCCTGAGGCACACGCGGACCACCGGTTAAGAAACAGTGCTTTAAATACATCGATCCATGCGTGAGCTTTTATAAAGACGTTTTTGCGATTAGACACAAATTTATCCACATTAGGATACTGAGATTGTACATTTTCACATAACCTGTGTAGGGCATGAACTACGTAAGTTATGTGTATCATTTTTGGAAAGCTTACAGAAAGACCTTCGGCTGTTTCTTTCATGTAAGCTACACTATCGGTAAGTAGAAGCAATACGTTGTCGTATTTTACACCTTTTGGCCAAAGTAGGTGCATGGCTCCATGAAACAACCTAGCAACAATGACATGGTTTGTAGCAGGCATTTCTTTACACGCTAGCAAACAAGGATGTTCACAAGGAGTTTTGTCATTCAACAAACCAACTACAACATTTCCTACTTTTCTGCCACTTGAATCAGTGGTTTCGTCAATGCTCATCGACAGTTTTTCACTATCACACACTGCCCGAATTTTTGTAAAGTTTCTTCGTGAAATTTTGGGAGATAAGATTTTCCTTAATGTTGATTCCTCTGTAGGTTCAAAATTAATGTATTTCGTTTGGAAATTTCTCAGTCCCAGATTATTTGTTTTGCTCAAGAGGGATGTTAGCACTAAGAAATGCTCTACATACATCTAAATAATATTGAGAGTATTTGGATGGGCCTACATTTGAAGAACATGGTTCAGCTATTAGTAATTGTTGTGAACGAACACGTGAAGCAGCCGCAATGTGCTTATTTACGGACAAATGCCGATATATTTGAGAATGTTGATCTGCACTTACTGACTTACCACATGGCTGGCAAAACAGTGCTTTTCCATTCGTAGTAAAAATATTTTAAAATTGCTCTAGGTGGTGTTGTACTCTACTTAACTTTCGGCATTGTTTTGCAGGTTTAACACATGCATTTACAGCGAATGCATATTTCAATAAATAATAATAATGATAGCAGATACTAAAGGAAATATCTTAGAAATTCAGGTAGAACTACTTGACCACGGAAATGAAATGCGACCCCGAACTGCTAACCTTACTCTGAAGAGTGACACAACAACACTACCTTCTGCTGAGGGAATATCTTTCCTGTGCGCAATTTATTATTTATATCTAGGTTAGTCCTCATCAACTTATCTCTTGTCATGGACTGTTCGCTGACCATGCCGTCCACTCTTATCTCTCCATGACTCTCCGGAGGCAAGTCTATAAATAGCCACAACGCATTTGGTTAAATGACATCATTTCATAATACAGAAGCATTTTAAATTTTATTGAGTAACAAATATTGCCAATTCATTTGCTTATTATGGGTTTTCTTAAAATATGTATTTAAATAAAACATTGTGAAAATACGTGTTTTTATGCGAAATAAGATGTTTTTACGCTTTACATTTTTACACCAGGAATAATACTGTACATTACGAAAATTGTGTTTAAACATAAGCAGAAAAATTACATAAAAATCCGTTCCCTAGTAATGATGCATCAGACAGTAATGAAAGTGAATAGGTTACTATTGAAAAAATTAGGGTTTGGGTGACAGTTTCAATTTGTAATATAATCACTAAGATATTACACAGATACAGTATAACCAATATAATATTGTGTTACAACCCCCTCTCCCTCAACCTCCCCACCCCTCGCTTATATGCGGTTCCCTGACGATACATATTTGCCGAGAGCAGATATTATGGACCAGTATATTGTACTATAACCCGCCACCCAACCCCCTTACACCACTTCAACCTCCCCTACCACTCATCTACATGCCATTCCCTTTTCTATATGTATTTGCTATTGGCTGTATTAATAAAATTATTTTATGTATTTGCCAAGAGCAGATATCATGGACCAGTCCAGTGGATTGCAAGATATTCTGGTATACAGAAATGTGAGTGAAGACACTTGAGAAAAACTCTGTCCATGGGCTAAGCCCACATGTTAAAACCTAGTACTTAAAGGGTTAAGAACTGTCAACAATATTGTGAAAACTTTCTCAGAGTTTGAAATTAACAATAATTTGGACTTTCGGCAAACTTTTGAGACCAAGAAAAGTGCAAAGCACTGCTTTGGAAAAAATGTTTCCATCAGCTTGAGGTTGGGTCGTCATGTTTTTCATCCAACCCCCAAATTTTGAAATTCCCCAGCTCGGCCCCATTTATAACTACAGACAGATTGGTTCGCAATTGAGCCAGCCTGATGTAGTTTGCTTGCCTACTGCAGTTATACAGTATAGCATTCCAGCCATTTGGTTATCTGTTTATTATAGCAAGTTCAAACCCAGCCGAAGCCGTCGGATTTTTTATGAGCGTGAAAACCCCTCAGTATGCCTTCCTTCAGAGGGGAAGTAAAGCCGGCGGTCCCATGTCATAGATTTATGGCATGTTAAAGAACTTTCCACTAATTACACCCGTGTGAAACTAAATTGTATAGGTTAAGAATGTAAACAACGCTCTTAGGTTGCTACGTACGTTGCCAAGAGACGACTGTGGTGGCGTCTAGTAGCTAAGTTCTGAACTTGGCCTAGTAGTCGTTGACGGTGGCGGCAAAAGTAGTAACTATTTGAAAAATTAAAAGTTCCAGTCCTTACTTGAATTAAAAAAACATATACACACACTAATACAGTCATCACAATTAACACTGGTTATCAGAGATTCTACACACACCCAAAGTACACGGGGCTACATGACCGCGTTGTCGCAGCCCCTAAGCTAAGGAACCAACGTTATCTGTTTCAATGGGCCAGGACAGCATGGAGCAGATACAACCATGTCTCGCATGCCTTAAAGTGAGATCAGACCCCCTATACCGACAATGTTAATTTCTGACATTTTGTGACCCATGATCTCTGAAACTATTGACCATGTCGCTACTAAATTTCAACCAATTCTACATCTGTGTGTCTTTAGTTCACTGATCTTCAATGAAGAATTACACATCTTGGAAAGTGATATATATTTTATTTTACATGTGGCTACTGGGGGGGTAGGGGTGAAAAATGGTTATTTCACACAACTCGGCATCTATTTTACTACTCTGAAGAAACTGTTTGGAGTCAACATAATTACTTCTATTATAAAAAGAACTCCAAAATGTTTATGTTTCTATCATTATAAGGTGATAAGAAATTAGGAATTGAATTTAGTCAGGAAATATCATGTTCAGAGTATATTCAAGTTAAAACACATTGCATGGAAACACACATCAATGCACAGTAAACTATCAAAATCAAACTATTTGCCTTGTCTACCATCTTTTACATGGTTTTTCCGGCATGTGAGCAAATGACAGTCATAGTGTAACCAGTGTGCCAGTTATAATTTCAAAGACCAAAATCACAGCCATCTAGAACATAGATCACATATCGTAGCTTACGAGATGTAAATATAAATCGTAAATGTTGAGCTAAGACAAATTGAAAATACTATTTAATATATACTTAATAATATTTCTTAGAGAAATGATACATTACATTTAGTTTTGTTTTGCAAGTCATCCAAGGTTATTTCTAATTCTTTCATATCTTATTTCCTTAATCCATCCTACTTGTTGTTTCATATTCCAAAGTTTCTATACAATATTTCTAGATAATCTGGTTTCCAGTGTCCTCATAATGTGACAAAAAAATGAAATCGTTTCTTCCCAATAGTGTCAGTGATGGGCTCCAGTTCTCTGTATACCACTTCATTTGGTACTACCCGCCATTGTCCATCTTTCTGATATTTTTTATTTATGCATGTTCTAGCTATTTTTCTTTCTACTTTTAAAATTTTGTCGAGTCTGTTTTTCTGAGTAACTTGAAAAAGAGTTTCGCTTCCATATGTCACCTCTGGTTGAACCACTGTCTAGGGTGACCAGATTCAGTACTGTGAAATAGAGGACAACATAGGAAAAAATTGAGGACATTAAGGGAAAAAAGAGGACAAATCTTAAAGTAATAAAACCATATAAGATACGATAAAAATTGTTATGAACTTCAAAATGTATTAATTACATTAATAAACTTAGAACTTTGCCACTGAATATGTATATTATTCTGAAATTAAAAACATGAAATTACACTTATTTGTAGACTATGTGTATTTATCTGAGGATGATATTCCTGCCAACAGTTTAGGTCTGTCCAACAGATATTTATAGAAGTCCTGACAGGAGTATTCCTTGTAATTGTACTGCACCATTAATAGACCTTTCTATTTGCAATCTATTTCTTTCATCTGTCCATTGAGATGAAATCAATGAGAAAACCCTCTCCACATTAGCATTGACCTGGGATACAAAATAAAGATTCTGCAATTTTAAGAAGCTCTGAGTAGCATTCAATATTTTCACTATCATTGAAATATTTTGCCCATTTCTGACTAGAAGTTAATTAAGATATTCGCTGTTATTTGAAAACTTATCTGTAAATTTACTCAGATTACAAAACTGATCAAAATAATTTGCATCATCAATGTGAATACCTTTCCCTTGTAAATACATAATACTTTTTTCAACATCAGTGTATTCCATCTTCTTTAAAGTTAAACTCATCCATATGAAACAACTGAAATCATTAAAATATGTTACCCATTTTGTCAAATATTCCAAAGATACTTTATATAACATCAATGCTTCATTCATAAATAAATCTGCTTCCTTATCATACCCCTCTTTTCGAACATTTTCTATTACATCTTTCACCTTCAATGAAATGAAAGAACCTTCATATCTATTTTGAAGCATAACCTTGACACTTTCCAACACATTCCTGATTTCTAACACAGTACTCTCTTCTTTCTCTATCATCAAAGTGAAATATTGACATTAGAGAATGCAGGTGCCACAAATAAGCTTCACTCAAGTTATTTCCAAAAAAATTACCGTAATGAGAAGTTTTGGAGGATTTGGCACTGACAAGAAGTAAGACTTCAAGGGAATAAACATTTCCAATAATCCCTCAACAGCAGGGAACAGAGATAGCCATCTTGTCTTGCTGTGGGAGAGTAATTGTTTGTAATTGGTATCAACAAATTCACAATATGACTTCAACTGTTCAGTTCTTACAGTGTAAATTGAGAAATAATTATACAACTTAACAATAAGAATCTATGTCCACAAATAAAACATCAGTTCCATGTTGAATTGTATTATTCAATATATGAGCTGGGCAACCTATACCTACCATATTCCTATTGACAACATCCTTTAAGTTAGTAAATACATTCTTGCCTTCTCTATGATTTAAACCACCAAAGTCAGTGTTCGTGTTGTCACCAGCAAAGGCCACACATTTCTCTACAATACCTAAACTAGACAAGGTATCCTTAATATACCCTGCAATATATTCAGCTTTCTCATTAGGAGTTGTCTTTAGTTCTACAACCTTAGTTATAATACCACCTAGTCTATAATCGAAATATTGAATGAGAATAGGAAACATTTTCAGACTTCAATGATTACTTCCATCCGTACACACTCCATAACAAGATATACCTTTCATACATTCTACTGTAACATCAACAGCATGTGGGCCTTTTACTCTGTTTATTATACTTTCAGTTTTGGTTCTAGCTGAAGAAATTCTTTTGGCCACTTCCGAATCATAAAAAATTGTCTAGTTCAATTTGGGTGTGCAGCCCATTGATCTGTAAGAGGAATGATGACGAACGGTATTGAATGCTAATGCTCCATCCGCAGCTAAAATGCGATTCGTTAATGTTGTAGTCGATGTGGAAAAAAGCTTGTCTATAGTTTGGGAACTGCCGTAGCCTTATACACTTTTTTTGTGTTTATATGAAGAAATGTGACTATCCAAATCTTGAGAACCTACGAAATTAAATGAAAATTTTATATAAATAACGCTGTTAAATTATTTGTAATTTATGAACTTAAGCAATAAATTATAGAACTTACCACGATTTGCTACCGAGACGAAAGTTGCAGTTGGGTAAATTTTACATTTTGCCTCAAAATCATTACGTCCAAGCTTGAAAGCAGGATATTTAGTTTTCAAAGCATCTGTAAACTTGCACTTTCTTTTAGGCATCTTGAATGCGAGCAAATTTTAAACTGGCAAACACACAACAACGCCGCAAGACTGCCATTCAACGGAGCACAAACACAGAAACACATTCCCAAACCCAGCGTAGACCGGAAACAAAAATTGTAGCGCTGCACATCGGTACCAAATTAAACTATTGGCACGGCGCCAATATGAACTGCGAAAAACTAAAACATACATACATTTATATGATGATATAGTAAATTAATAAAAAGGAGGACATTTAGACAATTTTAAAAATTGTTCGCGGACAGAGGACAGAGACGTAAATTGGAGGACATGTCCGCGAAAAAGAGGACGTCTGGTCACCCTACCACTGTCTTGTAATGTTTTAATTTTGTTGTGACTGATAGACATTTTCTTTAATATGTAGACCATGTTAATTTTTGGGCTTTTGTTATTTTTTTTAGTTCTTTCTTGCCATGCAGGTTTCTCATCCAAGTTGTAAGTTATAATTTCTCCTTCATCTTCATAGTTTCCAGCCACTAGCCGGGTCTGTTTGGAACACAAGCCTCTCCAACGTCTTCTGTATTCCCACCATCTCTCAGCCTCCACCCTTGTCCAGTCTTCTCCTCTCTTCTTCATGCTGTCTTCCACCCCCTTCAGCCACCTGTCTCTCGGTCTTCCTCTCTGTCTCTTTCCTTCCCACTTCGTCTCGTGTACTCTCCTGGGTATCCTCATCTCCTCCATTCGTTTTACAGGTCCATACCATCTAAGTCTAGATTTCTCTATACCCTCCTGTAATGGTTCCTCCTTCATTAATTCTCTGGTCCTCTCATTTCTTATTCTGTCCATCTTTGTAGCTCCAATACTGCTTCTCAAGAACCTCATCTCACTGGCCTGTATTTTGCTCTTCTCCCTTCCTTTCATAACCCAGGTCTCCGAGGCATACGTCAGGATAGGGACATAGTAAGTCCGATATATGATCTTTTTTGCTGTTCTGAGGGACATCCTTGCTCCATAACATGCTTCTCACACTCCTCCGAAATGCTTCTGCCTGCCTCTCCCGCTCATTTATTTCTCTATCGTTTCTTCCATTACCATGTATCAGGCTTCCCAGATACTTGAAACTCTCCACTTTCTTCAGCTGTTCCCCACCAATTGTTATTCCCGTTGTGGTTCTTTCCTTCTTCCTTGTTGTGATCACCATCTCACTCTTATTTATGCTAAATTTCATCCCATATCCTTGTATTATTCCTTCCCACACGTCCAACTGTTCCTGTTCCTAAGTATTTAAATTGATTCACTATTTTAACTTTCGTGTTGTTTACTGTTATGTGATTGATCACAAGTGGATTTGCTACCATCATCTCTGTCTTTTCAAATGATATCTGAAGTCCAACTTTTTGTGCCATATTTTGCTGGCTTAATATTTGATTTCTGGCTTCTTGAATATTATTAGCCAGTAACGCTAAGTCATCTGCGAATCCCAAGCAATTTAAGTCGATTTTATCTTTCTTGGTTCCAATTCTTATGCTCCTAGGATTTTCCCTGTACCATTCCCTCATCACGTATTCCAAAGCACAATTGAAGAGTAAAGGTGATAAACCATCTCCTTGTTTTAATCCTGTTTTAATAGTAAAAGGCTCAGATATTTCTCCTCTGAATTTTACTTAAGATTTGGTGTTTGTTAGTTTTATAATTTTTATTAATTTGGGATGAAGTCCGAAATTCCTTAGTATTTTCAGCAATGAAGATCTAAGTATACAATCATAAGGTTTTTTGAAGTCTACGAAGGTTATGACTTGCTGTTTTTGTCTAAGTTTGTAATAGTCCATTGCTAATTTTAAGGTGATTATCTGTTCAGGGCACCTTCGCCATGGCAGGCATCCACCTTGGTATTCTCCTATTTCCATTTCTAATTGATCTTTAAGATTATATAGAAATCGTGACATGATTTTATATGTGATATCCAAAAGGGAAATTCCTCGATACTTGTCAGGATTTGATTAGGCCAGGAGCTGAACAGCACGGTTCTGTGAACACCCTGCCACATTGAACATAATTATGAATTGGGACCTTTTCTGGATACTTTGCCATTAATATGATGCCTGCATCTAACCTGGAAAAATAGACAAACTTCCAAGTTTCGTTCCCGCTCCAGTCAATAGCCTATAACAAAAGAGTTCATCCAGATAGACTTTTAATTTTCAAGACTAAAGAATGTGTTTTAACAACTAAAATAAGTGATATGTGCAACGAAACGAACATCCTCAAGAATATTACGTTGGACTGATCAAAAACTGGTTTAGCCCCGTTTGAGGCCTTGTTGACTGTTTCATAACCAATTGGTTCCTCGTGTGTTTTATGTATTTTAGCTGCACTTTTTCATCAACGCAATACCATCTTCATTTTCTTCATGTTAAAATACTTTTTTTTTAAGTTCAATTATAACATCAGGACAATAGCTGACAACCTGTCTAATTTAATAGCTTTTCTTGTACAGTATACGATGTTTGCTTTTCGGGCTGATACTGTGTCTGTATGCTCTCTTTTGTAAATAATATTTCCATTATCCTTATTATTATTATTGTTGTATTATTAGTCTTTTTGTTACTATTGTTAGACTATTATTATTTATATTGTGAATGTAAGTGAAATGTTTTATTTGTATAAGCCCTAACCTTATTTTATGTAGGGCGCTACTGTAAAGGAGCTCTTAAGCTCTACATATCTACAAATCTCTACATATCTACAAAAAAACACCAAATCACACATATTTTGTAAAACAAAATAGACATTCCATGGATCTTAGGGGATTAACACTCAGGTTGCCAAACAAAGATCAATTTTATTAGTGAGCAATAAAGGCTCTAAAATATTATGTTGAGAAATGCACAAACAGTGCAAGTCATGTAGATGGAAGTTATCAAAAGCAACGCCAGTGCTTCGACCACTGAACTATAGGGGGACAAGTTCTTGCTTGGCAATGATACATATATGACGCCAGCCTGTGCCGTCTATCACACTGTAATTTGTTGCCAGCTGTGGTCTATTAACAAATTCCAAGAATTATTAAGACTACCGTACTCAGTAATTATTTTATTTGATAAATACAATTAATAATTATTAAGCACTCAACCATATGGATCAAAATGACAAGCTTCATAGCTATGTATAGGAATTGTTATTTCTCGAGGTGGAGAATCATTGTACTTCTACAGGGTGTCCATTAGTTCGGTACAATACCATTTCCTGTATTCTATTTTTGCTTTACTTGTGTTCTAAGATTCAATTGTTTAATCGGATAGAAAACCTTAAAGGACATTTGAAAAGAAGCACCTTAAATTATTGACTCTTAATGAAATTACTACCACTCATAGAGGAAGACTGGTAATATTATGTCTTGGGTGGAAGGGATAAAAAATATATATATATATTTTATTTTATTTATGTTGCATTGTTTAACTGGGCTAGGTTTAAATATTTGTACATGTGTGGTCTACTGTTTGCACAAAGTTGTCGAGTATTTCAAACTGGACAAATAATTTATCATGTCCCAAAGGGTCACATAATTCATCAACAAATTCCTAGTGTGACTTCATTTTGAGTATAAAGCTGTGTGCTGTATATATTAGTCTATGACTATTGGAAATACCCTAAGGCCACAGTTTTAACATTGCAAATGGACAGTAGAGGAGGGGAAGAGAGGGAGAAAACCCAAAACAGATAAGGGTCATTCTCACCAAAAGGTTCCAGATGCCACTTA
Organism: Meconema thalassinum; assembly: GCA_946902985.2. Taxonomy (NCBI): domain Eukaryota; kingdom Metazoa; phylum Arthropoda; class Insecta; order Orthoptera; family Tettigoniidae; genus Meconema; species Meconema thalassinum. Next base: position 918,810,994 of record OX336388.2, on the reverse strand, counting down.
TTAAAATATTTTTATAAAATTTGTTAGGTTACATGGACTATAATGCTGAAAACAAAATTAACTCATGACTCGTGGCCAAATGAAACTAGACCAAATTGTCATATTTTAGTCAATCTTAATATGATTTGTTAACACTAAGACATGGTTAATAAAAACTTAGTTAACTGTTCCATGTTAAATTCATAGTGTTGTCCCCTATTTAAATTAGGAGGACTCAACACCTTATTAACATGACACTTTTCAACAATAGGGACATCTTTTTCAGGATAGACAAAGGAAAAGTCTGATTTCTTCTTCAGAAATTTAACAATGCACGTTTCAGGTTCCTCATTTGTCACAATTCCTATGAAGTGTTTGCATGGTGTTTTTTTTTTTTTTTTTTTTTTTAAGTGTGTGTGAATTCTACAACCACATATTTTTGCAATAAGTTACTAGTTTGTTGGCTGTCTGGTACATTATTGACTTTGTCTTCTTGTTCATCATCACTGCTGCTGTAGACATCTTGGTATCTTAGTTTTTCTGTGGTATGAGAAGCTGGAAACGATTAAGGAAATCTCCTGATGAAGTTATCTAGCAAGTGCCTGTAAATTAGCATAATTTGTTACTTACAAATAGTTTCCTTCTCACCATTTTCTTTCCTCTTGAACTGCCACCACTAATTTATTCTCGTTTTTCAATTGCATCATTAAGTGGACGAGGTGTGCTTGATGGAGAAAGATCTTCCAAACACTGTTCCAATTCTTTTTGATCCCTTATTTCTTTGTGATATTTACTTTTCTTTTTTCCCCCACATTTTCCTTGCATTTCTTTGTTCCCGGCTAGTAATTTCCGAAACAGATTTTATTTTTCCACTAGCCTTTCACTTGTGATAGATAACATTCTCTCTCTTTTGCTTTACTTTCCTCTAGCAATATGGGATTTTGTTTAATTTTGAGTCTTGCTTTCTTCATATTTTCTGTCTTTTGCTCTCTTCTTTGAATTATATAAGCTTCTGACTGCTTATTGGCTTTCTTTTTTGTATTAGCAATCCTAAAATAAGGGACATTAAAATTAGATATAGGCCTAACACTGCAAAACACTGCAAAGTATATGAGAAATTCAGGATAATTGCAATTATAGATATATTATTATTTCACTGGATTAATCAATGTTCTGCTAAATTAAGCCTAATTAATTAATATTTCAAAGACAACATAATTAAAACAGTGACTAATGGTAAGAAGGTCGGTAAGGCATTAGATAAGATAAACTGACTGTATGTTTTATAACAGTAAGTAATAATTGATTTCATGGCTAAATAATTTTTCAAAAGCCTTAAATGTTATTCTTTTTAGCCTAGCATTGTTTTCCCATCATTTTGAAATATTACCTTATAGTGCTAAGATTTATCCGTTCCGTGGACAATAATATCCCCTCCGTGGACAGTGCAAGTCCACGGAGGGGACAATAAGTAGGGTTAGGATTTTTCCTTGTTTTGTGTCTGAAGTAAGACTAACAAGATATTAATGTAGTAAACTTTTCCAGTCAAGCAACTTAATTCTTAACTCATACTTGAAAATAGCTCATTTCTTACCCTTTTTATGATGGTCACGGAGTGGACACAAAGAACTTTGCCGAATGACAAAATTTTCAAAATCTACAACAATTTCACAAGATCACATCAATCTCAGACTGAAAACAAAGCTGGCCCCCTTCCTTTCAGTGCCTAAGCATACTGGCTGGTGGTGCATTCTGGAGGAAATATCTAGCAATTTAAGTGTGTCCACGGAGGGGAATTAAAACCTATGGACTGACTTTGTAATCTAATAATCTTCTAATAAATAAAACTTAAAATAAAAATCAGATATTTTCAAGAAGTACATACATTGTAGTAATTGCCACATATATTACTTTTTTAATAAAACACTGATATTAGACCTGGGATAGTAATTTTTACCTACATCACAGGAGTGGGGACGTCCACAGAGGGGACTTTCAACCTACTTATTTTGTTATAATATTTTATTCATTATAGGTTATATAACTATATTATAACTTGCCATTTTAATTTCTTATTATTTTAAGATTATTTCAATAAAAGCAAAATTAAATATTTTTATACGTTCAAGTTGTTATGGCACAGGGACTTTAAAAAAAACCTTTTGGTGAGAATGACCCATAACTGTCCACAGTCAAGGATATAGCCTACCAATTAATTCAATTGAACAATACTTACCATGTCAAATATACGATTCATATTCATGCTGGGAAAGCCAAATGGCACCATGTCATGGGAGCCTCGGGAGTTACCAATGGCTGGAGTTTCCATTCCCCCCATGAAGCCAAATGGGTTGGCAAACATGGAGTTCATCATATTGTTCATTTGGCGCATGGACCGCATGTGTGGCCTATAACACAAGATTACAATTGACAACAAAAAAAGAAGAAAAAAAAAAGATCAGGATTTAACACAGAAAAATAACTTTTTTCATTCACCATATAATACACTGCTCAAAAAAAATAGGGGATATTGTAAACTCAGCTATGTATGCTATGCGTTTCGTACCTCATTAGATGCAATCGCTTTCCTTTACTCCCAGAGAAGGTGTAAACATGTGTTTGTGTCTCCCCTGCACATACACCACATGACGGAGGGCACTGTCCGTACTGATGCTGTCAAAGGGTCACACGACGGTGGTTTGTTGCCGAGGTCAGAGCCATTCCATTCCCGTTGTCAGTTAGTGAATGACATAACATAGGGACAGCAATGCCTCTACAACGTGATTTACCTGAATCAATGGCTTGGAGGGCCATAGGACGGATGGAAGCTAGACAGACACAACAAGTTGTGGCTCGAGCCCTTGGAGTGTCTCAAAGTGTGATCTCAAGACTGTGCAATCGTCTTGAAACAACAGCTACTGTTCACAGAAGAGTAGGACAAGGTCGCCCACGGTCAACAACAGCAAGGGATGACCGTTACCTTGTGTTAAAAGCCCAGCGGAATAGACGGCAGAATGCAACTCAAATGAGAAGTGCCCTTCTAACAGCAACAGGACGCAGAGTATCAACCCAAACTGTCCGTAACCGACTTCATGCACGTGGCCTCTATGCCCGTAGGCCCATGGTGTGTACCAGGTTAACTCCACAACACCGTAGAGAACGCAGAAACTGGGCGTAGGAGCATCGTGGATGGAGGCATGCCAAATGGAGCTTTTGCTTAGTTCTGTTTTCTGATGAGTCGCGATTCAACGTGGAATCAGATCGACGACTTGTTCGCATCTGGAGGGAACGAGGGACACGCAAAAACCCATCTTTTGTACAAGAAAGATCCCCATATGCCGGTGGTGGGTTGCTGGTGTGGGCTGGAATTAGCCTGGGTGGACATACAGACCTCTACATCATGCCACGTGAAACTGTGACCCTTGTACGGTATAGAGAAGAGATTCTCCGACCTTTTGTCGTGCCGTATGCTGGTGCCATAGGTGCTTCCTTTGTGTTTATGGACGATAATGCACGTCCCCACAGAGCTGGGTTAGTGGACGACATGCTGGAGGAGGAGGGTATCCAGCATATGCAGTGGCCAGCTTCTTCGCCGGACTTAAATCCGAGAGCACGTGTGGGATGCATTAGGCTGGCGCATTTCAGGCAGACCAGCACCTCCCAGAACTGTTCCACAGCTGCAGATTGCTCTTATGGTCGAGTGGCCACGTATCCCCCAAGAACTCATTGATCATCTCATTGCATCAATGGCACACAGGTGTGCAGCAGTGCTAGCCGTTCGAGGAGACCATACACCATACTGAAGAACAATATTCACCCATGGCGCACGATTATGGTAGTGTTAATGTTGCTTTGTTTGTTTGTTTGCCATATTCTCTCTTCATTCATGTCATTTGATTCATACACTCACCAGGGGCTCTCTGGAATCATGTGCTGCCTTTATCTGTCAGTATAGCATTATGTAAGTAATAAATATTGAAAAACTAAATTATCTCTTATATTATTGCACCATTATGAGCTGACCTTACAATATCCTCTAATTTTTGTGAGCAGTGTAGTTAGACTTAAGCTGGTATTCAGAAAGGTGTAAGGCAAGGCTGCAACTTATCACCCATACTTTTCAATCTATACATTGAACAAGCCATGAAGGAAATTGGAGAAAAATTTGAAGTGAGAGTGGAGATTCAAAGAGAAATAATTTAAATTCTGAGATTTGCCGATGACATAGTCATCTTGGCCGACATGCCTGAGGATTTGAATGAGTTTTTGAATGATATGGACTCAGTCTTGAGGAAAGAATTCATGATGAAAATTAATAAATGCAAAAAAAAAAATATTGGAATGCAGAGAGAAAAAAAAAAAAACTCTATGGACATCAAATTGTCAGGTGAAAAGCTGAAGGAAGTAGGAGACTTCTGTTACTTAGGAAGCAAAATAACCAGTGATGGACGAAGCAAAGAGTAGGGGAAGGTGGGCCGCAGTGAGACATGGGCCACAGTGAGACAAGCTCATTAAATCTATTTTTTTGAAAGAGGGAAATTTTTTAATATTTCTTAGAGGTTGGCTCTCCTGGTAGCAGACATTTTGATCCTGTTTACTCCTTGAAAGAAGAATGTTATGTAGGACATAAACGACACCATCTTTTTTGAGGTAAGAAAAGTAAAATTTTCTTCCTTTGTTGTTTTTTTTTATAGTTATGTGTATCATTGTACATTAATGAATATGATCGAAATACATACATATTACTAAATAATTATTGGAATTGTCAGCTTGTTCAGTATTGTAGGTGAGATAGTAAACATAATTGTTTTTACATGTCGCAAGTGGGCCACAGTGAGACACACTGGGGTGGGCTACAGTGAGACAGTGAGAAAGATAGCCTATACGGAGCTACCCTAAAGCTGAGGAGAGGGCAGAGTCAACTTCTAGGAGAGGAAAGGGGAGATCTTTCATTCTAACTGACACCCCAGAAAGAAAAGAATACTTGCTCTTAAGTCCACAAATTTAAAAAAAAAATCAAAAGAGCTGCAAGAAGAGTTTGTTCTGCCAAAGGAACTTGATATTCAAGAAGGAAGCCCTAGCTACAGACATTTCCATGGATGATGATGTTGATGATTCTTCTAATTCAGACAGCCCATCAGATAATGAAGAAATCGAGCTCCAAACATTTCATCAACTTGGTCGCAAACCTAAGGAAGGTGACTTCATTCTGGTTGAGTTTTCAGGGAAACACCCTAGATTTTACATCGGGGAAGTGAAACGAGATTTAGATGATGAAAATTATGAAGTAAAATTCTTAAGAATAAGTGCAAAAATGATAGGCAGGTCACTGTTTCTGGTTCCCTGTGCATATGGCAAAACAAAAAGAAAACTATTATATTTCAAATTTTCCGGAAATTTTGAGAATCTGAAAGAGCTGTAGTGCTTTCTGGCATTAATTCTTTGTTTTAGTGTTTATCTATGTATTTAACCAGTTAAAATAAATTCTTTTCATTGTGTCTCAGTGTGGACCATCATCTGTCTCAGTGTGGCCCTCGGGTGGGCTACAGTGAGACGGCTGCAACATGTTCACAATTTATTATTTTTACAGAAAAGTGAGGATGTTTTGGAAATTCTAAGGGTATAAAATTGATGAGCAACAATCAACTAATATTTCAGTATATAAAGACATTTACAAATATTGAAAAATAAGACAGTATACTAAATAAATTTTTCCTGTCTCACTGTGGCCCACCCTCCCATATATAAGTAAGTTGGCTCAGTCAAAGAAAGCATTTCTAAAAAAAATTTTTTTTTTTTGGACATTGAATATGGATTTAGGTATTAGGAAGTCATTTTTGAAAGCCTTTGTCGGGAGCGTGGCACTCTATGGAAGTGAAACTTGGACTATTGGTGCAGCAGAAAAGAAGAGAATTTAAGCATTTGAAATGTGGTGTTACAAGAGAATGATGAAGATCAGAAAGATCAGATGGGTACATAGGGTTACAAACGGAGAGGTATGAAGACAAGTGAGAGAGGAGAGATGTTTCTGGTGACTGCTAATGAAGAGAAGAGATAGGTTGGTAGGACACATACTAAGACACCCAGGAATAGCAAGCTTAGTTAATGAAGGAAGTGTCGAGGACAAGAACTGTAGGGGTAGACTAAGGTTAGAATATGTTCAACAGATTGCCTCGGATGTAGGGTGTGGTAGCTATGTAGAGGTGAACCGATTAGCTAAGGACAGGGAGGCATGGAAATCTGCATCAAACCAGTCAAAAGGCTGAAGACTCAAACAGAACAGCATCATCCAATGTGGCCATTGCCTCCATTCTCATTCTGGACTCCGTGTATAGCTAGTCACATCCGTCACTTAATAAGCATACACAAAACTCATAACCAGGCTACATAATTATTTACCAGTCATAAACATCTAAATTTCCCCAATAAAATAATTGGCAAATGAAATTTTTTCCAAAATTGGATTTTCACATCCACATTGATGACTAGTTTAATATAAAATATGACTATATTGTTAACTATCAACTGGCTTTGCCCGGTGTCTTATGGTTTACCCATAGCAAGCTTAAAAGGTGCACGGACGGCAGGTCCCAGACGCAATTCAGAAAAGCCGGGGTGAACAGCGAAACTCCAAACACATACTCTTATCTGAAGTCTTAACTCGAGAAGACTCGATAGTTTGATGTTGGCCGAAGCTGGGGCGATAGGCTCACTCGCTAGCTCGTAAACTCTCTCCAAAGCTAGTAATTTAAATTTCCACTGAATGGAGATTGTAGGAAGAAACGAAAACATAAAAACACTTATAGTGGGCAATGTATTAAAGATAGAGATATGCTGTCCCGGACCTTTTGGTAGAACATTTCAACAATTCTGGTTGGTTGGTTCCTTAGATTAGGGACTGCGACAACGCAGTCAAGTAGCCCCCATGTACTTTGGCTGTATAGAATCTGTCTGATAACCGGTGTTCATTGTGACGACTGTATTAATGTGTGTTATCTGTGATTCACGTAAGGACTGCAGACAATGAATTTTCAAATAGTTCCTACTTTTGCTACCAAATGCTACCGCCCACAACAGCTACCTGTAAACTTAGCTACTAGACGCCATCGCAACCAGCACCTGGCGGCGAACGATGGATCTAATATAGTGTCATCAAATCTAACCTACAAATTTTAGCTGCACACAAGTGTAGTTAGAGGAAGGTTCTTTAACATGCCATAACTCTATGACATGGGCCCGCCGGCTTTACTTCCCCTACGAAGGACTGAGGGATTCTTAACGCTCTTAAAAAATCCGACGACTTCGGCCGGGTTTGACCCCGCGATCTTGGGCATAGAAACTAGGCATAATACCAACTGTGCCACCAAAGCCACCTTGAACAATTCTTACACCCACAGTATATAGATATTTTTAACCGTTGACCCAGTGTAAGCTTAAAAGGTGCACGGACGGCAGGCTTTTCTTAGACTATTCACTGAAATTGTTACTGCTCGGCTTCCTATGGTCATGAATAAAAGAAACCTTCCCCGAGAAATCCTTAACAGAATGGTGAAAACCGCATCAAAATCCATCCAGTGGTTCTCGAGATTACCTGTTACATCCAAGAATCAGGGACTTTGTTTTATACTATGTAGAGATTAAGTTCTCAAATACCCAGTCATCAAAACCCTGTTATCTTTCTATGTGCAATCGGGCAGCATTTTCACCATAAATACCCCCTCTTATTTAAAAAGCCCTCGGAGTCTCCAAGTCAGCCAAATCTCGGCTGGTATATGAACTGGCGAGAGAAACGTTCCTAATAGAGGACCTTCGGTCACTTTTACTGTTGCCTTCCACAGAAAGCTTCAGAAAATTACTCCAGGATCTGCAAAGCAAAAGGCTTGACATTCCGAAGGAATTCTACGCGACTGATGCCATGGTGGACAAAAGATGGATGCAACCCATATCCGAAATGAGACAAGTCGTGACGAGACTCTCAGTTCATGGGTTCCACCATAAGGTCTGCTCACGAAAGACATTTCATGACCCGGATGAGAGGTGTATATGTGAGCTGTGTAGGAACGAATGTGGCAGGTACCATATCACGACATGCCCCAACAGAACTTTATCAATAGTGGCTTAGAGTAAGGACTAGAAGCGAATCATAGTATCTAGTACGGTAAGTGTACATATCTGTAACATGTAATATGGCCAACTGGCTGCAATAAAGGCTATTATTATTTAAAGATGAGCTTTCAATGGAATAGTGATATATGTGTAGTTTTCCCACTAAGTTTGTTTTATATACATAGAAGATTGAAAAACGAATGATCGCTTACGAGATTTATAGTATATCAAAAGTATGTTCTTACCTCCCCCCCTTGGCATACTTGCGGGCTAGATCCTTATTCGGGGTAACCATTCAATTATTGTATGGTGCCTAAAATATATTGTACAGCAGTAGCTTCAAAAAAGTATGACCAAAAACAACTGTAAATTAATTAAACGAGGAAGTTGGCAATAAACATGTTAATTTAAGGTAAAGGTCAGCAGAAATGTATTTAAAATTTGAAAATTTAGAAAGCTACTATAGATATCTTAATTATTACACCAATAGAAACTTACTACTGTATAGCCTATAAACTGGATGAGTTATATGTTGACCAAATATATCCTCACTTAAATTTTTGTCTGTTATGGGTTGCCCTCAAAACTACAGGAGCTAAGGGCATGGAAATATGTGTTTTAGAAGACAACCCTAAAATAAAACAAGGTTGGAAATTATTTAAGCAATTCAAAGGGGTGAGGGGGCTAAGAAGCCTCAAATGCTGACGGTAAGGCAATTACGTAATGTGTATTCATCGCCAGGTATGACAAGGGTGTGGCGACTTCTATTCTGAGAATACCGCAGGGTGAGAAGAATGACTTGCAGATGTGGTATGTAGAAACACAATCCTAACGCTTGTCTTTAATCAAGCATCCACAAGTACGCTACGTTAACTGTCCAGTCAGGAATACAGACTATAGATTCTCTACTGGACAACTACATGTTTATTTATTACTGTTTCACCCAACCCCACTGTTTCTCTCGACAAAACATGTGCCAACATTGATTTCTTGCTATAGATAAGAACATTAGCAAGTACTTTATTCTTCCCCTTTTCTCAGAGGCGGGCATTGCTGTAACAACCAAATTCACTTTTGACTGCCATTTCAAATCCAGCCACAGACTTGGATGTGTGTGTAGTGTTTAATGATAAGTAAGTTTTTGTTACTGGACCTCATTTCAGTCCGTCACTACAAATATCCCATGTCAACGAGGTAACATATGGATGAGAGAGAGATATGCCATTATTCTATTCCTGAGAGTGCTCCTTCCTATGTACAGGCCGGACGTTTGTTTTAGACTATTGCCCTTGACCTTGAAGCCTGCGGGTGAGCCTGTACACAGTCACTCTCTCACCCTATCGCTTCACATTTGTCACCACCGATCTGATGTAATGGAATTCCAGACTTGAGCTCGTGGCGACACCGACTTGCAGACAGTACAGTCAACGTCGAAGTATTGTGTGACGCGGAAGTACACGTTACGTATTTATGAACAGAACGTCATTATATTTGCCAATGACTGTACTTCAGTAAGAGTGTGAGACAGATTTGTCAATCATCGGACCGCTTGGGGCAGCTGATAACAACACAGGTACTGCAGTAACTCACCTCCAGGCTTCCATTAAGATTTTTCACTCGTCTAAAACAAACGTCCGGCCTGTACAATTTAACCCAGACCATGGATATCCTTCACCTAGTTGAAGCTGATGATTTTGTGGCTGCAGCTGTTATTATTATTGTAATTTTTTGTGAGGGCTTGGGACATGGTCATCAGTCCTGTGCACTTGGGTGGGGTGTAGGATTAGGGTAGATGGTCCAAGATTTGAAACACGGTATCATCCCAGCATTTGCCAGGAGTGAGAAATATGGGGGGTCAGAACTAAGAGTGCTTGCTGTCAGAGCGAAGATTTGAACCTTTGATCTCCGGACTTTCAGCTTTCTCTTACTGTCGTGGTGCGCAAATTAACGTGCACAGATACGCCATTGATCAATACCTGCAGAACTGTTTTTATGTTTATTTTTCTCATCCTAATGCCATAGGTTTGCTCTAAACAGAAAGAGCATCAATGTTGTATATAAGGAGGCACTTGACTGAAGCGGTAATCGGTATATTCTCTGCACATTTGTGAGGACGAGCCCATCACTAACAGGTAAAACAGCTAGCTCATTGTAAGCACAGTTTGTGGTTTTTAACATTAGTGATAGAAAGACCTGTACTCTGCCTCTCCGGAGGCCACACGATCATCATCATCATCATGATCAACATTAGTGATGGATCCAATGTTGATCTAAAACTTATGTCACTTATCCTCATGTTCTCGGACTCCAAAAGTGGTTTTAAGCAGTATTTAATCTATCTATATATGTAAAAATCAATGTTATGTGATAGTATGTATGTGGGTGTGTATGTCTCCTATGCGTTCATACTCCACCCATCCGATTGTGCTGAAACTTGGGTGAGATGTTGAGTACACTCCAAGGAAGGTTTCCGGCTAAGTAAATCCATTTTACAATAGGCAGCGCACGAGTAGATTCAACAAATGAGCGATGGTACGACAATTGTTTTAACTAAGTCACGTAAGCGTTCATATACTAATCATACGATTGCGATGAAACTTGGGTGAGGGGCAGATGACCTCGTAGTTCCGCCCCTTAAAACAACAATAACTAACTAAACTTGGGTGAGATGTTGAGTACACTCCAAGGAAGGTTTCTGGCTTAGTAAATCCATTTTACAATAGGTAGCGCACGTGTAGATTCAACAAATGAGTGGCGACACACGAAGCGTTTCATAAAGTCCCGTATGCGGTCATATACCATTCGACCGATAGCGATGAAACTTGGGTTAGATGTGTACACGCCATGGAAGGTTTCTAGCTTAGTACATGCATTTTACAATAGCCACGAGTAGATTCAGCAAATGAGCGATGGCACGACAATTGTTTTAACTAAGTCACGTATGCGTTCATATACCAATCATACGATTGCGATGAAGCTTTGTTGAATCTTGAGTACACTCCAGGGAAGGTTATTGATTTAGTAAATCCATTTCACAATAGGTAGCGCACGAGTAGATGCAACAAATGAGTGACGACGCACGAAGCGTTTGAACAAAATCCCGTTTGCGTTCATATGCCATTCATCCGATTGCGGTGAAGCTTTGGTGAGTTGCTGTGCATGCTCCCATGAATGTTTCTAAAGTAGTAAAACCATTTTACGATAGCTTAGAGGCAGTTAACGGAAATTGAAAAACATATTGTGTATCCAAAAGCACTTCAAGAAACAAAATTTCAACGCCAACACTTTCTTTGATTGGCATTGCAACGCATGCCAGGTACAGCTTGTTAGCAATAAAATTTGTTCAAACTGCAAAATTTTTAATTTGTAACATAGTAAACATCGCGACTGTGTATATTAGACTGTGGGTTTGACCTCCTCCTGGTCTAGCGGCTTGTGTGCAAGGCTGTCGCCCCCGAAGGTCTGGGTTTGATTTCCGGCTCTGCCAAGAAATTTTGATTTTACCTTTTATTATTCTTTCAAAAGGTGTGCCAGCCTCTTTCAAATGAAATTCTGTTGTTTTTCTTCTTTCATTCTTTCTTTCCTTCTTTCCCAATGAAACTTTTCAAGCTACTATAGCTCAAGTAATAAATTTGGTTTATCTACTAGTGACAAAGAGACATGTGTCCCACAACTTGAAACTATCGACACTATCCAAGCATTTGCTGAAGTGGAAAATTTCATGGAAAACCACACATAGGCAAGGTTAGTAATAAAACAAATCAACTTGCCTACAATATAGGTACAGGAACTAAGCAACTAAAACTGCTTTATAGCCTACCATTTGCGCACTGGACACTTTCCCCGAGTCCCAGACTCATTCATGATGGAAGTGTGCTGATGCCAAGAAGATTGCAATAAATATTATACCATATTCAGAACTTACCAACTTATATTCATTTCCTTAGAAACCCTTCATAACAATCAAGACATTTAATGTTTTGAATTAACTGCAACTATAGAAACATCCCCTTCCATACATTATGTAAAGGTAGTGGTGTTTTTTTTTTCCTAAGGTGCAGAACATGAACACAGTCTGCCATATCTGTAAGTCGCATGCATTTATCATAAATTTTCAGGATGCTGGTAGCAGTCCATAGACACTAGATAGAAGAGTGAGGAACACATGCATTAACTAGCAATCTGTGTACTCTAGAAATGCAGAGTAACTTCCAATTCAAATTAAGAAAGGGACAGATGGCCTCCAACCCCACCAAATATAGAATGAGGTAGGTTTTTCAAGTAATTAGGAATGAAGATAATACTGAACAAATACTGGCATCAAAGATAATTTCAGATCCTGAGAAATGGTCCTTCCTGGAGAAGAGAGCACAAAATTGATCAGAATTCACACAGCTAGGTTTTAGTTAGTGAATGGTTTATGACCCGTTAATAAATATTAACGTGCATTCCAGTCGTTTCCACGGGCGGCTGCAGTTGCAAAAACTCGATCTTCACGGTATCTATTGGTGACAGTCCAAACTAGTGAGCCGGCAAGCTTCAGCGTGTTTCTGTCCAGTCGATGGCTCGCTCGAGTGGCAAATGTTTGTACTTAAGTTTTGGAAAGCACGAGGTCTTACGATCGGCTCCGTTCGTGCCCGAACGGCCGCCATTGCTCTGGTTGTTGTGAATAAACAAACGCCAGTTGTGGAACCATTGCAAGAAAGAAGAGATGTAGGAACGAATTCGCTGGTGAAAAACCGGGGATATCTGGCCTTTGGCCAGATAAATACCTTTCCCCGAGGATGTAATACTTTACTACTTGATTTCAACCTGATCTTTCCTTATACCTCTGGTTTATTAAGAGAAAAGTTAATTGTAGCCATGGAAGGTTGTTATTCTATTGATCGATTCCATCGTGAAATATTAAGTTCATTTATTCCTAGTCGTGCTTTGAGTATGCTGATGCATAATTTTTTCTATTGAGTTCAGAGATTCGAAGAGTCTTTAAATGATTATGCAACTGATATCAAGTCTTATGCTAGAGTTTTTTCTGTACAATTAAGTGAACAACAAATTGTGGCTTCTATATTGGAAGGGATTAATCCAGAAAGCAGGTCATACTTGACAACATACAGTATTCCCATAAATTTCTCTGATTTAAACAGATTTGAGTTGAACTCTGGTATTATCAAGCACTCCGATTCCCTGAGAGTTGCCAATGTTCCTCCACCTAATTTTAATTTTAATCAATCTCAGGATTATGGAAATCCTATCCGTTATGATAGCTCGCAAGGCCCTCGTTTCCAAAATAGAAATTCCTTCGATTCGAGTAATCGCACATCGAATAACAGGAGAAGATGTGATACTTGTGGATCATTTCAACATATTGCTAAATGATGTACGAGAAGACCTAAACATAACCAATGACTAATTCGTAAGGAGACTTCTTCGGATTGTCATGCATCAAATAGTTCTAAAATAAATTCTATGGAGGTAACTAATTATTTTGATGATGCCAGAAGTCTTAAACCTAAAGTGAGGTTATGTAGTCGCATTTCTGAAGTTTCTAAACATTGTTCCCCATTTATTGATATTTTGGTAAATAACGAACCTGTTACTGATCGATTCGGGTAGTGTGAAATCATTTTTAAGCAAAAACTGGTTTGAAAATATGAGGTCAGTATGCAAATTTGGAAAACTTATTAAAGAACCGAATAATTTTGTGTCAGCGAACAGTTCTAGTCTTGAAGTTTTAGGATTGGTAAACTTAAAGATCCGCATTTTAGATTTCACTTGGAGATATGATTTTTGGGTTGCAAATAATTTATCTTGCGATGCTATTATGGGTGCTGATTTTTTGTCTCATGTTGGGTTGTTACTAGACCTTAGAATCAGGTCATGTTGGTTTCGTTTTAAGCCTAATTTAAAATTAAACTTCAAGCCTTGTCTTAGTTTTTCCAGAGTGAATTCCTCCAAAGTTATATCTAGTTCTGACACCATTGAGGAGCTTAATTTTGAAAATCGAAAACCTGAACAAGCTGATAAACTTCGTGAACTGTGTTCATCCTTCCCTGAGGTTTTGACGAATAAGTTAGGGGTGACCAATCTATTGGAATACAAGATTGATGTTTCTGATAATATTCCAGTCAGTTCGCCACCGTATAGACTAGCCCCTCCCAAGATGAAAATCTTGAAAGAGATAATCGACGAGATGTTAGATGAAGGGATCATTAGTAAGTCTACTTCCTCGTATTCGTCACCTATATCCTTGGTGCCCAAATCTGACTGTAAATTTCTCCCGGTAGTTGATTATCGAGCTCTTAATAAAAAGGTTATTCAGCAGTCCATCCCGCTTCCTGATCTGAGATCTTGCTTTGCATGGTTTAGGGGTGCTAACTGGTATACGATTTTAGATCTGAATCGTGCGTACTTTCAGATTCCATTAACTGAGGATTCTAAACATCAAACAGCCTTCTCCACTGACTGGAATCTCTTTCATTTTAACCGTTTACCGTTTGGGATCTCCACGGGTGCAGCCATCCTAAGCCGATTGCTAGATATGGTATTTGATGGAATCAAGTTCAAGTTTGTGTATCATTATCTAGATGACGTAGTCATATTCAGTGAGAACTTTGATGATCATCTGGAACATATTAGTGAGGTTATGTCTCGTCTAAAGAAAGCTGGTCTTACCGTAAAACCATCTAAAGTTTCCTTTGCTAAACCTAAGATTTCATTTTTGGGACATATCGTAACATCGTCTGGAATTTCTGTGGATCATTCGAGAACTCAAGCGATTCGTGACTTTAAGCCCCCCAAGAATGTTAAAGGTGTCAAGGTTCATCGGTATGATGAACTATTTCCGTAAGTTCATTAACAATTTCGCTCAACGTGCTGCTCCTATAAATATGTTGAGGAAGAAGGGAGTTGATTTTGTTTGGGGTCCTTCGCAAGAAGCAGCATTTGAAGATTTGAAATTAGCTTTGATAAATGCACCTATTTTGCCCATCCCTGATTTCTCCAAAACCTTTATTGTGCAAACCGATGCCTCCAATAGTGCTGTTGGTGCAGTGTTACTACAAGACCATGGAAAAGGTAGATTACCTATTGCATACACTTCCCGCACCCTGAATGATGCAGAAAGAAATTACTCTGTTTATGAACTCGAAGGTTTGGCCGTCATGGATGCTCTTGAAAAGTTCAAGTTGTATATCGAACATGTACCCTTCGAGTTAGAGACCGATAACCAAGCCTTGAGTTGGGTTCTTGGCAGACCTAGGAAAACTGGTCGAATAGCTCGTTGGGCCACTCGAATTTCTTCCTTTAAGTTCTCTGTACGTCACATCCGAGGGAGTGAAAATGCCATCGCTGATTGTTTAAGTCGGATGTATAGTGACACTAATGTTGAGGTTGAGGAAAATGTGAAGTGTAACGCAATTTTGGAACATAACATGTCAAACGTAATTCTGTCTAACTGTCCCATGTTGTTTCGGGATGTATCTGAATATCAAAAGGAAGATCCAGTTCTAAGTGAGATTATAAGAAAATTAGAGGTTGGTGAAGTTGTAAAACCATATTCCTTAAGGAATGGAATCTTGTGTTGTTTAGCCCGTTCTGATAGAACACCTAAGATTGTTCTTCCCACTGTTTTAGTAGGCGAGATCTTTAAATACTTTCATGAGTCTCCTATCGGTGGACATTTAGGAGTATATAAGACCAGATTAAAAGTGAGGCAAAACTTTATCTGGAAGGGTATGGATGGTGACATCAGAAGACTGGTAAATAATTGTACGACATGTAAATTGGCTAAACCATCTCCTAACACTAAGGTTGGAATGTTAACCTCTCAACTTTCCAATAAACCCATGGAAAGATTGTTCGTGGATTTTGTCGGCCCGATGCCGCTGTCGAAGCTGGGTAACCGTTTTGTACTGGTTTGTACGGATGGCTTCAGTCGTTTTAACTGGTTGTTCCCAACTCGTTCAGCTACCACTGAAACGGTAATTAAATGTCTTAACCAAATTTTTGCTGTTTTTAGCCCCTGCCAATTTCTGGTGTCAGATAACGCGAAATGCTTTACATCACATGTTTTCCGCAATTTTTGTTTCGAGTTATCCATTTCCCATGTGACATCTTCTATCTATTATCCTAAAGGATCGTATGCTGAGAGGGTGAACCGAAACCTTCGAGCATCGTACCACCCCTTTCAATTTAATGTTCTCCTTCGTCCCAAATTCCCCTATATCTAATTTGTGGACTATTAATCAATTGTTGCCTGATAAAGTCATGAATGGGAACGTACGTTCTGTTTGGAAAAAGGCCAAAAAATATATGAAGGTGGCACACGAGAAACTACAGCAGAGGTATAATAAAGGACGTAAAACTACGTCACTTCAGATTGGGGACATGGTTTTTGTCAAGAATTTTTCTGTTAAGGAAGTTGGTTCTAGAGAATCTGGCAAGCTAGTCACAAGATTCCGTGGCCCTTGTGAAATTATAAGTTTTATCACTCCGGTGACATTACTTGTAAAGGACCCTCAGAAAAAGAAAATATTTAGGGTGCATATGTCTCATGTTAAGAGAGGTTGTAATGTTTCAAATTAATGATTATAAAGTTGTATTTTAAATTTATAAAAGCAAGGAATCTCAAAAATTTGATGGGGAAACCTTAGTTAATATTTTTTTAACCTAACCCCGTGGCACTACAGCCCTTGAAGGGCCTAGGCCTACCAAGCGACCGCTGCCCAGCCAATTGGCCTGCAGATTTTGGGGTGATGCGTGGTCAGCGCGTCGGGTCCCCTCGGCCGTTAATCTTGGTTTTCGTGACCGGGGCACTGTCTCACTGTCAGACAGCTACTCAATTGTCCTCACGAGGCTGAGTGCACCCCGTTCCAACCCTCACGTCAGTTTTAAAATCCCTGACGGAGCCGGGGATCGAACCCGGGGCCTCCGGGTGAGAGGCAGGCGCGCTACCCCAACACTACGGGGCCGGCTTAGTTAATATTAGTTATGTATATTCTGTTAGCCAAAATTTTTCCTAAAACATGTTTAACTATGGACTTGTCGTAACTGATGTTAATCAAAAAGTGTGATGAAGAAAGAAATGGACCATTGCTGTCGGAGTACGGTTTGATTTCAGATCAAATGTTGGTGATATCGTCATCCTGTTTGAAGAGCGTTGTGACAGTCGCGAATGTCCAGGGCCCGGACGTCGTGATGCTAAGCCGTGACCTCAGCACTAAGAATGACCGAGTCTCCTCCACCCTATGAAGACTCATTTCTGAATTTTATTGTATCAAAAAAAGATTGTACAACTGCCAAGTAAGAGTTGGAATTTTACGCATGTTGGTGGTTTTCAGATGCATGAAAAAACTTGGGTGTATCTAATCATGGAACGATCAGTTTGGTGTACAAGGTGTTGTTATGTGAGATCTGATGTATGTTTTCAGGTCATATTTTCTCGGTGTATCTTCTACCCCCAATCATAAACTTGTGAACAATTGTTGTCTATTGTCCAGCATTGTGTGGGGGAGAGATGACCCGTTCATAAATATTAACGTGCATTCCAGTCGTTTCCGCGGGCGGCTGCAGTTGCAAAAACTCGATCTTCACGGTATCTATTGGTGACAGTCCAAACTAGTGAGCCAGCAAACTTCAGCTTGTTCCTGTCCAGTCGAAGGCTCGCTCGAGTGGCAAATGTTTGTACTTAAGTTTTGGAAAGCACGAGGTCTTACGATCGGATCCGTTCGTGCCCGAACGGCCGCCATTGCTCTGGTTGTTGAGAATAAACAAACGCCAGTTGTGGAACCATTGCAAGAAAGAAGAGATGTAGGAACGAATTCGCTGGTGAAAAACCGGGGATATCTGGCCTTTGGCCAGATAAATACCTTTCCCCGAGGATGTAATACTTTACTACTTGATTTCAACTTATCGTCCTCTACTTGGAAAACTGCATCATCGCTTTAAATATGGAAATATAAAAGGAATAGGTAAATTGTGAAATCTGGCTACAGAAGTACATCTCTAAGAAGGCTTGAGCTGCTGAATTATTATCTTGGCACCTTTTGCTTGCCTTGTCGTAGAAGGTCACTAGGTTTGTAGACCTGAGTAGGTATGAAAGAAATAGTGCCAATGACTTAATTATTATTTGATGTAATATACATATATATATATATATATATATATATATATATATATATATATATATATATTGGGGATAGTGTTTTCCCGTTTTATATCTGACGTGCCGACCTGTGTAATGTTCAGATCTCATTTTGTTTTTGAGCGAGGATTTTATTAACCTTAAATTATTTTGGTAATTTTTTAAATTTCTTCCTTCCTCGTCTCGTTAGTGTGGTCTCTTAAAGACTCTGTTTAATATATCACCACTTGATATGTATTGTATTATTCCCCGGTCCGTTGCCTGGATACTCTTCGGGATTGTTTACCGTTCTTGTTTTTCTCGGAAACAATGTAATTAATTTTTCATGTCGACTTTATGTCAGTCATATTGAATTTTCATGCAGTACGCACGTACCTTACCTTTGCTCCTGAGTAACTAAAATATTTCAAGACTTATCTTATTAATTTACAAGAGATATCTTCTTGGTAGTTTGAGCTTGTCATTCTTCGAACCTATACGATAATATTGTATTATTTTCGGAATCTAATTCTACTGATGTAGAGTATAATTGGTTCTCGTATAATTGAACTTCTTCATTGAAATTAGGTAATTAATTTACGTCTCCTTCCCAATTTTGTTGGTTAGTTGCTTCTTGATAATTAATTTAATTGTTCTATTTATTACTATTTATGTTACATCATTTATTTAACATTCATGTAAAGTTGTTCTTTTCTTTAATTATATTTATTGTTATGAATTGTGTTTCGTGTTTTCTTCAAGTTTAGATTTAGTGCTCTTCTCTCAATTTAAATGCAACCTGGGTATGGTAATTTGTCCAGCCGTTCCACACACATACCCTAGTTACTCTCTGTTATTAATTATTTTTAAATTTCTTGTAGGGTTATTTTTTGCTTATCTGTTAGTGTTTCTTAATGTAACTTGTGGGTACAGTTTAGGTAAGGTAAATAAGTTGTGAGGTAGTTTATTTATTTCCTTTATCGACAGAGTTACTTATGATTCTAGACGGGAGTGATTTAAGATGTTTTTTGTCAAGCCAACACAGAAGTCAACAAGACAGTAATGACTAACTGTTCTGAACTATGCTAGCAGGAAAGGATCAAACAAGCCACATGTGAGCGCTCAAGGGTGCCAAGTGCCTTAATCCAATTTATGTGCCTTGTGCAGTTGCTCTACTAAATGTAGATTCAGTGGACACCCCATAGAACCACGTTCTACCAGGACCAATGGAAGATAAAAACTTTAGCGAATAAAAATACACATGCGGGTAACACTAAATAGAGGCAAAATATTAAATTTCATAAACCAACAAACTATGAGAAAATGTATTTGAACTTTAATGTTATGTTTTAAGGAACGTTAAGCTTCTATACCCAGGATCGTGGGTTCAAACCCGGCCGAAGTCGTCTGATTACTTAAGAGCGTTAAAAATCCCTCAGTTATGACTTCTTTTGGAGGGGAAGTAAAGCCGGCAGGACCATGTCAGATTCATGGCATGTAAACGAGCCTTCCACTAACAACAATTGTGAAGCTAAATTTGTAGGTTAGATATTAATGCTATATTAAGTTCCAACGTTTAGGGAGCGTGATGGCGCAGTGGCTTAGCTGCTCGTCTTTCACCCGGACGGCCGGGGTTCGAATCCCGGTGACAGCGGGGTGGAATTTTCATCTGAAAAATCCGTGGTGTCAGGAAGGGCATCCGGCCTTAAATCCCCGGCCAAAACCAAAATGAGCATGGTTGGCTCCGGCGACCCCAATTAATTGGGAAAAGCCGAAGAAAGGTAGGTTAGGGTTATTAAGTTCCAACGTTCGTCGCCAGGTGCCGGTTGCGGTGGCACCTAGTAGCCAAGTTCACAGCTAGGTGTCGTTGACAGTAACATTTGGTAGCAAAAGTAGGAACTACTTGAAATTGATCGTCTGCAGTCCTTACCTGAATTACAGATAACACACACTAATACAGCCATCATAATTAACATCGGTTATCAGACAGATTCTACACACACCCCAAGTACACGGGGCTACATGATCGCATTGTCGCAGCCCCTAAACTGAGGAACCAACATTTCATGTAAAATTTTAATGAATTTACATATCAATCTCTGAATATTCAATAGCTTGAGAAGGCTTTTAAGAATGGCAAGTGTGAAAGTGGAGCAAGAGATGCTTCAGGGAATATGAAGAGGGTTGTGTTTCACTTCAATAAGTTCCCATGGAAGACCACTCCTATAGCAGGGGTCATTGACAGTCTGCAAACCTGTGCCCTAATTTAGATGTAGAACACACACCCGGTCACTGACCTTGATTTCACCAACAAATGGATGTTCCAGTTATCTGCAATAGAAATCAACCAGGAAGGTCCCCTCTGGGCATAGGTCAGTGCTCTGTGTTATCAACACAAAGGAGTTTAGGGAGAAAAGAACAGCCCAGTACACAGAGAAATTGAAGTTCAAACAAGGCATGATCAAGAAATGAAACCCAAATATACTTTAATAATCGCTTAAACCATATAATCTTTATTTCCAATATTGACTTGTGGTTGATGACCTTAATGCCAGGCTGTTTAAACATAGATCATAGAAAATTATTATTTTCGATACACCGCCGCAGTCTAGTGCGCCAAGACATTAAATAATAATATCGTATGGCCTCGGATGCCGGGTGCAAGCTTTGTTATTTGACACCCAGAGGGTAGCTTGCATGTCGAATTTCGTTGGAGGTTAGATGTTAGATATCTAACAAGGGGACCCTACGGCAATCGGATTTCTGTAATTTTTCCCGCTTCGGGTAGGCCTACTTACAGTTCAGACCTCGAACAATAATTTTCCAAAGCCATTCAATGCCATATTCATAAATTTTCGAGAAAATCGACTTCGAAGTTTTCCGAAATCAAGGAAAACCACCTATAGGGTGGCTGAGGTAGTTCTGCCTCAAAAGACTGAGTAGACCACATCCCAGTCTTCAGACCAAAATTAAATTTGTTGGCAGAGCCGGAATCGAACCCAGACCTCCGAGGGACAGCCAAGAATGCTAGTCACTACTCATTCATAAAAGCAAGCAGTTTATGTCTAGTATTCTGGCCCGAGCAAGTTTCAATCAACCTGAATTTAGATACGGTCCCTTTTCTGTTCTCAATACTCGTAACTTTCGAGGTAAGAAATATTCACTTTTTTTCCACCTGTAGTGTACTGTATGCTATCAAGAAGTAGAAGATTTCAATGTTCCGACCCTTGAAACTAGTTACCAACGCCAATCCAGTAAGAGTCTGGTGAGAAATCGTGGAAGAATCCACTCGTGACTCGTGATAATTCACATTCGAACCACTCGACTAGAGACTCCCTGAGTTAACACGCACAGCTAAAGAGTGGAGATCAAGGCCGCAACATTTGGCAGAAACTCTCGCTCTCCTACACACTTTTTTGTGCCAAGTTTAATAGATATAGTAAGTAGTCCTTCCGGCTTAAAATTCGTAGACTTGGAAATAAAGTCGAATCACCCCATCGCAAAATTAACACACCCCCTAACTAAACTGTGGGTGGATAATAAGTCGCTGTAGCCAAACCGCCCAACAAGATAAGCAGTGTTAACCGGCGTCGCCCATCCACAAGGTGCCAGAGACCAGTATTATTTCCAGAAACTTTCGCCAAGCGGGGGTGGATCCACTGTCCAGGGGCACTATAGTATTGACACCCCTGCAAAACAACTGTTATCCAGAATATTAGACCAACATTATTATATATGCAATTCTTCTAACCTGCAGTAAACGTCGAAGAACAAGACAACGATAATTTAATTGCATTCCTATTCATAAATCCTATACAATAGAATTAATACTTTCTGACATTCTTTAGATGTTAATTCAAATATCAATTCGGTGGCGTTGTTTGTAGCATGCTGAACTCCTATGCCCAAGATCGCGGGTTCAACCCCGGCCGAAGTCGTCGGATTATTTAAGAGCGTTAAAAATCCCTCGCCTTCCTTCGGAGGGGAAGTAAAGCCGGCGGTCCCATGTCATAGTTTTATGGCATGTTAAAGAAACCTTCCACTAATTACACCTGTGTGAAGCTAAATTATAGGTTAAGTTTGAACAACGCTCTTAGGTTCCAATGTTCGTCGCCAGGAGCTGACTGCGGTGGCGTCTAGTAACCAAGTTCTGAACTAGTAGTCGTTCACGGTGGCGTTTGGCGGCAAAAGTAGGAACTACTTCAAAATTCTATGTCTGTAGTCCTTACTTGAATTAAAAACAGATAACACACACTAATACAGCCATCACAATTAACACCGGTTATCAGACAGATTCTACACACAGCCAAAGTACACGGGGCTACATGACCGCGTTGTCGCAGCCCCTAAACTGAGGAACCAACCATCAAATATCTAAGTTTCTCTTAAAATGTATTTATTGAGGAGGCGCACCTGCATGAAGACCGCTAGGACTCGCGTGGGTTTTTTTTGCCATTATTTGTTATATTTACACTCACCATAAACCATTATGAATGCACTTTTTATTGAAAAATATCAACTAAACGATAATTGACAAACATGGGTACATTCTTAACTCAATGAGAAACCATGCAGACAATACTCCCATCACGTGACTGTGCAGAGGTTTCGATTAGAGCGTGTGTGTATTTGTAATTCAAGTGAGGATTGGGGAGGAGACCGTGGACTTAAATCAGGTACCACCTCAGTATTTGCCTGGAGTAGGGAAACCATGGTAAACCACTTTCAGGACGACTGAGGTAGGAATCGAACCCACTTGTTCTCAGTGTTGCCTCACGAGGCTGAATATACCCCATTCCAGTCCTCAGACCAGAATTAAATTACTTGGCAGAACCGGGAACCGAACCCGGACCTCCGAGACGATAGCCTGATTTTCTTGAGCCGTCAGTTTTCTTCCTCGGTTCACTTTTGGTGCTACTCCGTTCAACAATACACACAAGAAACGAGAACAATAATGACAGGTGCGAGGGGAAAAAAGTTTCCATGCCTACAATTGCATAAAACTATCACTGTTCAACTTATTGTTGGAGAGAAATGTATCAAAACGAATCCACTTGAAATGAGGTGAACAATTCTCACTTACTTCACTTAATTCCTGCCGCTCCTTCCGGAGCATAGGGCCTTGGCGAAATTTCTCCACGCAGTACGGTTCCTGGCCATTCTCTTCACTTGACTCCAGTTCTTGTCCACCTCTGCAATTTCATTTTCGATCGTCCTCCTCCAGGTCTTCTTAGGTCGACCTCGCTTCCTGGCGCCTTGCGGATTCCAGTCTCTCAGTAGCTCCGTCCGGCTTCCTTCGTGTGTGACCAATCCAGCGCCCTTTCCTCTCCTTGATCTGGATGCTAATCGGTTGTTGATTGGTGATGGTCCAAAGATCTTCATTTGAGATTATGTCCGGCCACCTCACATTCATGATGCGACGCAGACATCTGTTAATGAACACCTGTAGCTGGTTGTAGATCGGTTTTGTGACTTTCCATGTTTCACAGCCGTAGAGAAGAATCGACTTTACGTTGCTATTGAAAAGGCGGAGCTTGGTCTTCCTGGAAATGTTTCTATTTCTCCAGATGGGGTAGAGCTGGACAAAGGCACCATTTGCCTTCCTGATACGGCTTCGAACATCTTCCTCTGCTCCCCCATCATTTGTGACTATACTTCCAAGGTAGAGGAAGGACTCAACTCGCTCAATGTCCTTTCCGTTGACTGTCAAACTAGTCGTGATGTCAGAATTCATCCTCATCTCTTTGGTCTTGTTGGTGTTGATCATCAGTCCTGCATGTTCTGCTTCTTTCTGCAACCTCCCCAGCTTATCTTCTATGTCTCGGTACCGTTGTGCCATAAGACAAATGTCGTCTGCGAAATCCAGATCTTCAAGCCTGTCATGTATACCCCATTGAATACCTTCCGTCCTCCCATTACCTTCTTCATCACACTATCCAGGGCCAACAGGAACAGAGTGGGGGAAAGGACACACCCCTGTCTCACTCCGGGACTGACCTTTATCTTTTCTGTTAATTTGTCTTCGTGAAGAACCTGGCACTCATACCCTTCGTACATCTCTTCCATGATTCTGATGATCTTTGTTGGAATTTTATATTCCTCGAGGGTCTTCCACATGATTCTTTGATTTACGGAGTCTAAGGCTTTCTCGAAGTCAACAAATGTGAGGTAAAGGGTATTCCGCCGCTCCACACTCTGCTCCAGGATGATTCGGAGGGTGTTGATGAGATCCACACAGCTGCGATGTTGTCGAAATCCAGCCTGTTCCTTCCGAAGCCTTTTTTCTACAATTCTCAACCGCGTGAAAAATAAACTCATCGTGCCACACTTCTTCTTACCGGCAAATTTTTACCCCACGCGAGTCCTCGATTGTGAAGAACGCATCAAAATGCACTGAAGAAAATGGAAATTGCAACACCATGAAGGCATTGGTCGTTTGTGTTGATTTTCAAGATATGGAACGATGCCATGTAGGTATGTAAACGATCAAAGTTCCAGACCCATTGGATTGTTGCTACAGGTCTCCCCACGTGATTGGTCGCGGAGGAATCAACTCCAGTATACGGACTCGGGTGTAGCATAGTTGACTTGCAGTCTGTGCAGTGAAGTGTACCCCGTCAAACATGCCTCGACGACAGAGAAGATGACGCTATCAACAACTGTCACCGTTTGAGAGGGCTCGGATAACTGGGCTGTGTGAGGCTGGATTATCGCTAAGGACTGTCGCTGAACGTGTTGGCCGACAGGCATCTACGGTACAACGTGTATGGCAGCAGTGGTCAAATGAAGGTACCCACACTCGTAGACCTCGCACAGGCCCAGAGCGACAGACAACTGTGAGAGAGGATCGACGCATCATTCGGATGGCCGGGTGGAACCCCATGCAACAGCAGCGCAAATTCGAGCAGCTGTGGCACCCCACGTTACACAACAAACAGTTGGTAATCAACTGCGTGCAGCTGGCTTACGATCCCGTGTCCCTGCAGAATGTGTTCCATTGACCCCACAACAGCGACTGTAAGGCTGGCCTGGCGTCGTCTTTAGTGATGAATCGCGCTTGTCTTGCCCGCAGTGATCGCCGGAATCGTGTGCGCCGACGTACCGGGGAGAGGGGCCCGCCCAGACCGTATTGTCGAGAGGCACACAGGGTCAACACCAAGAATTATGGTCTGAGGGGCTATTGGCTTTAATGTGAAATCACAATTAGTGCTTGTTGAGGGCACTATGACTGCTCGACAGTACGTTGATAGGGTACTCAATCCAGTGGTTGTCCCTATGATGGCGAACATTGCTAATGGGATGTTTCAGCAGGACAATGCCCGGATTCACACTGCACGCATTTCCAGAGAAGCTCTCCACGACATCACAACCTTAGAATCGCCCGCCAGATCCCCGGACCTCAGTCCTATTGAGCATGTGTGGGACATGATGGGTCGACAACTGGCCAACCGTCCTCAGCCACCCACAACTCTGGAACAACTGACCCGTGCAGTGCAGCAAGCATTCATTAATGTATTGCAGCTCGTGGTGGGCACATCTTGTATTGATTGTTGTCCAAACTTGCGGTCAGAGGGACCTGAAAGTGTAATCATCGAATCACAATCCTGCATGTTCAATTGCAGCAATGTAGCACGACTCCTTCTGGGTGTTGCAATTTATATTTTCTTCAGTGTATGCACTACCAGAAAATATGTTTCTCCCGTCGACAGTTAGCCAAAGCTTAACAATGAAGTCTTGTGAAATTAAATTATCTTAAAAGCTACTTAAACAACCAAAAACTGATTGTAGAATATGCAATAGGACGTAACATTTGCCATAAAAAATTATCAACCTGAGAATCTTTAACCAGCTGAACTAACTGCAGTCTTCTGGGGCAGCAATCTTACGGGAAGTAGCCTATCTGTCGGTAGAACAAGCCAACTGAAATCCATCGTGCTGGCCAACCTAAAGAGAATCTCGATTCACTAAGCCGATACCTGCAGTAAGCTATGGCGAAGAGCGTGTCTGTGTGTTCAGAACATACCGTGCCTATACCGGGCGGTCCATCCGCTCCTTGCGATCAAGTTTTATGCAACCCATCACGTTATTACTATTCAAATAAGAAGAACATCGGCCCCTCTACCTAATACGGGATATTATGTATTTACGGGCTAGTGGACAACAGGGATCGTGGAGTCACTATTAATTATTTATTGGTACCGCGAGAAAACACACAAAACGAGCACAGATACGAAGAACATGGACGTTACAGGAACTGATCACTTCTAACCAAGCCTGTCAATAGAGAAATTGGTATGGGCGGGGTCGGAGATTGTGGACAGGGCCCGAGGGACCCGAACGTCTGTATTTTTTTCTTCATCACCAATTGCCTGGTATGTAGCAAAGTTGCATACTTAATAGTTTCCAAACACTGATTTTGTTATTTGTCTATAACTGTATGGCACAGCAGCTGATAACTTAAATGTTAGTGGAATTATTTTTAGGCTCATCAATCCACACCTCCGGGAAAAAGCTTACTACGGCATGGTGTAAGATGTCCTTAAGACGATAAATTCATCACTTGACCTGTTGGATTGATATTAAAATGAAAAATTTCACCATGTAAGTTAACTTTTAGGCCTACACAACAACTCATATGTTAGGCTTAATTATTTGCAGAAATCATGCCATATGAAAATTATTCATCAGACCAATATCCTTGGGGAAATCAATATCTGCTACCCTTTCTTTTACCTTCAAAAAAATAGAGAAATAAAATAAATATCTTAAACAAGAAATTCCATATCTGCTTCCGACTCGATATTTAAAACAAAGATGTCCGACCTGGAGACCTCTACATATTTACTCAACATTTAAGATAACCACTATACATGTATCTGAAAAGTGAACACGCGTTCAAATGGAAATAATACTTTCAGACAACTTTGCGCAATATCGTCAATTATAATTATTATAATTTAATATAATCACGTTATTTGCACAGGCGGATGAACACAGTAAAGCGTCCATTACGAACCGCACACCCATGCCAGGAGCACGTGGTAGTTCAGTTTGATAATGCAACCTTTCAGTCTGGCCGACAGAATAAATGTTGCCAATATAGGCCTATAGGCTATTCACAATTACTGGGGGGAAAAAAACTGAAAAAAATTACATGTGATTAAAACATTATATATTTGTTATGGACTACAGGTTATAAATTGAAAGTTGTTAACTCTAGCTGTCAAAAAAGTGCAAAGTTACAGTAAACTTACTATAACCGGGGAAGGGGGGGGGGGGGGTGGAGGGGGGGGGGGGGGTCGGCGGCGGCGGCGCAAAAAAATCTGAGCGACTGTTGCACTGAAAAGTGACGAGCGCGCTGTAACAGAAAAGCAATGAAGGAAGATTGTAGTTTTACGTGACCGTTAATCGCGAGAATATAAGCCACGGGACATCCTGTTTACGTGGAATCCGAACCACAGGACATGGCATTTCACTTTGAAAATCTCACATGCATTGACCGGGAATCAAACCCGGTCCACCGTGGTGAGAGACCAACAGCTTGACCGCTGCGTCACCACGCGCACCAAAAACAGAAAAGCGTCCATTGGCTGTAGTTGACGATCGAGTATGTGGCATATTCACTCCATAGGAAAGGTGCTAATACTAATAATAATAATAATGAAATGAAAATCCACAGCCTGCTTCCAGTCTCCGACCGGGTCAGGAATGGAATGAATGAAGCCCCCATCTTGCGGCGAGGATATGAACTGTGCCGGCTGCCGAGGCCTGACGCACTCCTCTGGGGCAATGATTAAATGAATGACAGATGAAATGAAATGATAGTGGAGAGTGTCGCTGGAATGAAAATTTTGACAGGGAAAACCGGAGTACCCGGAGAAAAACCTGTCTGCCTCCGTTTTGTCCAGCACAGATCTCACATGGAGTGACCGGGATTTGAACCACGGACCCAGCGGTGAGAGGCCGGCGTGCTGCCGCCTAAGCCACGGAGGCTTAATAATAATAATAATAATAATAATAATAATAATAATAATAATAGTAGCCAGCATCAACTCTCTACACTGGGACATGGCAAACTGTGAGAAACAATGGTAATGCAATTATTTATAGACTATGAATATACATTTTTAATAAAGCCTGTACGTTTCCAAGGTCCGAGACTTGCCCAAGTTCGCAAGAAAACTTCGAAAACTTTCTAAAGTAAATGGAGACTTATCTGACATGTAGCAGAGTTTCAGATTATACAGAAGGGCATTGAAGACCAACAGAATCACAATTGAGGAAGTACAGAGGGTGATAAATAAACTGCACTGTAACAAAGCGGCAGGGGAGATGAAATTCGGGGCAGATGACCTCGCTGTTCCTCCCCTTAGAAACAATAACTAATAGAAATGGTGAAGTACAGTAGGAAAGCAAGGGTTAAATGGTTGCATAGGATAATCAAATTAGTATGGGATTTAGGAAAGATACATTCTGACTGAGTGACTCGATAAAAGCAGTAATCGCCATATAAGCACAGGAAAGATTACAACAATAAGCCATTGTTTGATAATTGTCCCGGGCATAGTAGATAGGAAAGGAAAGTTCGATCATTGGCCGAGAGTAAGATGCATTAAAACCAAAGTTGCTTTAAACCACAACGAGGATGTCAGGATCACATTTTTAGTACGCGCCAAGTTATTGAGAAATGCTACGAGAGGATAGAGACAGTTGTGTTTGTGTTTTGTAGATCTGGAGAAGGAGTACGATCGAGTGCCCAGGGAGAAGATGCTGAGCAACCTGAGGGATTATGGTACCCAGGGAATGCTGCTACAGGCAATCAAAGAACTTACGTTGATAATCAGGCTTCAATGAGAGGTGGTGGTAGGACGAGTTTATGGTTCAAGGTTGTTACAGGAGTGAGGCAAGGCCGTAACTCCTCGCCACTATTGTTTATTTTATATATGAGGTGGTCAGTTTCAAAACGGCCTATGTCCACCTTAGGTCGAAATTTATTTTTTTGTTTCAGTGCATTCCTTAAGCTTCCCTATACATAATACTACCATCTCTTTGGATCAAAACGTCCAAGAAACCACCTAAAAAGCTGTTTAAATACAGCTATTGGAATCAAATCGGCTCTTGTCCATAGCAATATGGCTGCCTTATAATACATCCATTTTGAGATCAAAATGGCTCATCTTCCCGTATGACATTAAAAACGTCCAGCCTCTTAGGTTTCAAAATGTTGCCTAGAGACCAAGGAGAAAGAGCACATTTTGATATAAATTTCATTGGCTTCTCCTAGTATAAGGGAAAATTTCAAAGTGACAGGCCTGATGATCATCTACAACGACAATATCTTACTTTCTAACGGTAGGTTATGTTTGTACACATGTTTGAAAGTTGATCAGCAGTATGCTCTGTATTACCAGTAATTGACGCTGATGACTGTCAAAGCTAGCATGTGGGGAAATGCTGCATTGCCACTGAGACAGGTCATAACTCATAACATTCCAAGAGACTTGCAGGAGGACACAAATACTGGGGAAGTTAGCCCCCTGCCTGGCAGTATAATGACAGTGACGAGTCAAGGCACAGTAGAACACTGTGTCATACCATGTGCTCGCTGCTGTGTCTGCATACTTGTAACACTGCTCGCTGTTGCCATGGATACCATTACCCCTCTCGTATCAACTCCTCACCTCACCCTTCAAGCGTATGACAGCCTTCACCGTTCACCTTTGGTAAATCAGAGTATAGCACTTTTCTTTCGATTAAGATCTTCAAATAGAAACCTTTTGAATCCAATATTTGTTGGAATCTTTGATTGATAGTGCGTAGAAGGTATAGTATGAGGCAATACAGTTGCAATACTTGAACTTCGTGATATTGACACAATATATTGGAACTTCATTATGGTGATCGGTGGGAGGTAAATCCTGATTTGCAGTTCTACAGTGCTGTAATTAATCAGGACACAAATGATAAAATGTCAGAGGATGAGTTGGAGGGACGTATGATGGAGGATGCTGATGAGTTGTAAGGATTGGAAACTCACTTTCTAAGTGTTAAACAAGTATTATCAAATTTAGCCTGAACTATTCTGCGAGTACCATACAAACCTGATATACGTCAATTTTGCATGCTAATTCATTACTAAAAGCTGTTTTCAGTACTAACCTATATCCTTCGATTTAATGTTCAGCTCAAGTTTTACTTTTAGTGCCAACGTATTACTTACTAACCATGCTGAATAGTTTTAGTGCAATTACGTTTCTATCTTCATTTTAGAATCAAAAGGTCTCTTGTCCAATGCATTTGTTTTCAAAATGTCTCTTGTTCATCCTTTAGTTTCAAAATAGCCATTGTCCAAAATAATTTCTCACATTAGAGCAAAACTGATGAGTCTGTACAGACAATATTGATATAAAATGATATCTGATGATACAAAGCATATCAAGAAAGTATTTCCAAGGGGTCTGGTAGATATTTTAGGACTGAAAATGTTTTCCGTTATTTACCACAAATTTAGGAAGGTGGACATAGGCCGTTTTGAAACTGACCACCTCATATGGACCATTTGTTGAAGGGCATAAACTAGCTGGGTGGAATTCGTTGTTTGTTGATTCTTCAGGGGCTTTGCAACATCGTGGTCATGTAATCCCGTGTACTTGGGTGTGTGTAGAAGTTTTCTAATAACCTTTGCCGTGGCCTAAGATAGATACCATCCCGGCATTTGCCTGGAGTAGAAGTGAGAAACCACGGTAAACCACATCCAGGATGGCTGAATATGAATCTAACCCGCCTCCTCTCAGCTCACGAGGCTTAGTGTACCACATTCTAGCCCTCAGACCAGAATTAAATTTCTTGTCAGGGCCGGGAATCGAACCCGGGCCTCCACGGTGAAACACTCATCTCCCCAATGGAGTTGATTTAACATTAAATACCCCAATTAACACAAACCTACAGAATTTACTGCCTTTAAATACAGACCACAAGTGATTTTAACATAACTTCCCGACTTTGAATGGGCGCCAAGGTTGACCATATGGGTCTTCCAGAATAAAATAGAATAAAATACATCACTGTTGCCCCGACTATGAAACTCCTCCCCCAGGCGTAGGGCATTTGGCATGCGTTCGCTGATGTTACCAGGTTCATGCAAAATAGGAATTAACACACACATGAATTTAAAAGAAACAATCTATTGGCTGTACTATACATCAATATACATAATATACAACATGAGAAATACCCTTCAATACACTCGTGATAAATTTTGTACAGTACCTTGCCACTGAATTTAGGCTTTTAGAGCAGCAAACACTTACGGCCATATCAGACCCAGGCATAACAGCCACCTATGAATATACAATCTGTACAGTTCGTACACAAAATATCTACACACGTTAAGACTGGTTCACTCCACTTTCTTTCTTTCTTCTCGAACTGTTCGTTCACGTCTCCATTCTCGCATGACTTTTCGATGAAATGTTTACGACTGATTATCCTTTTAGGCGTGGTAAGTTATTACCGACAGCCCATGGTATGGATAGACCCATGAAATGCACGTAGCCTCCAATAGCCCGTAAAAGCTCAGTGGATTGCTAAAGATTAGTCACTGCTCGTTCGTATTACGATACCATGATCATGTAATAACGACACTAATTTGCAAGTAGACAACGGACTTTCGCTGTAAAAGCAAGAAGACGATTTCTGAACGCCAGACATGCCATTATATGCACTGGCGAACGGATACATAACCCCACTCTTTCTGCCAGAACTAACTCGTGCGTGGCCCGCTCCTAGCGGAACATCCGTGTCAACACATGAACATATGACAGTCGAAATTCACACTGACGTCACCCAAAATTTTTCCATGCGCCAGTTCATCCGAGTTCAAGCTATTAATAGCCTATAGAGCATCCAGCGTTTAGAAAAGACTGTGGGTCTTATGGGCTTTTACATTTAACGGAAATCCCCCCTACACTGGTTTTGTTGCCTCACCTTTTATCATGAAGGAACTCTGAACATATATATTTTTCGTCATAATAGCTTCCTACAATTATCTGCCAACTGATTACCTTCGTTATTGCGTACAAGTATCGCTTATATTACGTCTTAGTAATGTAAAAATTTTCGAGGTTAGCACGCTGGAAAGAAGAGCCTCGTCCTGTGCTGCATGCTTGCCCGGAGTGGAGCACGTGCTCAGTTCCGCCGACAACATAAGTTCTGAAGCACTATCCGTCATTGGTGTTACTGTTGTGTGTCTGTTTTATTATCTGTTCGATCGAATCATGGCTGCCGACAGTTGGGTTCCAACCCACTGTCTCCCGAATGCAAGCTCACAGCTGCGCGCCCCTAACCGCATGGCTAAGTCACTACAATATTACAAATATTAATCTAAACAAAACAACAGGAATAAAATTGAAAGAAACTAAATTACAGCCTAACTTATAACTAACGAGGTGATGATCAACAGTATTGCTGACATAAAAATTGTTAACATCGTCTGCATACATCCGAGAAGGAAGGAAGGGTTGTGCTCTAGACTTCTGTCAATCAGTAATGCGTCATATCACAACAAAATGAATGTCGTTATTGGTTCTCTTCGCATACAGTATCCTTAATACTCGTCCAATCCGTTAACACCTGCAAAACTGCTCCTTCCTGGGCGTGTTCTATTTCAGTTAGCTGCTGGGGTTGTGGTTGTCTCGGTAACTTATGAACGCGCAGTACTCGAAGCGGGTGAACATAACGTATGACGTCAGCGCTACCTCTGCCTAGAGTTAGCAACACTGTCGCCATAAGGCTCCACAGTCTTTTCTAAACGCTGGATGCTCTATAGGTATTCCCTGAACCTGCCACCACAAGTCGAATTACTGCCTGTCTTTTCCGAGTTTGTAACATTTCCAGCCCTTGAAAATACCAATACATGGTACCTTATAGTACAGCCACGAATCTAACATTTAACATTACTAGGTCGAAATAAAGCCATTGACCCCAAACCAAAATGAAATAATGCTTCTACTTAAAATAATACAGTCTTATATATCCGTATTCCCAAAACGTAATAAATCGCAAAACCCCGTATTTTATAATAGCAAATATCCAAAAACCTATAATTAATAAACAATGATCCTAGTTGGTCCGGACCATCCAAAGATGAATCCGTCCACAAAAACACACACAGGCACAATAAAAATCACCTCTGCAACCCCACGTTATCCCAATATAATAAGATTGGAATAAAATACCCCAAACTAACTGCACAAAGCAAAAACCCGAGGGTGAGCTACTGTAACTGAATAAATTCGGTTACAACGGTGACAGAAAAAATACTAGCCACTACGCAACGAGGGGGACTATGTGGGATTCAATTAGGTGGAAACCAGGTAAGCAATCTGGCCTATGCTGATGACCTGGTTGTAATGGCAGACTCCGTCAAAAGTTAACAAGCCAATATGTCAGAACTTGAAAAGAAATGAAAATAAGCATTTTTAAAAAAATCACAGTCAGTCTGAAAGACTAGACGTTGTATCATTTCAAATGACGCATGCTACAAATGCTACACATGTTAGAAAGGCGCAGGAGGGCTGCTCGCTTTACTCGAAGCCCCAGGACTCTTTCAACAGACTGCATTACCCATTAACTTAGGCTTCCTGCGCGGGCACCTCTTTAAGGGTCACGGGAAGAAATGTGTTTCTTGTACTTGTATTAGAGATGTGTTTGGTTGAATAAAGCGTAAATTGTGTACTTTTTGATTGCGGTTTTGTGGCCCATCATCCCAGGCAAGCCGGCGGAAACCTTTGCCTCCCTGTCAGAAGGATCATTTGAATTTGTGTAAGGATGTAGTATGAGTGTCCAGATTTAGACAATAGCCTACTCCATGAAGGGGTCATGATTATGCCATATATGTTTGTTTAATGAATAGTGTATCTGAAATAAGGGAAGAATACTGATTTACAGATTTGTGGAGTGAGTTTCTGATTTTTAAAAGGTCGCTCGACGCCAGGCCTCTTTCAACAGACTCCAATAATCATTAGCGTCTGGTTCTCGCTCCCCGCGTGAGCATGACGTCACGTTCCCGCGCAGCTGCATGACGTCACGTCCGTCACCATGTCCGTGTCCGTAATGCATAACGATGGACCCCAACCATAACGACGAAGTCGACAAAATCATTTGCAATGATAAAACGAAGGTAATGTTGGTAGGGAACGCAAGAAAATAGAATGCCAGGTAGGAGGAACTAAATTGGAGCAAGTGGAACAGTTTTAAGTACTCAGGTTGTGTATTCTCTCAGGATGGTAGTATAGGGAAAGAAATAGAGCGGTGTAGAAAAGCCAATGCAGTGAGTTCTCAGTTGCAATCTGAAGTATTCTGCAAGAAATAAGTTAGTGTAGCGAGAAACTCTCCTTACATTGCTCAATATTTAGATCGACCTTGCTGTAAGGAAGTGAGAGCTAGGTGGATTCAGGATATCTGACTGTTTTAAGGGGCGGAACTACGAGGTCATCTCCCACCATACATAAGTTAAGGGAGGCGCGAATGAGTTAGTTATTATAGTGCGGGACAAACCATTGGAAGCCTGAAGGTCAACCGGCTCTCCGCTCCGCTCTCCACCCCTCGCCCGGCGGTGTTGCCATGCTATTGCATCGTACCTTCAGTCGCGGGCTGGATGCGAGAACGTACAGGACAACAGCGCACCGACTACGCGTGACCTTCAGGCTTCCAATGGTTTGTCCCGCACTATAGTTATTGTTTTAAGGGGGCGGAACTATGAGGTCATCAGCCCCTCATAACACAGATTAAGGAATACAAAATGGAGAGCGGCAATACTTACAAAAGGGAATTTAGAACGAAAATACTCACAAAAGGAATAGATTGAAAGATACGCACAAAATGTAGGTTAGGTTCAAAATACGCACAAAATGCAAGGTAGAGTCGAAATACTTATAAAATGCAATTGATATTCAAAATACTTACAAAATGCAAATGAGATTGGAAGTACGTACATAATGCATTTGAGGTTCAAAATACTTACATAATGCAATTGAAATTGAAAATACACAATGCAATTCAGGTTGAAAAACTCCCTTTCAGATCCAAAATACTCACAAAGTGCAATTGATATTTAAAATGCTTACAAATTGCAATTGAAATTGAAAATGCTTACAAAATGTACGGTTGATTCAAACTACTCATTTGGATGGACAATACTTACAAAATGCAATTTAGAATGAAAATACTTACAAAATGTAATTTAGATTCAAGATACCCACAAAATGCAATTGAGAATCAAAATACTTGCAAAATGCCCACCATACAAAATGCAATTCAGATTGAAAATACTTGCAAAAAGCGGTTTAGGTTGAAAATACTTACAAATTGCAATTGAAATTCAAAATACACACGAAGTGTCACTAATGCAGTCCATCACAATTAACACCGGTTATCAGACAGATTCTACACACACCCAAAGTACACGGGGCTACATGACCACGTTGTTGCAGCCCCTAAACTTAAGAACCAACCAACCAACACACGAAACTTCGTAGGATCTCCGGACTCCCGACATTGTTCAAAGACTTACTAAGAAGCAATTTAGATTGTCAATCCTTACGAAATGCAATTGAGGTTGAAAACACTTGCAAAATGCAACTTAGATCGAAAAAACTTACAAAATGCAACGTAGATAGAAAATACCTAGAAAATGGAGTGTAGATGCAAAAAAATCCCTAAAGGGAATTTATATACATGAACAAAAAAAACTCAAGAGAAAAGGAAATATAACCCCTAGCACTATGCAGCCCATGACGGGCTAAGGCCGACCAAGCGCCATTTGGCCTACAGATATTGGGCTGACGCGTGATCAGCGCGTCGGGTCCCCTCGGCCGTTAATCTTGGTTTTCGTGATCGGGGCGCTGTCTCACTGTCAAGACAGCTACTCAAATGTCCTCGAGGCTGAGTGCACCCCGTTCCAAACCTCACGTCAGTTTTTTAACATCCCTGACTGAGCCGGGGATCGAACCCGGGGCCTCCGGGTGAGAGGCAGGCGCGCTACCCCAACACCACGGGGCCGGCAAAAGGAAATATAATGAAAAGAAATGGAAGGCTGACCCCTCGAAAAATGAGGGTATCAGGAAAGATGAGACAAGGGCCAACTAAGGCGGGAAAGTAAAAGACTCCCTAGGCCTCGGATACCCTAATGCCGTCGGGGTCGGAAAAGAACAAGAGTTGACCAAGGGAGGTCGACAGGAAAGAAGAAAAAAAGGAAGCTTGTAGTTTAACGTGACCGGCAATCTCTAGATCATGAGCCACGGGACTTCCTTTTTACGTGAATTCCGAACCACAGGACATGGCATTTCACTTTGAAAATCTCACAAGCATTGACCGGGAATCGAACCCGGTCCGCCTTGGTGAGGGGCACACAGCTTGACCGTTAGAGACACCACGCCCGCCAGGAAAGAAGACGAAGAGGAGCCCGGCACAAGTAAGTGGAAGCAATGCCGGACTCAGCTGGGGTCCCGTGGTCGCTAACCCACGTCCCACTAGATGTGAGACCCTGGGGGAGACGCGAATGATTGCTGAGATAAATAGATGGGAGCAATGGCAGGAAGGTACTCAAAATAAGATGATAATTGTTGTTTTACGGGGCCTAACATCTGGGTTATCGGCCCCTAATTGTCTGGGTGATAGCTAAATGTCAACGAGATTGAAACCATAACGAAAACTTATGGAGATTGAAAATACTGACAATAGATTGAAAAGACACACAAAATGTAGGCTAATTCAGATGGAAAACATTCACAAAAGTAATTTAGATTGAAAATACGCACAAATTGCAGGTTCGTGACAAACAAAATTACAAAGTGCAATTTAGATTCAAAATACTCACAAAATGTTAGATCCAGAATAATCACAAAATGCAATTTTGAATGAAAATACTTACAAAATGCAGTTTAAATTCAAAATACTCACCAAAAACCCAGCCCCTATTTTGAAAGACTTACTAAACAGCAATTTAGATTGTCAATTTTTACAAAATGCAATTCAGATTGAAAATACTCGCAAAATTCAATTTAGATAGAAAAAACTTACAAAATGCAACGTAGATTGAAAATACCTACAAAATGGAGTGTAGATGCAAAAATATCGCTGAAGGGAATTTATATACACGGGGAGCCAATTAACAAAAACACTGCGCAATAGAAATAGACGTTAATGTCGTTATTTCCTTACTGAAGCTAAATTAACCGCAGTGACCGGAAACTTCATAAGGAGGTGCCTAGTATGTTTGGCAGTGGATGGGTAACATGTTCAGCATCTACTGTAAGCATGGTGAGTAAAAATGTATGATACTGATTTTAAGCACCATATTCTGCCATACACACGCGCGCGCGGCAGCCGGCAACTGAGCCGTCACTGGCGGAGCGCGTGAGCGAGAATGTTCAGCCAAGCAAATATAAAGACCCTGTATTATATTGTGTATCATTATGTATCATTGTAGATATTAGACCTGTGATCATAGTACCATAGTACTGTAAAATGATGTACTGCCATACGATTAATAATAACACACATTCCTCAAAACGGTTCGGCTGATGGCTGAAGTTATTAGATTATTCTGGGAAATTAAATAATGTTATGCAATGATTTCAAATATTAAGTAATATACAGTTATTATAGTCGTGACGCCTAACGCGTACCCAGGTGGCGTTCTTTCATCCCCACAATCCTACTGTTCAGTCAGATTCCTTTCCCTCGATAACAGATGTCCCTCGCGATTAAAAGGTATTAAAGGCGCTGTGGGTATATAACTAATGCCTTAGAGAAATTTAAGATCCAGCTTCCGCTAGCCTCAACCCACATAAAACCACCCCTCTGCTGGGCGAGAAATACTTGTACAAGGCTTAGGATAAATCGCATGCCGATTTGTTTGAAACCCCAAGGTACTTCGTTGGCAGTCGCGACTATACCAAGAGAGCACCATTTTTTATTGTCATATATATATTATTTTAGCGACTTGTGCAATATTGAATCTATACTCCTCAAAATGAGCATCCATCACCTAGATCAGGTTCACGAATCAGTTGTACCTCTTCGCATAGATCCATATTTGCTACGAAAAGTGCCGGCAAATTTTCCATCAATGATCAAGGTGATATTTTTTCAGTGAGAACCCTTCACTCGTTTCTTTCCGTGAACACTTCCCGTCATAGTCACGACGGCCAACTCATCCTCAGCGGTCACCAAAGAAAGCGGCATGTGATTGATCCAGAGCCTTTGTTTTTCTTTCGCCCAGCAGCCCGAGGCAGACATTGGCTCTTAAAGTGTCCCACTCCAAGACAATAGTTATACAGCCACAGTAACTTTAAATAACGGGGGAAATCTTTTGTCGACAGAAAGGAAGTCAACACCGAACTCGCATCATTTGCTGCGCGGGACTGAGCGTTATGATTATGGGGATGGAAGAACGCCATCTAGGCACGCGTTGGCCGTCACTACACTACAGTATCTAGAAACTATGAACAGTGGTAGTTTTGTACGGCCTTGAAATTGAACACAGAGGAACTTCCCTTGAAATCGAACTGGTCGAGGATATATGAATCATTATAGCAACACTTCACTTATCGAGTTGAAGGGGGAAAAGATGCCTATATTATTGATTTATCGCTCACCTTTGCAGTTACATCTACAGAAGAAACAAAAACTCAAGTCACAATAACCGCGTACTGGTGCCAAGTGGGCTAGACTCACAGACAGGGGTCCGTGACCTAATCGCTGGCTTTCTGAGACGCCACACCAAGCGACAGTTCGCACCTCTGCGGCTCATCCTGCATTAAAAATCCCTCTTTACACGCCGGAAGGCGGAGGTAGATTTCACCGTGCAAAGAAGAATATTTAGAATTCACTAAATTTGCCAATTATAAGATTTATAGGCCTAGCTACAAAGTTCCACATGTTTAACATACAAGAATCCCCATCGCCTTATATTCCGAAACATTTTGTTCATCCCTTGGTGATAGAAAGGGTCATATCAAAATTTATTTCAGATAAAAGTTGTATTTTTTTAGAGGATTGGTTGGTTCCTTAGTTTAGGTGCTGCGACAACGCGGCCATGTAGCCCCGTGTACTTAGGGTGTGTGTAGAATCTGTCTGATAGCCGGTGTTAATTGCGATGGCAGTATTAGTGTGTGTTATCTGTTTTAATTCAAGTAAGAACTGCAGACAATTTTAAGTAGTTCCTACTTTTGCTACCAAATGCTACCGTCCACGACACCTAGCTTGCGGACTTGGCTACTACTGTCGGGGAAATAAGTATAGATACTCGAGTTAAAAGGTCAATAAAACCTTTACCCTTAGTCTTACATAAGAACAACCTACACCAAAATTGTCCTTGTTTTATTTGTCGTTTAACGATATAGAGTAAATATTTGCATTGTATCTCATTAAAATTTTATAGCAGATTGAACAAAAAAAGTACCGGTTTTTCTTACCAAGTTCACGGAGCGTTCACTTAGAAGGATCATTACGTTAAAAGTATTGATCGGATCGTAACGAAACTCTAATACGCCTTAAAGGAACTTATTGTTAACGCGTATATGAAGTTTTAATCTGATCTGACGTTTCTTAAAATAGTTGTTGTTACTTTTGTAAAACAACTTTTTCTCGGGCCTGGGTGGTCATAGCAGTATGAAATATGGCTTGTTATGAGGCTCATAGCAATGCAAGGCAAAACGAAAAACCACATTTTATCTACTGATAATTGCTTTTATATCGATTGATATTTATGTGAGAAGAATGTATCGTAGTAAGAGACGGGAACAATGCGCTCGGTCGAGGGAACTCGTGCGACGTTGCCCTGTGAAACATAATACGCGCGCGTTCCAAGCCGTAAGGTCTGTGAATTTCTGTTGTTTTGTAATTTGTGTTAGGCCGGTATTACACTACCAAAGACATTTGTCAAATAAAGTTTATCAAATATTTTATAAAACTGAACTATTATCAAAGTTATACAAAACAATCATCACACCATTACACTACATCAAATATTTTATCATAGTTCAGCAAAATGGATGAAAGACAGTTCCTTGTTCACTTAACTGTATTATGGTAGTTGAAATTCTGTGGTGGCAATACCGGTATATAAAAGAAACGGAAAGATAAAAGTGAATGTCAATGGGTTAAACCATGGGTCCCTCACGGGACAAGGAAGATATTATATTATACGAGTAAAATCTTTGTTAAGGAGCTGCAGTACGAGGGATTGAAAAATGACATTAATTAAAATAAATTAAAAACCATAAGTGAAATTAACGAATTATAATAAAAAAAATTATAATATATATTCGCCTCCGTGGTGTAGTGGTCAGCGTGCTTAGCTGCCATCCCGGAGGTCCGTGGTTCGATTCCCGTCTCTGCCACGAAATTTGAAAAGTTGTATGAGGATTGGAACGGGGTCTACTCAGCATAAGGTCCCTGTTCGTTTTGCAGGTGAGGCCGCCTGGGCGAGGTGCTGGTCACACACCCCAGTTGTATCCCTGATCCCGAAGTTTCAAAATGGAGGTCGTAAATGCGGGATCCATCGCTGAGTCCGAGGGAATAGCCAACCCTGGAGGGTAATACGACTAAGAAAAAAATAAATAAAAAATAAAATTCACTATCATTCACGTCTATTTAACGTAACTATTTAATTCTTTATATCCTTATGCACAGCGCTAATATCCTCTGCTAATTTTACCTACAAGTTAGAGAAACGTGTCTTATTTCATTTCCGCAAGAAGTGAAACATTTCCGAACACCTTTTTAATGAGGGCTTTGGACCTCCATTGGCAGGTTTCAAAATGGTGTGTCAGCTGAAAAGCTATTTCTTAGATTAATTGTTTTAAGTAATTTACACTTTGAGATTATAAGATTATAAAACTGCTCCCTTATTAACCGTCTGAAAAATCACTGCCCGATGAATCAGATTTACTGTCATTTAAGTTTATAACAAGTGGCTCAACAACGGGGACGTCTTATGTTAGCCCATCCTTTTCCCAGTAAGGTTTCTCTATTTTTTTGGTGTGTTCGATGCATTTTTTCCATAGCTCCGGTGTTACGGACCTCAAGGCTTCTTTACAGAGATCTCGCATCACCTCCATTGATCTTCCTCTCTCCGCCTGGTTACTCATACACTTTAGCTATTTTATTTGTCACGTAGGACCAAACCACCTCTTTGGGGTTGAGCTCACAATGAGCAACTGGCAGCCAGACGAGTTCGAAGTCACGACGAACATTCTTGATTATCTGTTCCAGCTTCTTTTTAGGTGCCCTGAAGTGAGGTTTGGCGTGAACAATTAGCTGTGCTTTCGTCATACTTTCATACTTTTGGATTCTGGGAGGAAGAGAAATATCTTTCATTGCAGCGGCACATCTCTTCACCATGGCTATCGACCTTGGATATTTTTTGCTAAACCCTCTAATCATTATTACTTTCTCTCTAGCTTCTAAAAAGCATATTGCACTTATAATCATGGCAAATTCTCCCTCCGTTAACTGCGGTTTAGCTGGCATCTTGATCGATGTAGGTAATACAGACAGTGATAGTTGCTGCTTGTTGCTAATGACTCAACGAAGAACAAAGGTCAGAGTTTGGTGTGCGTAGGAACGAGCGCGCAGCGAGTTCAAAATACGGTAGTCAACTGGCAACATTGCCAGCCTGCTGCGGTACTATCGCCGCCCACAATGGTCCGATTAAATATCAATCCATATAAAATCGATAATCACAAGTAGATAAAATGTAGTTTTACGTTAAGCCTTGCATTGCCATGAGCCTCATAACAAGCCATATTTCATACTGCTATGACCACCCAGGCCCGAGAAAAGTTGTTTTACAAAATTCACAACAACTATTTTAAGAAACGTCAGATCAGATTAAAACTTCATATACGCGTTAACAATAAGTTCCTTTAAGACGTATTAAGAGTTTCGTTACGATCCGATCAATACTTTTAACGTAATGATCCTTCTAAGTGAGCGCTCCGTGAACTTGGTAAGAAAAACCGGTACTTTTTTTAGTCAATCTGCTATAAAATTTTAACGAGATACAATGCAAATATTTACTCTATATCGTTAAACGACAAATAAAACAAGGAAAATTTTGGTGTAGGTTGTTCTTATGTAAGACTAAGGGTAAAAGTTTTATTGACCTCTAAACTCGAGTATCTATACTTATTTCCCCGACAGTAGACGGCATCGCTGTCAACAACTGGCGGCGAACGTTGGAACTAATAGAGCGTTATCAATTCTAACCAACAAATTTTGGCTTCAGACAAGTGTAGTTATTAAAAACCTCTGTGAGCTGCCAGAATGGGATTGAACAGTTCTCGCCTCGCCATGGGGTCTGAGAACGAGGTTGCCAAACTGTACAAGCCCAGGATACAGCTGACCAGGCACTGAAACACGTGGGCTCTAATATTGCAACGCAGAGTATTATGACAACTATGCGAGCATGGATTGGTCAAGAGGCAGAGGGGTGATGACTGACGTGGAATTTCCGGTCAAATGTCAATACCATTCTGGCATCTCAAAGAGTATAGTGGAAGGTTCCTATTCATGCCATAAATCTACGACATGGGACCGCCGGCTTTACTTCTCCTCCTAAGGAAAGCATACTGAGGGAGTTTTTTTTTTAATCTTTTTTCCCCTCCCAAAACTTATTCACCCCACCCCTTTGTTGAATGGTCGGTGCTTTAAAAAACATTAACAAGATAAGTGGTTGGCCTTTATCCGAAGAAAGTATGAACTTCGGATGGATTAGATTTTTCACGTACCTAGAAAGTTATAGCGATATTATCAATTTTTCGAAAAAGGCTAATTTCCACCCCCTTGTTTGCCCATTAACGAACTCAACCGAAATTTTAATTGGTTATATTTTATGTTATTTGAAAGCGATTGGTGCAAAATGACGGTAGTTATCGTGCCTACAAGAAAGTGATATATAAACTTTTGAACGGCGGCTTCGGTAGCGGTGTTGGTAGCAAACTGGCATAAAGAAATAGGGTTCGTATGTGAGTAGGTTGTCGATAGAGGAGAGTGTCTTTCTATAGCGAATTCGTGTTTGTGGTTCTTAGCGGGTTTACAATATTGTAAGTCTGTTATTTATTATAGTCGTCAATCGTGGAGTCTGGTAATAAAGAGTATATGGGAAAGATGAGTAGTGAGGTAGTTCGTCATAGCTTCCCTCTTTGTTGAGTGTTCGTTTCGGTTTGCGTGGAGGTTTGCTTAATCGCGTGTAGAATTTGTTTGATAACTTGTGTTGACTGATGGATGGAAGCGTTACGATTCCGTAAGCACGGAATTATGTGTCTTCCTGTGTTGTGAAGCTGTTCTGTAAGTGGTGGACTTACTTGTGACCTTCGGAGGTTGGACACCGGATGGAGTTCCTGACACCACGTGATTTATCTGCGAAAAATTCCACTTTGCAGTCTCCGAGATTCAAACTTGGTCATCCGTGTCGACTCTTCTGGGTGAGATGGGATAGCCCTTTCTCGCTTCGGCGCCGGGTCATTCCCTGGCCGCCCTCGTTCATGAATTCTTCTGGTCTTCTTTCCCCAAAGTTCCCTGTAGATCGTCATTTGAGATGGTAAAATGACTGATAATTGCAGAATTTCTATTACGGGAGAGATGAGATGTTAATCTCCCCCGAAATATTGATGTTAAGTCATTTCGGATGTTCTTGATGCCATCATAGCGTCGTTCCCATAATTGTTTAGGCGGTCATCACGACGCTTGTAGAATCGTTAGGAAATTCCTCCCTCAACTTTTGGAATTTCACCATGCTTGAAGCTGTGGATTTGTTGTTAATAATATATTTATTTCTTCGCTGAATGTCGACTTTTATGTTACTTGCACATTACTAAGTGCCTTCGATGAATATTTGCTACTTGCTTTGTTCAACTTGTAGAGTAGCTTGTTCGAACGTCCTTCTGCTTCGAAGTCGAGATTGATAAGAATCTCGCTGCCTCTTCTCTTTCCCCCGCGTCTAATTTCCAAAACCGCGTCTTTTTTTTTCAATCCATGGCTCCGATTGGTCTCTTATAATAATTGATCAAACTCTTCATTAACTACTTAAACACTCGGCGGTAATTGTAGTCAATCGTTCTTAATTACCATTCAACACTCTTCGTCATGATTTGATATAGTAACTTTGTCCTAGTAATTATATATGTTAATTACTCTGTTGGTGTTAATTTTAATAAGGCGGCTTCTCATTGGTTCCAGTCGCGTGTCGAGCTCGCGCCTCTTCCCCTTCTCATTCTTGCCACGCGCCTTGCTTCTCTGTCGGGAATCTCACTCTGGAGTCTTCGTTGCTGCTCGGGCTCTCTGTCGTCTCGACAAAACAAGTTCCAAGTCCCCTAGCGGCTACCAATCTGCTATTGGCTGGCCGAATTAACTCAGTTAATTCCCTCGCTCAACAAACCTCTTTTTGTGTCACCTTGCAGCATCGTTATATTTTAACATGGGCCAATTTATAAAACTTACAACTAGACGTATGATTTTCTGGCTCGTATCTCCAAACGAGTCCAGTACGGCACAGCGAGCCCAGAGTGCGCAGTTAACAAGGTAACGCCGCGCTATGCAATTGGCTGGCGCGGGTGAGCGCGTGAATCTGGCTCCTCCCTCATGTTCACAGTTGTTTAGGGTCTGGTATAGATCTAAAGTATTGTT
The DNA here is from genome assembly GCA_946902985.2 of Meconema thalassinum. Taxonomy (NCBI): domain Eukaryota; kingdom Metazoa; phylum Arthropoda; class Insecta; order Orthoptera; family Tettigoniidae; genus Meconema; species Meconema thalassinum. Next base: position 918,766,092 of record OX336388.2, on the reverse strand, counting down.
CTCTGATGACTGTACCATTTATCGAAGGTTGCGTAATCGAAACGTCTATTTCTGGCCAAAAAAGAACCGGCATTTTTATGAAGAAATCGAGAACAATCCGACACATGTGATAATTTGGGCAGGAGTGACCGGTAAACTGCTGTTTGGCCCGTATTTCATTGAAGGGTCTAATTTAAGAAACTTATCTGAAGATACTGAACGAGTGGTTGTTCCCACAACTGAGAGCCAGAGGATTAATGGAAACCGTTACGTTTCAACAGGACGGTGCTACGCCGCATTTTGCATTGTCAGTTCGAAGGTGCCAGCAGTGGGTAGGGTCTTTTCGCCCATCCTGTACTTAACCCTTTCCATGCTGAGTTTCTTCATTCGCATTTTTTAAGAATAGTACGGTGCAATTAGACCCAAACCTCAACATCCAAAGTAAAAGTTTCCCTTCAGGGGAGGGGGGCAGAAGTTGGTAAATTAGTAGTTTTTATCAGTTTGTCTTAAATATTTCGAAAACTATGCGGTTTAGCGCAAACAGTGCCATATACAAAAATAATCTACATTAAATTGCGAACAGAAATGGTGCCGTGCATAATCTTGCTAAAGTGACCGGGTCCGGAGATTCGGAGGGTGTAAAAGTTTTTTTTTTTTTTTTGAAACAATATGACATTATCACTAAGGAAACTAATTTTGTTTGTACAGGATTGTGTTTTGTAAAAGCAAATACCGATTTTATTGACCGGTGGTATACAAAACAACAGTTTGGTGCTTTTCAGTCGGCCAACATGAATGTACCCAAAAGAGTTGGGTAATACCCAGTCCTGAAAAAAAATTACATGAGTATAATAAATACCTACCATCTCATGTAATTTTTTTCAGGATTAGGGTATTACGCAACTCTTTTGGGTACATTCGTGTTGACCGACTGAAAAGCACCAAACTTTTGTTTACTAAGGCAACACTGACAAATGGCTTCAAACCCCATAATGACCGGTGATAAGCCCTTGAAGGAACATCAACCTCACCACCTTCTCAAGGGGCGCTACTTTTTATGGGAAAAGAGGCTTCCGCAGGCCTATGCCGCCATACAAACCTGTGGTACGGAGAAACCCACTCTGAACTATTAAAACAAATAAAAATGTAGAATGTTAAATGCGACCTTAAATTAATGTAAAGTAGGCTATTCATCAGTATTCAGTCCTCTTCAAACAAAGCACTTTCCTCTTCTAGATCATCGTCTATGATGTTCGTGTTCCTGTTATCACATCCTAGGCCTGAGCAATTACCGCATATGCTCGAGCAGTTTAGACCACTCTTTCTGCACTCGCAATTACGGACGCATTCATCTTTGCAAGCAACACACTATGAGGGAAAGTAATTCCTGGGGAGCTGCAGGACATGCTGTTGTAATTGGTCTCAGGTGTTCACCAATCTTCTTCCACCCCCACTCGATCGGATTCTTCTTCTTATTCAGCCACTGCTGCACCTGGTGGTATGTTCTAAATTAATTATGCCTGGAAGCTGCTGAAGTGGGGGGGGGGGGGGGGGGGGAGTGCAGCCAACTCTAACAATGAATGTCTAGGCTGCTTTGCAGTAGCCTGCCCAGTAGCCCTGGTAGCGAAAACAATCTAGAACTTCAGTGTTCTTGGCTCCAAACACGGCAAGAAGGAAATGCTTTCCAGCGTCAGCCACTGCACTGGGGGTCAGCTTTGGTGTCGTTGAAGACTAAAAGTTTCGTACGAAGAGCTATGTTGGCTTGCACTTTCCCATACGGAGTAATTTTCCCCTTCTTGTAGATAGCAGGTACAGTGTCACATTCTGTGAAGGCGTATATTGCTAAGAGTACACCTTTCATATCCCCAATGCCTCGCTGAATGTCAGAAATAGTATACATTTTTTCCTGCTGATCTTTGGTACTGAACCACCATTTCCAATTTGCTCTCTGAGGGTGCGTGGACAGTCAACAAGACTAGTAAGTCCGTGTCGTCACCAATTACACAAACGTGAACTCCTTTCTTAGCTTCATCAATCGCTGTTAAAACTATTAATAAGTCAGCGTCACCCGATGCTCGATGAACTGTGCAACCACCTCTTTGCAAGTGTACTGTAAGGAGCGAAATAAGGCCCATTTTGTTTTTAGCGTTAGCTAGAAATTCACTTTGATTGATATTTACATGGATTGAGTCTTCTACTTTCACTTCAATGTTAGTGGTAGAACGTGATCTGCGTAAGTGTGTTTGTGTTTCCTTGCTCGTATCCATCAAAACAACAGTTGCTGACCCATAATGAGTAATTATGTAATCTGTGTATTACTCGCAAATCTGTCTGAAGGTAGCTGTGCGTCTCATACACAGTAGCGATACCTGCTTCGTAATGAGGCCAAGCCCATCAGTCAATAGCCTGGCTGCTTTTTTGCAATCCTTAACTTGGCACTTTCCGACTAATTTACGTAATCTAAAAAATATACATCCCTTTTACTTATAAATAACATAATATATGAGGTAATGGCGCGTACGACAATAGGTAAAACTGAATTGCTTGATATCAAAATGGGATGATTAAATTAATATAATGATTAATAATGAGGAGTGTCTGTGCAGATCCAAGATCTGTCACAGTATAACCACATAGTTGGCACAGTATTCTAAAGACGAACAATAAAAAATGACAGCATAACTTCACTAGAAATAACAAACGCATTCAACGGGTCTCCCTATACGAATGAGGGAAAGAGAGTAGATTGAGTGTGTGCGTGGGAGGGGCAGGCGGCCGGTGCAGGGTGGAGGTGGTTGACCAGCCCCTTACGCACGGCTTTGTACTGGCGGCCGCGCTTGTACTAAAAAGGTTTTTGTTCCCAGTATTTTAACGCTTCTAACCCTTTTTGGTGCCTTAGCCTCTTTTGGACTACAATACGATTGTACAATATTACTTTTTGATAAAATTGTTTAGTTATTTCTGTTTACATAGTAGTTATAATTTCATTTTTCCAAAAAAATCTATCAAAATACGAAAAATTGCTACTTTCGCACCCTCCGTAACTCTGGAACCGTTCACTTAAGCACGATTATGCATGGGACCTTTCTTGTTTGCAATTTAATGTAGATTATGTTTGCATAGGACACATTTTGCGCTAAACCGCATAGTTTTCGAAATAGTTAAGAAAAACTGATAAAAACTATTTTACCAAATTGTGCCCCCACCCCCACGCTCAAAATTGGTGAGCCTTTTTACCGAACAACATGTGGACTGTATAGAACGATTTGGGTTGGAGGGAAACTTTTACTTTGGATGTTGAGGTTAGGCCGATTTTAGGACTAATTGCACCGTACTAGAAATCATACTAATTAATCATAATTAAAACTCAGCAAGTATTCTAGGTTTGTGCCGCGTCTTGTGTAGGGTTATCGCCTAGGACACCAAACTGGCTCATCAGCAGGCTCTTGGTGTCCCCACGCGGACCCCCACGAGTAGCGAAATGCGCGCTACCTCCCTATTTATGAAACGCACCTGCCTTGGTGTCCTAGGCGAAACCCTACACAAGACACGGCACAAACCTAGAATAATTGAAAATCCACAGCCTGTTTCCAGTCGACCGACCGGATCAGGAATGGAATTAATGAAGCCCTCATTTAGCGGTGAGGATATGAACTGTGCCGGCTGCCGAAGCCTGTCGCACTCGTTTCGGGGCAATGATTAAATGAATGTGCATAGTTGCTGGAATTAAATATTGACAGGCAAAACCAGAGTACCGGAGAAAAACCTGTCTGCCTCCGCTTTGTCCAGCACAAATCTCACATGGAGTACCCGGGGTTTGAACCACGGACCCCAGCGGCGAGACGCCGGCGGGCTGTCTCCTAAGCCACGGAGGATTGCAACAAAAAAAAACTAGAATAATTGCAGAGTTTCAATTCACTGGCCGTGAAAGCCAATAAATAACCCCTGACACTACAGCCCATGAATGGCCTAGGCCCACCAAGCGACCGCTGCCCATCTATTTGGCCTGCATATATTTGGGGTGACGCGTGGTTAGCGAATCGGGTCCCCTCGGCCGTTAATCTTGGTTTTCGTGACCGGGGCACTGCCTCACTGTCAAACAGCTTCTCGATTGTCCTTAAGAGGCTGAGTACACCCCGTTACAGCCCACACGTCAGTTTCTAAAACCCCTGACGGAGGCGGGTATCGAACCCAGGGCCTCCGGGTCAGAGGCAGGCGCGCTACCCCAACACCACGGGGTCGGCTACCGTGAAAGCCAATATACTATCATAATTAACTTGTGTCTTTAGGTATTGGGTCTTAATTAATCTAAATGTAAATTCAAAATCCTACGTTTGTATAATTTTTCAATTTGAGACGAATCTTTTTTTTTTTTAGTACGGGCATCATCTCCAAACAAAATAAAATTGTTACCTAAAATCAGTAGACAAGTAATACCTGTCGCTTCTTACTTGTACAAAAATTGATATGTATTGATCCGAATTGATGCATTGATCACAACGCGGTGTGAAGAATTTGCTTGTTATTCCGGCATGCTTGTTAACATTCATCACCTCAGCTGACAGTAGTGGCTCAGCTGGCTAAAGCGCAGCGTTAGGTCATGGGACCAAGCTCTCGGCTGACTCGGTAGACGCGTGGGTTCGAGCCCCACCGTCGGCTGTCCTTGAAATGGTTTTCCGTGGTTTCCCATTTTCAACACCAGGCAAATGCTGGGACGGTACCTTCTAATAGGCCACGGCCGATTCCTTCCACATCCTTGCCCACTTTCGTTCATCTTCATCCATTCCATCTCTCATCCCGACGCGCAGGTCGCCCACGGGCGTCGAATAGAAAGACCTGCACTCGGCCTCTCATAAGGTCACACGACAAATAAAAAAATAAAAACTCAGCTGTCGAGGACAGACGTCTACAAAATGGTCTGATAGTTACTTCCGGAAACAAAATTCCACACTCCAGTACAGTACTACATAATGCCTAATAGATGGTAGAACATACTAGGGATTGACTGGGTACTCGAAAGCGAATTGAGAATAAAACCAAATAAAGAAATATTGAGCATCGTTTATAGACGGGCGAGTTACTCAACGGGTTATATACCCATTTCCTTGGCATCCACCCCAGCAGTTAAAACACAAAAAAATAAAACGAGTATATTTGATCAATATACACCTCAACCAGAATAAATAACTTACTTTTTATAGCCGAAAATCCAGAATATGCACAGAAAGCTTACTTTCTAGTGGCACCGTGCAGACGGATGGATAGTTTGCAGATCTGTTACTCGCAGAACGGATAACCGAGTTTCTAACCTTGGTCAGTGCAAATGCAATATACACTATATTGATCCACAGAGGTCAATGAACCTGAAGGCCTGGCTAATAGACCAGGCCAGTGCTGTTTGGATACCAGAGCAACTGTGCTACAGAACAATGTCCCCAGTACCCTCGCCAATTATCATAGCAGGAGGGGAGAAGCCTACAGCGTAATAATTGATCATGGCGAGATGGCGTCAGGGGGCCTACTCCATAACTTAGCATTCGTAATACTGTAATAGCAACAGTTCAACAATACTAGCATAGCACGATAATATGAACAATAACTAATATGGTATATTGGAACTCAGCAATTTGTTCTAGGTTTGTGCCGTGTCTTTTGTGGGGTTTCGCCTAGGACATCAAGCTGGCCCATCAGCGGGCTCTTGGTGTCTGCGCCCGTACTCCCACAGGAGTAGCGAACTGCGCACTGTCCCCCTTTTTTATGAAGCGCACCTGCGCCTCTTCCCTGCGAGAGCTAAAAGCTCAAGCAGTCCACACCTCCCTATGAAGGCTTCCAAAAAGATGGCGCAGGTGCGCTTCATAAAAAGGGAGGTCGCGTGCAGTTCGCTACTCCTGTGGGGGCACGGAAACCAAGAGCCCGCTGATGAGCCAGCTTGGTATTCCTGGGCAAAATCCCACACAAGACACAGCACAAACCTAGAAAAATTGCTGTGGCTTAATTCACCGGCCGTGAAAGCCAATATACCATTTTTTGGAAGCCTTCATAGGGAGGTTATGGATGCTTGAGCTTTTAGTTCTCGCAGTAAAGAGGCGCAGATGCGCCTAACAAACACAATCTGTTTCATTTCACCTTATTATTATACTGGGTAACTGCCAGTGTTGCCAATTTGGTGTTTTTAGCACCAGATCTGGGGTTTCTGAAGTTCGTCTGGTGCCAGAAATGTTCTAATAGCGCCAAAGCAAAATACTGGTGTTATTTCAATAAAAGCAGTGCCAAATCTGGTGCGTAACGGATTTTTCCATGAAATTGTCTCGTATGACAAATAAGTAAATCCTAGAAACCATGTAATTGTTTTAATAAAGTTAATCAATTAAGATAGGCAATGTTCAGACTTACACGTGTCAAGATCAACACTCCAACAGGGGAAGTCCTTGAAATTCTCATTTTCGTGCATAAGTGCTAAGTAAGCACAACATGCAGGGCTCAGTGCAAGTGCACTTGTACAAAGAATTGACCTATCACCTATTTTCTTCCCAGCTCCCAGGGGATTTCCAAGTTTCATTGGAAGGCAGTTTATGTACTTTCACTCCCTCACTCTAATGCAGATGTAGGGAGAGTGTTCAGCCAAGTTTAATCGGTGAAAACAAAGCAAAGAAATCGAATGTAAGTTCAAAAATTGCATTCCATTCTATGTGTGCGATTTGGACTAAAAACCAGAGGGAAAATACTATCACGACTACGAACTTCCGAAGGATGTGACCAAAATTGGAAGTCTGCAGTGCTACAGCAGTAATACACCTTCCAGCTCTAACGATATAATAGCGGTAGCAGGCTCCGCAAGTGAAGATGATTTTTAATGAAAGAAATGTAAGTAAAAAGCAGTTTATATATTTATAATATTTGGTGTTTTTCTAGTGTTTTGAATCATGGAGACCAGCTGGTGCGTTTCTGGTGTTTTAAAGCATAGGGTTTAGTTCTTTTCCATTTCAAGATTTGGCAACACTGGCTAACTGCACTACAGACTGCTTACATTTACAGAATATTCACCCACTCAATGCAAAGTTGTTGAGCCTTATTATTGATACTTTTTCTTTTTTGTAATTTAAGATGGTTGAAGTAACAAAACTAAATTTATCAATTGAGATATTTTTAACCATCGAATGCTGTTCAAAAGTAGCAAGATCCAACGACAACTCTGGTCGATTGGAAACACCGGCTGATGCTAATAGAAATGTAAAGTTTTGAAGCAATTCGTTCAGTGTTGCCTATAGCCTACAACCTGAACATTGTAGCACTTCAGTCCCCGCCCAGTCATTGGGCAAATTCGTCTTGACCGACTTAAGAGATGCATGTAGAAACCACAAGTCATTGGCGAGAGTAAGTCTCGCGATGTTCCGGCGACCACGAGCGTACTGCTCGAGTCCAAGCTCTATGAACTTGCGTGGTGAGGAGAAGAGCAGGGAAGGGTCGGGCGTGAGGAGAAGGATCTGTCAACAGCCCGCCGTGATATATGGTATTCCTTTCTATTCCAATACTGCTAACATTCGGCCGTTGCTCAAACCACTGTGGTGTTAGGAATGACAGTGAGTCAGTCACCGACCAATGTATTTGGTTCTGTACTATGCACGGACCGAGAAACCTCATCACTCGTCAACACCACTACTCATAGTCCGCGATGCACATTCCTCTCAGGTTCACGCAGCTTAGACTCGAGCATTACGTCTCGCGATGTTCCGGCGGCCACGAGCTATCGGCGAGCGTACGTCTCGCGATGTTCTGGCGACCACGAGTTATCACCGAAACTACTGTCGACCAAAGTATTATGTGCACTCGAGTTTGACGGTTGTTTGTGAAGTAACTAATAGACCTACATAAAATCCAGTAACATCATTTTCGTCGTTCTATTTTACGTTAGTTCATGTAGGTTTGGAATTTTTATTTTATATTTCAATATCTTTAATCGCAGTTGGAACACAAAAAGTGCACGTTTTTAAGCGTGTTTCAACCATGCGTCACATTTAAGATTTATTATCTCAAAACCCTGTCATCCGATCGAATCCAAATTTTAACACAATATACATTGGAATGTTGTATAACTGGTTTATTAATTTCAAAATTTTGTGTGTCCAAGAAACAAAGTTGTTATTTTTGTAAGGTAACTTTTTCTCGGCTCGGGGTGGTTGGAAAATTTAGTTCTTGATAGCGTTGGAATCCTTATACATCAAAAAGTTATGCTGTATGACTGTGAAATACGTAAATTAATTCACTTATTTTATATCGGTTTGTATTTGTAGGGGGAAATAGCACATACAGCGTAACTTTTCGATGTATAAGGATTCCAACGCGACCAAGAACTACATTTTCCAACCACCCCGAGCCGAGAAAAAGTTAACTTACAAAAATGATAACTTTGTTCCTTGGACACACAAAATTTTGTAATTAATAAACCAGTTACACATTCCAATGTACACACATCAAAAAAAGTTTTGCATCACCTCGGTTCCAAGAGTTCCGGAACCGTTAAACACAAAGGGAATAGAGATCAACACAAACAACATTTCAGCTCGTTTTATTGCTCATGAGACCCACACATTGCATGTTGTACCATCATACAGCTAGACTTTCAGCATTTGTGGTCCAGATTGCAGTACACACCACTACCTCTAATACCCAGTAGCACGTCCTCTTGCATTGATGCATGCCTGTATTCGCCGTGGCATACTATCCACAAGTTCATCAAGACACTGTTGGTCCAAATTGTCCCACTCCTCAACGACAATTCGGCGTAAATCTCTCAGAGTGGTTGGTGGGTCAAGACGTCCATAAACAGCCCTTTTCAACATATCCCAGGCATGTTCGATAGGGTGCATGTCTGGCGAACATGCTGGCCACTGTAGTCGAGCGATGTCGTTATCTTGAAGGAACGCATTCACAAGATGTGCACGATGAGGTCGAGAATTGTCGTCCATGAAGACAAATGCCTCTCCAATATTCTGCCGATATGGTTGCACTATGGGTCGGAGGATGTCATTCAGGTATCGTAAAGCCGTTTCGGAGCCTTCCATGACCACCAGTGGCGTACGTCGGCCCCACATAATGCCACCCCAAAACATCAGGGAACCACCACCTTGCTGCACTCGCTGGACAGTGTGTCTAAGACGTTCAGCCTGACCAGGGTGCCTCCAAACACGTCTCCGACGATTGTCTGGTTGAAGGCATATGCGACACTCATCGGTGAAGAGAACGTGATGCCAATTCCGTGGGGTCCATTCAGCATGTTGTTGGGCCCATCTGTACCGCGCTGCATGGTGTCGGGGTTGCAAAGCTGGACCTCGCCATGGACGTCGGGAGTGAAGTTGCGCATCATGCAGCCTATTGCGCACAGTTTGAGTTGAAACACGACGTCCTGTGGCTGAACGAAACGCATTATTCAACATGGTGGCATTGCTGTCAGGGTTCCTCCGAGCGGCAATCCGTAAGTAGCGGTCATCCACTACAGTAGTAGCCCTTGGGCGGCCTGAGCGAGGCCTGTCATCGACAGTTCCTGTATCTCTGTACCTCCTCCATGTCCGAACAACATCGCTTTGGTTCACTCTGAGACGCCTGGAAACTTCCCTTGTTGAGAGCCCTTCTTGACACAAAGTAACAATGCGGACGCGATCGAACTGCGGTATTGACCTTCTAGGCATGGTAGAACTACAGACAACATGAGCAGCGTACCTTCGTCCTGGTGGAATGACTGGAACTGATCGGCTGTCGTACCCCCTCCGTCTAATAGGCCCTGCTCATGCATGGTTGTTTACATCTTTGAGCAGTTTTAGTGACATCTATGATCAGTCAAAGGGACTGTATCTTGGATACAATATACACAGTCAACGTCTATATGCCGGAGATCTGGGAACCGAGGTGATGCAAAACTTTTTTTGATGTGTGTATAATGTGTTAAAATTTGGATTCGATCTGATGACGGGTTTTTGAGATAATTCTTGAATGTGACGCTGAAACACGCTTAAAACGTGCACTTGGTGTGTCCCAACTGCGATAAAAAAATATAAAAATATAAATTAAAAATTCCAAACCTACATAAACTAACGTAAAATAGAACGACGGAAATGATGATATTGGATTTTATGTAGGTCTATTGGTTACTTCAAAAACAACCTTCAAACTCGAGTGCACATAATACTTTGGTCGACAGTAGGTCGATTACTATCTGATGGCTCAAAGCCTTAGCTGCACACAAAATTTGTTTTGTATGCGAGCGAGTCCCAAGTGCTGTAGCGTAAGTGAGAGGAGAGGAACGCTCACTTGGCTAGTTGTTACGGAAGTGTTCACGTCGGCTCCAAGAAACTGAAACTGTATTGAGAGTTAAGATCTCAAGTTAGAAAATGTTACTCTATACGTTTGGTGATGGGGGAGACCTCAGGCGGGTTGATCTTTACACAGACACGGCCAGAGAAAGAGATGTGTGGAGACAGGGTATTCATGTAGCGGACCCTGCAGTTGGGCGGGACAAACGCCGAAGAAGAAAACTTCAAGAAGAGTGAATTCGATGAGGGTATCACAATTCGAAAGAAAAGTGTACAGAAGAGAGTGATGGATCCAATGGGTGCTAGCAGTAGAACTTCATGCAGGTAGTGATCAAGATGTGGACACAGGCACACCATAATTTTCCACTCCACGCAAACTCAGGCTATGGATGTGTGCGAAGAGCGTGAACAAAGGCCCATCCACAATGCGCAGCCGGCAGTCGTCCCCGTGTATATTATAGGCACCATACACAACATGCAGTTGCAGTCGGTAGCTGGCAGTTGGCAGTGGAGAATTTCATCTTCGACTGCCAACTACCCGACTGCAGCAATGTAATAGCCAATGAGAGCAGATCAGAAACTGACGTCACGTTCTTCTGTGTCGTGTACAAAGAGGATATAAGTGAAGTACCTTCGCAACCCGTACCTTTTTTAATCTTAAATACACGGTATAACAAAATAATCTGTACATCTCCAAATCATCCATATTGTAAGTTTAGAGGTTATCGACAACGCCCCTGTGCACCAAGAATAAAAGAATGCCAGAGTATTCTTTACTCCTAGCAGTCGTTAAGACTGCGCATTGTGAATGGCTAGCTTGTCAACTACCAATATCTGACTGCAGCTGCCGCCTGCCAACTACCAATTACCGACTGCGCATTGTGGATGGGCCTTTAAGTCTCTTTTAACTACTGCGGCTATGTGTTGCGATGGCTTTGACGAGTGTTTTGAGATCTGTCCACAATTTATACTTCACGGAGAAGCCGAGACCTAGTGGGATTACGGAATGGGGAAGGGACAACGCCTTATTATAGTCCATGCAGATAAGACTTCACTATTTATGTATCATAATAATAATAATAATAATAATAAGTTATTGTTTTAAGGGGGCGGAACTAAGAGGTCATCTGCTCCTAATAATAAAGATGTCATTGTTACAATTTCAGTTCCACCATTAGGGTCAAGACGTTTCTTTTGCCTTTTCTGGCGGGAAGCAGAGTTTTATTCTGAACGCCCATTTAATATTTCAATAGGGTTTAAGTGCAGATTATCACGATAACATCAACCACAACAATTATAGTAATAGCTGCAGGAAAAGTTGATAGGCCTCATCAACTTGGAACCACTTAAGTTCTTAATAATGCACATACACGTTAACCGCCTTCTGACCAGCAACACTATGAAAGCTGTACGATATCCTGGCTAGACGCAAATGATACTCGGTACCGTACCGATATGACAAATATTGAACTGTATGACCTAATTAAGATGCATAAGCCATCAAAGGAGAGAGACATGCTATTGATGACTGGCTTGCTGAAAATGGTTAAGTAGGTTGCCACTCGCTTTACCATCCGGACTTTAATCCGATTGAGAACACTTGGGGGTATTGTAATAATAATAATAATAATAATCATATATATTATTTCAGTAGTATGCATCCCTCCTGCGGCGCTCACAAGCGACCGATCACAACAAATGAGCATTCAAATGAAAGAGAATAGACATTAGCAGTTACTTATTGCACTATAATTTCATAAATACCTATAATTACTTCAAAAATTACTTTTAAAAAAATTGTACGAAGTGTGCGATTTGCAAACACCGTTGATGTATAAAAATACGCTCCATAATTGTTGTCCACGGGCCGCTGTGACGCCTGTTTCATGTCATATTATCACTCTAAGGTCTTTCCTTTATCCTGAAATGCAAATAGTGTTCTATAATCATTTGGTTGAAATAAAAACATAACCTTTCTCCATAAGTGACTCATTATAAACCTATTGGGGAAAGTGTGGTTTATGAACATGCGAGATTTCTCGCACAGGTCAGCTAGTAATAATAAATACAAGAATAGATTGCTGCCTGCACACACATCAATCAAGAGTGCTGGTGGTCCGATACCATCCAAGCTCTTGATAGAATGGCGAATGGCGATATTTTAGCTGCTGGCGCCCCCAGCGGCAACTCGCTCATTGAGTCCGTAGGAATAGTGTGTGTGATAGCTTGTGCGGGAGAACCGAGTAGGACTGTAAAATAAGTTATTGGTGAAATAGCGTCATCCAGGGTTTAGGGAATATTCGGAGGGATAGGCTACGTCGTATTTCACAGCCTCTCAGGTTAAGAAAGGTGTATAGCTCATTGTGAAATAAAAGTTGGGAGAAGACATACTCTTAATTATACAGTTTGTGTTCGCGAGATACTAGCATTAATCAACCATCTCATGCTGTTAAATTTGAGTTGCAGTGCCTTACTTTTTGCATTGTTAATCATATATATTAATGTAGAATAGTATTATCAACGTACAATTTTACTTTCCTCTTTCCCATTTTAAAAAAATATTTATTTAACAGATTAATTGCAATAAGAAAAACCAATCCCCTGAGAGTGGATGTAAACCATGTCTTTCAAAATGTAATCCATTGTAGGTTTCAAAATGATGATTTAAACACATTACGAGAGAGGTTATTTGAAGTCTTCCCTCCTGCAACAACGGGAAAAACTAAGAACGTTGCCGTGGAATATTGTGAACGAGAGGGTCTAAGGGTTGGAACACGGTACACTCAGACTATTTTGAGGCTACATGTATGGTCGTTTGACTGCAATAAAACAAATAAAAATTAAAGCCGAGAGGAGGATGGTTCAATTTAGGCCCTTTTGCACAAATCGACACCGTTTCACCGATCAGAACCAAAATTTGTATATTTACCCTTTGGAACACTGCGACTAACACAGTCTGCTTGAAATTGCGGAGAGGCCACTCCAACCCCTGCATTTAGGCCGTTTGGCACAAATCTACATCGTTTCACCAATCTGGATCATAATTTGCATACTTACTCTTTGGAACCCAACGAGTATCACTGTCCACTTAAAATTTCGGACAGAGACCACCCCTTTCCCTGCATTTAGGCCCTTTGGGACAGATCTACACTTTTTCACTGATCTGAACCAAATTGTTTATACTTACCTTTTGGAACCCGACGAGTAGCACTGTCGACATGAAATTTCTGACATACCACTCCATTCCCTGCATTTAGTTCAGGAATATCTCGGGGTTGCCAGCTTCCTAACTCACCAGCCATGAGCCCTTGAGGGTGTACCAGAAGTGGTGGGGCTACACACACCCTGCCTCTTTGAGGGCCTTGAGCCAACCCACGTCCCACAAGTTGTGAGACCCGGGGGGGGGGGGGCAGTTGTGAGACAGGAGATATTAGGAAAAGGAAAAGAAGGCAGACCCCTCGAAGAATGAGGGCATCAGGAAAGATGAGACAACGGCCAATTAAGGCAGGAAATTGAAAGACTCCCTAGCCCTCGGATACCCTAATACAGTCGGGGTCGGAAGAGAACGAGAGTTGACCAAGTTAGGCCGACAGGAAAGAGAATGAAAGGAGCCCGGCACCAGGAAGTAGAAGCTATGCCAGACTCAGCTGGGGTCCCGTGGTCGCCAACCAACGTCCCACAAGTTGTGAGACCCGGGGAGGGGAGGGGCAGTTGTGAGAATAGCTTGCTGATTCATCGCGAGGTGGCATAAGAGGACTTTCCAGAGCCCGCCGTGTTATCTGCTGTCTATGCTGATGCCAGCACAGGGTCGTTGCTCAAGCCTCTGTGGTGTTGCGAAAGAGTGATTCCCTGGCCAATCTAAATAGGACGGGGAACCCCGAACGTGTGTCATCATATTTCGTCATCATCTGCGATCGTCTCTGGTTCGTGCAGATTGGACCCATATTCTTTGCCGAGCAGTACGCCATAAGCTCTTTCACTAGACGCATCGAGTACAGGCCTAAGCCAGAAAATAAGGTTGAGACTTTGGAAGACATCGAAGCTGGACATCTGAATTACCTATATCAGTTTTAAAATTACACCATGTTCGTTTAGTAGTCATTTTTTCATTACCTTATTATTATTATCATCATCATCAGTGCAAATAACCTAGATGTTAAGCACATGATACCACTAATCACCGCGGCATAAAGTCTTTCTCGACTGTGAGTTTTAAAATATTTATTTTTATTACAGTACATTGTGTACATTATAAGTTGAAGTGTCATTTCAATACCGGTAGTACTGTAGTTTCCCTTTCATCCTCATCATAAGGGCAAATGACCTAGATGTTACGCCAATTACACCATTAATCACCACGTTTTCATTATCATCCTCATCAAAAGGGCAAATGACCTAGATATTACGCCCTAATTTTCTTTGGGGGGCAAATGACCTAGATTTTAAGTCCATTATATTTCTAAGGAGACTTTGAAACATTATCAATCCACCGGGCGAAGTCGGGTACTACTGCTAGTAGGCTATATTTCGAAAACCAAACATTCTAAAAAGTGTTGTATAGGCTTAAAAGAATGGTCTTCATGTCCTTTATCATTAGAACAAAACGTTATATTTTTTTCTTTTTTTCCAAAAAAGTCCAATTTTTTAAATTGACTATATTTTGGAAACTAAGAATTTTACAAAACAGTTTGGTTGGTTGGTTCTTAAGTTTAGGGGCTGCGACAACGCGGTCATTTAGCCCCGTGTACTATGGGTGTGTGTAGAATCTGTCTGAACCGGTGTTAGTTGTGATGACTGTATTGACTTTTGAATTTTCCAAATAGTTCCTACTTTTGCCGCCAAACGCCACCGTCAACGACTACTAGTTCAGAACTTAGCTACCAGACGCCTCCACAGTCGGCTCTTGGCAACGAACGTAGGAACCTAAGAACGTTGTTTACATTCTTAACCTATACAATTTAGCTTCAAACAGGTGTAATTAGTGGAAGGATCTTTAACATGCCATAAATCTATGACATGGGACCAACGGCTTTACTTCCCCTCCGACGGAAGGCATATTGAGGGATTTTTAACGCTCTTAAAAAATCCGACGATTTCGGCCGGATTTGAACCCGCGATCTTGGGCATAGAATCTCAGCATGCTACCAACTACGCCACCGAAGCCGCCCACAAAACAGTTTGTTTGACGTAAATAAATGGTCCTTACTCTCCCCCCCCCCCCCACCCCCTCTACCCACAAGCCAAGTTTCAAGTCTTTAGGACAAAAAAAAAGTGACAGTCTGAAAGACTAGACTTTGTATCATTTTAAATGCTACAAATGCTGAAAAATGCTAGAAAGGCTGGAGACTCTTGACATGTTAGAATATTATCTGCATAATAGTTATCTTGCTTTTTTGTAGAACTTTTCATGCTGACCAATTCTTACGCTCGTAGTATATTGATATTTTTAACGGTTTGCCCAGCGTAAGCTTAAGAAGCGCACGGACGCCAAGTTTGTGTTCGACCTTTTCACTGAAATCGTTACTGCTTGGCTTCCTTTAATCATACATAAATTGTTTTCTACAGAATCTTTCCTCGAGATATCCTTTACAGAATGGTGAAAACAGCATCAAAATCCATCCAGTGGTTCTCGAGATTACTCGTGACATCCAAGAATCGGGGATTTTTGCCTTATACTAACGAAGTAGGGATTGTCGGGGAACACATGCACCAAGCAGTACTATGACGTCACATACCTCAGTGCATCTGGGTGCATTTCGTCCCGTCACCGTAACGACGAAGTCGACAAGATCATTTAAAATGATAAAAAGCAGTAGGGGGATTGTGGGGCTTCTGACGTCAGAGGTAGTGGTGGTGGTAGGGGCTTAGAAACAACAGCGTTTCCTCATTAGACCACTCCAATAAATTAAAAAATCGCACCAGTTAACAAATAAATAATCAACGATCACTGCACTGAATACTGTAGACAGAGCGCGTGCGTGGCTACACGAATACAAGCGAGTGTGTACAGAGTCTGTACCGGCTCAAGTTAGTGCCTGTCCGCGCTCGGCATTCGCCCTCGCTCGTCTCCTTTGATCCGTGTCGGTAGACCGCCAAAATAGCGAGCGCAGCCGAACACGAATGTTGGCGATGCGAACTACCCCGAATGTACACGAGCACACTGGGTACACTATCGCGCTCGTCTCAGTTCGCTTACATTCGGCGATAGTGTACTGCAGGCTTTATGGAGATTGGTTGCTCTTATGTTGTGATTGATGAAAACACGTCTAATATAGCTGTGGTGGTGACATCAAGCTATCCTCAGTCTTATCACTATTTATGGTCATGATATTTCTCGATATACTCGTGTTACACAATAATCCATATTTAAACACACTTCCCTCATTTTCATGAAACAGTGAATCTTCCCCAGCGGCTCACAAATAGTAGGACTTGGGTTTGTGACCACCGGACACCAGGTGAGCATGGCATTACTTCCACTTGTGCTGGGCTACTCTGTCATCTTTCATTTCAACCTCTCTTCGCGCAGTTAATCTGCTACGCTCCCCTCGTTCACGCTGATCTGATTAGTTTGGTTTCATATAAGACAGTGCCAGGGTCTGTCAGGACCTCTTATCGGTGTTCTATTTATAAAAAATGCCGACTACATATACCACAATTAAAGAGGCATTCCTTCTACGAATGTACTGTTTTTTTTTTTTTGCTTCTGAATACGAAGAATTACGCTCCAGGTAGACATTTCTGTATGTGTAGTTACATTCAACCACAGAAGATTTGCTCTACTCTCTGTAGAACTTTTACCATCTTTAACTTGAAATCATTCCGCAAAATCATCTAATCATGTTGCTCCACTCACACGTACAAGTCCTACAGAATATTTGAGTGGCTTGCCGTCAGAGCGCAGTAACGTTCATTCGCACGAGGTCTATACGTCCGCACCGCACAGCTCGCGAATGGCCATTCCCATTCCGATATCAATTAAGTGACAGTTCCACTTATATATATTAGGAACAAGTTGCCAGCGGAAATAAGGCAAACAAGTGAGTGACTAGGTCTATCTGCCTTGCATGAAAATGGAAAAAAAAAACTGGACAGGTTAGGATGAATACTCTAGCACTATTCCATACATAACGCAGACATAAAAATCAGTGATATTCTCAGGAGCCTAAAGGACCCCATTGATCCACTCGCTTCTGCAGGCGTATACAAAATTCTGTGCAGCCTATATGCAACCAAGTGAACATTATTGAAATTGGCACGAAGAGATAGAATCAAAGAACATTCCAGACACTGCAAACTCCGATAAACAGGAAAATCTGCTGTTGCTGAACAAGTCTGGGAAAATTTCGTAATTCGATTCCAAGACGCAGTAATACTTTCTAGAACATCGAACCACCACGTCAGACTATACAGAGAAGTAATTGAAATTTATACATATCCACACAATTTCTATTGGAAATAATCCCTCTCGGCACGCCGCACAGTGGGTCAAAATCGAAATCTAGGAGGACAAAATTATTTATTTTCATAATTAAAAAATCAAAATTTATTACTTCTACAGCATTCTCATATGATTGCCGCTCACTATTCCGGGATATAAACGCATCTTAGTGTAAATCTGGCACCACTGTTCGAGCTGGAATCTAATCTTATCTCCTGCGCTGAGCTTGCGTAACCTCGCAGTCTGAATTGGAGGGTGAATGTAAGTGGCTATAATTTGGTTGTCTATGTGGTTAGAGTGATGCTTTAAGATGGAACATTCAGCTGAAGGTATGATCTTTACATCTGTAACGTGTTTCAGTTATTAATAGGCGTAATTGTTCCGTAATTTTAGCTATATTTGCATTATATAATATTTAACTATTATTTTTAAAATTATATTTTCACTTAGATTTTTAGTATGTCGCGTCACTCTGCGTCACGTTCTGCTTAATGTTAAAATGTAGATAACATCTTGTAGTTTATGCCTGTTACAAGTTTTTTTGCATCTTCTTGAAACTTACTTAGTTATTTTACGGTTTAGGAGATGCCGCGCAACCAGTTCTTACACGTTTACAACTTTTTGAAGCACTGGGCTCGAAGATTGTGTCAAAAGTGGAACTTTGTGAGTTTGTTAAAAGTAAATTAGGGGTAGAAAATTGTTCTGAAGAAATAACTGAATGCCTACAAGGAGATTTAAAGGATTTTGTTGATAATTTTACCAGGCGGTGGAAGCAGGTTCATACAAATAAATCAAAATTAATTTCAAAATATTCTTATTGGTTAAAAGAGGAGATAACATTTTCGAAAATTGTGTATGATTCTAAATTAACAGAAAATTTAAATCATCCTACTCCATCCACATGGAAAGTCGGAAGGCCTAGGAAGCTTTTTCATAAAAGTAGGGAAAAATCAAAGAGATGAAAAATTCAACCTCTACTCTCTGCACATTCAGAACAAGAACTTATTCATGCCACACAAGATGCTGCAAAAATGGTTGAAGAAACTCTTAAGTCCCTACATAGAGCTACTAAAATTAAAAAACCTATATATCACCAGCTGTAAAACCTGTACCACTTACCGGTGAAGAGGCTCTATCATTCCTTGTAGATAACAATTACAGCAAAAGCCAATATATGAATATGCGACTTGAATGCAAAAATAGGAACTGTAATATTTTCCCACCTTACCACATCATTAGAGAAACAAAACAGAAAAGCTATCCACCAAGTGAATCAATAACAATAACGGAAACGTCAGCCACAATAACATTGCAATCACTGGTCGACCATACAATTCAGCGCCTTGCAGTAGTTCAAGAAGATGTTTTGAAGCAGTCTATCTCTAGCAATGATACAGTTCATATTATATTAAAATGGGGGTGTGATGGTTCAAGCGGACATAATCAGTACAAGCAGAAATTTACAGATGATGACGGCAGTGACTCTGATATTTTTGTAGTTTCAGTTGTTCCATTACAAATGTATTCTTTAAATGTAGAAAGCAACAATGGAAAGAAAATTCTATGGCAGAACCCACGACCTTCTTCGACACGATTTTGCAGACCTCTTAAATTATTGTTTGAAAAGGAGGCTGTCGAATTGACTAGGCGAGAGGTTCAATTAGTTGAAACTGAAATAATGTCCCTCCAACCAAGTAAAATAGAACTTGGTGATCAATACATATATATTAATCAAACTCTATTGCTGACCATGGTGGATGGAAAAGTCTGAAATTCTATTACAAGTTCATCAGCACAGAGGTGTTATGTGTGTGGTGCTGGTCCCAGAGATATGAATAACACACTCCCAAAAACAGTTTGTCATAAGGAGAGCTATAAATTTGGATTATCTACCCTCCATTGTTGGATCCGATTTTTTGAATGCCCGCTACATATATCTTACAAAATAGAAATTAAGAAATGGCAAGCAAGAGGGGATGAAGATAAGAGAAAAATAGAAAACAGAAAGAAAGTAATACAAAATACATTTCGATCAGAAATGGGTCTGCAGGTTGACAAACCAAGATCTGGAGGCGTCGGAAATTCGAATGATGGCAACACTGCTCGCTCTTTTTTTTTTCTTTCTTGAGGATCCAGTCTTGTCATCCAAAATTACGGGTATAAATGAAGAGCTAATCAGACGTTTTTCAACAATTTTGTGTGCTCTTTCTTGTCAGTTCCCTATAAATACACCCGCTTTCAAAACCTACACCCAGGATACAGCAAAACTAAATCTATATCCATGGTATTTTATGACAGTCACTGTGCATAAAGTATTAATGCATGGTGCAGATATAATTGATTTTTGTATTATACCTATCAGGAAATTGTCAGAAGAAGCCCAAGAATCACGTAACAAAGATTTGAGAAAATGCTGATTTGGACATTCTAGGAAATTCTCACGAAAACATACAAAAAAGGACATATTACATATGCTGCTGATATCTTCGGACCCCGTAATATCTCATAAAACCAAAATTCAACATAAAAAGAGAAGATCATTATCCAGTGAAGTATTACTACTCCTGAAAGAACCAGATGTACCGGCTCATCATGAACAGCATGAGGCAGTGAGTGACGATGATGCTTCAGATGACACATGTGATGAGTCATCAAGGTCAGGGCCATCGAGTGATTAGTGACAGTGACTGAAGTGCTGTCTGCAATTATCCACAACTGCAGTCTTCCAAATTAAAGGTAAACTGAGTACAATCTATTGTAGTTTAGGCTCTATCCAACTCCTAGTCATAGACAATTTCTTGCATGTGTACACGTAGATGTAGCTTAAAAAAGGTCTTTACTGATGTTTATTATGAAGTAAACGAATTATATACGTTGCTTTCACTCTAAATTCATGATTAAAATGTAAAAATAATTTTGTCCCCCTAGATTTTGATTTTGACCCACTGTGCGCCGGTAGGCTGAGGTAGTTTTCACCGGGCATAGAAATGTGTCAAGTATACCAACAAATGTTCTACAAGTTTAGTATACCAGAAGCCCCCCCCCCCCCCCCCCTCTTATGATTCAGAAAACTTTTTGCTCTTGGTGTAAGGGTGGGTCATTAATTCTTTCAGACACAGGTTTTAGGTGCTTCTTTTAAGCACTTTTAAACTGTTTTGATAGTGCCTATTAGGGGAGGTATAATGTTTTCCCCTCTCTCAAAACTCCACTTTTCCCACCTCGATAAACTTTACAGAAATTAGTTTTTGGCTCTTAGTCTACCCGACGAATAGTAAGAACTTCGAATGGATTCGATCTTTCACATACTCAAGAAAGTTAGAGCAACTTTTTCGAGAAAGACCCCCATTTCCATCCCTCTGGATGCGATTATGCCCTTTAACGAATTCGACCGAAATTTTGAATGGTTATGTTTTATGGTTAAGGTGATAGAAGCCATTTTTCAGTGTTGCCTAATTCTATTAAAGAAGCTTTCCAGTCGGTCAACATAAATTGTGCCCAATTACATTAGGCGGGAAACAAGTATTCACATACCCTAACCTGAAAAAAAAAAGATATTACCAACACGCTTTTATGAACAAAATGGGGTATTTAATAGGATCATTATTTACTCGAATTTCAGAGTAGTTGTTGCAAATGCCTACCATTTTCTAAACACACATTGCACTGACGTAGGAAGTTTTGGTACACACGCTATGATTCATCGTCACTGATATTTCGTATCGACGCAGTTATTTCGTTCTCGAGAACCTCCAGAATACACGGATTGTTTCTGTATAGTACCAGTATACCTTTTGTTCGAGGTTCCCCCACAAGTATAAATCGAACGCCGTATTGAACGCCACTGAAACTTACGAACACATTTACTGGAAGAATTCTTCTTGAGAAGACAAGTTTTCACTAGGAAAATTCGACGTTTTCTTCTAAACCTAACCTTCACGGGATACGAGATGGATTACAGTACTTCACCACAAGTCTGAACTCTCTCAACTAAGGTAACTTGCCAGCTGGGAATAAATCAAGCTATGACCGCATCCGGAGCTTCCCGACCCGCTGTTGTGCAACGGTAGATGCTAGTCAACTGGCGCCGACTCAACGCTCTCCTTATGTCACTCGGTCCCAGCAAGGGTCCGTTCTATAGAGAAGGCTCTCTCAATATCTACCCAATGGCACATGCGTACTAAAAGTTTCGTATGAGGGCAAGTCCATGCGCCACAGTGGAAGCGAGAGGTGAGGAACGTTCAAGGGAATGTTCACATTGGCGTCGATTGCGTAACATCGTGATATTTGTCCATGCCCGACAGCGAGAAAAAAAAAGGTGTTGTCAAACGGACCACGGACGGCGCCGATTGCGTAACACCGCAATATTTCTCCGTGTCTGACCGCGAGAACAAGAATCTCGCCAAACGGACCACGGACGGCGCCGATTACGTAACACCGCAATATTTCTCCGTGTCTGACCTAGATAACGAGAATCTCGTCAAACGGACGGACGTGCCGATTACGTAACATCGCGTTATTTATCGATATTCGACCGCGAGGATAAAGTGAAACCTGTCGAACGGCCGAGAGCTGTGATGATTGTGTAACATTGCAATACGGTCCCAGTCCTAGCCCCATCTTCGACCTCGAAGCCGTAGGAACAGCAGAAATCTCCTTGTGGCGGACGGCGAAAGGCAAAGTAGCATAATGGTTTCTAGTTCTGCTGAATAACCATCCCCATCACATTGAGCTTTGCAAACGTACCCACGGACATAAAAATAACTGGTCTCCTCGGCGAATAACAATGCAGGCTGAGTGCTGTCCGTATGGCACGGCCGACTGGATGCAAACTAGCTCTCTATACCGGCCTTGACATTCCCAGTTAGAACCCAAGCATAACGTGTAATTGAAAAATTTCCTCTAGTTGCCGATAGAGCGCACCCCCAACCCATGTACAGGCGCGCTTAGTAAACAGCTGTGCAGTAGATTTATTAAATGTGTTTCTCACATTGATACGTTTAGAGCAGCGAAGTTTTGTTTCAGTTTCAATTATTGTAAGTAGTCGGTATGAATATACTGAATTCCTACGTTGTTTTGAGTGTTTGCTGATGAAATTGTAAAATGCTGGGGTAAATTATAAACTATGGTTTGAACGCCGCTGCTCAAATCCAGTATGGCATACTATTTTGTGCTATTTTGCACTTCGAATGGGAAGAAAATAGGAGGTGTGCTTTCATTTCACGAGTTTCCGCGTGGCAGAGATAGATGTGATGATTGGCTTATAGTGTAAGAAGAATAGGGTAAAGTGTGGAAAATTAGTTTATCAAGCTAAAATTTGGTGGAGAGGTTCCTTGAATAGCCTGGATCAAAATACTAAAAGTCCCAAAAATCCCTCATGGGGAACATGCCGCCATCTTGGAAAAATGGCCGGCATCTTGAATTTCGTATCCAGCATCGCATTGAACGTCATAACTCGGTACCTAAGGGTGATAGGGACATGCGGTTTGGTCAGGATAACTTACCAGAATGCAGGCTATCGTTTTACAGGCCGGACGTTTGTTTTAGACGAGTGAAAAGTCTTAATGGAAGCTTGGAGGCGAGTTACTACAGTACCTGTGTTGTTATCAGCTGCCCCAATCGATCCGATGATTGACAAAGCTTTTTCACACTTCTGCTAGGAGTACAGTCATTGGCAAATATGATGACATTCTGTTCGTAACTATGTAACGTGTACTTCCGCGACACACAATACTTCG
The DNA here is from genome assembly GCA_946902985.2 of Meconema thalassinum. NCBI lineage: Eukaryota > Metazoa > Arthropoda > Insecta > Orthoptera > Tettigoniidae > Meconema > Meconema thalassinum. The sequence goes on along the minus strand of OX336388.2, from coordinate 918,742,630 downwards.
ATGTGGACTATACTGTCTGCTCAAGTCTGGAATTCCATTATACTCTGTGAGCTGCCTGAAAGGGATTGACATTTAGCCGGAAATTCCACGTCAGTCATCACCCTTCTGCCTCTTGACCAATCCATGTTCGCATAGTTGATGTCATAATACTCTGCGTTGCAATATTACAGCCCACGTGCTTCAGTGCCTGGTCAGCTGTATCTCTGTCTTGTACAGTTTGGCAAACTTGTTCTCAGACCACATGGCGAGGCGAGAACTGTCAATCCCTTTCTGGTAGCTCACAGAGTATACATCAGATCGGTGGTGACAAATGTGAAGCGATATGGTGAGAGAGCGAGTGTGTGTAGGCTCACCAGCAGGCTTCAAGGTCAAGGGCAATCGTCTAAAACAAACGTCCGGCCTGTAACACTACTTAACCTAGCTAACAATCGAAATAGTTATTATAAATCACTTAAACTCTCATACGGTAGCGTTAAAAGCCATCTTGATGTTCAATGTCGACTTTTCACTTTTAACTGTCATGGGATTGAAAAAAGTATTGAAATAAATGTTGTTAAGCACATCAAAACGCACAAAAATATGTGATCAGCACTTTCGTAAACCAAAAATTACGGGTGTGAGGAGTTGTCGAACATGCGCATGCAACTCGAGGAACGGCGCGCCGAGGAGGGGGGGGCTTCACAAAGCCGGTGCAACTGGTGATGTAAACATTCTGTAGGCGCAACTATGCCCCTTTTTAATGAGAAGTAAACATTTGACACTTTTATATAGGATAGCATCTTATAACCTAATAAATAATTTTAAAAAAACATAATTAATTTGTTAATACTTTGCGCTCTAAAACTGTCTTTCTTAGCTACTTATATTGTATGTATAAAGAGAAAAGAATATTTCCTTTTAATTTTAGTAATTCAAGTATTTTTGCGCTACGTTCGTATGTACAGTAATTAAACTAGTGATCTCTGTCGCTGCGCCGTCAGAGCGCTCTCGTTCCCCCACTCCACCTTCCCTGTGTTGCTAAGCAGTGGCGCCGGCCGGCCGAAATAAACGTCTTTACGGTAACGTTTATCATTAAATTTATCTTAAACGGTACGCCACAGAAAAGAATCATGAAAGCGAAAAATGTGTGTTTCAGTTTGAACTGTCCGTTTATGCTTATTTTGCCGACATTTACCATCCGGTTTAAAAGTTAATGCCGTTTCCTCTACTTTATAAATGTCCTACATCAAAAACGATTGTTCCATTAAATTCTATGCAACACATAGAACATGGGCAAGCTTGCCAAAGGCGAGACTTCAAGCATCTCGAAAAATTCACAGAGTGGCTACGTATACATTCTCCTTTCGACAAACCTCAAGATATTTTAATGTCCTTATCAACCGGTGTTATAAGTGACGAAAAGGTGACCTGCGACTGAGCTTGGGAGATAGGAACCGCGACTTGGAAGAAACTGGAAGGGAAATCGTTCGCCGAAGTTAATCTCCAACGAAAGGACAAAGTTGTCACTCTTGCAGCTCTTGTTGTCCGAGGTGAGACCGTACCTGTAAATCCGAACCAGCTGTTTCATCGGATTGCGTGTGTCGATCGCAATGAAGAGGATCTTGAATCTTGCTTTGAATACGAGTTTGCTTTATTGCCGCCAGCGCAGTTCGATGCTTCAACTATCAGAAAAGGTACAAAATCAACTTTACGGACAGTGATAGAGAAGTTGTGTGCACCAATGACCTGTCTTCCCGAAGACAGTTACCTACGCGTTTGACGATGGAGATCTCCTGCACCGGGTGGTATGGCCGAAATCTGGAACCTTCGATGATGTTTGTAAGAACTACATTTCGTACAGCAAGGCGAACTATCAAGGGAAAGCTACTGTAGTGTTCGATGGCTATTCCGAAAGTACCACGAAAGACGTGGAGCATATGGGACGACGTGCCAAGACGTCATCTTCTGAGGTTTTGGTGGATTTGGAAGAACAAGTGGTCTCGTCGCAGCATCAGTTCCTAGCCAACACTTCAAACAAATCAAGATTCGTCGCACTTTTAGGTCGTTGTTTCGAAGAAAAGGGGATTCCAGCTATTCATGCCAAGTCTAATGCTGATCGTCTCATCGTGAGAACAGCGATCAAGGAAGCAGAGAAGGGAGGTCATGTGGCAATTGTTGGAGAGGATACAGATTTGTTGGTATTTCTTTCGAACCTTGCAGAACGAGATAGAAACGTCTATATGCTGGTGCCACCTTCAAAAGTCCATCCGAAGAAACTCTTTGGCTCTACAGAATTGCAGAAGGCTCTTGGGGACATGGCCGACTATCTCCTCTTCCTCCATGCTATGTCCGGTTGCGACACAACTTTAGCTCCCTACAGGAAAGGGAAAATACACGCGTTCAAGACTTTAAACAATAACCCAAGTCTTCGCCAAAGAGTTGCTGTTTTTTACAGCGCAGACGCTGCAGTGGAAGAGATCGTGAAGGCAGGGGAAGAATTCTTCGTAGCGTTATGCGGAGGTAGAACTACAGATAGCCTAAACAAGACAAGGTATAGTCAGTACCGTAAGACCATTGCCAAACAACGTATCCATGCAGACTTCGACCTCTCAAGTCTTCCACGAACATCAGCCGCATCTCGACAGCATAGCCCAAGAGTTTACCACCAAGTGCAGGAATGGCGCGGAATCTCTCTTCCACCTACTGAGTGGGGATGGAAGAAGAACTGAATCGGCAAATTTTTACAGATTCCAACAGAATCTCCTCCCGCACCAGACTTCCTCCTAAACCTCATCAGATGTGAGTGCAAGACAGGATGCGGCAGCAGATCTTGCGGTTGCCGAAGACAAGGTCTCTCCTGTTCAGCAATGTGCAGCAATTACACTGGTGATGGTTGTTCTAACAAGCCAGAGCCAGATACTCTTGACGATATGGCGAGTGAGGAACAGGAGGACAACCCCGAAAAATTGACATGCAGATCCTCACCACCTTTTCGCCGCAGAGTAGACTCTTCTGAAAGTTCAACCTTACCAAAGAAAAAGCGTCAAGATTAAGGCAAGTGTCACGATTCCTTACCAACACATGACCAGTATTCACGCGTACGATATAATTAATAGTTGGCCTTATTCCTTTACAGGCACACCGCACTACAGCGTCCCGTGGCAGCAGGATCTCCTCTTTTCCGTTTTTGTCGTGTTTGTACAAAAGAAATTGTAATGTGCTTAAACGTTAGTGTGTTAATGGTGTGGTATAAGATAGCAAATAAGCAAATAGCTGCTTAATTTATTTTCGAATTTTAACGTTTATCTTTCCTTTTCTATATAATATACGTAGCTAAGAAAGCGAGTTTTAAAGCGCAAAATTACTGTATTAACAAATTAATTATTGCTTTTTATTATTTATTAGGTTATAAGATGCTATCCTTCTATATAAAAGTGTCAAATTTTTACTTATCATTAAAAAGGGGCATAGTTGCGCCTACAGAATATGTTTACATCACCAGTTGCACCGGCTTTGTAAAGGCCGCTCCTCGAGTTGCATGCGCATGTTCGACATCTCCTCCCACCCGTAATTTTTGATTTACGAAAGTGCTGATAACATATTTTTGTGCGTTTTGATGTGCAACATTTATTTCAATACCTTTGTCAATCCCATGACAGTAAAAGGTGAAAAATCGACATTGAACATCAAGATGGCTTTTAACGCTACCCTATGAGAGTTTAAGTGATTTATAATAACTATTACGATTGTTATCTAGGTTAAGCAGTGTCAAAATGATATCCTGCATTCTCGTAAGTTATCCTCACCAAACCGCAAGTCCCTATCACCCTTAGGTACCGAGTTATGACGTTCAATACGATGCTGGATACGAAATCCAAGATGCCGGCCATTTTTCCAAGATGGCGGCATTTTCCCCATGAGGGATTTTTTGGGACTTTTAGTATTTTGATCCAGGTTATTCAAGGAACCTCTCCACCAATTTTTAGCTTGATAAACTAATTTTCCTCACTTTGCCCAAATTCTGTCTAATATTCCTGCAATATTAACGTGATTTCCCGCGATAACTTTGTTCCGGACACTAACTCTCCGTCGTCTGTTGTGTGTAGTCATTTTAAGAGTCCCGCACCGTAGTTGTGATCGTAGTTAGTTTTGGTGTTTTAAGGGGCGGAACTACGAGGTCATCTGTCCCTGTAGTTGTGATCGTTTAATCGTGCACTGCGGCTACGAGGGCAGCTGTAGCAAGTCCAGAGATCGTAGTTTCAAAACCCAGCACCGACAAAAAATATATTGAGTGGTTTTTCTACACTCCATCTAGGCAAATGCCGGGATAGTACTTTACCACTGCTAGTAACACACATGTTAAGGACTTCCTGACCTCTGAGATCCGCCAAGATGTCCAATTAACTAAGGAATCAACCGTCCAGTATATACCCAAAGGGTATCTTCTGAAAAATTGGTACCATAATGTTTTCTTGCGATTCTGTTGATCATTCTTCAGTACATCCCCCAGAGGCTCACGACTAGTGGGACGTTGGTTGGCGACCAGGGCGCCCCAGCTGAATTCGAGATTGCTTCCACTTAATTGTGCCGGGGTCCTCTCTGGAATATTTCTTGTCGGCCTCCCCTGATCAACTCTTCTCTTCCGACCCTGACGGTATTAGGATATCCGAGGTCTAGGGAGACTTTCAAATTCCCACCTTAATTGGATCTTGCCTCATCTTTCCTGATACCCTCATTCTTCAAAGGGCCAGATCTCCTGTTTTTCTTTTCATCATATCTCCTGCCTTCTGCACAAGGTCATAAAGAAGGCAGGGTGTGTGTAGCCCCACCACTGAACTTGCGCCCTTGATAGTGCTACACCCTCAAGAGCTCACGGCTGTCGATTTCAAAAGGATACCCGAGGTAGATCTGTTCTTTTCTTTTTTTCAGTGACTCTGGGGCGGACTCTTTCCTATTTCCCTTTCTATCTGCCTTTCATGGCTCTACATCCTTCCAAATGCAACAATTCTTATTTTTGGAGGGTTCCGGGCATTCCTTTTACCTATTTCTCTTATTCCTTCCTTTTTGTACTTTTCTTCTCCTAATTCGTAAGTTAGTTGTATGTTGCAGTTTGTTTTAGTTCTAGTGTTCATTTCATCATATTTCATTTGACCAAAAAAAATGATAGGCCGATAACCTCGATGTTAGGCACTTTAACATCAACTATCATCAAATTACAATTTCAGCAATATCTTTGCTGACAATGAAAACTGCAAGTCCGGGTTATGTTGTTACATGCACAGTGGAAAGAATATCTTGTATGAAATGTTTGGATTGCATTCCTCAGAACTCTAATCCTCTCCACTCATTAACCTAACCGCAGCAATGGACTTGCCAGAGGCATTGCCGAGAAATTTGTACCACAGATTACGGATATTAATGGACAAGCCGAAATACCGGTTGCTTCTAAATGACTTCTGTACTAACCACTAATTTTATAAAAACCGAGTGAACCTAACGGAATTCTATTTTAATAAGGTGCAAGGTATGCCTAGTTTCTCTCAGATTTAATATCACGCAATTTTATTTTGTGATATATTTTGCATTTTGATATTGCGGAAATTATAATGACAAATAGTGTCGTAAGTGTCATGTTATGCTGGGTCGACAGCGCTGTGTGAGCAGTTGAGTAACTAACGGGATTTCATGTATAAAGCCTCACTGTCTAGACCGGTAGTGGAGAGCGCAGCTCACATCCAGTCGGCCGTGGCACTGCCATCGTAATGCACAGGCCATCATGCAGCGACTCTATCCAGGACCTTCTATAACAGGTTCTATATAGCCCGGTCAAGTTAGACATGCAAGGTTACCAAATTTCGCATAGAGCTGAAAATTTGTACAAATGGTTAAAACACCATTATAAATTAAATGTGAAAAGTCCCCATCGGTCCGACAACGGCAACAATTTACTGAAGGTCAAAGTTCGCAAATATGGGTTTTTTGCGTTTTTCAGCCAAATGGTAAGTTTTATCATAAAATAGATCAGACTAATATTGTATATCATGCAATCTATATATATATAAAGCACAAAGTTTGTCTGTTATGTATAAAAATCTACACCGCTTCACCGATCTGAACCAAAATTTGTATACTTACCCTTTGGAACCCTGCGGGTAACCCTGTCAACTTTACATTTCGGACAGACCACCCCATTCCCTGCATTTAGGCCTTTTTTCACAAATCTACACCGTTTCACCGATCTGCACCAAAATTTGTATACCTACCCTTTGGAACACTGCGAGTAACACTGTCTGCTTGAAATTGCGGACAGATCGTTCCATTCCCTGCATTTAGGCCCTTTGTCCCAAATCTAAACCGTTTCACCGATCTCAATAAAAATTTGTATATTAACCCTTTGGAACACTGCGACTAACACTGTCTGCTTTAAATTGCGGAGAGGCTACTCCATCCCCTGCATTTAGGCCCTTTGGCACAAATCTACACCGTTTCATCGATCTGAACCAAAATTTGTATCCTTACCCTTTGGAACCCTGCGAGTAACACTGTCCGCTTAAAATTTCGGACAGACCACCCCATTTCCTGCATTCAGGCCCTTTGGTCCAAATATACACCGTTTCACCGATCAGAACCAAAATTCGTATTCTTACCCTTTGGTACCCTGCGAGAAACACTGTCTGCTTGAAATTGCGGACAGACCACTCCATTCCCTGCATTTAGGCCCTTTGGAACAAATCTAAACCGTTTCACCGATCGAAAACAAAACGTGTATACTTACCCTTTGGAACCCGATGAGTAACACTGTCCACTTGGAATTTCGGACTGACCACTCCATTCCCTGCATTTAGGCCCTTTTGCACATATCTACATCGTTTCACCGATCTGAACCTAAATTTGTATACTTACCCTTTGGAACCCGACGAGTAACACTGTCCACTTAAAACTTTGGACAGACGACTCCATTTCCTGTATTTAGACCCTTTGTCACAAATCTACATCGTTTCACCAATCTGGATCAAAATTTGCATACTTACTCTTTGGAACCCAACGAGTATCACTGTCCACTTTAAATTTCTGACATACCTCTCCATTCCCTGCATTTAGCTCAGGAATCCCTCGGGGTTGCCAGCTTCCTAACTCACCCGCCATGAGCCCTTGAGGGTGTACCAGAAATAGTGGGGCTGGACACACCATGCCTCTTTGAGGGCCTTGAGCAGAAGACAGGAGATATAATGAAACGGAATAGAAGGCAGACCCCTCGAAGAATGAGGGCATCAGGAAAGATGAAACAACGGCCAATTAAGCGGGAAATTGAAAGACGCCCTCAGATGCCCTAATACCGTCGGGGTCGGAAGAGAACGAGTTGACCAAGGGAGGCCGACAGGAAAGAGAACTGAAAGGAGCCTGGCACCAGGAAGTAGAAGCGATGTCAGACTCAGCTGGGGTCCGGTGTTCGCCAACCCACGTCCCACAAGTTGTGAGACACTGGAGGGGGGCAGTTGTGAGAATAGCTTGCTGATTCATCACGAGGCGACATGAGAGGACTTTCCAGAGCTGTCTATACTAATGCCAGCACAGGGCCGTTGCTCAAGCCACTGTGGTGTTGCGAAAGAGTGAGTGATTCCCCGGCCAATCTAAATACGACGGGGAACCCCGAACGTTTGTCTTCATATTTCGTCATCATCTACGATCATCTCAGGTTCGTGCAGCTTGGACCCATTTTCTTTGCCGAGCAGTACGCCATAAGCTCTTTCACTAGACTCATCGAGTACAGGCCTAAGCCAGAAAATAAGGTTGAGACTTTGGAAGACATCGAAGCTAGACATCTGAATTACCTATATCAGTTCGTTTAGTCATTTTTTCATTACCTTATTATTATCATCATCATCATCATCACCATAAGTGCAAATGACCTAGATGTCACGCGCATAATACCACTGATCACCGCCGCATAAAGTCTTTCTCGACTGTGATTTTTAAAATATTTATTTTTATTCCAGTACATTGTGTACATTATAAGTTGAAGTGTCAATTCAATACAGGTAGTAGTTTCCCTCATCATCCTCTTCATAAGGGCAAATGACCTAGATGTTACGCCCATTACACCATTAATCACCACACACAATAAGTCTTCTTCGCCTGTGAATTTTGAAATATGTATTTCTATTACGGTAGTTTGTAAGTTTGACGTGTCAATTCAACAGTAGTTTTCATTATCATCCTTATCAAAAGGGCAAATGACCTAGATATTACGCCCTCATTGTCCTTGGGGGGGGGGCAAATGACCTAGATTTTTATGTCCATTATATTTCTAAGGAGACTTTGATACATTATCATCATTCCACCGGGCGAAGCCGGGTACTACTGCTAGTTATCTATAAAAGGAAGTACACGAACATTAGGAAGCAGAAATTAGATGCATCCGAATAATTCCCCCAATTTCTTAAAATTCACACTGCTTTCATCATTTCCAATGGTACCATTTTTTATTATTAAATATTACTGAATTAAACAGGATCACAATAGATAGTGGAAAAGGCCTACCGGGGAAACCACATTTAAAAAAATGCGCCAAGTACTGTACACTACCTCAATTGTGGATATTATGAAGAATACGACTTTAACTTTTTGAATCGTTATATCTCAAAAACGGTGACTTAGGAGAAAAACTGTTGAGACAATTTTTATAGATAATTTCAGGATATAAATTTTAATGATAAAACTTACCTTTTGGCTGAAAAACGCAAAAAACACATATTTGCCTCTATAACGTTAGTTATTTCAAAAGGTACGAGGTTTAGAGAAGTGAAATCAATTCTGTTATCAATAATTGTATGTTTACTTTTGATTTTGCTAGAAAAAACATGCATGTTCCATTTAAAAAAAGGTAACTTTCCATTGAAAGTGATATTATTTCCTGAATTGTGCATATCCACCCATTGTGTGACACGTGGCTACATTCCAGCGCAAGTAGATTTTTCACATCTTGTTTCATTTCGATAATATTTGAGGTGGCAGAGTTAGGTGGGACACCCTGTATAGGGACATATGGACAAAATGGAACTCAAATTGTGGGTTTATCCAGCACCACACCAAATAGAAAATTATCAAAAATAAATTTTTAAATAATTACGTTTTTTTCTTCCCATGTTAAAACTAATTGAAATAGGCCTACGTTCAACTAGATATTTTGCTAGGAACCTTGCCTACATTGCCAATAGAAGAATGTGTGGCAAGGAGGTTATAAAATGTACAAAACTTCCTCTGTCCATCACTACATAGGAGGGTGCAAAGTGCAGTAAAGGAAGGAGATAATTTAAAAACAACGATTGACTACCGGCCATCAAGTACCTGCAGGATACCATCCAGGAAGTGATAACAGTTCCTAAAGGTAAACTGTGTGTAGTCTTTGTAGTTTACACAAAGGCTTTTGATAAAATCTATCGAAACATGGTTAATAAATTAAATCAATCCTTCCCTTCAGCAGAAGGTGGCTTTTACGCAACCTGGCAGATTATTGAAAATACACATGCCGGAAAAAAAATTAGGTCAACCTTTTAGAGGTTACCAATTCACTCAAGATTTATTGTGGCATCAGTGCATATGGAGTACATGAAATGATTAAATATACAGATCAACAGGTCAAGCGGTTCAGAGATACCAGGTATCGACCCAGGCCTTAACACCCATAGTAGTACGAGGTGTAGCCTCCATGGGCGGCAATGCAGGCACTGACTCTTGCATCCAGTCGATTGCTGACAAAAAACATTCGTCTGGATTAAAATATTGGGCTAGGCAAAAACCATTGGTTTGGATGAAAATTATTTTAAGTTTCAGTTTTAGGGGCTGGGGGATATAGATCCGATATTTTTGTCAAGAACTGGTGCACTCGGGTGGTTCGAGGGCAATTTGCTTTTAACAGATGCTCCGCTCTTTGTTTAATGACACCGGATAAGAAAAGTACCGAATGCGTGGGGTTGGCAATACTACACTCTTATACAATTAATGCCGAAAACGGCCGACACTATACTATACAAGTCGTGATCAAATTTGGGACTACGGTGGGTTATAGACAGCCGGAGGAGTCAACATCTAGTACTATATCATCTCCAGATTTTTTCCCTACCATTACTACAGCATACCTGCCAACCTCTCAAAATGAAAAATCGGGAGATCGACGAAGTGGCGATGGGGGGGGGGGGGGGGGGGGCAACGCAACATAATACATACACAGGCTAAGACATTACAGCAAATATATAAGTTACACTATTAACCTGTACATGACTAATTTGATGATGATGATGATGATGATAATTGTTGTTTTAAGGGGCCTAACATCGAGGTTATCGGCCCCTGATGAAATGAAATGGCGTGAAATGAAAGGATGAAGAAAAATAACAGCTCACTGCTATGGATGAAACGAAAATGGTTTAGATAAAATAGACAGTGAGCCTCAAGAACTATGCCTTATATAGCAGGGAAAATACTTACAAAAAGGAACTCAGATTGTAACTACTCACGACATGGAGAGCGGTAATAGGTACATAAGGGAATTTGGAACGAAAAGACTCACAAAAATAATAGATTGAAAAAATACGCACAAAATGTAGGTTAAGTCCAAAATACGTACAAAATGCAACGTACAGTCGAAATACCTACAAAATGCAAATGAGATTGAAAATACGCACAAAATGTAATGTAGATTCAAAATACCCACAAAATGCAATTGAGACTTAACTACTTGAACAAAGCGGGGTAGGTTGAAAACACAAAATGCAATTGAAATTGCTTACAAAAGGTATGGTAGATTCAAACTTCTCATTTGGATGGACAATACCTACAAAATGCAATTTAGATTGAAAATAATTACAAAATGTAATTTAGATTCAAAATACCCACAGAATTGCAATTGAGACTTAACTACTTGAACAAAGAGGGGTAGGTTGAAAGTACAAAATGCAATTGAAATTCAAAATACTCACTAAAGTCCCAGCCCCTAAATTGAAAGACTTACTAAAAAGCAATTTAGATTGTCAATCGATGATGATGATAACTGTTGTTTTAAGGGGCCTAAAATCTAGGTTATCGGCCCCTAATGGTTTGGGTGGTCGTGAAGATGAAAATGCAAACTTAAAACTAAAACTAACTACTAACCTACATACTAGAAGAAGAAATGGAAAATTAAAGGAGAATAAGGCAAATAAAAGGACAGAAGGAAAAGAAATGATGATGATGATAATTGGTGTTTTAAGGGGCCTAACATCGAGGTTATCGGCCCCTAATGATCTGGGTGATAGCGAAAATGATAATGAAATGGAAACCAGAACAAAATTATCGAAGACGGAAAATACGTACAAAAAGGAACTCACATGGAAACAACTCACAATATGGTCTTACAAAAGGGAATTTAGAACGAAAAGTTGCACAAAAAGAATAGATTGAAAAAGACCCACAAAACGTAGGCTAGATTCAAAATACGTACAAAATGCAAAGTAGCGCCGAAATACTTACAAAACGCAACTGAAATTCAAAATACTTACAAAATGCAAATGAGATCGAAATTACGCACAAAATGCAATTGAGGTTGAAAATACTTACAAAATGCAATTGAAATTCAAAATACTCACTAAAAGGCCCGGCAACCTGCATTGAAAGACTTACTAAAAAGCAATTTAGATTGTCAATCTTTACAAATTGCAATTGAGGTTGAATACAATCGCGTGATGTAATTTAGATCGAAAAAACTTACAAAATGCAACATAGATCAAAAATGCCTTAAAAAATCGCTAAAAGGGAATTTAGATACACGGTGATTCGAGTAACAAAAACAGTGCGGGAATCTTAAAGAGAAAAGGAAATAGAAGGAAAAGAGGAGAGGAAAGGGGAGAGAGGAGAAGGTCCGCCCCAAAGGGAAGGGACAAAAAGGGGAAAACGGACCCAGCTCAGGAATCCCTCGGGGTCGCCAACGCCCGAACTCACCAGCCGTGAGCCCCTGAGGGTGTAGCATTATCGACGGTGCACCAGAAGTGGTGGGGCTACATACACCCTGCCTCCTTAAGGGCCTTGAGCACAAGGCAGGAGGTAAAAGGAAAAGAACAGGAAGGCTGACCCCTCACAGAAGGAGGGTATCAGGAAAGATGAGACAAGGGCCAATTAAGGCGGGAAAGTGAAAGACTCCCTAGGCCTCGGATAACCTAATACCGTCAGGGTCGGAAGAGAACAAGAGTTGACCAAGGAAGGCCGACAGGAAAGAAGAAAGAGAGGAGCCCGGCACAAGTAAGTGGAAGCAATGCCGGACTCAGCTGGGGCCCCGTGGTCGCCAACCCACAACCCACTAGATGTGAGCCCCTGGGGGGTGACTAATTTGATATGACATCCCAGTTTACAAATGTACTTAAGTAATTTTAAATTGTAAGTAGTCTATCAAACAAGCATACCTTTCTTTCGACCACACTCAGGCATACAAAAGTAGTGACGAATCGAAGATCATATAATTGGTCGTTGTTGCAGGTGATTGTGATTGATTTTGCCCTCTTCAAAAAGGTCTTGCTATATTCTTGCTCGAAACACTTCCCTTTCTGAATCGACTTCAGAGTTATAAGTTTGTCCAAAGTCTTGTCGGAGAGAGACGACCTGAACGGAGTTCTTGTTTTTCTGACAAGACTGAACATTCTCTCACACTCTGCATATCTATGCGGAATGGTCAGAATAGAAAGCATAACTTTAGACAATTTGTCATACTTGAGTACCCCACCACTATATTTCATTTGGCCTACCAGTGCCCACTTCACATCAATTCTCTCTTCTTCCTCAAGAGATGTCACATCTTTAAGTTGGAAGTTACAGAATTGGGAATGCACATTTCTGCAAGGATGGCCGACGTTTTAGTTCTGGCTGAGCCATATCTCCCGGCAATTTTTGAGTCTGGGAACATCTTCCTAAATAAAGGACCAGCGTGATCGGAACAATTGACAGGGAGGTTATGTTCAAAAATAAACGATGTGAACAATACTTCTGCACGTGTTATACTGTCAGTGTCTTCCTCCTTACACTTGAAATAATCAAGTTTCTGGTTTTTCCCAACACACTGTACATTGTCTTTATGTTTCTTTGAGAGCACATGTTTTGAAAAGTCCCCATTTCCACCAAGCGAGATGCTGAAATCACACATACAGACACTACAAAATGCAAATGTTGCGCCTCTTCTTGACTCAGTTATATGCGGAAAGTCATCTTTATATAAACTTTTAAATGTCACATCATATTTCTTCGCCATATTACCGAGGAACCGATGCAATCACTCACATCGAAAAACCACAATAGCCTACAGGCATATTAACGCCAACAACATCTAACAAAGTTATACGCAAATCATATAATTTCACGTGTGAAACCGATACAATATTCCGTACCGTACAATAACTCTCACCCACATGTGATTATGCCAAACATCTAGGACCAAGCCCTGAATTAACCATCGACGATTTCAAACAAGGACGTATTCGAAGCCAACTTCAAAGAACTTTTTATAACAGCACGACGCAACGCGGGACGCGGGAGTTTGTACGCAGTTGTCGATTACCGGTATCGATACAGAGCGATACTGTGGTATCGAGATATAACTTCAAAACACGTAAAGTCTATCCGTTCGATAGACGACTGGAGTGTCATCTCGCACATTCAATCCGAAATTATGCGTGGGATTTTTGAAAAATCGGGAGATTTAATACGTTAAGCGGGAGGGCGGGAGAAATGGTCTGAAATCGGGAGTCTCCCGCCTAAATCGGGAGAGTTGGCAGGTATGCTACAGGTATTTTGGCTCATTTCATGAGTTTAAGAAATTTTTACTTTTATTCTGGTCAAGGGAAGTTGTACCAAAATTAATCCCCAAAATTGGAAATAATCATTGCTCAAGGTGGATCCATGCCGATGATGGGGTGGGAAGACGTCCTAAGTCCACTCTACTTTAAATGATGATCTCGTGAGTAATGTCAAGCCATTTTAAATAGGAGATACAGGTAGAACTTTTATGTGCCACATCAATCTGTATGTGTTTTAGTGAATGATTTAGTTCGTATTCTGCACATTGTGCGCATTTCTACCATTAAATTAATTATGAAGACATGTAGGCCAAATGCAAATAGTTTGGATAGTGATTCTAGTAGCATGGATCCTATAGGAGCATCATGTGCAAACTAAATCACTGAACAGCCTTTGGCATCAAACTTTAGTGGACAGCCAATGAAACGGTGACGCACGCATACCATCAGAACAGCCAATGACAAAGGTAAGCCCGTTTGATATTCTGCACACAGTGCAAGTAAGCCAGGCTCTATATATTTCAGATGAAGGGCATGTTAATGCAGGTAATGAAATCACTGGCAATAGGCATGATACCAAGCATGGAAGGCCATGCAAACAAATGAAAACTAGTCTTTCCCTTACACTATACCGGTATGCCTACATGCACAAATGTCACTTTCAGTTTTTTGCCTTACATGCCTCACTGAACACCCACACTTTGCTTGGTGACCTTTGAAGTGCATTTACTGCAGTTTTCTGCACCGTCCACACCTTTCCTTTGTCTTGCTCCCTTTGCACACAGCGACTTAGCGAGAACCTTCTCAGTAGAACAGAACCTTGCAGACGGGATGTGATGGCTGGGGCACCGTTGAGCAAGGTGTTAGCAACAGCATGGCGCCCAACTAGTTCAACACATTTATTACCCATTTAAGATTTGATTGCCGCTGAGCCTGGCTGCGCCAGTGTTTGTTGTTGATTGTAGGATCTGCCCCACGGGACGAAGCGGGGAATACAGCGATGACCAGAGTTCATTCTGCACATAAGACAAGCAGCATTGCGCGTCACAGGAGCTCATGTCACCACGGACAGTCAAACGATAACTGAGGCTATTGGAGGCGAGTCATATCCTACACTCTCAACTGTACCTGTCAACGAAGCAGGCTGACGTGTGACACAAGTAAACACTGAATAGTTCCCATCTCAACCGCCGGCAATCAATTTTTGAAAGGGTAATACACTATTTAATGTACACTGACCGGCACGAAAAACTTAATACTTCCAATTTCTTACAAAAAATGAAATTTTAAATTTATGACACTAATCTACTATATGACGAAATATAATAGTACGGTCCCATGTAGGTGACTAACAATGAAAAAAAAAAAGACCGTTATAAGCAAACTTACAGATCGCATCTATTCGAATCTTCAAAAGTGTGTATTGTCACCTCTTGCACCAATGACTGCACATTCAACCTTTCAGGCATGCTCTGTATTAATGCTGTAATGTTCTGTTGAGGAATAGTCTCCCGCTCTTTCAGAAGGACGTTCAATAGGTCCTGTAGGGTCTCTGGATAGTGCAAATGGACTTCTCCCCAGCCGGTCCTAAACGTGCTCAAAACGATTCAAATCAGGGCTTCGGGCAGGCCAAGCCATAGCATGAAACCCTGCTCCATCAAAGAACTCTCGCAACATGTGGGCGTGCATTGTCTTGCATTAGTGTGAAACCACCAATAAATAGAGCGAAAGGCACAACATGCTCCAGAAGGATTTTCTCCATGTGCAGAAAGGCTCCCATGCTCCGTCCTTGCAGCCATACTGATTCCTACCCAAATCATCACAGAACCACCCTGAAAAGGTGTCCTGGCCTTCTCCAGACCCTCTCTCTCCTGTCAGGTGATCAGAGGCCAAATCACTACTCATCAGTGAACAACACTTGTTCCCAATGTTGTACTGTCCAGCCATCTGTTACCTTTGCGAAACATAGTCGAGCTGTGCGATGTTCTCTGGCAAGTTATGGGCCTGTAGCAGGTCTTCTGGATGGAAGATCGGCATCTTCCAATCTTCTTCGGACGGTTCTCTCGCTAACATCGACCCCTCGAACTTGAAGTTTTAAGAAGCGCTCTCTCCGATGTTGCTCTTCTAGGGCCTCATCCTGGTCTCCTTGCGAAGCCTCCAGTTACCCTGTACCTTCGTACGGTTCTGGAAATCGTGGAAGGCATAGTTCTCAACACTTCTGCAACGTAATGCATGCTGTGACCATCATCCACCAAAGCAACAGCTTTTGCAGCTTGTTCGGGGCTTAACGGTAGGCTTGCTCCAGAAAGCTGATTACGACAATAGCAGAAAGATCCTACAAACACGTGTGATTGAAAAGGGAACAATTGCGCTATAAGAGCGGAAACACATGATTGGCTCACATCCATTGATGTGTTTTCCAGGTTGCGCTGGGAAAAAACAATTGAGGCTAGTGCAATCAACTCTTCATTGTCTGCTCGCAAAGCAACGCCAATAACCTACCCGATGGGTGTCCGCTTGAAGCAGCTACAGCCTCTGGAGAGCCGAACATGTCCTCGGACACTCCCTGCACTAAAAGCCATACGCTAAATAAATACATAATAATTACACATTTATTGTGTGTTGCGTTTTTCGTGCCGGTCAGTGTATTTAATAACTTCATGGTCATTACTTACACGAATTTACGAGTAGTTTCTGGAAAGGCTCTCCTTCATTTTCTTAACACACATTGCACCAACGTAGCAAGTTTTGGTACAGTACACTCGCTGCAATTCATCCTCACTAATATTTTCTATCAGTGCCGTTATTTCACTCTTGAGAGCCTCCAGAGTATGCGGATTGTTTCTGTATACCTTTAGTTTGGGGTTCCCCACAAGTAAAAATAGCAAAGCACTGAAATGTACGAACACATGTACTGCAAGACTTCTTCTTGAGGTAGTTTTCACTAGGAAAATGTGATGTTTAGTTCTGTACCTAACCATGTTCACAGGATACAAGATAGGCTACAGTAATTAAGTACAAGTTTTTCGGGCTTGTAGGCCGTGGTCCAGACAGGATATCTCCCAACGTTTCACCGGAAACTGCGTCCGGCATTATCAAGGGTTCCGCTGACCAAGGAAAGGAGCAGAACCCTTGATAATGCTGGACGCAGTTTCCGGTGAAACGTCGGGAGATATCCTGTCTGGACCACGGCCTATAAGCCCGAAAAACTTGTACTTAATTATGGACGCCAGCCGTGAAAGCCTAAGCTGTTATATAGGCTACAGTACTTAACCACAAGTCTTAATTTTCTCAATTAAGGTATCCTAACCCACTCTTGTGTAATTAGCAAATGTTAGTCATCTGGTGGTGACTAAATGCTCTTCATCCATCACACGGCCCCAGCGAGGGTCTGTTGTATAGTAGAGCAAGCTCTCGCTGTATATTCCAATTGAATAATTCTTAAATACTCGCACTGTCAATATTCACTTAGGATATACATTTGAAAGTCAAAACACACCCTAAAATGGTTCATCAATATATCGGCAGCATGTGCGAAGTGAAGTTTCTTCATAGACTCCACAGTCATTAATGCATTTTATTAATAGTGTTGACAATTCTTAAATGATCACAATTAAATATTTTGTGTCACGTGTTTTTACCTAATTCTAAAAGCTTCCTGGTACCGGTACAGATATCCTAAAACACGAATGTCAAAATGACAGTTTAGGTAAAAGTAGTTTAAATGCTTGGTAAACCTATTTTGCAGTGACCATTGAGTAGCCTACCTATACTCTGATTTACAAAAGATGAACGGTGAAAGCTGTCATCCTCTTGAAGGGTGAGGTGAGGAGTGGACACGGGAGGGATAACAGTCTCCATGGCAACAGTGAGCAGTGTTGCAATGTATGCAGACACAGCATTGAGCACATGGTTTGACTCAGTGTTCTACTGTGCCTTCACTCATCACGGTCATTAGACCGCCAGGCAGCCTGCAAGCCTCTTGGAATGTTAGGAGTCATGATCTGCCTCAGTGGCAACGCAGCATTTCCCCACATGCTAGCTTTGACAGTTGTCACCGTTCATTATTGGTAAATCAGAGTATAATATCCAACTAATGACAGCAACCAAAACTGCAATTGTAAATATCCTAAATTACACACTGCTTTAGTAGACTAAAGTTGGCTACCTGGTAATAACCTTCTTCAGAGCAGAACTTGGTGATCTACGGTCAATTATTTCATTAGCGCTACTGACAGTGACGTCAATTTGATGGATAGTAGAGCAGACGCAAGAAGAGCTTGCCAAAACTCAACGATGTGCAAAGACCAATATCAATCGGCGTATTTTAATGCTCATTGCGTGGCTCCAGTGTGTCCCCCGAATGCTGATTACCGGGCTCACTCCATTCTTCAACAATGCGGCTCGCTCCGAGACGCGGTCTACAGCTGTAAACCAAGCATAGAGTGCAGGAGGCATCACACGTGTGTGTATTATTACTATTGTATGTATATTACGTAGTTGAAAGTGTGTTTGTTGAATACCTAAAGCCTGGAAAATTGTGTATAATATTCAGTGTACTTAGCAATGCCACTCTAAATTAGGGAGTGCCAAAACTTGACACAGTCAAACTAGGGAAGTTATTTATAATGTGTATAAATTCATGAAAAACGAAACACATCTCGCTGGGAACATATACGCAATTCAAAATAAAGTGGCTGAAGCAACAGGTGTGTCGGAATGGACGGTGCGGAATATAATACAAGGTGCCAAAAGAACTGAAAGTGGTGAGGTGAATTCATTTTCAACGCCTGGAAAGAGAAGACCAAAATCTGTCAAGAAGTGCAAGTTCGACGATTTTGATAAATGTGGCGTCAGGCGTACGATTCATAATTTTCACAATACCAAAGGCGAGAGGCCAATGCTGGAAAAGATCCGTAGGAAACTGGCTGAGGATATAGCCTAAATTTTAAAGGTGGTGTACGAACATTGAGCAAGATAGTTCGATGCCTAGGCTTTAAATGGAGGAAGACAGAAGACATGCGTAGAATACTTACGGAGAAGCCTGACATAAGGCTCCTACGTATGCAGTACTTACAGAGCATAAGGCGGTATCGACAACAGGGTAGGCCTATTGTTTACACTGATGAGACATATTTGCATAGTTCGCACACTAAACCAAGTGACTGTTCTCTTCATGAACTGAGGTCACCTATCTCGAAAGAACGGTTCAGATGCAGGTTTCGTTCCAAATGCTTTGTTGGTTTTCAAATCCAACAGAACAACAGGGGACTATCACGATGAGATGAACTACAGAAATTACGAAAAATATCTGACAGAGAAATTAATTCCCAATTTGCCAACCAATTCTGTAGTCGTGATTGACAATGGCTCGTACCACAATGTCCAATGTGAGCGCGCACATAATCTTCCCGAAAAACGGTTATGCAGGCAGCAGGATTGGTTGACCGATAAGGGTATTCCATTTTCTACAAAGATGATAAAACCTTAACTGTAAGCTTTGATTACATCCCATAAACCACGCTATAAGACTTATCAAATCCATACACTGCTTGCTACCTACGGACACATGATCTTGCGTCTACCACCTTTCCACCCTGACTTGAATCCTATTGGAATGATTTGGGCTCATATTAAAAATTATTTAGCTGAAAAGAATGTTACTTTCAAACTTGATGATGCAAGAACATTGCTTATGGAAATAATTGCGTCAACTGGAGCAGAAGAATGGTCGAGTCGGTGTAGGCACGTACCGGTAATAGACATTGAGAAGAAGTACACTGACAGCGATCACATAATGGATGAAGTATCAGACCGCATAATCATTAATCTGGGGGACAATAGTGACAGTGACAGAGAGCGTCTTAGTGACGCCAGCACCAATTGCACAGATGACAGTGAAGGAGATATGAGCGGCTTTCAACCTCTTTCAGAAGACGTGCACTAGGAATAGGTCATTAGGTAAGTTTACTGCTATTTTACGATTAGATCATTCTTGATATCTTTGTTTCCTGCATCTTCAACAGTATTTTTAGGCTATAACCGTGCAAGACATTACATACATGCGTTGAGATCTCACTTGAATCCCAGTCACAGTTCAGCCTGCCAAGCCTGGGCAGACTATCTGTTCAGAACTGCTGCTAGGGAGCTACTGCCACGAAGTGGGAGGGGCGTTGTATGCCACTACTGAGCACACCCGAACATAGCCGAAGATCTGCACAGCATTCTGCGGCAAGCTCTTCTTACGTCTGCTATATCTGTACTGTTGGGGCTTGCTTGTGTGTGGAAGGTGAAGCAGTGACAGAGAGTGGCTTCTCGCCACACAGCTTTGCAACCGTTTCTACAGGGTCTTTATTTTTGCTTGGCAAGGACATTCTCTCTCACGCGCTCCACCAGTGACAGCTCAGTTTCCGGCGACCGCACGCGCGTATGTGCGACAGGATACGGCGCTTAAAATTAGTATCGTGCATATTTACTCACCATGTTTACAGTAGATGATGAAAATGTTCCCCATCTGCTGCCAAACATAACCGGCATCTCCTTATGAAGTTTCCGGTTACTCCGGTCAATTTAGCTTCAGTAAGGAAATAACGACATTTTCATCTATTTTTATTGTTTACTCAACCTGTACATTTGAATCTCTTAGCCAGTTGATTTATTGTCCAATGTATAGGAATGGGTCTCCCTGGAAATGTCATTCGAAACTTTTGTCTTGTTCTAGCGCACGATTTCCTGCACTTTATGTATGTACTGTATTGTGCAGATATACTCGTTCACATAATGAATATTTCACATAAGGCATTACAGCACTATACAAAATCACAATAAAACACTACACAATAAGATACAGTACCGGTACACAGTTGCTTTATAAAACACTGTAAGACTGAAACACCAAATTAGCTTGGAGCTCACACGTCTACACAAGAGCGAAGGAATACCCGAGCAATATGTCTCGAGACCACGCGCCGAGGACCGGCGGCCAAGGTCGAGCAAAGGTGTGCATAATACGTGCCGTACATAACGTGCGCTAGAACAAGACAAAAGTTTCGAATGTTTGGCAGCAGATGGGGAACATTTTGAGCATCTACTGTAAGCATGGTGAGTAAAAATGCATGATACTGATTTTAAGCGTGGTATTCTGTATAACATAAGCGCGCGCGGTCGCCGGGAACTGAGCTGCCACGGGCGGAGCGCGTGGGCGAGAATGTCCTTGCCAAGCGAAAATAAAGACCCTGTATATAGCAATCGCGGTACTTTACGAGAGGTATACCTTTGTATAAAATGTTTAAACATTTATTGTTCACTTTAGACCAACCTCCCTTTTCATCACTTAACTTTTAACACCTTAGCTTATTGAAAATATATCATTTATGATATGCATACCTTTCAGGGAGTTGTTGGGAGTCGTTTCACAATCTCTTCATACGGTACTCAATAGCCACTGCTGCACCGCAATAATTGTTATTTCACGGAAAGAATGCAATTTTTCGTCACTTTCTTCACTTACGGACGCCATCTTTGACAGTCATGTGACACCCGAAAGTCGATGATGTGACTACGTTACTAGCTTGCATCAAGAAATTCACCACATGCCTTCGCTACTAAGTTAGGCACTGTCTTGTGGAAAATTACTGCTAGTACTACAAGCAGGGGGTCTGGGGCGTAAGCCCCAGGTTAGGTCTGTTTTTGTATGTAAAACAATAACATACAATTTATGTCCGCTACTAGGTTAGGTAGGCCTACTGCCTGGTCGAAAATTAATGCTAGTACCACAAGCAAGGGGGTCTGGGGCGTACGCCCCAGGTTAGGTCTGTTTTTGTCTGTAAAACATTATAAATACATAAACAAACACTGTAATTGAGTTCACTTAGCGATTTCATACATCACGTGCGAAATAGTACCATACGCATGGGGTTGGCAATACTGACTCAGTGAGAAAGATGGGGGTGAGAACTTCGATTTCAACTATATAAGTCGTGTCGCTATTTGGGCGGGATGGTGGGTCTATGACAGCGGAGCAGTGAACATCTAATACTCAATCCTCTCCTGATATCCTCCCGACTATTAAATCAGGTAATTTCAGTTTTTTAAAATATTTAGGCTATACAAAGGATGGTCTAAAGTGAACCGCTACCACGATTTTATCTAAATGAATAGTCGGGAAGGAGATGATTTAGTTAATCAACGTTTCCTCCTCCGCCGTCAGAGACTCACCCAGCCATCCCAAATAGGATCACAACTTATATAGCCAAAATTACAGCTTGGCCGCCATTAGTCCAAATCAATCATCGACGGTTGCGGTCGTGAGTATTCGGGTCTCTTCGTTAGCCCCACTGGTCCGCTAGTCTACCATCAAAACAATATGGTAATTCTGCACGCCGTGAGAATTTGCCTTTTCGTAACTTTACGAACTTTTACGAGGTATATTATTGAAAATATAGGTTTTATGATTTACATACCTTTTACGGAGTTCTTGGGAGTCGTTTCACAATCTCAACTACAAGTGCCGCACCTCAATAATAATTATTTCACGAAAATAAAGAATTCTTATCGTGTTCGTTTCACTACGGACGCCATCTTGGACACGTCATGTGACACCATGTGTGACACCATGTGACTACGTTACCAACATGTCGCACACAAAATTCACTATTTCACACGTAAAGTTAGAAATTGTTTTTGACACACATATTATTGAGACGTAAATAATGACTCAGACGTAAAGTTTGAAATTGAAATTGTTGGAAATTTAAAGTTTGAAAATGAAAATGTTCCGACACACTTATGTCCGCTACTAGGTTAGGTACTGCCTGGCCGAAAATTACTGCTAGTACCACAAGCAAGGGGGTCTGGGGCCTAAGCCCCAGTTTAGGTTTGGTTTTGTATGTAAAACATTAATAAGATACAATTTATGTCCGCTACTAGGTTAGGTACTGCCTGGCCGAAAATTACTGCTAGTACCACAAGCAAGGGGGTCTGGGGCCTAAGCCCCAGGTTAGGTTTGGTTTTGTATGTAAAACATTAATAAGATACAATTTATGTCCGCTACTAGGTTAGGTACTGCCTGGCCGAAAATTACTGCTAGTACCACAAGCAAGGGGGTCTGGGGCCTAAGCCCCAGGTTAGGTTTGATTTTGTATGTAAAACATTAATAAGATACAATTTATGAAGTAATTTCACATGCCACACAATCCATGGTTAAAGTACGACTGACGATTTGGATTTGGCGCAATTATAAATTACATTATCGACGCTCTTTTGTTTCTTTCTATACACGGTGCGAGATAGTACCAAACGCGCGGGGTTGGCATTCCTGACATAGTGACAAGATGTCTACCAGATACTTCATTTTCAACTATATAAGTAGTGTCGCTATTTGGGATGGCTGGGTGGGTCTATGACAGTCAACATCTATTAATTTATCATCTCCAGATACCATTACTACAGGTACTTTGGCTAATTTCATTACTAATTTTTTTTAAACACAAATTCTCACGGTGTGCAGCGCTACCCATTCGTGCGCAGCCGCCAAGTCTGCACCGACACCAGACCTTCTAACCTTTGTTTTGGCCAATCCAATGGTTTTTGACAATGGTTACAGCCTAACACACCCAGATCAATGGTTTTGACAATGGGTACAGCCTAACACACCCAGATCAATGGTTTTGACAATGGGTACAGCCTAACGCGCCCAGATCAATGGTTTTGACAATGGTTAAGCCTAACACGTCCAGGTGTGGTTTTTGTTTTAATCAACAGTGATTTTGTATCCCACATGTTAGCAACAATGTGTGCGCCTCTGTGCATGCCGCTAGAGTGAGCCTTGATGACAGTTGAACGAGGGCTGGAACAAGGCACACTACCTCTGAGAAGAGGCGGGTTTAATTCGCACCTCGGCCATCCAAAAGCTGTTTTCCACTTCTACTCCAGGAAAAATGCTGGGATGGTTCCTAACTTTAATTCTTAATGAAGTATCACTCTTCTTCTTTGCTTCCACTTCGATAATATGATTTTTATACCTTATTTCATATTCTGGGGGGACATTATCAATTGTAATTACTAACCTTGGCGTCTGGGATCGACATTTCTTATAAGGGCAGATGACCTCGTAGTTCCTCCCCTTAAAACAACAACAACTAACATTCCTTATAACCTCGAGATGAGAGTTATCAAGAAGTCATATAATGGACAATGAGACTCCCTTAGGCGATCGAAATGTTTCACCGACTCAACAGACAAAATTTTCCCCTCGCTTCAACCCATCGGGAGGAAGGGTTATGTAAGTTTGGAAGAGAATTGAAGATGCAATATACACTCTGCCCCAGAATGCTTCATACCTATAACCCATGTATACTCTACTTCCGCAGCAACACTTGTTACGATCATCATGTCACCCATACTTGTCAAGAATTAGGCCACGATTGGCTTATGCAATTCTGACAGAACAAGACTTCAGCACAGAGACAGCAAATGCATCCGAAGAACCGTAGTCATAGGGCTAACACTGCAATCACTACCGCAAACAATCATTGATTCCATGATCCCTTCCGTTATTAAATATTACTGATTTAGGGGATGTTGCATAATGGTCCAAATAGACTTTACTACGTTTGACGGAACGGAACGTTATTATTACAAGCATTGTTCTATTGCTACGGAAACTAAGAAAAGTCAACAGACAACTCACCCAAAGAATGGATCATCTTCAAAGTCGCCCATAAGTGACCCGAAAAGGGACATTTTCGAAGCTATCTAAGGACGTGTTTCCACAGGCAAGAAAAAAAAACTACCGCGACAAATCTTTGACAGTAACACAATTCACTCAAACAACTGTTCACGAACTCTTCTTAAATCCCTACCTCGACCTACTCGTAAAATGGCGATTTCTCTAGAAAATACTACGTTACTAGCCAAGTGATCAGTACTCATTGACGAAGAATAGAGATAGACAATTTTATGCTAAATTAGTTAATAATATATCACTACTTTTATAAATGCCCAAACTATACATAAAACAAATAGTAATTTGGGTCAAATTGTCTTTTGATACCCTCAACTGAACTTCCGGATAAAATTCATTTGTTTTCCAGGAAGAAACACGTCACCAACGAGTCGCGCAAAACCTAATCTGTCTTACGAATGTTTATTTGAATATTATGCAGCTTCATTAAAAATGTGATAAAATTTTAAACAGTCTATTATCTAATTTTATTTTGTATATTGAGTGTATGTAGACCAACAAATAGATCTGAACATCCAGTAAACAAGTATGTTGTCATTCTAACCTGCAAAGTTGAAACGGTATCGCTGGAGGTGTGGAAGAAATAGAGCAGGGTGAGGTTGTAGGATATATAGTACGTTGACTAAGATTAATTTTCTTTATATTTTGCCATGTAATATTTACTTGTTAGCTTTGTGCCGAACTTTTCTCCAATTGTGTTGTTTCAGAGTTGAGAAGCCAGAAGAGTTGCCATGGGAAACGGCGAGGTAAACAATGTGAGGAAAGAGTCCACTGGAGATGCAACAAAGCCCCCATTGATGAAACTATCGTCCTATGTGTTAGCTTTGCGTCCGTGGTCATTGAGTGCTTCACTGATGCCTACGTTGTTAGGTAGTGCTATTGCCTACAAATATGGACATGGTGATTTCAGTTGGCTTACACTCCTTTTAACGTCGCTTACAGTTGTGTCTGTGCATGGCGCTGGAAATTTAGTTAATACATATTTTGACTATATGAAAGGAATAGATGGAAGGATGAGTGATGATCGTACTCTGGTAGATCATATTCTCTCAAAGGATGAAGTAGTTACACTTGGTGCTATGTTGTATGCTGCTGGATGTGTAGGATTCATATTGCTTGTTGCTATATCTCCTGCCAAGATGGAGCATTTAGCACTTGTATACTTCGGTGGACTGTCGAGCTCCTTCTTATACACTGGTGGAATCGGACTGAAATACATAGCCCTGGGAGATGTTTTGATACTAATTATTTTTGGACCAATATCTGTTCTGTTTGCATTCATGTCACAAACAGGGCATGTTGAGTGGGCAACTATTTACTATGCTATTCCGTTAGCTCTCAATACTGAGGCAATTTTGCATAGCAACAATACCCGTGATTGTGAAAATGACAGTCAGAAAGGAATTGTAACTTTAGCTATTTTAATTGGACATACATTTTCCCATATTCTGTATGCTTTCCTTCTCTTTACACCTTATATTCTATTTGTTGTATTGGGACTTAGGCATTCGTTGTGGTTCTTACTTCCACTTATAACACTACCATCAGCCTTTCGAATTGAAAAACAGTTCCGTTGTCCTGAGACTATACAAAAAGTGCCTCGAGAGACCGCCAAACTGAACTTGTATTTTGGCCTTTTGTATGTTCTTGCCTGTAGCTTTACTAATGTGAACCAGCTGCCATTCCTCCATTAGATCGCCATCCTTTCCCAAGCCTCTTTTGATGGCTGACCCTCATAAGCAAGTATCGAGCATGAAGAATACACGTTCCGGTGATAAGTGTTTATGATGAACTATCATCTGCAGATGGCTTGATAGCTCAGCCTCAGTATGCAATACTCAAGTGTATTTTCTGTGTTTTGACAATAATAGTGTTAGGTACAATATTACAGCTTCATCTCAAAGGAGCTATGATGTAACTATTTTTGCGATTTATTTTTTTAATTTCCCTTCCCCCCTTGATTGTACCATACTACAGTTCTAGGCATACTTTACATGCCCCTATTGTTATTACACAACGTACCTCATACGTTACCAACCCAGTCCTGAATAGTACACAGTTTTTCATATTTTAATACATTTTTGGTTATTCCAAGGATTCATTTTCATGTGTTTTATTTGGATTTCTAGGATAGGGATAATTATATTCATTGCACGTTGTACAGAATATGATTGAGAAAATAAACAATTTTTTTATACTTCTGTCCATTTTGCTGATAGAGAAATTGTCTGCTTTGTTCTTTCAACCTTTCAAGTGCCATGTTATCAAGGAATGTCTTAACTGCGACTGGCATCAAGTTATTTCATTTCAAGCTTATATGCCTATAAAAACAAAAAGAATGTTAGGAGCTAAAATTTTAAACTTACCATTTATGTAGCCTATACAATATAATTATATAAAATTTATTGCAGTCGAACGATAAGTGATCCAGTACGACTGGACTAAAATGTATGGTCAAAACCAAAATGTTTCTGTTTATCCATTCAAAATTGCATACATTATTTTCTACAATCAATATATCCCACCAAAGTGGCCCCAGTTTTATCCTTGGCCAATGCAAATGGGATTTTCAAAATGAAAACTTGCATCCATTTGTTCAGATTCTACATAAGTTAAATGGAGGTCCCATTGTTTATGATATTTATGGCATTATCAAAAAACAATGCCCTCCTCAACTTTGTTCTGAAATGGATATGAACTTTTCGCTGTGTTGGCATTATGGCCGTTGGCAGCAATAAATATTATTATAATAATAGCCTTTATTGCAGCCAGTTGGCCATATTACATGTTACAGATATGTACACTTACTAGATACTATGGTTCGCTTCTAGTCCTTACTATAAGCCACTATTGATAAAGTTCTGTTGGGGCATGTCGTGATATGGTACCTTCCGCATTCGTTCCTACACAGCTCTCATATACACCTCTCATCCGGGTCACGGAATGTCTTTCGTGAGCAGACCTTGTGGTGGAACCCATGAACTGCGAGTCTCGTCACGATGTGTCTCATTTCGGATAGGGGTTGCATCCATCTTTTGTCCCCCATGGCATCAGTCGCGTAGAATTCCTTCGGAATATCAAGCCTTTTGCTTTGCAGATCCTGGAGTAATTTTCTGAAGCTTTCTGTGGAAGGCAACAGTAGAAGTGACCGAAGGTCCTCTATTAAGGTGCCTGTACACTGGAGAGTTTTGCCCTAGATAGAGCGTAGAGTAGCTCTAACTAGGGAACTTTAAGCTCCTCTCCAGTGTACACAGGCGGTAGAGAACCCTAGGGGAGACCGCTCTAAGCTCTAGCTAGAGCCGGCTGACTCTACGGTGTAAACAGTACCGTATTTGGGTGCCCTAGCTAGACCAGTCTAGCTCTATTCGTCCGGTTGGATATTGGAAAGTGCTCTACTTAGAGTCCGTGGTGGTTATTTGTTTATTATTATAGTGATTGAATACGGCTGAATTTGTGTGGAGTCGCGAAAAAACAATAACATTAATTGAACATTTTGAAGTCCATCCAGAAACTTGTAATTGTACTCGGACAGAATACAGAGACAGAAATTTGAAAGCACAGTCGTTTCGGGTGATAGCAGAAGTCATGGGAAGCACCGCTGCCAATTCAATGCTGAGTTGCGGAAAATTAACACAAAAAGAAACTGGCGATGAAGGTGGCATTAAGAAGAGTACTTGGGAGTATTTTGATGCATTAAAGTTTATGATTGGAAACTAAGATTGTGTGAGGACCATCTCAAGTACACCACTTCAAGGAAATGCAGAGGAAAGTAAAAACGCGGCTTTTATTTTTAAGGGGAGTGGAGAAACATAGAAAATGTATTATATTTAAATATGGAGTGATTTTCTCATCAAACAATTAATTATGTACTATATGAATATATTCAAAACAAAAATTGTTTTTAAATTTGCCATATATTTAGCAAACAACACCTATATTTAAATTTATGAATATAAGCAAATATTTTCTTTTTTAACAAGGAACACACAACCACCACATATAGGCCTACTAAACGCTCTCTTGAAGTCGTTTTATATTCACAACACAGCGCAATAAAACCCAGACACGCACCGCTCTCAGAAATGTTTAGCACTGCTCTACCTAGTGCATTTACGTTTGACAGTGTACACAGGTTCAGAGAGTGCTCTAGGTAGACTTGTCTACCTCCGCTCTACGAATGCTCTACCTAGGGAAAATTACTCTACAGTGTACACACACTCAGTTTAGCTAGAGCGGTCTAGCTAGACTTGCTCTATGAAAATCACTCTCCAGTGTACAGGCACCTTTAGGAACGTTTCTCTCGCCAGTTCATATACCAGCCGAGATTTGGCTGACTTGGAGACTCCGAGGAACCTAGATTTCACCTTTTCGAGTTCTGCCAGTTGTTTGTAGTTGAGATACTCCCATGTTAGCTCCAGACCGTATGTTAGTACAGGTATGACCTTGGCTCGGAATAGCATCATTGCTGTTTCCAGCGATATTTGGGTGATGTGGCTTATGTCGTTTATGGCCTTCACTGCTGCGGCCGCTTTCGCTCTTGTATGTATTCTGAAGCTTCGGCCTGTTACCTGGAGCGTGAGGCCGAGGTATTTGAAATTGTTTACTTTCTTCAGTTCCTTGCCGTTGCATAGCACTTGGTCTGATTCCGCTGGCCTGCCCCCGTTCCGGAAGACGACCATCTCAGTCTTGTCCTCATTGATTGTTAGTTCATTTTCTTGGGCCCATTCGCTTAGTATGTTGATTGCATCTTGCAAATCCTTTATCTGCTCCGAGGCGATTGCCATGTCGTCTGCGTATATATACAGTTTGGACTCAGTCGATTCCTTTATTTTGTCCCCTGCATCGTGTGAGAGCGCATTGAATAGAATGGGACTGAGGGGGTCCCCTTGAAGTACTCCATTCGTTTGTATCATCCATTTGGTTTGTCCAACTCCGTCCTGCACTTGTATATAGTTTTCTGCCAATATGTTCGATATAAGGGTCGTCAGCCTTGATCTACCTATGAGTGTTTCCAGCTTTTGTATCAGCAGCTTTCTGTTTACCAGGTCAAAAGCCTTCGTAAAGTTAAATATTATAAATATTATTATAATATAGGCTTTTCATCCTCACTCTTTTGCACTAATAGGAAACAAATACAGGTGGGTGGAGCTGGGTGGACAACTATTTCAGGCAATTGCACTTCCACCCATAGAAGTAAAACTCCCCCTGGTAGATGGTAGGCCAGATGGTATTTTGCTTCTATTGAGAGCCTTTCACCTGCTGTTTTAAAAGACTGAATCTACCTATTCGTGTCAAACTCACAAAACAAGAAAAGTTTGTCTCTCCAGTTGAAGTTTAGGGCATGCGATCAGGTGATCTTGCTACCAAGGCTCAGGTTCAATTCTTGGCCAATGAGCACAAAAACGGCATCGGTGGCGTAGTTGGTAACATGCTGAGTTTCTGTGCCCAAGATCGCGGGTTCAAACCCGGCTGAAGTCGTCAGATTATTTAAGAGCGTTAAAAATTTGTAGGTTTTAGTTTCAATGTTAGCCACCAGGTGCTGACTGCGATGGCATTTAGTAGCCACGTCCGCAGCTAGGTGTCGTGGATGGTAGCAAAAGTAGGAACTACTTGAAAATATTAATCGTCTGCAGTCCTACCTGAATCACAGATAACACACGCTAATTAAGCCATCACAACACTGGTTATCAGACAAATTCTACACACACCCAAAGTACACGGGGCCACATGACCACGTTGTCGCAGCCCCTAAACTAAGGAACCAACCAAACAATGATCACAAACTGTCAGATGGAGTTCGACTGCTCTGATGCACAGGATAGACCTATGAAATACAATATGGAAGTGGTAGCACAAAGCGTTACTTAAGCAGAATTGGAAGTAACTATGCACACAGAGTTAGTAAATCATACAAGTACAGTATAACTCTTGGCAGGATTTGTTACAGAATTACATATGCATTGTTATGTGCTTTCAGAACTGTTTCTTATGAGTGCAATAAAACAATTACTACAGTTACAGCTGTGGGAGTGGGTTTGGCCTGTGAACTTTTCTGTAAGTACAATTAAAATTTGTATAGTGTTCGCTTTCATATCCCACTTCTAGCTAGGGGCAGATGACCTCTTAGTTCCACCCCTTAAAACAACATAGAACAACAACAACAACCACTTCTAGCTGACAGCTTATGTTCATTTCCTGCTGCTCTTACAGACTTTCATGCTATAAAATGGCATTAACCCTTTGAGCGCCACGTGCTATTACGGTTTTCTTACTGCTGAATGCCAAGGCCAGTTTCCACTTTTTGCAAGCTTTTGCTTGATCACTCACAGTTCAGCTGGTGTTGTAGGTAGAAACTTGAATTTTTTGTTACTTTTTTACTAATATAATGACCTATACGAATAAAGCCTTACTTAGTTCGATGGAGGAACCAGAGAAACGGGTTACCTCAAGGCAGTGTGTCATCCCCATTACTATTCAACAGCCAGAATATTTAGAGGCCAGGCGATTTATTTATGTGGATGACACTGCTATTGCTGTACAGGGTAGGAGCTTTGAAGAGGTGGGGGGAAAACTGTCCAATGCTCTTGAGAGATTAGACAATTATTATTACACCCAGAATCACCTGAAACCTAACCCAGGAAAGACACAGGTATGCGCACTTCATCTTCGCAACAGAGAGGCCCGGAGAAAGCTCAATGTTGTGTGGAAAGGAGTGACACTCGAAAGCTGTGAAACGCCTCGATATTTGGGAATCTAGCTTGATTGTACCCTGAGCTTCAGGAAACATTGTAGAGAATTGAAGTGCAAGAGCAGCTCAAGGAATAGCATACTTTGGAAGTTGATAGGTTCAACATGGGGAGCGAACCCTTAGGTTCTACGTTCAACAGCTTTGGGACTTAGTTTCGCAGCAGGAGAGTATGGATCATCAGTGTGGGGAGCATCTGCTGATACCAAGGAAGTGGACCCGAGTCCACCCGTATTGTCACTGGATGTCTTGAGACCTACTCCAGTGCAGAAGATCTACCGTCTCGCTGGCATTGCACCTCCAGCTATTCGACGCAATGTGGCAGCAGAGAAAGAGAGACAAAAGCTTGAGACAGATCCCAGACATTCAATGTTCAACCACAAGGTGACCACTCCTCGCCTAAGATCCAGGAAGAGTTTTATTAAGAGAACAGTACCCCTCCATACCAAACCAGATGTTCGGTGTGTGTCACTCTGGAAACAAATACTGTAGTACCAGAGGGCTTTACCCCTAAAGAAAAACTGAGCAGTGGTAGTCCTTTGCCTGGAGGTTCTTAAATCGGATGAGAACAGGTGTGCCTAAGTGTCATAGCGACCTTGTGAAGTGGGGTTATGCAGAAGATCCAAGGTGTGACTGTGGAGAAATCCAGACTCCACAACACCTGCTCACGTGCCAAGATCTGAACGACATCTGCAGCCAGGAAAACATTATGCTGTCCACAGACCGAGGGCTAAGAGCTGCAGAGTTCTGGATAGGAAGAATTTAATGTATCTCCCGGACATGAAAATATAATATAGTTCATTTATGACCATTAGTAAACATTTAGCAGCCAGAACCTAAAAATATTAATTAAAATTAAAACAAAAGTTTAGCAATAAAAAGTATGTAGAACAAAAATTATCTTTTTCATCGTGAACATATTTATTGAATAGTTCAACTTATTCTGAAGCTAAATTGAGAATTTCATTGATTTTTAACCTACAATAAATCTGTAGTAAATATAATTAATTTACATAGGCCTACCCAAATGGCCCAAACATTCAGATCTTCATTGTGTCCGACGAGAGGGAAATTGGACGGTAATTTGCACATTCTGCTGGGTCACCTTTTTGCTTAAAGATAGGCACAGAGATGCTTGTAGTCCAATCACTGGAACAGAACCAGAGTCAACTATGGCATTGAAAAAGTTGGTCAGCCTGTTTATCGCAGGTTCTTTTAATTCCTGTAACTTCCAGAAGTCTGCCGGGAGGTCATCCGGTCCTGGCGCTTTCTCTGACGTGATGTTTTAGATAGGACCTGAAGTGGGATTACCTTCTGGAATAGGAGGATGTGGGAGCAAGCCTCCGTGGCTTAGGCGGCAGCACGCCGGCCTCTCACCGCTGGGTCCGTGGTTCAAATCCCGGTCACTCCATGTGAGATCTGTGCTGGACAAAACGGAGGCAGACAGGTTTTTCTCCGGGTACTCCGGTTTTCCCTGTCAACAATTTCATTCCAGCAACACTCTCCACTATCATTTCATTTCATCTGTCATTCATTTAATCATTGCCCCAGAGGACTGCGTCAGGCCTCGGCAGCCGGCACAGTTCATATCCTCGCCGCTAGTTGGGGGCTTCATTCATTCCATTCCTGACCCGGTCGGAGACTGGAAGCAGGCTGTGGATTTTCTTTTCAATAGGAGGATGTGGGAACTTATTGTCGGAAATCTCTTCAAAGTGTTGTTGCCAGCGTTTGAGGATGTCCTGTAATCGCCGATCATCTTTGCCTTTTATGCATACATAGTGCTCAATATCCTGTGCCGATTTTGTTCTAGCTTTGGTTAGTGATGTAAAATACCCAGGTATTTATAAACCGGGGTAAATACCCAATTTGGGTAAATACCTGGGTATTATAGATTTTTCATTAAAAATCCTGTGTCGTGGCAAGTTGAACCTTAAAAAAGGGTACCGGAATGCAGACTATTCTACATTAACTTTTTATAAATGTAACAACATTAGATAGCTAATAAAATTAAATTTAATTAGAATTGGGACTTAAAAACAGAATTAGAATTGGGAATTAGATCAGGAGATAAAATTCAATAGTTATAACCTGAAAAACTCAGGGTTAGAAATGAACTAGGCTTTTTTTGCAAACATTGAGATAAAAGTTGGGGGAAATTTATTCAGAGCATTGGCCAAGTTCTACAAAAGGTGTAATGTACAGTTTTTCAGAACCATTTGTAATATCATCTCTACTTAGTATAAAACAAAGTCCCCAATTCTTGGATGTCACGGGTAATCTCGAGAACCTCTGGATAGATTTTGATGCGGTTTTCACAATTCTGTAAAGGATATCTCGAGGATGATTTCTGTAGAAAATAATTTATTTATTATCAAAGGAAGCAGAGGAGTAACGATTTCAGTGAAAAAACAAACAACAAAAAACTGGCGTCCGAGCGCTTTGTAAGTTTATTTTGGGCAAACCGTTAAACATATCTAAATACTATGAGTGTAAGACTTGTTCAGCATGAAAAGTTCTACATAAAATCCTGGAGAGCATATCTCTATCTTCAATACATCGCCCACTATATGTATTTTTGTTTTCTTTTCTTCCAACCATGTCCATTCTAATATTGAGGCGACAGTTTACGAGCTAGCTAAGGGTGAATCTTATCACCCTTGTTACAGCCTAACTAGCGGGCAAACCTATTACCTCAGATACAGCCAGCAGCAAACCGTCGAGTCGTGTTGAGTTAAGACTTCAGAGAATGCTGGTTGTGTTTGGAGTTTCCCTGGAAGTTCAACTGGGTTTTTCTTCATTTCGCCTGTGAACTTTCCGTTCCGCAAAATACACAGTCAAGTTAAGATTGGACGGAAGAGGGATTTGTGTTTCATGCAACTCGGCTTATCTTTGAACTTTTTGTTCCGCAAAATACACAGTCAATTTAAGATTGGACGGAAGGGGGATTTGTGTTTCATGCACCTCGCCATTCTTAAATTACGTCTGACAAGAATTCGTTATAATTAATAGTCCAGTCAGTGATGTTAAGCCATCATGCCGAGATGTAAAACGGATATAGGTCATAGTTCATTGACATCACCAAAAAAAGTGCCTATCACATAACAATGAAACAGAGCAACAAATAATTTCTAGATTGCCACAAGAGAAAGAAAGACTTCGTTCTCGGCATCTTCAAACCATTGCTCAAGAAGAACACCGTCTGAACCACGATCAGAAACAAGCTTATAACACTAAGAAGGAAGGTAAGATATTTTTTCTCGATGCCCCTGTAGGCACAGGCAAAACATTCTTCATTAATGTGTTGCTCGCCAAATTGAGGTCTTGCCTTGCTCTTGCCGTCGCATCATCTGGAATTGCAGCCACTCTTTTGGAAGGAGGAAGAACAGCACTTGCAACATTTAAACTTCCTTTGAAAGTCAGCAGTAATGATGGAAATGTATGTAATATTTCAAAACAAAGTAACACTGCCAGTTTAATCCAAAATTGTTCTTTAGTTGTATGGGATGTGGCTACAATGTCGCACAAAACTTCCGTTGAAGCTGTAGACAGGAACTTGCGCGATCTAAGGAATCGGAACACACCTATGGGTGGCTGCACAGTTTTGTTCACCGGAGATTTTTGTCAAATCTTACCAGTTGTTACCAGAGGAACGAGAGCCGACGAAGTGAACGCTTCATTAAAAATATCTTATATCTGGCATAACAAATTGGCACTCAAAACTAACATGAGAGTAGGCTACTCTTATCTCCAGAAGATAATAGTTTGTTTGCTAATTTGTTACTTAGTCAGAAATGGAGATTTACCGGTCATTGACGGGAAAATTACCCTCAGTGACGATTTCTGTGTTTTAGTAAGCAGTATTCAAGAATTGATTGATAGCGTTTATCCTCAAATCCATGGCCTATCTAACAAGTCTCATTCATGGTTTAAAGAAAGAGCAATATTATCGCCGACAAACGAACAAGTTGTGAAAACTAATGACTTGGTGTTCTCCGAATTCACTGCCCAGGCTCTAGTATATTACTCAGTAGGCTAGACGAAATAGTCGATAGTGAAGAAGCTGTTCATTACCCTACAGAATTCCTAAATTCTTTATTTCCTTCTGGCTTGCCACCACACAAGCTTATTTTAAAAATAGGAGTGCCTATTATATTGCTACGTAATTTACAACCACCAAAGTTATGCAATGGGACACGATTGGTAGTGAAAACTTTGAAAAACTGTTTCATTGAATCAACTATCTTAACTAGCTGTGGTACAGGAGAAACGGTCTTAGTACCCAGAATCCCTATTATTCCTTCAGATTTGCCTTACCGTTTCAAACGAGTACAATTTCCAGTAAGAGTCTGCTTTGGGATGACTATAAAAAGCACAGGATCAGACACTTAGCGTGACTGGAGTTGATCTTAATGGAGAATGTTTTTCTCATGGACAGCTTTACGTGGCTCTATCGCTTGTTACATCAAACCGAAATCTTTTCGTGTTCACTGCTGGAGGGAAAACGACTAATGTCGTATACAGGGAAATCTTATAAGACCTCCGTTAGAAGTAGCCTATCACCTTGCATTCAAAACTGTTCCCGGGCGAAGCCGGGGTGGGTTGCTAGTTCATATATAAAATAAATAATCAAATAACCAAAAAGGCTAGTAAATAGAATATCAAACAAAGAATAGAAAATGGGAGGGAAGTACAGTGTCAGTTTGAATTCTGGCTAGGATGAGCTGAGCAGTGTTGCCAACCCAAATGCTTGCTGGCATGCATCTTCACCCATTATAGAGCCCACATACTACAAAAACTTCCTGACATGCATTTGTATTATTTAGAGGATGATTGTAAAAATTAATATTTCTTTAATATTTAAAATTGAATGAAAAATAACTTAAAGCACTTTTACTAAGATTTTTTTTTTTTTTTTTTTTAAATGTCCTTTCTTATGAATATATTTTATTACCTTTTGAGTTTTGGCATACACTTTCAATTAATATGCAAATAGCCTACTCTTATTACTACAAAAGTAGCTTTTCCCTCCCACATCTTTGTTGCTCATTTCCAGTATCGTAATAAAACTCGACCTTCTCAATATCTTGGTATTTATTAAAAATTTAAAACACAGAACACCCAAAAGGTTTTATTCAATATTTTACTTACTTTAAGGAAAAAAAAAAAAACAATTAAAGATAAGGTTACAGTGTCAAAACATAACATATAAATACCCAAAAATACCTGGACAACCATTTTCCTTTTTTTTAGTTTTGAAGGATCAATATTGTTCCTGATTTCAATTTAAGGCATCAAATACCTGTGTTTCAGTCCTTGTTTGTCCAACACTTCATCAACACATCAAAAAGTGTTGTACAAAGCTCAAAAACTGAAAATACCCTCAATTTGGGTATTTAAAAGACCACAGGGTAAATACCCAATTTATATTTACCTTCCCACTGGGTATTTACCCGTCCCACATCACTAGCTTTGGTCAGCCGGAAGATAGTTATCTCTCCTTCCTTTGAGTCCAGTGTTGTACACAGATCAGTATACTGTAGTGAGTGTGCCTAGCTTCAGCGACAGCTTTCTTATCCTCTCGTTTGGTCATCGCATATATTTCCCTGTTCTCTGGAGTCTTTTGTGAGACCCAGTTTCTATATGTCTTCTTCTCTTCGTGCACCTTTTCCTGGACTTGGGCTATCCATAAACACGTTTACTTGTCAATACGGTGGGAACAAGGTTTTGTTGTACCTAAGGTTGCTGTGGCTGTTGAAAAGGTTGCTGTGGCTGTTGAAGTGACAAATTTGCAGAATGTGCTCCATGTGTTGTCAATGGCATTCAGGTCGATTGGAGGTAAATTTATACTGTATGCTAGGGTGTCTTTCTGGTCGTTCAGCTTCCACCACTTGATCTTCTCTGAGGCATTTATCTCTCCACCTGTACGATGTTTAGAGATCCTTAAGTCCGCTGTGAGCAGCTTATGTAGAAGGGCTACACAGTCAGATGGTATGACTTTCACATCCATTACTAGTCGGAGATCACGGCGTCGAACAAGGATGAAGTCAATTTGGCTGCTATAGTCACCACTGGTGTAGGTGATGAGGTGGTTGATACGCTTCTTGAAAAACGTTCTACCAATGACCAAGTCATTTGCTTCCGCAAAATCCAGAATTTGAGTACCATCATCATTTTGGATACCATAGCCATTACCACCATGGCAGCTATAACCATCCTTGGTGTGACCAACATGCCCATTAAGATCACCACAAAGAAGTAGGAACTCATCTTGAGGACACGCTGAAACATGATCTTGTAGCTCCTGCCAAAACTGTTCCTTTTCTAGGTCATCACAGCCAGACTGTGATGCATATGCAGAGAAGACATGAAGTCGAGACGTTGAAGTGTCGATTGTAATTGACATAAGGCAGTCTGAATAGCGCTGAACCTTGGCAACTTGATCTCGCTGGCTTACACAAACGGTGATGGCAATGCCATTCCTGTTAGATGTACCATGGTAAATTAGTTTATAGTGTTTCTTGCACACATGCAATGTCCATTTTCCGTTCTTTCAGCATCGCTGCGAGTTCATGGCTGCATCCAGTAAGAGTTCCAATGTTGAGCGTGGCGATGCGAAAATGTTATCTATGTGGGGCTAGCTTTGTGGTGCTTGAAGCCATATTTTCAGTGTTGCCTTAGTAAACAAGAGTTTAGTGCTTTTCAGTCGGTCAACACGAATGTACCCAAAAGAGATGGGTTATGCCCTAATCCTGAAATAAATTACATGAGATTAATAAAACACTAGGATGACCAGTTTCGATCGTCAAGCGATCATCATCAGATCCATTACACTTAGGCTACAAAATCTATGTTTGAAATACAGGTGAAA
The DNA here is from genome assembly GCA_946902985.2 of Meconema thalassinum. NCBI lineage: Eukaryota > Metazoa > Arthropoda > Insecta > Orthoptera > Tettigoniidae > Meconema > Meconema thalassinum. Next base: position 918,704,477 of record OX336388.2, on the reverse strand, counting down.
ATATTTACAATATGTACAATTATTTAGTTGCAGTATTGGTACTGCAACTGTCAGTGTATGCTAAATGCAGTATATATGTTAGGTGAAATGCTAAATGGTGATAGCTATCCGGAGATTGTACTTTAGAGAGATTTTATGGTTGTAAACTATGGTTAAACCATGACGAATAGAAGGACCTAGTGTGAGGACTCCGCCATTATAGCACGGTAGTTTGTGGTCCCGCCGCTACAAGCACTGCAAGCGATAATGTCCAACAACGTGTCCTGTTGTTGGGTCGAGCCGGGTCTTAGAAAAGTGCGCGAGAAGTTACTTTTTTGCCTGGCTGTAAGTCAGGATATGGTAGAGTAGTTGACGATATACGATCTTTTTCACCACCGAAGAACACAAATCAATTTGAAAAATGGGCCAGAGCTATTCCACGAAAGGATACGGAGTTAACGCGAAGTATTAGAATTCTTCAAATTCATTTCTCTGATGATTTGATAGTAAAAACAGGTAATTTTATAGTGAATGGTGAAGAAGTGGAAATCTCTCGTGTGTGGTGGAAGTTACGACCTGGAGCAGTGCCTCATTTTCCCCCTAATTTACCGAAGTAGTGAGAATAAGTCCCGTAAAGCTCCCAACAGGAAAAAGAATCTCGACACCACCAGTATAAGAAGAAAGAAGATTGAAGATGGGAGTGGAGCAACGAATGAGGCATTAAAAGGTCAATCCAGTGTTGATAAGAATTTGGGTCATTCTAGTGTACTTACTGATGCTGAAAAGACTATAATATTGTTCAAAAGGCGCCGTAAGAATGCTAACCGTAATTTAATTCGCGTTAGATCCTGCCTTAACTCAGCAAAATCGAGAATTAATTTGCTGGAGAAGCAGGTTCGAAATTCACAGGCATTTAATTACAAATATAACGATTACAGTGGCGGATCCAGGCCTTGCGAGGCCCTGGGCGATATGATAAGGTGGGGTCCACAACAATAGAAAAAAAAATCGAATCAAATGGAAAATAGTTTGGTAATAATAATAATAAAATAAAGAATAGTTACAATATTTTGAATACACTACACTACATTATATTAATAATATGAAAGAAACCTTTATGTCCCTTTGAATAAGATTATGTAAACAATGAAATATTAAAATATTAGTTTGCGACTTTTTTCCCGGCTGAAGTCTTCTATTATTTCACTGAAATCTTAACTTGCTAAACAGTCACGAGAGGTCATAGCTACACTGAAGAAAGGAATATGAATTATAAATTAGTTTGAAAAGTATACTTAATTAATTAAATGTAGAAAAATCCATGGCGTGGGGCCCCTAGGACCGCGGAGCCCTGGGCGGTCGCCCTCCTCGCCCTCTCCTGGATCCGCCCCTGATAACGAACACCTTAGCAAGAAGGAAATGATGATAATAGACACTATATGCTCAAGAAATGCCAGGAAAAATCTCGCAATGGAATGAGGTACAGCAATGAATTCATTTTAGAGTGTTTATTGTTGAGAATAAAATCACCGAAAGGATTCCGTCATTGTCGGCGACATAATCTCTTGCCTCTGCCTTCAGAAAGTCACTTGAGAAAACTTTGTAAAGAACTAAAGTGGCCTTATGGAGTTAATGCGCATAGTATAAATGCTATTTCAGACTATTTTAAGGAAGAAAAGAATGATAATTCACGTTACGGTGTTGTAATTTTCGAAGAAGAGAAGCTAAGAGAAGAAATCGAGTTAAATAGCTTTTCTGATAAAGTAGATGGATTAGTTGATTTAGGTGAACACACACCTGACCTCCAGAATAACGTACTTGCAAATCACGCTCTAGTGTTCATGTTCGTACCTTTCATGCATATATTGGGTGCAGCCAGTTGCTGTTTATGCAAGCGGAAATGCTACTCCAGGGGACATTCTAGCAAAAATTCTAAGTCTAGGTGATTTTGCAGTTAGAAGAGGCTGGGGTGAGGGTGGCTGGCTTTACTTGTGATGGTAGTCAATCAAATAAAAAGGCCAGGAATTCGTTAGGAGTCAGTGGCAAGACAAGCTCTCTACAACCTCACATCCTTAATCCTGCAGATGTTACGAGAAAGATCTGGGCTTTCTCCGACTGTATATTCCAGGAATCTGTGTGTTCCGTAACATGTAATGATGACCGTAGTTCTTATTTCCGTGAATTATATTTTCCAATGTGCCCTGCCATGCTATTTTAATTGTAACCGCTAATTACTTTTTAAAAGAGTATTAGTTACAAAGTAATTAGTTTCCCTTAGCACCATCCCTAAGACCAGCTGACCCCGGCTGTGTGGAACTTGTCCACTCTAGCGCTGCCTGGCGGGGCGCGCTTGAACTTCAGGAGTGTTCTCACTTTCTCCTTCTATTCGTCATGGTTAAACTATAAAATTTTTGGCTATCTACTTATCTGATTGTCTTCCGTATTACAGCTACTCGCAGTTTTCGTGCTCACTGGAACTCGCTGTGCGGTCGACTGCGGTGGTTATCTTAACGACTGGTTTTTCCCCTGCCTCCTCCCCCCTGTCCCTACGTGCTGTGGGGAGTGATAGCGATGTGTTTATGTGAGGTGTTGCCAACCTAGATAAGATGTATGTTATTGAATGAGGTGGGTCCACAACTATTAAAGACCGTGGATTGGCCCTCGCCACGCGTGGAGCATAACCCATTCGAACTAAGCGTTGACGGTCTTATGAGGACGTCCCGGCACCTTTAATACTGCCGCGAATATGGGCCTTGGTTTATTGCAGAAGCAAAGTACATCGTACACCTGATCCAGATAACATTTACCTATTAAAAACCCCCTAATTTCCCCCCTTTTTTATCTAGCTTGGCTGTGTCGCTAAATTGTGTTTTGTTTCCGACAGGGTGTGTTTTTTAGTAGCGTGAAGAGGAGTGAGCTCTCCATGAACGTGTGTTCATTTAGATTGTTGGGATTGTTTCGTTTGGCTAGGTGTATCTCGATTGCTTCCTTTATGTCAAGAGCTCTGCCTTTCGATTCGTGATGGATTATTTTAAGGTCCGACTCTATGTTGGTAAAGCTGTGCCCTGCGTCACACATATGTTCGCACACGGCTGAATGTGTTCCGTATCTTATCGCATTCCTATGTTCATTATAACGTGTGTCTACTCGCCTTCCACTCTGCCCGATGTAATTAGCTTGACAATCGGTGTCTTGGCACGTTATAGAATATACCCCTGACCTTGAATACGGGTCACGTTTATTTAGATTACTATTTAGGAGGTGCCTAGCGGTTGTGTTTTTCGTAGTGAAAGCTATCTTTATGCCTTGTTTTTTGAATAGGTTAGTGATTTTATATGTATTCGCATTCACATAGTTGAAACGCGCAAATTTTTTCTCATTACTGTCCGGTTTGGGAATCGTTTTATCTTTATTTTTATGTTTGGCTATAATTTGATTTATTTTGCTTGGCGAGAAGTTGTTTTCCTTTGCTATTTGCATAATAGTTCTTATTTCCTTATTATAGTTGTCTTTTGACATGGGTATGTTTAAAGCTCTGTGCACCATTGAATTGAAACCCGCTAGTTTGTGCGTACTGGGGTGATTAGACTGATTGTAGATTGCATGCGAGGTTTGTGTTGCTTTCCGGAATATGGAATATGAAAGGTCGTTGTCTTTACGTTCAATAGTTATATCGAGATAATTTATTTTCCGGTCTATTTCGGATTCCTTAGTGAATTTGATAGAGTGGTGAAGGCTATTAATGGATTGGAGAATTGTTTCTTCGCTTGTTAGTTCAGTATCGTAGATGCAAATTACATCATCTACGTATCTCTTCCATATTAATATTCCCTTTGTTGAAGTATTTTCTAAGAACGTATTTTCTAGTGCATTGATGAAGATGTCAGCGATTAGCCCGCTTAGTGGCGATCCCATCGCTAGGCCTTCTCTCTGTGTGTATATTTTATTGTCGAATTGAAACACGTTTTGGGTGAGAACGACCCTCAGTAATCTCACAATCTCTTCAATTTCTTTTACCGAATTGTTGGATTTTAAGTTGTTTTCGATAGTGTTGATTGCTTCAATAATCGGAATATTGGTGTACATGTTAGTTACGTCGAAGGATACTAGCCTAAAGCTAGGTTTCATTTGTAGGGTGTTCAATGCTGTTACTAGTTCTGTTGTGTTCTTTACAGAGTTGTTTTTGTCGTTGGAAAGACGGCATTTTAAGATTTTTAGTAACTCTTTGCTGATTTTGTAATTAGGGGCATTCCTACAATTGACTATTGGTCTCATTGGGCATTCCTTTTTGTGTATTTTTGGTTGTCCCCTCAATGACGGTATTTTCGGGTTCATGTTTATTAGTTTTGATTTTTCGGCTTTGGTCAGTATGTATTCTGTTTCTTTTAGCGCACTTTTTATTTGTTTTTGGAATTTGTTGGTGGGGTCTTTTGTTAATTCCTTGATTTCGTTGTTGTTTAGGAATTCGACTGTTTTTTCAATGTATTCTGTTTTGTTCAAAATTACTGTAGTGTTTCCCTTATCTGCTTTTGTGATGATTAAGTCATGTTCTTTTATTTTTTGTTTCAACGACTTTATTTCTTTGAGCTGTTTGTTGTTTTGAATGTTATTGCTATCGCCCTCTCGTTTGAGGATTTTTTTGGCTTCGTTGGTGGCGAGAATTTTGGTTAATTCCCGTCTTCTGCTGGGAGCTTGTGACTGGCTATCTCTTTATCTGTGATTAACTGTTTTATATTGTGGTTCGTGTCTGTGCAGTTGTATTTCAAACCTTTGTCTAACATATTCATTTCACCTTGAGAAAAGGTTACGTTCGTTCTGTTGTTTACTCTGCTGTGGAAATTGAATTCATTGTTATTCGTGTGTTGTTCGTTAGATTGATGGTTCTGTGTTTCTCCTAGTTTTCTTAATTTATTTTCTAGCGTTTCATGCTTCCTCGTTGCTCTGATTTTGATGTTGTCATGTAGGTGCTCGGTGAAGCTGTCCCAAAACAGAATACATTGAAAAAACAGTCGAATTCCTAAACAACAACGAAATCAAGGAATTAACAAAAGACCCCACCAACAAATTCCAAAAACAAATAAAAAGTGTGCTAAAAGAAACAGAATACATACTGACCAAAGCCGAAAATCAAAACTAATAAACATGAACCCGAAAATACCGTCATTGAGGGGACAACCAAAAATACACAAAAAGGAATGCCCAATGAGACCAATAGTCAATTGTAGGAATGCCCCTAATTACAAAATCAGCAAAGAGTTACTAAAAATCTTAAAATGCCGTCTTTCCAACGACAAAAACAACTCTGTAAAGAACACAACAGAACTAGTAACAGCATTGAACACCCTACAAATGAAACCTAGCTTCAGGCTAGTATCCTTCGACGTAACTAACATGTACACCAATATTCCGATTATTGAAGCAATCAACACTATCGAAAACAACTTAAAATCCAACAATTCGGTAAAAGAAATTGAAGAGATTGAGAGATTACTGAGGGTCTTTCTCACCCAAAACGTGTTTCAATTCGACAATAAAATATACACACAGAGAGAAGGCCTAGCAATGGGATCGCCACTAAGTGGGTTAATCGCTGACATCTTCATCAATGCACTAGAAAATACGTTCTTAGAAAATACTTCAACAAAGGGAATAGTAATATGGAAGAGATACGTAGATGATGTAATTTGCATCTACGATACTGAACTAACAAGCGAAGAAACAATTCTCCAATCCATTAATAGCCTTCACCACTCTATCAAATTCACTAAGGAATCCGAAATAGACCGGAAAATAAATTATCTCGATATAACTATTGAACGTAAAGACAACGACCTTTCATATTCCATATTCCGGAAAGCAACACAAACCTCGCATGCAATCGACAATCAGTCTAATCACCCCAGTACGCACAAACTAGCGGGTTTCAATTCAATGGTGCACAGAGCTTTAAACATACCCATGTCAAAAGACAACTATAATAAGGAAATAAGAACTATTATGCAAATAGCAAAGGAAAACAACTTCTCGCCAAGCAAAATAAATCAAATTATAGCCAAACATAAAAATAAAGATAAAACGATTCCCAAACCGGACAGTAATGAGAAAAAATTTGCACGTTTCAACTATGTGAATGCGAATACATATAAAATCACTAACCTATTCAAAAAACAAGGCATAAAGATAGCTTTCACTACGAAAAACACAACCGCTAGGCACCTCCTAAATAGTAATCTAAATAAACGTGACCCGTATTCAAGGTCAGGGGTATATTCTATAACGTGCCAAGACACCGATTGTCAAGCTAATTACATCAGGCAGAGTGGAAGGCGAGTAGACACACGTTATAATGAACATAGGAATGCGATAAGATACGGAACACATTCAGCCGTGTGCGAACATATGTGTGACGCAGGGCACAGCTTTACCAACATAGAGTCGGACCTTAAAATAATCCATCACGAATCGAAAGGCAGAGCTCTTGACATAAAGGAAGCAATCGAGATACACCTAGCCAAACGAAACAATCCCAACAATCTAAATGAACACACGTTCATGGAGAGCTCACCCCTCTTCACGCTACTAAAAAACACACCCTGTCGGAAACAAAACACAATTTAGCGACACAGCCAAGCTAGATAAAAAAAGGGGGGAAATTAGGGGGTTTTTAATAGGTAAATGTTATCTGGATCAGGTGTACGATGTACTTTGCTTCTGCAATAAACCAAGGCCCATATTCGCGGCAGTATTAAAGGTGCCGGGACGTCCTCATAAGACCGTCAACGCTTAGTTCGAATGGGTTATGCTCCACGCGTGGCGAGGGCCAATCCACGGTCTTTAATAGTTGTGGACCCACCTCATTCAATAACATACATCTTATCTAGGTTGGCAACACCTCACATAAACACATCGCTATCACTCCCCACAGCACGTAGGGACAGGGGGGAGGAGGCAGGGGAAAAACCAGTCGTTAAGATAACCACCGCAGTCGACCGCACAGCGAGTTCCAGTGAGCACGAAAACTGCGAGTAGCTGTAATACGGAAGACAATCAGATAAGTAGATAGCCAAAAATTTTATAGTTTAACCATAGTTTACAACCATAAAATCTCTCTAAAGTACAATCTCCGGATAACTATCACCATTTAGCATTTCACCTAACATATATACTGCATTTAGCATACACTGACAGTTGCAGTACCAATACTGCAACTAAATAATTGTACATATTGTAAATATTTTCACCTGTATTTCAAACATAGATTTTGTAGCCTAAGTGTAATGGATCTGATGATGATCGCTTGACGATCGAAACTGGTCATCCTAGTGTTTTATTAATCTCATGTAATTTATTTCAGGATTAGGGCATAACCCATCTCTTTTGGGTACATTCGTGTTGACCGACTGAAAAGCACTAAACTCTTGTTTACTAAGGCAACACTGAAAATATGGCTTCAAACACCACAATGTTCACGGCTAGTCAGGCAAATCGTGAAGCCAAGAAATTCAAATCACTCAGGCTTAAACTCATGAATTTAGACAAGTCAATTTGGTTCAACAAAAAATGTATAGAACTAAACCTTACCCCTAAATACGTACCAATTAAAACCGTACCGAACACACCAGCCACGATCATTTCAACCAAACAAGCCAAAGCGCTTTGGATAAAAAACGAATTAAGATTTGCATACATTAGAAAGCAAAAAATTAACCAACAATTATACGACATTCAATTGCAACTAAGTAATTTCTGGCACGCGGCCCAATGGGACAGCTTCACCGAGCACCTACATGACAACATCAAAATCAGAGCAACGAGGAAGCATGAAACGCTAGAAAATAAATTAAGAAAACTAGGAGAAACACAGAACCATCAATCTAACGAACAACACACGAATAACAATGAATTCAATTTCCACAGCAGAGTAAACAACAGAACGAACGTAACCTTTTCTCAAGGTGAAATGAATATGTTAGACAAAGGTTTGAAATACAACTGCACAGACACGAACCACAATATAAAACAGTTAATCACAGATATTGAGATAGCCAGTCACAAGCTCCCAGCAGAAGACGGGAATTAACCAAAAATCTCGCCACCAACGAAGCCAAAAAAATCCTCAAACGAGAGGGCGATAGCAATAACATTCAAAACAACAAACAGCTCAAAGAAATAAAGTCGTTGAAACAAAAAATAAAAGAACATGACTTAATCATCACAAAAGCAGATAAGGGAAACACTACAGTAATTTTGAACAAAACAGAATACATTGAAAAAACAGTCGAATTCCTAAACAACAACGAAATCAAGGAATTAACAAAAGACCCCACCAACAAATTCCAAAAACAAATAAAAAGTGCGCTAAAAGAAACAGAATACATACTGACCAAAGCCGAAAAATCAAAACTAATAAACATGAACCCGAAAATACCGTCATTGAGGGGACAACCAAAAATACACAAAAAGGAATGCCCAATGAGACCAATAGTCAATTGTAGGAATGCCCCTAATTACAAAATCAGCAAAGAGTTACTAAAAATCTTAAAATGCCGTCTTTCCAACGACAAAAACAACTCTGTAAAGAACACAACAGAACTAGTAACAGCATTGAACACCCTACAAATGAAACCTAGCTTTAGGCTAGTATCCTTCGACGTAACTAACATGTACACCAATATTCCGATTATTGAAGCAATCAACACTATCGAAAACAACTTAAAATCCAACAATTCGGTAAAAGAAATTGAAGAGATTGTGAGATTACTGAGGGTCGTTCTCACCCAAAACGTGTTTCAATTTGACAATAAAATATACACACAGAGAGAAGGCCTAGCAATGGGATCGCCACTAAGTGGGTTAATCGCTGACATCTTCATCAATGCACTAGAAAATACGTTCTTAGAAAATACTTCAACAAAGGGAATAGTAATATGGAAAAGATATGTAGATGATGTAATTTGCATCTACGATACTGAACTAACAAGCGAAGAAACAATTCTCCAATCCATTAATAGCCTTCACCACTCTATCAAATTCACTAAGGAATCCGAAATAGACCGGAAAATAAATTATCTCGATATAACTATTGAACGTAAAGACAACGACCTTTCATATTCCATATTCCGGAAAGCAACACAAACCCCGCATGCAATCGACAATCAGTCTAATCACCCCAGTACGCACAAACTAGCGGGTTTCAATTCAATGGTGCACAGAGCTTTAAACATACCCATGTCAAAAGACAACTATAATAAGGAAATAAGAACTATTATGCAAATAGCAAAGGAAAACAACTTCTCGCCAAGCAAAATAAATCAAATTATAGCCAAACATAAAAATAAAGATAAAACGATTCCCAAACCGGACAGTAATGAGAAAAAATTTGCGCGTTTCAACTATGTGAATGCGAATACATATAAAATCACTAACCTATTCAAAAAACAAGGCATAAAGATAGCTTTCACTACGAAAAACACAACCGCTAGGCACCTCCTAAATAGTAATCTAAATAAACGTGACCCGTATTCAAGGTCAGGGGTATATTCTATAACGTGCCAAGACACCGATTGTCAAGCTAATTACATCGGGCAGAGTGGAAGGCGAGTAGACACACGTTATAATGAACATAGGAATGCGATAAGATACGGAACACATTCAGCCGTGTGCGAACATATGTGTGACGCAGGGCACAGCTTTACCAACATAGAGTCGGACCTTAAAATAATCCATCACGAATCGAAAGGCAGAGCTCTTGACATAAAGGAAGCAATCGAGATACACCTAGCCAAACGAAACAATCCCAACAATCTAAATGAACACACGTTCATGGAGAGCTCACCCCTCTTCACGCTACTAAAAAACACACCCTGTCGGAAACAAAACACAATTTAGCGACACAGCCAAGCTAGATAAAAAAAGGGGGGAAATTAGGGGGTTTTTAATCGGTAAATGTTATCTGGATCAGGTGTACGATGTACTTTGCTTCTGCAATAAACCAAGGCACATATTCGCGGCAGTATTAAAGGTGCCGGGACGTCCTCATAAGACCGTCAACGCTTAGTTCGAATGGATTATGCTCCACGCGTGGCGAGGGCCAATCCACGGTCTTTAATAGTTGTGGACCCACCTCATTCAATAACATACATCTTATCTAGGTTGGCAACACCTCACATAAACACATCGCTATCACTCCCCACAGCACGTAGGGACAGGGGGGAGGAGGCAGGGGAAAAACCAGTCGTTAAGATAACCACCGCAGTCGACCGCACAGCGAGTTCCAGTGAGCACGAAAACTGCGAGTAGCTGTAATACGGAAGACAATCAGATAAGTAGATAGCCAAAAATTTTATAGTTTAACCATAGTTTACAACCATAAAATCTCTCTAAAGTACAATCTCCGGATAGCTATCACCATTTAGCATTTCACCTAACATATATACTGCATTTAGCATACACTGACAGTTGCAGTACCAATACTGCAACTAAATAATTGTACATATTGTAAATATTTTCACCTGTATTTCAAACATAGATTTTGTAGCCTAAGTGTAATGGATCTGATGATGATCGCTTGACGATCGAAACTGGTCATCCTAGTGTTTTATTAATCTCATGTAATTTATTTCAGGATTAGGGCATAACCCATCTCTTTTGGGTACATTCGTGTTGACCGACTGAAAAGCACTAAACTCTTGGGGCTAGCTTCTTTAACTGGTTCCGCCCTTGAACCAGTAGCCCTTGTCCATTTGTCGCGGCGGTCAGGCGAGGCCGATGCACGTCGCTTCCGGGGGATGCCCTAGCATTATTTAATAAAACTGACATAGACATGATCCACTGGTTGCGACAGAGGTACCGACCTGCTTGTCGCCACAGCCTGGCGTCGGGCATTTTAGAGCTACTGCCAGCAGAAATTTAGGCCGCTCGTAACATGGAGAACAGACGCTAAATCTGATACTGTATATGCCCATAGTTATGAACAAATACACACACTAATACAGTCACCACAATTAACACCAGTTATGAGATAGATTCTACACACACCCAAAGTACACGGGGCTACATGACCGCGTTGTTGCAGCCCCTAAACTTAGGAACCAACCTTTTACTCTTACTAATCCAAGTACTAGGATGCCACATCCGCCAGCTGCACTGTTCCGAATTCCAGCTTCTTCTCTGTAGCTACCATTATGGACTTCATTCATAACCGTGAGCTGGAGAGAGTGTCCCAGTATTGTAAAGCTCCCAGGAATAGGGCTGCCTGTTGGTCTGCGGGTTCATTTCCGAGGTATTTGCACCAGCCCACATTGCTGTAGGCCCCCTATTCGTCACCTGGGGACGCGCCCTAAAAGTAGGATCCTTCTGGATCCACACACCGCTGCCAGCGGGATTTCCAACCCTCGTACGCTTTCTGTAAGGCGGCAACCAGAATGCCGTCAAGCTCCCTCGTCACGGTCTGTTGCAACCGTGGCCTACGTTATACTCAAGGCCTGGATATAGAGCCGAGACTTGGTGCACCAAACTGGTAGTTCCACTTTACGCCACTAGGATCGCTGTTCGGCGCCCTAGTTGTCTGCTTTTGACTATGCGTTACATGCAACTCAAGTACATTTAATACATGTTTTTTAGAACTTCTTACCTGTTTTCCTCCAGTTTCCCCCAAAAGATGAATATGGCTCACTCTTGACTGTATTTCACTTCACTTTAAGAATTTTTCTGTCAAGTGGCTTACTTCTTAAATTCAGAAACGTTGCACTACTGCCCTTGTGGTTCACACCAATATTCTTTAAAAGTGGCCCTAAGAACTTTTGCAGAAGAACTACGGAGAGAGAATTGTCATTACACACTTCACATTTTGTGTGCTCGGAAAACGTGTCATTAAATATATTTGTGAAATTTGACACTAAATATTTCCGAGACATGAAATTTAGGCTGTTGTGACAAAGTGAGAAATTGTTTCCAACAGATAAATAAAAGAAGCTTTGGGATATCTTAATCCCCCTCTGTCTTGAAAATGTATTAAACTAAATGGCAGGCTTGGATTTGCTGGAGCTGATATTTTCTCTAAGCAACCTTCACTGTTTGTTCTCTCTTCTGCCACTCTTACAAGAAATCCCGCTACCAGTGTAATTGAAATGGAAGGTAGAGACGCTGGCTTTTCTGAAAACAAAAATAGAGATTTTAATGCTAATATGTCAATCATAATGTTTTATTTCAATGAACTTAATATAGGCTATATGCCCCATATTCTTACCTTGAACCGGGCTTTCAACAATCTCTAAGACATGTGCCGGAAGCTGGGGTGTTTTCTATAGCATTGGCTGGGTTTTGCACCTTCCGCGATTTTTTAGGCTCCAGAAACTTGGTCAAGGCGCCTGTTACGACTGCATCTTCCCTCAGCTCCACATTCCCACTTCTGAAAGATGCGATAATTCCTGTGCTAAGTGTTGACTCGATGGCATGCAGGCATGATCTCACGTCCATCATGTCATTGTTACCTCCCTTATTTCTCAGGTGACTGAAGAGCAGTTCTACATCATCACTTGAGAGATTCCACGTAAGCACATAATGGAAGCCGATACTGATTAGAAATCATATGCAGGACACTGTTGATAAAGTTGTTAGCACCAAAGCTTGATAAGTTTCCTTTGTAAGTCTCATCTTTTTATCGGGATAACTTTGGATCTGTGACAGGTAGGGCAGAAATTCATTGGTCAGCAATGAAAGTCTCTCATCATTAACTTCACTGAAAATAAGCTTGTCCGTGTTTCTGGAATGATGTCCGTGTGTGGTATTGCAGATATCATGTATATCAAACCATTTTCTAAATTTCCAAGAATTTTGTTGTTTTGTGTAAGCTGTCCTTATCTACAACTTTCTCTGGGCACACGACTTCCATGCTCTTAAGCCCAGCTAGTGTCTCTGGAGTAAACACCAATTTGGCTCTTGCCACATTCGTTTTTTCTAAATTGCTTGGATATACAACCTTCCTGCTTAATTTTCTAAATGGCTTTACTACTAGCTTTTTCTGTAAGTGGTACAGATTCTTGAGATGATGACTAGTTATTAAATTGTCATCTACATAGAAATTCCTACTCAGATATTGTGATCGTACATTCTTAATGATGTGACTCGGATCAAAACTAAGAAAAAGTGGCCTCTGCTCGTCTTTCGGGTGACGAATTTCATGAGTGACACATCCGCCACACAGCGCCTCAAACATTGACACATTCACCTGACAGTTGTCCGTCACTATTCTGATGACCTTGAAGCCGCATTCCTCAACCGCAGTCAGTACGTCCAGTATTATTGTAGATAACTGTTGTCCTGTGAGTCCACATGCAAAGTAGAACGAAACAGGTATCCTGTAGAAGGATGACAGGCCCTTGAACAATGCATAATAATTTATTAGTCAATTTATGTTCGATTCCAATTGCATCTTTCTCAATACCACTAATGCCGAGAAACATGTCTAAATTCTTGTCATACAATAGTCTAGACTTTATGGCCATTTCATCAATGATTAATGAACCAACCTTCTCATTATCGTGAGTCAGTGACTTTTCTTCAGCTGTCAACCTAGCTTTTGCAAGTGACGTGACACCTGTCTCTCCGTTCGTATACCCATTGTACATTTTCAGTGTTCGTGGATGAGGAAGTTGCAAAATATTTATATCTCTCAGTAAGCGGAAAGTCGACGGTGATTTATTAGTGAGCAAAACACATATTTTTATTGTTGTTTCATTGTATGTACACTTTTGTTTCGTGAAAGCTCGAATTTATTCAAGTAAGAAATTAGCCTTCAAGTCCCCATGATTCGCTTCACTCTTGAGCTTCGATACTTGAACATCGAGTTTGTCCTGACGTTGCACTGAATGTAATTTTTGTTTCAATGAAATTATCTTCTGATTCAATGACTTAATGTAGTTCTGTATAGTGTATTTTTTCTTAGTGCCCTCCTTAATTTTAATTTTGTTGACTTGCAATGAGTTTGCTTGATTGTAGAACATTACGTTCCCACACTAACACGTGGTTGATCATGGTTTTCTTCAATTCGTTCATCACAATAGTCTTCCGTAAAATTGAAATTACCTGAACATTTCCTTTTATTGTTGATATGTATGTCTCTAGTATTTCTATTTATTTGTGCTTGTTTATGTTCGGGGTAGTCCCCAAAAACCGTCGGAAATGCGTTTTTTTTTTTTTTTTTTTACTTATACTAAAATCAGAATCCTTGAAATGCTTGCTACAAATTGTAGAAGACGGTTTTGGTGTCCACAAAGACCCTGGCTTTACCCCCTCACGTGAAACAGCTGGAACCCATTGTTTCAGTATGTCCTTATTCAATGGAAATTTATGAAACGAAAGTCCATTGCCTTTAACTTGACGAGATTTACAATATGGCATGCTACAGTACACCATTTTTGACGAACACAATAATAAAACTAATATTTACACATAAGTTGCTCTATTAAAATCATTCAGTGATTTATATCTTAAGTATTTATCACACATACATGTCACATTTACGCTGGTGCACTGGATTTAAACTTGCTTTTCACTACGTCTTGTTCATAAAGACCACTTGGCACCCATATCAATATCAGTCAAACAGCAGTCTACTGTTCTTAACAAAAGCACAACGATAATACGACATGCTTCGCCAGTCAATTTTAAACTCACCTTAGATTTCTCACTCATTAGGACAAAGCACCAGGCATAAATGATATACCGATTGAGTTGCTACGCTGCATAGGAGATGAAGGTCTGGACAGGTTATTTCACTTGGTGTGTAGGATTTATGAGACAGGTGAGGTACCCCCTGATTTCAAGAAGAATGTTATCATCCCTATACCAAAGAAAGTGGGAGCTGACAGATGTGAAGATTACCATACAATCAGCTCAGGAGAAATGTAGGAGCAAGGGAAGTGGTACCAAGTCTTAGGCTGATTTTGGAAGGTAGAATAAGAAAAGATAAGAGAACATTCTTGGCATTTGTAGACTTAGAAAAGGCTTTTGATAACGTTGATTGGAATCTATTGGAATAAAGTACATGGATAGGAGGGTGATATACAATCTATACAGAAACCAGACAGCAGTTATTCGAGCTGAAGGGCATGAGAGAGAAGCTGGTATTCAGAAAGGTGTAAGGCAAGGCTGCAACTTATCACCCATACTTTTCAATCTTTACATTGAACAAGCAATGAAGGAAATTGGAGAAAAATTTCAACTCGGAGATTTGCTGATGACATCGTCATCTTGGCCGACACTCCTGAGGATTTGAATGAGTATTTGAATGGTATGGACTCCGTCTTACGGAAAGAATACATGATGAAAATTAATAAATGTAAAACAAAAGTACTGGAATGCAGCCGAAATAAATCAGAAACCTCTATGGACATCAAATTGGCAGGTGAAAAGCTGAAGGAAGTAGGAGACTTCTGTTACTTAGGAAGCAAAATAACCAGTGATGGATGAAGCAAAGAGGATATAAAAATTGGGTTGGCTCAGGCAAGGAAAGCATTTCTACAAAAAAGGAATCTGTTGACATCGAATATAGATTTAGGTATTAGAAAGTAATTTTTGAAAACCTTTGTCTGGAGCGTGGCGCTCTATGGAAGTGAAACCTGGACTATTGGTGCAGCAGAAAAGAGGAGAATTGAAGCATTTGAAATGTGGTGTTACAGGAGAATGATGAAGATCAGATAGGTAGATAGGGTTACAAACGAAGAGGTATTAAGACGAGTGGGAGAGGAGAGATGTTTCTGGCGACTGCTAATGAAGAGAAGATATAGGTTGGTAGGACACGTACTAAGACACCCAGGAATAGCAAGCTTAGTTAATGAAGGAAGGGTTGAGGACAAGAACTGTAGGGGTAGACCAAGGTTAGAATATGTTAAGCAGATTGCCTCGGATGTAGGGTGTGGTAGCTATGTAGAGATGAAACGATTAGCACAGGATAGGGAGGCATGGGGAGCTGCATCAAACCAGTCAAAAGACTGAAACTCAAACAACAACAACGGAACACCTTATTTACCGCCAAATACAGACACACTAATCACATTGTAAATAATGCAAACGGTACGATTAAGGGCGTCAGACAGCGAACCTAGTGGTAAAATGCGGAACAAGTTCGAACCATCGCCTGCAATGTTGTCTGGCGCCTCATTTCCAGGCCTTGTATATAACGTAGGCCACGGTTGCAACGCTCCCACTGAGCCGTGACGATGTCCTTTTAGTGTGGTGAGGCGAGGGAAGAGGAAAAGTCTGCTGGAGCAATGTCGGGACTGTAGGGTGGCTGAAGCAGGGTTGCGATGTTGTGTTGGGCCAGGTACGCCAGCACGCTAAAGGCTGCGTGGCTTGGCGCATTGTCGTGATGGAGCCACCAGGAGTTGGCGATCGCTGGGCAGACACGGACTATGCGTTTTCTCAGCCGTTTAAGGACCCTCACGTAAAAACACTTAGTCTGCTGTCATTGTCCAAAACATTCTTCACTCTTGCCACATTTTCGTCTGTTTTGGTGCTCAAAAGTCGTCCTGAACTTGCATCATCTTCAACTTCCTCTCTCCCCTACCGAAACAGCTTCTTCTTCTTCTATATGACCTGCCCAGTTTCCCGGACGTTGGGGATCAAAATGGATATCGTTCGTCTATCCTCAGCAACACAGTATAGTTGTTCAATTGTTTCTATGCCAGTCCAGTCTTGAAGATTCTGCAGACAAGACATCCTTTTCCTGCCTGCTCTTCGATGCCAGCCAATTTTGCTTGTGCCAGTCAAAAACACTCGATCTGCCCATGGTGTTACCATCATAAGCCGTTTTGATCATATCGTGAGTCTCTTTCCTGGTTTTGCCTAGCTTAACACAAAATTTGATGGTGCAGTGCTGTTCCAAAAGACGAACCATGGCGCAGCATGACTAGTGCACTTGCAGAGGTTATGAAGAAGAACTATTTACACTCCATTACGGCTGGGAACCAACTGTGTGGCTGGCTCCTATCCTTCCTTAAACCCCCATCCACCAACCCCAGGCGGAGAAGCCCGGGCAGTCTGTCCGTCTGCGCGGAAAAAAATTGGTCCGACTACTTTCAGGACAGAAACAAGCATGGCGGAATAACAAGCAAATCCTTCACACCTTGTTGCGATTTCGGATCAAAGAATATCAATTTCTGTACTAGTAGGGAGCAACAAGTATTACTTGCCCACTGATTTTAGGAAATATTATTATTTTCGGACCCTTTACCTGGTATAGAAATTATGCAAGCGTGGGCACAATTTTTTAAAATTTGGATTCGTCTCAAAATTAATATAAACGTAGGATTTTGAATTTACATTTAGATCAGTGGTTCTTAACCGGTGGTCCGCGAGTGCCTCAGGAGTGGTCCGCAGGAGAAAAGGGTCCACCCGCACGTATTAAAAAAGTGGCTAATAAATGGTGATTTCGGAAATGATGTGCGTTGAACGAGATGCCGATGACTAACAGGGTTTGAATTAAAATATCTTTAAAATAAGTGTTATTGAGGGAGGGTTACAACTGAAAGGTGTGTTGGGGGGAGGAGGTGGTCCGTACATGATTCAATTTTAGGCCGAGTGGTCTGCAGACTTCTACGGGTTCAAAACCACTGATTTAGATTAATAAAGACCCAAAACCTACAGACATTTTAAGGCCCCCTGATATGTTAAAAATAACGACTTCTACAATGCTTCCTTTTTTTGTTGTTGTTCTGCAAATGAAGAAACTCAGCACTTACTAATTACACCTGTGTGAAACTAAATTGTATAGGTTAGGAATGTAAACAACGCTCTTAGGTTGCTACGTTCGTTGCCAAGAGCCGACTGCGGTGGCGTCTAGTAACTAAGTTCTGAATTAGTCCTAGTAGTCGTTGACAGTGGCGTTTGGCGCAAAAGTAGGAACTACTTGAAATTAAATGTCTGCAGTCCTCACTTGAATTGAAAACAGATAACACACACTAATACTGTCATCACAATTAACACCGGTTATCAGACAGATTCTACACACACCCAAAGTACACGGGGATACATGACCGCGTTGTCGCAGCCCCTAAACTAAGGAACCAACCAAACTCAGCACTTAAAAGGCTAAAGCACAGATGGCTACAGTGCGGGCATAACTACAGGCATCAACCCAGCACCAGAATCATTAGCATGCTTTTTAAGTGCCTTAAGACAGCCAACCATCACAGCGGCCTATTCCATCAGATTATGTATCGTGGGCTTTGAGAGGATGATCTGTATACACAGTGACCCACTGGAAGTATCCTCCTCACACTAAGACACTGTGTGGCTCGTCGAACGAGGTGCGGTTATGTTGTGGTTTAGCCTGGAAAGCAATTCTCGCAGTCTTACACGTTACAATCCTGTCAACATTGTGGAAAGGGATCAATATGGTAATGCCAGTGTTCTCTTCTGGGGAGGCTTTATGTTACGGTTTGTTAAGAACACGTACAATGCTGCATGCGTTTCCACGAGGATACTGTGATTGGTGTGGTCAAGAGGGATGACCTGAAAAAATATGTTAAATTTTTCCCTTGGGCATATGTACCTGGGTTCCATCTGATGGTTGATAATGCCCGAACATGCAGAGCTGCCCTGATGATCGAACACTATGAGGACGTCATGTCGAAGAGTTGCCAGCTCATTCCCCAAACTTTTATCCGTTTGAACATGCATGGGACATTAATAATAATGTTATGGGTTTTACATCCCTTTTAACTACTGCGGCTTTAAAAAGGTGCCAGAATTTTTCCCTGTAGGGGATCTCCAAGGTGCCAATAAGTCTATTGACATGGGTCCCTCGCATTTCAGCACCCTCAAATGCTAACTGACTGCGCCAGGAATCAATTCTGCATCCATGGGCATTGCAGCGAGAACGTTACCGCTGCGTTGAAACCTCACAAGGAATTATGACTTGCCTTGTATCAACATTCCAGGCCACTACCACTACCCTGTACAGTGGTAGTCTTACTTGGTGGTCCGTCCATTAGTAGGCGAGATGTGGACAGAAGAAGAGAGAAGTCTTCTATGGGAGCGCAAGCATATACTATCTTCTCTCCAACATATCGGCCAACCAGACTGCTCACTTGTCAGTGTCTTCTTGAGACATAATGGTTTATGACTTATGTTATATTTCAATTGCAGCCAATGGCTATAGCAGGGCATTTCAATTGAACGCCCGTAGGCTCCCCAACAAGTTCAATTTTAATTAGTTCCAACTTTGCCTACCAGACCCCAGTGTCACTGACACCCAGCGGTGAAAGTTGGAACTTTATAGAGCGTTTCTAACCAAATAACCTGCAAATTTTGGCCACACACTACCAATTGTAGTGGTAGGTTCTTTTACATGTCATAAATCTATGACATGGGCCTGTCGGCTTTACTTCCCCTCCAAAGGAAGGCATACTGAAGGATTTTAAAGCTCTTAAAAATCCGACGACTTCGGCCGGGTTTGAACCCACGTTCTTGGGCATAGTAGTTCAGCATGCTACCGACTATGCCACTGAATCCAGTATGACTATGTTTTGAGAAAAAGATAATATGTTACCATGCAACACGTTACACCTACTGTGACAGTTCGAACAGAACTAGTGTATTGATATCCTGCATCCACCAGCGGAAAGATACCGCACAATAAATGCTGTCTACGCCATCAGTATTATAATTGTCATGATTCTCAATGTTGCCAGGACACCTTTTATTGCATAAATTATCGTATTACTCCATATTTTCTCATGTATATCCCTCAACTCCTGGATATGTGTGTGTTTGATGTTCAATCATTGCCATATTCCACAACATAAAATTATATCTTCTTTTGTCGTTTAGGCTGACTGTGGACCATGTTAATTTGATTTCAGTTTATGGATCTTTATTTTTGCCCAATACTCCTTCATTCTATCGCTCTGCATTCTTCTCCTTTTTTTTTTTTTTTTTTTCAGTCATAAAAGTATATATGCCTACAGTATATTTTTTTGTCCTGAAATGGGGGTTGGACGAACAAGGGTGTGTGGGGGAGAGTTTGGGAGATGGTGTCTGACTGGAGAGAGTTTCAACCAAGGTGCTGAAACTCCGCGAGTGTATGTGAGGGAATGTTGGGGGATTGGGGTGAGCTCTATTTGGTTGGGACCGTAATCTAAGGGATGCACGGTCAAGATGGGGCTGTTAACTTTCAGAAGAAACACTGTAATGAGAGCTATTCAACTAATTGCTGAGCGCGCACGTAACGCTCGGCAGACTGAGTACTTCAAGGTTAGCACACTGAAAAGGTCTTGCACAACAATTCTACAAATAATGGACACTGGCAGTTCAAGGTGTCAGGAAGGGAAACAAGAGGTAAAACAATGTGTGAGAATAACTGTTTGCAATGAGTCTGTGATAAATGTGATTACTGGTTTATTAATACCAGAAGTATTATGAGTGCATTCCTCTGATTAGGAATGTACAGTGAGTATTTCAGGTGTCAAAGTGGAAAGGATTACAACTCTGTAAGTTTAGGATTCTGAGACACACTTACCCCTGGTAGGACGTCACGACGCAGCTGGACAAAGCCTCCGGCAAAAGACAGACAATTGGTCTTCTGGCGTCGGTCCTTATAAGTCTTCCCTGGTCGCTGTGTCATCATTTCCCAATGTGGCTGTGTTGCAGCCTAGTTCTTTGTGTGTTTGTTTTGAATGTGATGTAAGCGTTGGTCAACAGCTGAGGTTACTGTGCCAGCTTAGTGTCTATGGAAATGTACTGTTAGGGCTCTTGATTTAGCCTGGGGGATGTTTTATGGGATGAAAGGGTGTATGATGTTGGCCAGATTGTAGATGTATTAGTTGGGTAGTTGTAGTAATTGTAGAAGTATGAGTGTAGATCCAGTATCGTGGGGCTATCTCCCTCTCGGGGGGTGCGTAGGGTCCCCATGGGCCCTAACAATATTATTGCATTTTTTTTTTTTTTTTTTTACTTAAGCATATAAATGAAATGAAAGGAGGTGCTGAAGCCAGAGAACAATGGTTGCGGAGACAAGTCATTGCCTTAAGAAGTTGATGATTATAAATTTAAGAATGAGTGACCTACTGCCTAGCCTGCTTCCAACAAAATCAAAATCCAGAGGCCTGTTGTGAAAAAATGAATATTTTCCAAAATATAATTTCCCAAAAGTGACATTTCAGGAATTCAGAAAATTGCTGAATTTTTAAAATACTGCTTATGTTCTGACATAAACTTACAAAACTATTACACTGATATTTTAAGCACTGAAAAACCTGCAAAAGATACTACTGTCAACCAGAATATTATGTGTACTCGAGTTTGAAGGTTGTTTGTGAAGTAACCAATAAACCTACATAAAATCCAATAACATCATCATTTTCGGCGTTCTATTGCACAGTAGGGCATGTAGGTTTGGAATTTTTAATTTATATTTTAATACTTTTATCGCAGTTGGAACACAAAACGTGCCCGTTTTTAAGCGTGTTTCAACAAGCGTCACATTTAAAAATTATTATCTCACAAACCCGTCATCAGATCGAATCCAAATTTTAACACAATATACATTGGAATGTTGTTTAAGTGTTTTATTAATTTCAAAATTTTGTGTGTCCAAGAAACAAAGTTGTTATCATTTTTGTAAGGTAACTTTTTCTCGGCTCGGGGTGGTTGGAAAATGTAGTTCTTGGTCGCGTTGTAATCCTTATACATCAAAAAGGTATGCTGTATGATTGTGAAAAACGTAAATTAATTTACTTATTTTATATCGGTAAGTATTTGTACGGGGAATTAAGACATGGTTCACCAGTTAGCCGCTCCTGTGAAAGCTGTACAGCGTTGCAAAGATGGGCTCCATCACGCGTCATTGCACGCCTCGTTCGGAAGTGGTGGGCTCCATATCAGCAACGCTGTACAGCATTTCCCGGAGCGGCTAACTGGTGAACCAAGTCTTAATTCCCCGTACAAATACAAACCGATATAAAATAAGTGAATTAATTTACGTATTTCACAATCATACAGCATACCTTTTTGATGTATAAGGATTACAACGCAACCAAGAACTACATTTTCTAACTACACCGAGCCGAGAAAAAGTTACCTTACAAAAATGATAACAACTTTCGTTCTTGAACACACAAAATTTTGAAATTTCGTCTTTCGTCGGCCACGGCTTACGGCGCAGTGACGTGACAGCTACTCGTGTTTCCTTCGTTTACCGGTCTGGGGAGCGGCATAGAGCAAAAGCAAATATATAGTTGAACAATGTCTGATCCATACTTTGATTTTGAGGCAAGTTGACTTTTGTGTTTTGGTCTCTTTTAATGATGAAAGATGACCTCGTAATTCCGCCCCTTAAAACAACAACAATAACTTTTTAAATGAGTGTTTTAAATCTTTTAGGCTATATGCTGAAAAATATAATTAAAATAGTTTTGATGAAATTTCACACTCTAACTTACTAAAACTGAAATATCTCGGGAAGTATTTACGCTACGACGACGTTTGTTGTCTTAAAATGTGATGTCCGTCAGGCATTATTGATTGAAGCCCACCTTACTTGATTATGGCATCCGTGTATTAAGATAATTGCGAAAATTCATTTATTCAAGGTCACACGAAAATAGAATCTAATAACTTGACGGACATATTGTCGCTAGGCGACAACGACTGTACCATGATAGTCAATGCCGCACCATTGATGGACAGGTTGTCACTAGGCAACAACGATTTACTCTGTATCATGATAGTTCCGACTTTCGTCGCCAGGAGCCGACTGCAGTGGTATCTGGTGATCAAGTTCTGAACTAGTGTTTAATTAATTATTGCTTTTTATGAATAGTACACAACTACCATACTGCATGAATGAACTCCCCCCTCAGAAAGAAATCCTGCACCGAGGAGCATCGAATCATGGATATGTTTTTCAGATCTAGATTATGAATACTTGTTAACCTTTCTGGTTGGTTCCTCAGTTTAGGGGCAGAGGCAACGCGGTCATGTAGCCCCGTGTACTTTGGGTCTGATAACCGGTGTTAATTGTGAGGGCTGTATTAGTGTGTGTTGTTTGAAATTCAGGTAAGGACTGCAGACTATCAATTTTATGTAGTTCCTACTTTAGCTACCATCAATGACACCTAGCCGCAAACTTGGCTACTATATAACACTGCCACTGGCACCTGACGGCGAACGTTGGAACTTAATAGAGCGTTAATCAAATCTAACCTACAAATTTAGCTTCACACAATTTTAGTTAATGGAAGATTCTTTTACATGCCATAAATCTATGACATGGGCCCGCCGGCTTTGCTTCCCCTCCAAAGGAAGGCATACTGAAGGATTTTTAATTTGTTAACCTTTCTAACCAGCCCTCTAAGAAGGTTATAATACTGAACAACTGCTTCTCACATGGGAAAGGCAGCAATGAGATGCCCGCTTAGGGGCAAGGTGCACGGTAAACCGTCACACTTGTGTCACACATTATGTGATTATGTGTTTTTTAAACACACACCTTTTTATGCTGTAGATAGGACGATGAATTCTGCAATGCATGTCCATTAGTGTAAATATGCAGCTGTTTTATTTAGGAGCTTGAGATATATTGATGTTAAAAAGGTATAATCTAGAAAGCCATGTCGATACATTTGCTACTCCATGACCAAGAAGATGGTACTGTAACGAAACTATAGAAGGCAGCCGTGATCAGCTCAAGGGATAACCATTACCTCTTTTAAAGTTCCATTTAAAACTGAATCCATATCCCCAAAGAAATGGGAATAACAAGGAGTAGACGCACTGCATCCATACAATCGTGGGCTCAATGAATATATTAGGAGACAAAGGACTATATTACATGAGAAGAATTAGAAGTACAGTAATTTCACATTGTAAACATCATTTATCAACATATTCAACTTCAACACAGTATAAATTAAACTTTTTAAAACTTCTGGGGAATTCTAGATTTTTCCAGGAATTGACTAATCCCTCCTGTAGTTAAACTGCAGGCACTACAGCCCATGAATGGCCTAGGCTTACAAAGCGACCACTGCCCAGCCATTTGACCTGCAGTTAAGATCATGCCGAAACATTCTGGATTATAATTTCCGGTGTTCGAAGATGATGTCCAAAGAAGATGATATGTTTCTTTCTAATTGAGATTAATCCACACAACATAGCCACTTGTGATACCTCGACTCTCAGGGTTGTGGGGTGTATACAACGCTTGAGAACTGCAGGAGGACAATGTACTCAGGGCTATCTAGTTGAATGAAAGAATTACGGCTAAAGCAATTAATTTCTATTACCAATTTGACAAATAAGCACAGATTTGCCGTTACAATATTTTATTTTACAATTTTTATTTTTGTCCTGCCCCTTAAAACAATAACTAGTATACATCTGGTGCCACAAGATATCTGTTCCACTCACATCAATATATCTCAAGCTCCTAAATAAAACAGCTGCATATTTACACTAATAGACATGCATTACAGAATTCACCGTCCTATCTACAGCATAAAAAGGTGTGTGTTTAAAAAACACATAATCACAGTTTGATGGTCACGGCACACCTGCAACAGTCTGTAGTCACGTGATAGCATGTAGAGTAGGTGAATGTGGCATTCATTTGTGTCTGATGCAAGAAAAGACAACATCAAATGCCTATTGTGTAATTAAAAGACTTTGAACATGAACATATACAGTGAGGGCCTTCCTTATAGAAAGGAGCTTTGCTTGCGCGCGGGTCTGGCAGAGAGTGATTTGACACCACCACTTGACTAGCATTTAGCGATAACACGAGCAGGATGGGAAGCCCCAAATGCTGGCAAGATCCCTTAGTTGAGTTAATTAAGACTTGTGGTGAAGTACTGTAGGCTGTCTCGTATCCCGTGATTATTAAATACTTTAAAAAATGTAAAGTGTGTTAAACTAGTTGGGCGCTAAGCTGCTGCTAGCCACTGCGAATCTCTGTTTGATAGTGAGGGTCCTCACTGTAGTAGGGCTGCAAGAGGCCACCTTAGCGTTTGGCAGAATTACAACTTAAAGAGAGTCGTTCCATATTAAAAATCCATCACTTTGTGGGCAGACACATCTCACCAGCGACACCTCAAAGCGCTGATCGGCATCTGGACTGAAGGATCATTAGGATCACTCAGACTGCCCATGCAACCAAATCTACCACATGCCTGTATGGACAATAAATAGCTGTTGGAGGTTGGTCTATGTTCTTCAGCTCCTCTAGCACATTTACTCCTGGAATCTACTCGTCACTTGCTGTTTGATTTCGGGACTTATGACACCAGTAAACTTGGCTATGTGTGGAATCTCTCTGATACCCTGTGTCAATGTGATGGCTGCACCAGTGTGTGTTTGTAATTGAGGCTAATATTGAGGAGGAAGCAGACATGGCCTTAAGTTAGATATCATCCCAGCATTTGCCTGGAATAGATCTGGGAAATAACTGAAAACAACTACAGTATGATGGCTGATGCAGAATTCTTATTTCTGCCACACAAGGCTGTATGTACCCTATTCCAACCCTCAGATCACAATTAAGTTTCTTGGCAAAGCCTGGAATTGTACCCAGGACCCTGGAGTCTATACATACCATCACTAAACAAGAAGCAGTGTAATTCAATGTTATAGTTTCCATCTTGAACAAAGTGAAAAATATTCACCAACAACATAGGCATTGAGAGGAAGGAAGGAAGTGAGGATACAGTTTAGCAAGTAGTACGGTAGTTCAGTTTCACATTTGGAAAACATTTATAAAAAAGGTTTCTTTTCATGTTTTACAGCAATCATACAAAGAGCAATGAACATAATAAATGAACCGCATAAACTGTTGTCTCCAGACGATTAAATAAAAAAGAACATAAGTGAAATGAATGACGATAAGAAACATATCACAGTTATATCTGCACTGAAAATAAAACAGAACACTGTTTAAAATGAATTGAACACACTCTGGACCAATGTTGAAGCAATAAGGCTTGCGCAGTGCTGTTTATTTTACAAAACTTTGAATCATCATAGAAAAGGAAGCTTTGATATCGAAGGGTTGTTCGATTGAAACGTAGAATAACACTGAAGGTCAGAGCCTTACACTATTAGCTTGGTTAACATCACTACTAACTGTTAAGTCTGTGTTTGTAGACTATTTAACTTCACTCAGTGTTTCCTGTCTTAAGTACTTTCACGAAGAGGTTGACCAGTATAACTGGATCACAGATCACTTCAGTACAGAATTCCCATAAGCACTTAGGCTATCACTGGTAAACAATAGCAACTCATTGATATTTCTTCAGTTTCTACATTCAAATCGAGGTTTTGGGCCTTGTTAAAGCAGCAGTATACACAAGTAGGTAACACGGCCCTAAGAGTTTTGATTTGTTTTGTGAAATCCTACTTGCATGAGGTAGGGTTTCCAGTATTGGCAGGCATCAAAACAAAATACGGACCACAATTGAACGTCAAGAATTGAATTGAAACATAGACAGAGCTACAGACGCTGCAACTAGTTGACAGGCAGTCAAGCAGGAGTAACACTGCATAGTTTGGTGTTCCTAGTAACAGCCCAGAACCTGAATTGCTATTCCCAATCTTGAGCCCAAATTTGAAGAATTTATACTGAACAAGCTCATCCTTCCCATTGATTTTGATACGAGAATAGGATTAAAATTAAACACTGATGAAAATGTGTTAACGTTGAGAAATAGTTATGTATAAGCCTGGACAACTTGTACATAGCACGAACGTGTTTGAAATGTGGATGTATCACAGATTATTAAGGACAGCTAAAAACACTGTGGAAGTACTGCGGCATATGAACCAAAGATTCAGAAATTCTTATTATCATTACACGGAGAAAACTAGAATACTTGATCATTTCATGCGCTACAAGCACAGCCTGTTGCAATTAATAACCCGAGGGAAGATTGATGGCATTAGGGGTCCAGGACGATCCTGGTTAAAGAAATTAAGCCAGTGGTTTGGACTGAATACAGGGTCACTGTTTAGAAAAGCTATGGACAAACAGCAGATCATGCTACTGATTGTCGATGTTCTTGGAGGACGAGGTACTTGAAGAAGAAGTAGTACCCATACACAGCTTGTATTTGAAGAAAGATTTCACTTGTTGTAGCACCACCTTTGTACAAGAATTGAATAATATCACGTTGTACCCTCTATGAAGGATTGTTGCTTTACTTTCCCCTCGACCAAGCGGACGCATGTCCCGAGCTGACCACATTCTGGGCTGTTACTACTAACACCAAACTATGCAGTGCTATTTCTGCTTGACTGCCTGTCAACTATTGGCATTGTTGCTAGCCCTAGGAACGAGCTGAGCAAGTGACATAGCGAGTTTTGATCTAGGATCAAACATAACTACCACCAAGTACCGGTACTTGAGCATTTTACCCATAAACATACTAGTGGAAATCAAATGGCGTCCTTCCACTTTCCACAAAAAGAAAGTTCAAGCTTTGCTGACGTCACATTTAGTGATTACTCCTACCGAGAATACACAAATTGGCAAATGATGTGGTCGTGTTTGCAGAATGATATGTAGTGCAATAGTTCTATTCCATGTTAACTTTATTTTTATTGAGGTAGCAAAATTGACATCTCACCGATATGTTCCACAAGAAATGGTTCACATTACAAGATGTACAAAAATTTGGTGAATCTAAACATTCATTACGAGTTTCTTGTTTTTCTTTGTTTACAAACCAGTGAAAGTAGCCCAGTGCTTTGTACCTTTACACCCCAGGGAAGTTATAAATTTTGCCGACAATAGCACTCATCATGATGGTTTGTTGAACACCAGCAAAGCATTCGTGCGCTGTGATATGCGAAATACCATAATGATGAGTTTATTAAATTAAGGAAACAAAAATAGACCACACAAAAAGCTACAGAAACAAATTCAGTACAAAAATAGTTTCATATTTAAAAATCGAAAAAATAGTCTCGAGAAAATGTTTAATTTGATAAATTTTTAGCAAACCATTTAAACAGCTAGGGACTTATGACATCAGTATACTTGACTATGGGTGAAATCTCTCTGATACCCTGTGTCAATATGATAGCTGCACCAGTGTGTGTGTGTGTGTGTGTGTAATTGAGGAGGAAGCAGACATGGCTTTAAGTTAGATACCATCCCGGCATTTGTTTTCTGAAAACTTTTTTTTAATTATACATTTTACGACATGCATTTAGCAAAAAAATGTTTAAACATTTGGAAGATTAAACGTTTAATAGGGAGCTAAGAAGGTTGGAATTATAAAGAGGACATTGATACTAAATGGGATCAATATAAATTAATGCCAAGAAGAGAAGCTGTAGCCTTCTTCAGACTTAACACTGGCCATGACTGCCTTGCAGCTCATCTGAAACGTATCAACATCCTGAGATCTGAAGAATGCACACTTTGTCACGAACCTGGAAGTAAAATGGATAAGGGACACCTGCTACATTGCAACAAACTTGATGCGACTGCTAGAACTTCTGGAAACCTCACACAACTCTATTGGAACACAAGAAAGCTGATGGATTCCAATCCGGGCTAGCCATAGGAAACAACAACAACAACATTGGTTCTCGCTTTTACCACATGTTACATCTTACCTATGTCAGTAAATGGACTCACCATCCGACAACACACACGTGCCGTGATGCTCTTGGAACAAGAACATATAAGTTGGATAAAGATTGAATATAAAAATAAGTACAACTGCTAAAATCAATATATTTTTATATCTTTGCAAATGAAAATGTCAACCTCAAGATCTTATATACTGTACTAAGGAGAGGGGAATCCAGATAATTTGTATAAAATAATAGATGTGAAGGAGATATGTTGAACCTATGTTGAGAAGGAAAATGTATGAAGAGACCTGGCATGTGACAAAAAATTAATAAAAACATCATGGTATATAAACTGAAAATGAGAATTCCAAGCAGAACCCCAGATAACTGTTGCAAAAAGATAGTAACACTGAATGTCTAATAGCTTATCAGTATAGAAGTAGCCAAAGAAGAAAAGAGCATACAATAATGGACATCCACTGAAAACCACAACAGTCAGATTTCTATGCTACCTAAAACTGAAAGCACCATTTACTAACTTTAGAAATATTATGATTCTCACATTTTTTATATTTTGATAATTTTACTGTTAATAATTGCCCGTAAAATTATTAGCCAGGAGGCTGTCAAATCCCCAAAAAGCACCACCTTACATCATATGGGTAGAAACCCCAAAAATCACAAGTGACAAGTAGTTTGTCACAGTCTTCCTCACTGACCTCACAGACACTGGCTGTGCCCCAAATACCATAACTCAGCAGCTTTCTTACAATAACAGCCTAAATAAGATGAAATATTGGTCATCAGGCCTGTCTCAACAGACAAATACAGAGAGGGAAATAAGCCAACTAAATAAAATTAGACTCATGTAAAATACTTTGATGATTACACAGTGGGTGCTGATTACCCACCCTTTAAAATAATCACCGCTCTAAAACCACCACCTCAACAGTAAAAAATTATGTACTAGGATAACTTTAGGTATCGAGTAGATTGACTCCTCCTGCAGAGATGGCATCTCTCCGCAATGATTCACAGTAGCTCATTTTAAGAAAAGTTACATGCACAGCTTCTATAATTTAAGAATACAGTAGTAAGAGAATTCGTTCGCTAGATTAAGATACATGTTTTTAAAATTTTTCACTGCTACCCACTTGAACATTTCAAAACAATTGAACAACATTAGACGTCTCTCTATATTTAGCTCTAAATTGAGATTTGCTGTACCATGTTTCACTATCTTTGGATGAATGAATCGCCAGAAAAGGTATTTAAAATGTTTAAGATTTGTGAGGCCACCATTGTTGTATTTGTGCTCATCAGGTATCTGAAAGTCAATTAAATATTGTTATGATGGTGCATTATACATGAAAATCCACATCCTGCTGCCAGTCTCCGACCGGGTCAGGAATGGAATGAATGAAGCCCCCATCTAGCGGCAAGGATATGAACTGTGCCGGCTGCCGAAGCCTGTCCCACTCCTCTGGGGCAATGATTAAATGAATGACAAATGAAATGATGGTGGAGTGAGTTGCTGGAATGAAATTTCGACAGGGAAAATCAGAGTACTCGGAGAAAAACCAGTCTGCCTCCGTTCTGTCCAGCACAGATCTCACATGGGGTTCATTATACAAACTTTAAATTCAATTGCTTGAATAGGATATGGGAAATAAAAGTGTTTATAAAATTTCAAACCGAAATCATCTCGAATTTTTGAAAAGAATTGAATAACATTAAATGCCAACATATTTAGCTCTAAATAAAGATTTGTGGCATCAAGTTTCACTGGGCGATGATCAGATCGTGAAAAAAGACATTTTAAATATTTAAAATCTGTATGGTCGACACCCTGTTTCTGTGGTTGATCTTACAGTACATACTGTGAATATGAGGCTACGAGTGCAAGAAATTGCTAATGGCTAGCTTCCGCATGTTCTATAAAGGAAAAATAACCTTAAAAGAATTGATGTTAAGGCCACTATTGCGCTCATAGCCTCATATGTAGTTAATAGTTTTGGAGGTGTTGAATATCAATTAAATATTTTGGATTGATGACACTTCTTCAAATTTGGGGTGGATGGAGAAGCAACAACCCAGTCTTGAATAGCAAAAGTCGTCTGTTTAGAGACACTTGTACATTCCCACAGAACCCTTCTTTTGTTGGAAAGACACTACGAAGTTTAATATTATTGCACCGATTCTACTCTCAAAGTTTGAATCAATGATCAAGCTAGTGTAGTCATCACACACAGTGAAATGCAGTCTTTGATTTCCCTGGCAGTGTCAAACTGAGCATCCAATCTTAGGCCTTTTCTTACAGGAAATTTTGAATTCATTCATTCCCTTTTGGCATCCAGTCTAGTCTGCAAGCCTCTGTTTGTGAATGAGTCGCCTCTTTTATCTCTTATTGGCAGTTAGCACTGTGGCCTCCTTTACTTCTCTTTATCTGACTTTGAAACCGGTAATACACTGAATCTAACCAACACCTCCTAGGTCTACCTCTGCTTCTCTTACCCTCTACAGCTCTTAGAAAATCTCTTCTCCCCCATTCTTATTACATGACCCCACCATCTGAGTCCGCTCATATGGACAGCCTCATCCAACGTGTTCATTTCTAATTTAACCTTTACCTCTTCATTACTCCCATCTATTTGTCTCGACAATCATCCTGATACCCTCATATCAATTACTTCAACTTATGTAAGAGATATCCTGAAACCACTCAACTCTTACTCCCATTCAGCAAGGTTGGTCTAAATACTGAGCGATGTAGAGAGAATTTTGTCACTACACTAACTTATTTCTTACAGAATACCATCGACTACAACTGCATGGCTTTTCTACACCTTGACTCATTACTGTATCTCTTTCATGGTGGTTCATAGTCCAGCCACGTCCTAGTTCATGGACCATGACCTCGTAAGTGGTCCTGACAGTTGGGATACCAGTTACTATGGAATAGGAGTGAGCATCTTGGACATATGGTGTTCTGAGTTCTGGCTCTTTTTGTGTTCAGGCAACTTGGACTACCCAACTCGCCAGTTTGTTCCCTTAGGTGAAACCCATCGGCCCCTGCAGAAACCTGCTAACAATGTTATTTTAAGTTCATTTATTCAGTAATTAAGTGTTACGTTTCAACTTGTCTTTCAATACTCAGAAATTTGCAGAAGAAATTGATAATAAGTTGAGCGATGACTGGGAAGAAGGAACTTAGCAGTTCTAAGCCACTAAGGGCCGTTTTCACCAACGTCAACTATCTCTTAATTCATCATTAAAGGTTATTTAACTTTGCACGAGCATTTCACCAAACAGAAACACTCGTTAACTTACCACTAACAAGGAATTACGTTAAATGGCCAAATCTGGCCACTCAACTCTCTAAAGCATCTTTAAAGTGGCGGGAAACAGCTGAACTGTGCGTTGCGCACTCCACAATGGCGGTTTGTTTCCTAGTTTCACGCGTACTTTCATCCATATGAATATAAAATATGTTTATGACAATGAAATTATAAAAGATCACACACACTACTAAGTTTTAATAACAAGAAAGACGAATACGGAAATTAAAAAATAAAAAATAAATATCCGAAGGGGGTTTCGAACTGCTCCCAGCGCTGCATAATAAATTGGGAGTTTACACCTCTACCGCTTACGCTACGAAGACAACTGGGTAAGCGCGTCCTATTAAGCTATCTATTCGCACATCTGCCAGTTCTCCTAAATACGTTGTTCATATCATTTTAAGCTTTTGCCACGAATAAGGTCTTCTGTAACTCCCTTCCTTTATAATTATGTTCCAGAAAGTATCGAGGAAGCCTCGCAAACAATAATCAGTGATAGACGCTTCTTGTTCTGTCCGCCATGCTCTCCAAGATGAAACAGAGTCCACGCATGCGCGAGAGCCGTAAACCTTATTTAAGTAATTGCGAACCCAAATGGCTTCGTGAAATGCATCGAAAATAATCACGCATTAAATCTCGTATTTAAGTTAAATGGGAATTAACTAACTAATCGTTAGTGAAGAGTTGGTGAAAACGGCCCTAATATACATGCATTCTTTAATCAGAACTCCATTGTTAAAACCAAGTTCTTTGTTAGGACTCTACGATGCTGTGTTGTGCTCTGCATTATACCCCACTGCCATTGGTCGGCTTGAAGGAAGGTGCTAATTGAGGCCACAGTACTGAACTTGGCGTAACAATATGCCTTTGAATGAAATAAAATTATACAGCAGGTTGAATCGATCTGGTAGGTAGGACAAGGCTCAAACCCTTGCTGTTACTGGAAACAAAGTTCAGTTCTTATAGCCAGAAGGCAAATACTGTACCATTAAGCCACAGAAGTTCCCAATGAGCATACGTTACCATCAATTTACTGGAAACAGCAATCTGAATAACTTTAAGTTCAATGTCAAGTATCTTCCCTCATCTCAAACAGTTTGTCAAGATTCTCCTTATTGGTTACAAGAGCACTGGTGCAGCAGCAAGCCTTATTTCATCATCTCAAGGTCCCATAATTCACTTCTTAATAATTTGAGAAAATGGAACAGAACACCTTTTATAGACAGTATTAGAGTGCTTACTCATACACCACACATTTACTCTGGTCTTCACTAACAGGAACGTAATATTGAAACACTTGTATCACAGGCATTACAGAATAATTATACAATTTGGTGTTACTTCAACTTTTGGACAAGAAATACTAGGGATTCACTGCATTACGGTATATCACTTTTGGTGACAGTTGTCACAAACCAGAAACATATTTTATGTACATAAAAATTGTAGTTGTAAGTGTTATGCAAAGGGCACAAGACATGCAGATGGAACTTTCAGAAAATCGCAAATAACAGGTTATATTTCTTCCTTTGATTTTTGTCACACTCGATACATGTCTTATTCAATTTCCATTTGGAGAAAAGGAAAACAATTCTTTTTGTAGGTTTAATCAATGTAATGAGCCAGCTATGTTGCTGATGCAACGTTCATAAGTCATACACTCTTTAGCCCATTTCACTTGGCAGGGCGATTACCATATCTCTATGGAGGAGGAACTCATTCCCCGAGTTCATTGTGTATTTTCATAAGGACTGTTAGCTGAGGAATAGCATATTTCATTTTCATCAATTATGCCTTTTTCAAAAATCTTTAATATGAAAGCTTTTTCATTACATTTGATTCAGCTAACCCAAATCAAAAATAGTATTTTGTCTAATATACTGTACATAATACCCAATTATCTGAAACAGGGAACCAGGTCAAGCACAATAAAATCTGCATGTAATACAAACTTTTAAATACTATTTCACAAATACATGGATTAAAATTTTGCACATTAAGGGCAAATCATCATTATTGTCGATTCATTTTAGGGGTTGCGACATCGTGGCCATACCCCATGCACTTGGGGGTGTATATGAAGTATATGCCGGATAACCTATGTTATTGTGGTGTCTGTAGTAGTGTATTTGTAATTGAGACTAGGATTGGGGTGCCCACAGCCTGAAGTTAGGAACCATCCCAGCATTTTTCTGGAGTTGATTTTGTAAACCACTTCTAGAACAGCTGAGGTGGGAATTGAACCCACATCTGCTTAGTTTTGCCTCATGAGGCCGAGTGTAACCCAATACAGCCCTCAGACAAGAATTACATTTCGTGGAGAACTGGGAATAAAACCAAAGACCTTTGGAACCAGAGTTTCAATACGTACCCTGAAACCACAGAAGTCAGCATAGGTAAAATCCTGATTCTTATTCCTACAATACAATCTCTATTCCAGTTTCTCCCTGCAGGATGACCAATGGCACTGATCAAATAGCATCATGACATCCATGCCACCTAGTTATCCATGTTCTGCAAAGCAACAATCTGATGATAGGAATGGAGTGTATACACAAATATATTATATTGGGAACCCCATCAATCAGTCCAAGGTCCTTGCCAACAATACATCACGGTACCTACGCTACTGTAGCTAATTATCCCCACCTGGCCTAATGGGCTGTCATGAAAGCCAAATATAGGGCAAAGTGACGTGGATATCGTCCGCTGTTAGATAATTGGGAGTTTACAGTAATTACTGTTCGCTATCTTATGGTCATGGACAGTATTCCCTAGGGATTCTCCCCATCTCTTCTTACATATAGGCTACTATATATATTTGTTCAATCAAAATAAACCTTAAGAGAAATTTAGTAGTGATCATATATCAAAAGGAGCACCATAAGGCAGATGTGAGCACTGAATATTTCACACAAGGAAGAGCTGAACCAGATGTCCTTCTATCCCCAAATCTAATTATTCACAGAGCCACTATGAGTCAGGGAAAGGGATTTCTATGTTATTCAGAGAGAGATGTAAAAATAACTTGAATGAGCACAACATCCGCACCTACAGAGATTTGCTACAATGCATCAATATTTGGTTCAACCTACAATTTATTGTTTCTGTTTAAAATCAAAATAGAGGCTTCCAGATATGCAATTTTAACTTTTATTTTTTAAATATCACTTATCCTTCCAGCTTGACTTCCCACACGAATGCTGCGAGGGATCATTCCTCTACCGCCGCAAGGATGTGTCTGGGAGCTGAACACACTTTGTTGCAGATACAACTGGGGATGCTGACAGGCCAATCGCCCAGGCGACCACTAACTTTGGTCTAATTAAGGAAGGGATTTTGGAAGGAAGTCAGCCATGGAACTGTTGGAAGGAACCGTCCTGACATTTGCCAGGTGGCGAAAATGGGAAAATACTAAAACAACATTAAGGACGAGG
The DNA here is from genome assembly GCA_946902985.2 of Meconema thalassinum. Lineage (NCBI taxonomy): Eukaryota > Metazoa > Arthropoda > Insecta > Orthoptera > Tettigoniidae > Meconema > Meconema thalassinum. Next base: position 918,669,145 of record OX336388.2, on the reverse strand, counting down.
TGGGACTCGAACTCACGCTCTCCCGATGGTTGCGAGGCACGAGCTAGCGCATTAGTGCTCTCAACCACCTTGCTCGGAGGAATTTATACTATTACTCCCAATTTTAAAAAAGCTTTAGATTTCAATGGGGAAAAAAAAGGGCTTTAAATCTGTAGGCTGGACGTACCTCTGAAAAGGCGGTCCCGAGCCGGAGTCAATTTGCGGCGGGGCGAGCAGTTCCTTTCCATTCCTCCTCCTCTTGCTCCGCCAACAGCACACGGTACCCCCATCCAATTTCTTACCATGCTCAATGTTGCGTAACTTCTCACGGGATACAGTGTTTCAACATGGCCACACAGTTTAATTGAGGAAAGAGAATAAGTACCTTATGGTTTTAGACTTATTTCTTAACGATTTCCTAAGTTTTCAACAGTAGTATTTTAAGAAGGAAATAATTATGTTATCCTTTGTTGCTCATAGTTTAGGTTTCTTTCGAAAATTAATTAATGTATGATTTCTCTAATGATTGATATTGTAACCTTTCATATAAAACTTTAACATGAACCGTTGTGGTTCCGTAATTAAGGTACAGTACTGACTTACAATTATATTAAGTTTTACTCCATTTGATCCACCTAGTTCAATACGTTTGTTTAGCATAATATCAAGTACTAGCAGACCCGTGCACGAAATCTCGCATGTGTAAAAACCACCCGTCCAACCTTATTGGTATGCAGGCTCGACGCAACACAGTTCTGGCAGGGGCTATCACACTTTTTAAACAAGTAGTTGACATTTATAAAATCAGAGAGCAATTCCGTAACTGCTGCGGTTATTCTTCTTTCTTTTGAATGCTCTTTTATTATGACTTGTAACACTGGCCACGCTGTGCAGCGATATTGTTCTCACGCGTTGTGCTCAAGATTTCAGGATCGAATTATGGTGTCGCCAGTTGGCATTTAAGGGTGCACAAATGCGAGGGAGATATGTCAATAGATTTACTGGCATGTTAAAGATCCGCTTTGGGGCAAAACTCCGGCATCCCCGCGCTTCTAAAAGCCTTAGGAGTTAAAAGAGATGTAAAACCAATAACATTGTTATACTCATAGGATACTTGTGAGTGCCCCCTGTCTATATACCATCCGCCCAGCTTTACTGTTATGCGGGCTGAACGCGATACAGTTCTGACAGGAACTCGATAGTCTTGTTTATTTGTTTAAACACAATTTATAAATAAATTATTATATTTCCAAAACAATGGTATATTGGCTTTTACGGGCAAGGAATTAAAACACAGCAATTTTTCTAGGTTTATGCCGTGTCATGTGTGAGGTTTCGCTTAGGAACAAAAAGCTGGCTCATCAGCGGGCTCTTGGTGTCCGTGCCCGAACCCCCCATAGGAGTAGCGAACTGTGCACTACCTCCAGGCACGGACACCAAGAGCCCGCTGATGAGCCAGCTTGGTGGTCCTAGGCGAAACCCCGCTCAAGACACGGCATGAACCTAGAAAAAATGATTTTTATTACATTTCCGTTGATTTATCACGAAATGCAAGATTTTTCCTGTACTATCGAGATGATTTGGGAGATTTTGGTACAAACCGCATCTTCGAACTCCCTCCGGTTTAAGAGCTTGAGTTTTATAAAATATACACCTTAGCGTTTTATATACCACTACTATACCCGGCAAGCGTTGCAATGCCAATCAAAGAAAGGAAGATAATAACAACGGAATTTTGGCCCGAAGGGGATCTTTAACGTGCCAGTAAATCGACTGACACGGCCCCCTCGCATTTGCGCACCCTCAAATCACATGTATCACACTTCCCAATAATTGGGATTGTACTCTTGTTAACCGACAGAAAAGTTAGGCAACACTGAAAAATTGCTTCAAAGCTTTCTATTCTTTTAAGATCATTCACAGGGATAATAATCCATGTAGGTTATATTCTCTTCTGAATAAATTTATATCCCTGCCTTTTAATGTGTTATGTGATCTACCATAGTGCAGGGGTGTAGCCAGGGAGAGTGTTACAGGAAGTTAGAAACATCCCGCCCCTTGAAAATCTTACAAAAAAATAAGATAAAATTGATACTTTTTTCCGCCAACACAAAGTTCCCCCTTTCTCCACTAGAAAGTGCTATAGTGTCAAGGAGCTTATATCTAACCTCCTTGACTTTCATAGCGCTCCAAGGAACGACAAAATTCGACATGCAAGCTGCCCTCTGGGGGTCAAATAACAAAACTTGCACCCGGCACCCAAGGCCATACGATATTATATTATTATTAAGCTAAATAGAAATTTCTTAAATGAAATAATGACACTTGCTGACAAGTTTATAAATCATGCTATGTGGTATGCTTGTGATTTGTGTCTGGATCACCAAATCACTGTACTGTTGTCGCCTTTCGGACCGGCTCCCCATTGGTTGCTAAACACGTCTTCATGACAACACAGTTTGTACATTACATGAATATCAACGTCATTCACTTGTATTAGTGTCCTTATAATGGTGCGGCTTCTGTGGCGTAGTCGGTAGCATGCTGAGCTTCTATGCCCAAGATAGCAAGTTCAAACCCGGCTGAAGCCGTCGGATTTTTTAAGAGCGTTAAAAATCCCTCGGTATGCCTTCCTTCGGAGGGGAAGTAAAGCCGGCGGTCCCATGTCATAGATTTATGGCATGTTAAAGAACCTTCCACTAATTACACCAGTGTGAAGCTAAATTGGATAGGTTAAGAATGTAAGCAACGCTCTTAGGTTTCTATGTTCGTTGTCAAGAGCCGACTGCAGTGGTGTCTAGTAGCTAAGTTCTGAATTTGGCCTAGTAGTTGTTGACGGTGGCGCTTGGCGGCAAAAGTGGGAACTATTTGAAAAATTCTAAGTTGCTGTACTTAAATTAAAAAACAGATAACACACACTAATACAGTCATCACAATTAACACCGGTTATCAGACAGATTCTACACACACCCAAAGTACATGAGCGCGTTGTCGCAGCCCCTAAACTTAAGAACCAACCAATCCTTATAATGGTATAATGATGAGCACCCCACCCTCCCATTGGTCAATTTTGGCTACGCTACTGCCACAGTAGATGCTAAACAAAGATATTGGTAGTTTTGCAGCATGGTGATGCCCACATCTGCCCTATAAGAAATAATCTGAGTGACAGAGCTGGATGATAGAAACATGAAAGACATGGGAACATGTGGTGACTGTTTAGTAGTAAGCACTCTACAATGTTCATACACTGGTCATGTTTACCACACAAACAAAGAAGGTCTTCTCTTAGTTTTCTTATAAAACAGCACTCCCACGTATGTTCATCGCGAGCTACCAAACACAAGATTTGTAAAATACAACACCTCTCTTCAATTGAGGTTACTGTCCAGGCTACCCTGTTGCTGCCAGCAAGAGCCAAACACTCCATAAACAGTTCGTAGGCCCACTACGATGCACAACACTTCACTTCACTTTAACTTCCAAGTTCAGGCATCACTTAATCACTTTACACGCAGGATTTAGAACATTCCAAACATCCTAAAAATAAAAATAAAAGATTCAGTTTCGAGATACATGAACGTCACTTGTGAAATTGAGAAAGTGCTGGCAGAGAGGTTAGTTTGTATGTATCGGAGACCCTCGCTAGCCTGGTCGCCCGCGGCGCGAGCCTGTCTCCCGCCAGGCACTTTGCCGTTATGCGGCGCCTGCACAGCACTGAGTCATTGAGTATAGGACTTTGTACTTACCTAGTTCACAACTGGTGCTGAAAATGTTCGCCATTCACTGCTACACATCGCTGGCACATTTTTATGAAACTGGCATGTACTCTCTGAAGTTCCTCAGCACCGATTGACTGTATTTCAGCTGTAATATAGTCTTTAAGCTCATTTATAGTGGAGGGTTTCTCGCATACACTCTATTTTTAAGCGTCCCCCACAAATAAAAGTCACATGGTGATAAGTCTGGGCTTCGCAGGGGCCACACGTTCCGAGTTATAATCCTAGTACCAAAAATGCGACGCAATTCTGTCATGGATGCTTCGTCAGTGTGAGCAGTGGCAGAATCTTGTTGAAAATAAGTTGACAATCGCTCTCCGTAAGTCAGTTCGTCAAAAAATTGGTCAAGGATCACATTGAAGTACAAATTCCTATACCCAATGACTCAATGCCGCACAAGCGCCGCATAACGGCAAAGTGCCTGGCGGGAGACAGGCTCGCGCCGTGGGCGAGCAAGGTTCTCCGATACATCCAAACTAACCTCTCTGTACAATGGATTCAGATTAGGACAATGCCTAGTGAGGGGAAGTAACAAGTTCATTGCAGGGGACTTGAATGTATTAGCCTTTCAAGATACCAGTGCAGGTGGTTGAGGTGGGAACTATTCTTTATTTACTTGTGTCATGCTGTCAGTGCAAAACAAACAGAAACACACCATTCTTAATTTTTCGCTTCACAAACATAACTTCTGGTTAATATAAGTAGTGATGCAATGTTGCTCGACTTATGTGCAGTCGGCACTCGGTCATCGCTGTGTCGCCCCTAACATCAAGCAAGGTCCCTGCAAGCAACGCTGCCGCAACCAAGTTCAGCGGCACTTGTATCTTGAAAGGCTAATGCAATTGTATTATCCAGTAGGCAGAACTTTGAATGATAATATGCTACTAAACAAATTAGCATAATGTAAAAAGTGGACATCTCTACCAGCCATTAGTCCATGGGCCTCTGTGGCCTTCGACTTTGCTAAACTCTTTGTTACAAAACATGTTACCAAGCATGTGATGACTCATTGTTTAAATTGCTACCCACAATATTCTTCAAACAATAAAGAAACAAGGGAAGACTTGTTATCAACTAATAAAACATTCGTTTGCTATCAATTCAACCTAGTTCAATTAACTTCAAGCACATGGCACAACCAAACATCAGAACATCAACATTTGGATTCAATGTACAGGGAAAGTGAAATGTAATGCACCAGCAGTAGCTGGTCCTGCTTCAGCAAATGCATGCAGGATCTTGTCAATGCTCATCATATGCAGGTTGTTTATGGTCAAGTGGGACTGCTGCTAATGCCTTCCATTTCATGCACCCTGCACACGAACATTTCAACAATACATTCAGTATTTAACAGTTCACAAACAACACACCAGACTGGGGGAGTTATGGAAATGCATATTTGTTTTATTGAATTGGCATAATGATGGAGAAGTTAAATTTCTTTCCAATGGGTGATCAAGATGCAGGATATTGACTTCCATTTTGTATATTCCAAGGTTTTTAGTGACTAAATGCATATATGATGTGAAGGACTGACATATCTTTGTGTGTGTTGTACTTTGTGTATATAGTGTAAAGTGTTCATATCTGTACATAAGTTCTTTGGAGTTAAATAAGATGGCGTTATGTTAGTAAGCTGTGTGTTTCCCTGTGCTCCTTTTCACTCATTCTCCACATTATGGTGCCGAAAACTCGTACAAAACCAGTGACACGTGTATTTACTAGTGTTAGTGAACAGTGCTAATGCTTCTTTGTCGCCTTTTACACTACGGAAGGACACTCGACGCCGAGAACATTATACACTACCGAGAAGACATCACGTCAGCTTAAAGCACGCCACGCCTTCAACGACAAGGCGCTACAAGAGTTCTCACTGCCAACTAGTCCACTTCAGATAAGTCAAGCCATCACAGACATCCTTTTAGTAATGCATGCCGTTCTTTAGCTGGAAAATACTTTGGAGACCTACAGATAGGATAATTTTATTAAATGCGATCCCAGAAGTGACGCATTTGCCATCTATCGGAGCAATAGGGAACTGTGTATTGTAAACAATTAAGCTTGCACCCTGCAATTTCTATTCGTCAGCGAGAAAAGGACACCACTTATCCTCGCTCAACACCACCAGAAATATCTTTCATCTGAGTATTTTCCAGTACACGTGATTATAACCTGCATGAGATCTACTTTAATTACTTCAAGAAATACCAATAATTGTACAGTACGTTACTGACATAACTAGTAGCGTGATCTATCTGCAATCATTGGAACTGCATGCACCTCTGCACAGCGCATGCGCACCTGTCAGTTACTTCCCGAACTATAAAATTGTCACGTTCAACTAGCCCACTAGCGCATTCTGTTAGCCAACTTTGGAGTCTTGACTAAACACGCACTCTGCCAAAGGAACTAATATCTACACTGAAAGACGTTCCTACACTCCAAGATGGGAGGCTACCTGACTGTCAGCTAATCCTAAGATTTATTGCCCCCTCATTACGGCAACCCAAGAGGACCTTGCAGCACGACTACACAAATTGAAAAGAAGTCGAACAAGAGAGAGAAACAATGCGACACGGTTTCTCAACACCATTGACAGTTTCACTGAAAACACCAGTATTGAAGACTACAAGCATTAAGGAGAGCGACTTCAGAAAACATTAACTAGACTAATCCAATTAGATGACTCAATTCACGATCTTCTTCCAGACACAGAATACATCACCGATATTCAAAGTTGCGAAGAATACATAGATAAAGCAAAACGTGGTTTACAGAAAGCCACACGAGGGGCAGAAATTAAACTTTCTTCTGCTACCTCTAACATGACCATAAACGAGAGTCCCATCACTCCCATTTCATCGTTCACCCATTCTGTTAAATTACCGCCAGTGAAACTGGAACCATTCTCCGGCAATATCGAAAGCTGGATGAGATTTTGGGAACAATTTGAAGTATCCATTGAAAAAGACAAGTCACTATCGACAATACATAAACATGTCTTTTTACGCGGGTATCTCGAAGGTGAACCGAAACTTCTGGTTGACGGAATTGCCGTGACTGCTTCTACCTACGATGACACCAAGAAACTTTTAAAGGCCAAATACGGAGATCGGAATCGGATAATACAGGCGCATATCGATTATCTAGAAGATATCCGACCTATCAACACTGTTTGTCCGGAATCGCTAAACACGACATACATTGAATGTAACCGCCGTATCCAGGCATTACAGGCCCTAGGCGAAGATGTAAACGCATATGGGCGGGTACTTGCTCCCAAGATACTCCGAACCTTCCCTGACGATATCTGTAGACGCTGGATAATACACACCAAACGGAATAATATATCGGAAGGTGACATTCTGAAACTGATGGAATTTCTTGGTGAAGAAGTCGATGGAGCGCTAGTCACCCAGAAGATCAGAGGTGACCCAGTGTTTTCAACCAGTCTCGTCCCCACGACAGCCGCGTTTCAATAAAACGCTAAGATTAAAAAAACATCGCAGCAAACAAAGAAGCAAACAGAACCATTCTGTGCATTTTGCGACCAACGAGGCCACTGGGCGCAAGATTGTAGGAAGTTGAAAACTGTTCATGACCGAATTGAGAAGCTAAAGACGAATAATCGCTGTTTCCTCTGCCTGAATCGAGGGCATAATTCGAAGAATTGCAGTAGACGGGGGAGAGCATCTTGTTCAAAATGTAAGCAGTCCCATCACTACTCCATTTGCTCAAGCAATGATGTAACCTCCACTTCAGTCAACAAAATCCACTCTCACACTCCTTACAAACTGCGCGTATTCGAATGGTTGGACCAACTGGCTTAAGTAAAACGACTCGTTGCATCTTCGATGGAGGCAGCCAGTCTACATTCATAAGCAAGTCTCTTGTAGACATATTGAAGCTTCCTACTGTCACAGAACGAGACATATCTACAGCAGCGTTCGAATCTGACACAACTATCCCTCAAAAGCGTCGTCTGGTTAGTTTCCAGTTACAGGGCACCCAGACAAACGCGTCAATAGGCATCACCGCACTCGAAAGTGCAAACACTTACTCAATGCGCCCTACAGTGCCACAAGACGTCTCTTCCCTGAAGTCAGTACGCAAGTTAATACTAGCTGACCCTAAGGATGACTTACACGATCTCCCAATTGAACTTCTAGTTGGAGGAGATCACTACTGGAAGTTGATCAAGGACACACAACCTGTTCGCATATCTCCGTCTTTGGTACTCAGTGGCAATAGATCCGGAGTCACCGTCAACCAGCTAACCGTTAACAAAATAACACTGCAGGATGACCCTTCACTTCTCGAGCACCAAGTCCCTAACTTCTGGAACCTTGAAGCAATTGGAATCAAGGAAGAAGAATCAAGATCCCACACGATGAGCTCCAAGGATCTCGATATCCTCAAAAACTTTCATGAATCTCACTGCATTCAAGATGGACGGAGAGTTGTTTTTTTGCCAAAGAAAAACCAGGAATTTGCATCGGATAACCGCACTAACGCTGAGACGATTCCAAGCCTTGACGAAGAAACTGCAACGAAATAGAGACTATAACGCCATGTACAACGAAAGAATGCTCGACTACATCATCCAAGGCCAAGAAGAGATGTTGAACCCAGACAACCGAGCAACTTCTGTGTACTATCTACCACATCATGCAGTCAAGAAGACGAAACTGAACGTAACTAAGTGACGCGTTGTATTCGACGCTTCGTCTCATGAAAATGGATCTCTATCGCTGAATGACGTCCTAGAAATCGGACCTAATCTTTTCCCCGACGTAATGAGTATCCTGCTTCGGTTTAGATTGTACCAATATGCTATTCTTGGAGATATAAAGCAAGCCTTTCTGCAGCTCTCACTTGACTCCAGCGACAGGAATCTAACACGGTTCTTTTGGTTTCGAGTAATCAAGGACGAAAACGGCCAATACCACGTCACCGACGAAGTGGTCACCTACCGCTTCACCCGATTACCTTTCGGACTAACCAGTAGCCCTTTCCTCTTGTCAGCTACCCTGCGAGAATTGGCTACGAGGCACATTGATGACTACGCAGTTGCTGCTAGCCTCGTGGACCAGCACATGTACATGGACGATTTTGCAGCATCTACTAACGACGTTGAGGAACTCCAAACAATATATTCTCAGCTCACGGATTTGATGAGTATTATCAACATGCCTATGTCGAAGTGGGCCACGAATTCAATCACACTGCAAAACGAGTGGCAAAATCAAAATCTACCCATTCAAGAGGTTACACAGATCTTGGGAATCAACTGGAACACGGGCCATGACACACTGCATCTTTCAGCTATCGATGACTACAAGATGTCTCCAGATGACACTGCCACAAAACGCCACGTTCTTCAGATAACATCACGACTATACGATCCTCTCGGACTGTTCTCTCCGGTGACAATAATTGGAAAGATGTTGTTTCAAGAAACGTGGACCAGAGGTATATCATGGCACGAGACTTTACCTTCTGATATTGGGCACGAGTGGTTAGTTTGGTGTTCAAATCTTCAATACGTGTCGGACATTCACACCCCACGATGGATAGGTGCTCTCAACAAAGACTTGGACAACTATTCTCTACACGTATTCTGTGACGCTTCCGAACGGGCATATGGTGCTGCTGTATACCTTCGATCTCACGCTCACTATACCACTACCGTTCAGTTAGTATGTAGCAAAGCTAGACTGGCCCCTATAAAGAAGGTCACGCTACCACGTTTGGAATTACTCGCTGCACTCGTGGGCACAAGACTTCTTCATTACTTCTGCCGTGCTACATCCTGTGACATCAGTAAAGCAATGCTGTGGACAGATTCAGCTATCACTCGAGGCTGGATACAAAACGACCCGAACCGCTGGAAAACTTTCATCTGCAATCGTGTTACAGAAATCACCGGCTGCACTTCACCATCACAATAGTTCCATTGTCCAGGAACGGATAACCCTGCAGATCTTTTATCACGAGGACTACAAGCAGAAGATCTAAAATCAGCAGATATTTGGTGGCACGGGCCGGCCTGGTTGAGGGATCCTCCAAGAAGTTGGCCTCCCAAATACAGCACCGAACATCTAACACTTCCAGAGGCTAAGAAGAAACCCTGTCAGGCCCTTGTTGTTACCACACATGAAGCACTCTGTGATTTCGCAAGATTCAGCACCTACAACAAATTACTTCGGACTACAGCTTGGATCCTCCGGTTCATTAAGAACCTTCGGTCAGCGGATAAGCAAACTGGTGACTTGACAGTGTTGGAACTCGAAGCAAGTCGGCGATATTTGATAGCTTCTGTACAACGAGAGACCTTCGGAACAGAATACGAAGCTTTGTTGCACAACACGCCCATCCCCAAAACATCGAAGATCGCCTCTTTTCAACCGTTCCTGCAAGACACATTGATCCGCCTTGGTGGCCGCCTCCACTTCACAACGATGTCGTATGACGAAAAACACCCAATAATTTTAGACGGCGGACATCCCTTCACTTGTCTTCTAATCCGCCATACCCATATCAGACTGCATCACTTGGGATCACGGATTGTGCTCTCCGAGCTGCGAAGCCAATTTTGGATTCTACGAGCAAGGCAAAGCATTAGGAAGGTATTGAATTCGTGTCTGCCTTGTAAGTTATCACGAAACCCTCCTGGACAGGAGAACGAAGCTCCATTACCGACCGATCGTGTACGATACTCCAGACCGTTCACTGTAACAGGACTCGATTTTACGGGCCCACTATACGTCCGCCACGATAACACCGTTCGCAAAAGTTACATCCTTTTGCTTTCATGTGCTACTACCAGAGCTGTCCACTTGGAGCTAGCGTCGGATATGACAGTAAATAAGTTTCTGATGGCCTTCCAAAGATTCGTCAGCCGCCGAGGCCTACCTCATACCATATATTCCGACAATGCCACCACTTTTCACGCAGCTCATAGAGAACTTGGAGAGCATTCTGTGATCTTCCACGACCACGACGCATCGAGCTACCTTTCCACAAATGGCATCCGCTGGAAATTCATCGCACCACGGGCGGCTTGGTGGGGAGGATGGTGGGAACGAATGGTCGGCACTACCAAACGCTGCTTGCGCAGTTTTAGGCCGGCGGCAAGTGAATGAGGAAACCCTGTACACCATTCTCATTAGCATTGAAGCCGCCATAAATTCCCGTCCTCTCCTTCAGGATGAAGGAACTACAGCCTTGACTCCAAGCCATTTCATCCACGGCGACAAACTGACGACAATCCCTACAGGACCTGAGCCTGCTATTAAGAAGGACTTGAAAAGGGAATACAGGCTCCAGCAACAAGCGGCAGAAGATTTCCGGAAACGCTGGATGAAGGAATATCTTCTGGAACTACGCAACCATCACCACGTACGACAGACATGCGGCAAAACCCTGAACTTCCGGGTAGGTGACCTGGTCCTGCTGCAAGAAGACAACCGTCCTCGGCACGTATGGGGCAGAGGCGTAATCGAGGAACTACGACCTGGACGAGACGGAATACTCAGGACCGTCATCCTTCGCACGCCAGACAGGAACCGGATAACTCGTCCAATTCAGCTGGTCATACCTCTAGAGGTCGACCAGGGTGGAGAGGATGTGAAGGACTGACATATCTTTGTGTGTGTTGTACTTTGTGTATATAGTGTAAAGTGTTCATATCTGTACATAAGTTCTTTGGAGTTAAATAAGATGGTGTTATGTTAGTAAGCTGTGTGTTTCCCTGTGCTCCTTTTCACTCATTCTCCACATATGAATACTGTATTTTGCATATTGTGAAAAATTTTCCCTTCAAAACACACTTTTTTCCATCTACGAATGTACATGGTCTCTCTTCAAGTTTCAAATAACCAGCAACTGTGACTGTGATAAAAAAAAAAAAAATCAAAATGCCATACTATATTTCCAGCACACTAACTCCCATGCAGTCATTGCATAACCATGCGAATAGACACACTGCACAAATGCTCCAGTTACCTAATCATAGAACTGTAAAATGTAAAGGTTCATTCCATTCTGGAATAAACATAAATTGCACCAGTATTCAGGAATTGCCATCAGAATGATAAAACACTCCCTTTATGGTAATCTATCAGCTATGCAATATAATCATGGTCAATGTGAACATTTAATTGTTTTAATGGAAGTGAAATCAAATATGCATCTTCTGTCTTAAACTACAAGGTGCGTTCAAAAAGTAACGAGCCAGAGGCTGTAATGCGCAAACCGGTGACGACATCGGCTAATCATGGCGTGTGTAACGAGGTGTGGTTCTGACCAGAGCGTGGAAGGTCACAGCCCGTCGTTAGAGGGCACGCGTGCACGTCACGTGACAATACAAAGCGAGCAGCAGCATGCATTAATCGCCCAACGCTGCCAGTCGCATTGACATGGAGGCGTCAAACGAAGAGCAAAGAGGTGTCGTTCGGTTTCTGACAGCGAAAGGAGTAGGGGGAACGGACATTCATCACCGAATGTCACAAGTGTACGGCGAACACTGCATGCCCCTTGCAAGGGTCAAGGCGTGGCACAAGCGCTTCAGGTATGGACGGGTGTCGTTAGCCGATGATGCCCGGTCTGGGGCACCCCCCTGCATTACCGATGACAACGTTCAGCTGGTTGATGCACTCATTACCCAGGACCGCCGAGTGACAGTGAACGCCATAGCCGCCGTGGTCGAATTGAGCGTCGGAAGTGTGCACACCATCATGAAGGAACGACTGCACTTGAGGAAAGTGTGTGCCCAATGGGTGCCCCACAGTCTTCAACCACACCAGGAAGCATGTCAAATGGCCTACTGTCTTGGTCGGACGATTGATGCATGCTGCTGCTCGCTTTGTATCGTCACGTGATATGCACGCATGCCCTCTAGCGACGGGCTGTGACCTTCCACGGTCTGGTCGGAACCACACCTCGTTACACACGCCACGATTAGCCGATGTCGTCACCGGTTTGCGCATTCCAGCCTCCGGCTCGTTACTTTTTGAACGCATCTTATATTTCAGAGTCATGTAACTCGATACTATTTTTTTTTTTTCTTTTACAAGTAACAGAGAACAAAAATCTTATTTAAGCTAAAATATAGAGGTACAGATTCATTTTACAGCAGCAAAAATTAAAAGCTTATCTAGCAGTAATAACAAGTACCTGTATCAAGAACATACAATTTTATTGCCAATTGAATGTTTAGGTTAAGGTTTTTCTTCTTTTATTGCATTTAACCACCCTCTGAATGAAGAGGCTTTGTAGCCTCAGTAGCCTGTACAAGAGCAACAATAAATTCAAATTCAACTCTACATATCCTTATTGGTATACTTGGTTCCTACAATAACTGAACTGGCAATCACGAGGATTGATGTTAGGTTCAAGGGGCTACTAGAGGGGAGACAACTCATACCATTCAATATGAAACTTAAGCCACACTACAGGACATTGTCTAGTAAGAAGCTTGTTGTTGGTAATTCATTTAAGGGGCTCGGGATATCTTGGTCATCAGCCCCGTGTAGGTGTGTGTTGAACTTTTCTGATAACCCGTATTTATGTGATGACAGGGATGTGGTAGGCACCCTGGGACTTGAAGTAAGGTACTATCCCAGCATTTTCCTGGAGGGAGTATGGAAAAAATTAGGGGAAATTCATACTCAGGATAGCCACTGGCGGTGCTAGGATTGAAACCTGCAACCTCTGGACTTTCTGCAGCTGCCGTCGCGACTGTGGTGCACGATTTAAGGAGCACGGCTATGCCGCACTGTCTAGTAAGAAGCTTCTAGGTCAAACGAGTAGTCTATCTTAGCCCTACCTAACTGGGATATGTCATAACAGAACTACATCATTCTATTTCCTTAACCATACCCATCCCAACAAAATAGTCACTTCACTTCAAATATTATTACCATCAATCAAACCTCAGAATGTAGTTTAAAACATATTGTTTGTTTGGACGGATACAGTCTCGGAGTGCATAGGGAAGAGGGGAAGAAAACCTGAAGATGCACTTAAAAAAGGAGAGGAGTGGTGGAGAGACAGGCAATGATGGAGGTCTTTAATTCACAACCCGACCAAGGGAGCTGGAAACGGGAAATAAAGATGATGATTTTGTCTTAATATGCAGCTTTCAGTTAACTCCAAATAAACCATACACAAGTTTGGAAAGATTTAAATGTTGAGTTAGTTAAGAAAGTTCACCAAAAGAATATCTCTTGCAATGACAAAACCTCAACAGACTGCCTCAAGGATGTATCCTTGCACCAATCCTATTCGATCTGTATGTAGTAGACATTCCTTACTTGACCTGCTGCAAATTTCAGTTTACAGATAATCTTGCAGCGCCATACCTACGCAGAACTTTACAGGAGTATGAAGTCTTGGTAAACTCCAAGAATATTTCACTAAATGGTAACTTAACCTAGTCACCAAACCAAAAGTTTGCTGCTTTGATCTTTCAAATTTTTTAGCATCAACTTTGACCAAACAAACATATGGTTCAACTTGGCACCATAAAGTATAATACTACTTTAAAATACTTTGGTATTAACTTGAGCCCTTACGAATACTGCCAGGAAAGTTCAGTCTCATGTCAGCCTTGTGAGGAAGCTTGCAGGTTCTACATGAAAACAGATACAACAGTACTTCGAGGTGTATCTCTTGCTCTGTACTTGAATACTGCTCACCAGACTGACCTGGTAGTACTCATACTGAACCTGGCTGTGTGGATTATCAGTGGTAGTATAAGATCAACTGCACTAAACTGGCGTCCAGTTCTGTCTAACATCCCCCCCCCCCCTCAAGTACGGCAACTGAATGAGTGGTTGAAAGTTTCACATAACGAGTCTAACCCTTTCCATGCAGACCTGCAGTCCTTGCCTGTAAAAAGGCCGAGTTCTAGGAAACCAGAATATTAGAAAGCCATACGACTCCTGGATAGTGACTTCGACCAGAAGGCAGAATGGTTCGAGACAAGCCCAGGGAATAATGAGCTGATAAGCAACCCTGGTTTTCATCAACCGAGACTGGGTTCAACTGAACTGTTACCATACTGGACGAAGGTTGTGCAACAACTACACAAGGCACAAATGGGGTTTCTGTTAGAATGACCTTAGTGATTGTGGTGCAGCATAGATGATGCTTTTAGCAAATGATAATATTGATTAAATCAAGACCTGTGACATAGATGTTTGATATGAGACATTTCTGTACATAATGATTTAATTTGTAATGTATTTTATGCAAGTTTACAATGCATATGATAAAAACTATACTGTATTTTTCAAATGAACAGTGGAAAAGGGCAGTGATAGTTTCAGTCTTCAAATAAGTTACAACGATTACCACTGTTACTAGACGTTTTCCAGTCTGTCAACATGAATGAACTCAATTAGATTAGGTGGGGAGTTAAAATTCATTTCCCAGTGCCTGCAATAAATTACATGAAATATTTATGCACTTAATAAAACACTTCTCACATAAATGGGGGGCTAAACTGGAGCCAACCAATGAAATGAAAATCCACAGCCTGCTTCCAGTCTCCGACCGGGTCAGGAATGGAATGAATGAAGCCCCCATCTAGCGGCGAGGATATGAAGTGTGCCGGCTGCCGAAGCCTGTCACACTCCTCTGGGGCAATGATTAAATGCGTGACAGATGAAATGAAATGATAGTGGAGAGTGTTGCTGGAATGAAATTGTGACAGGAAAAACCGGAGTACCCGGAGAAAAACCTGTCTGCCTCCGTTTTGTCCAGCACAGATCTCACATGGAGTGACCGGGATTTGAACCACGGACCCAGCGGTGAGAGGCCGGCGTGCTGCCGCCTAAGCCACGGAGGCTCCGGAGCCAACCAATCCCATTTTCAATTCAATTTAGCCCCCCCCCCCACTATCAAGTGTATAAATAGTTCATGTGATTTATTTCAGGCACTAGGAAATGAATTGTAACTCCCCACCCAATCTAATTGGGTTCACTCATGTTGACCGATTGAAAAACTTCTCATAGATCACCTATGCAACACTTCTAATATTTCAATAGTGATTATACTATGCTCTTATTTTATAATCACACAGCAGTTTTGATCACTCTGAAATGTTGCCAAACAAAGGCAGTGTTCAGCACAAAGGAAGGAAAAAGATCAGGGTTGTATCTGATACAGGACTTGCCTTATCTTAACTATGAGCAGTTAACACTATATTTATGGCAAGGACACATCCTGGATTCCCAGATTTCTAGGAAAATTTAAGGGTCAATGGAAGCCTTCTATTCTATGATCTTTTACACATACCATTGATGAAAATACTTGAAACAAGCTGACACAAGATCCATGAATAAATTCAACAAAGTAGGCAAGTAACTAGTGTATAACATTTAAACTATTACTAGTCGCATAAAAAGTGAAATCACTCGAACTCTTAAGTCTATTTCTCTATTAATGTGGCAGCCTACAAAATGAATGGTGATGGCAGAAGCAGTCTTCATAGCACATTGATTCAATTATTTCCCAACTTTCACCTGAATTCTCCAACTGTTCCCAGTTTTTATGGACAGTGGTCCTCGATTGTTCTGACCTTATTGTTTCATTAGTACAGTATATGCATGCACACTTATTTCGATATATACTATATCGATCCATATACAAATAGTTGATATGGAGCAAAAACATTGACCACGGTGAAAAAAGGTGTTGAATAGACGTATTAACGAATGTGTTAATTAAGTTTACAAAGAGACACTTCTTAATACTATAATGTTTAATGAAACATATTTTCAACCATTGGGGTCATCGTCAGCATGGGTTGCAATATGATAACATACTTATATGCTAAATAGGTTATTTTCTATTAAAGAATAATATAATAAATACAACTCAACTCTAAAAATCCAATTTTGAATATGCAAGTCTAATACAAATGAAAGTTCTTACAAGAGTATGTGTAAATACATCCACTTCTATTAAACTTGCATGTTCAAATTTGGATTTTTAGAGTTGAATTTTATTTATTATATTATTTCTTCATAGAAAATAACCTATTTAGTGTAAAGTGTGTTATTGTAATGCACCCAATGCTGATGAAGATCCCAATGAATGTTGAAAACTTGTCTCAATAAACATTATAGTATTAACAAGTTTCTCTTTGTAAACTCCTTAAAACAACAATAACTAACTAACTAACTAACTAATAAAAACTCTAATAGTTGAAGAAAACATTCTGAGAATTTTATTTTTACTAGTGAAAATCAACAAATGACAACCTACATCTATTTATTGTAAGATGCTTTAACACCCACCAACACAAATTAACAGTTACGATTGTTATGATTTAGTTACACAAACTACTGTAAATTCCTTATCTGCTATCACTTCTTAATCTTGCAGCTTCTGACTGGCAGCTAGGGCAATCAAGACTGCTTTTCCGGACTTTTCTACCTTGCTGCTCATTAAGATAATTACCGTATCATGTCAACAGAGTTGTGTAAGTAAATGTCTGTTTGGCACTGCCAATATGACTGAGCTTTATTTTAACAGGATGATCATTCAATGCTGAAATGCACTTGATACACCCACAGGATGTCGCTAAGCCTATTTATTGGAAGATGCTCAAGTACTGTCATTCACATTAATCCCAAAGTAATGGAGAAGCCTTCTTTTTGTTTGACACATTTTCAAGAATTCACTGTTGCACATATTCCCTTTTTAGGCCCACGTAAGTTTTGCATGATGAATTGGCATTTGTTATCTTGGCATTCTGTTGATGGTACCAATGGACGTTTGCTTCCTGCCGAGCAGTTGTTCGCGACCTTTGAATTGTTGATAGGCCAAACCGTTAAATTAATTTCTGTGTGAACCAGTCTGTAACGATCACTTGACAAACTCATAGATCCCAACCTTCAATGAAATCGAGGCCCATTTTTACCTACTCAAACTGACAGGCCTGAGGAAAATCCGTGTTTTACTACTATACCTCTACAGTTCCAATAATGAAAGTCGAACATTTATGGTAAATTGACTATACTTCACCTTTAGCTGCCTATGCATCAGTGATGTACATTGTTGCTTTATACTATAATATTATAATGTGTAAACAATAACCCTCAAATGAGTATAGTGGTACAACATATAGTCAGAGATTTCTTGCTAGCCCCAAACTTTTTGAATGGTGATTGGGGTGGGAGAAACTCTTATTTTATCTTCAGATAAATACAGTATACCGGTACATCTTTTAAATGTGTGTTGCTGCTCTTGCTGGATATGTTATGCTTCCTTTCCTTCGCTTTTCCATACACTAGTTCCATTCTTCGCTAACGTCCATTCTTCGGAGGGGAAGTAAAGCCGGCGGTCCCACGTCATAGATTTATGGCATGTAAAAGATCCTTCCACAGGCTAAACTTGTGTGAAGCTAAATTGCTAGGTTAGATTTCGTCGGAACGCTCTATCCAAGTTCCAACGTTCGCCACTAGGTATCATTGATATCTGGTGGTGAAAGTTGGAACTACTTGAAATTCAACTGAACTTGTAGCTCACCCTAAGGGTGTCCGCTGGATGCAGCTACAGACTCGGGCGAGCCGAACATGTCCTCGGACACCCCCGGCACTATAAGCCATACGATAAATAAATAAATAAATAAATAATAATGGAAAAATTTAAATTAAAAAAAAAATAGTCATTCAACTTGTAACCCCAGTTACACTTCCCATATTCGTTAATCATATCTAACTACCCTTCCATCAATTCAACTTGCTGGTTAAGAATCAGCACAAGAAATTTGCTAGTGCTTCCACAGAAGGAAGATGTCCCTCTGGACAAGGAGAGAGTATACGAAGGTACTGGTTGTTGTTGGCAAGGGGCAAGCAATCTGTTCCTATCGTAAATACTTGGATTATTTTTATCAATATATATTTTTGCCCGGTAACTGTATCTAATATATTTATATTTTGGAGTTTTAAGCCAGATACTTCTGAATATAGTGTACACAAATACTGGCATAGGCAGTAGGGATTTTCTTACCATGCAGGTTTTTTTTTTATCTGCCATCTCACTGAGCAGGATTGCAGGATAAAAATGAGGGCAGTGAGGAGGAGAGTTCAAAACTGGAATATTTATCACAGATCTTTTGGAAAGGAAATTATGCAGGAGAACCAACATCCACAGTGTTGGATTTGCAGAAAAAACAAAATTAGTGAAAGATCTTCAACTAACGCTTATCGCTGTCGATGAAAGACTCTTGTACCTACAAATTTCTCTTGCTGGAGGTAGATTAGTCACCCTCATTTCCGCCAATGCTCCCACTTTAGTTGATGAAGAAGATTCCAAGAATGAATTCTACCTTCAACTAAACAATGTTCTTTCCAACAATAGATACCAAAAATAAAAGGAAGGAAGGAAGATTGTAGTTTTACGTGACCGTGAATCTAGTGATTATGAGCCACGGGACCTCCTTTTTACGTGGAATCCGAACCACAGGACATGGCATTTCACTTCGAAAATCTCACATGCATTGACCGGGAATCGAACCCGGGCCGCCTTGGTGAGAGGCATACAGCTAGACTGCTGAGCCACCATGCCCCTCCCAAAAATAAAAGTTTGCTGCTTGGTAATTTAAATGCCAGAATGGGAAGAGACAATCGATTATGGGAGAATGACCTGGGTAATCAAGGTGTTGGAAGCTGCATTGCTCTTCATGGTCTCTGTGCCGAACACGAGCTCTTTATCACGAATACGCATTTCGCCTACCTCAGGGCTTCCATCCACTCACTCGTCCAAAAATAGTGAAATAGTGAGTGGTTTCTTTTCAAAAAAGTGAAATAGAGGTGAGTTTTTGTATGAAAAAGTGAGTAAATTCATAGTAATATTCACATATATGGCCATATATCTGGTTAATAATTTTAACTTTTGTTGATATCTGTAGGTGCAATTAGGGGGGGGGGCTTGGGTGGCTAAGCTCCCCAAAACCAACCATAGCCCTTCAAAAATGTGACAAGACTGTATTGAAATAGACAAAATTTTTAAGAATGTGTATCTGAAAAACAAATTAGCCCCCCAAAAATGTCAACCAAATTGCGCCTATGTTAATATCCCTGAGTACTGTTTGTGATTTTTCATGTAGTTAGAGAGGACACTTGGAAATTATGGATAGGTAAATCAATGCAACACTCAAGAAATTTAAATTGTAAAACAAAAATATAAATGTGAACTTTTGTTAAAAAACGCTTTGTTAAAATTTTCGGCGATCGCTGCACGGGTCCGGCTGTGGTATCGCACCATGGAAGCTTTTTATGCTTTCTGGCCGCCTGTCTCGCTGCCGGCAGCGCGCACAGTCATCGGTGGCAGAAAAATGAACTACCCATTCATGGGTAAATTTTGGGTTATTTCTAGCAATCTGATTGTGCACGAGACCATTTTTAACGCAGAGTGTGACCAGTTTTATAAAAAAAAAGTGAGAATAGTGAGTAATTTTGTCAAATAGTGAGAAAAGTGAGGCTGTTTTGAAAATAGTAAATAATAGTGAGAAAAGTGAGTCGCTGGAAGCCCTGGCCTACCTAACCACATGAATACATCCACGCTCCAAACACTGGCAATTCATTGACTACGTCATCACTAGGCAGCACGACAGTGAAAACGTTCTGATTACATGGACAGTACGTAACATTGATGATTGCTAGACTGACCACAGACCCCTAGTTAGCTGCCTAAGGATCCTCTTACATCACAAACCACGATCTTACTTCTGCAACACTTTCAAGAGAAAATTCAACATATCCGAACTTCAGAATGAAGATGTTCATGCTGTTTCTCAAGACTCCATTTTAAATGATATGAAAGATGTTGAACTAGAGCAGACCTCATTATTAAACATCATCAAAGAGACTGCAGAGAGAGCTCGTAGTTCCGCCCCTTAAAACAATAACTAACTAGACTGCAGAGAAGGTCGTTGGCTTTGATGTAAGAAAGAGGAATGACTGGTTCGATGATAACGAAGGAATTCACAGTCTAATCAGTGCCAAGCGTATGGCCTATCTATTTCTTATTCAGGATCCATATTGCATGGAGAAGAAAGCACGTTTTCAAGTGCTCAAGCAAAATTGCCAGTCAGCAATAAGAGCAAACAAAAATAACTGGTGGCAGCAAAAAGGCTAAGGAACTCTAAAAGCCTGTCAGATGCCAGAGACCAATGCAACTTTTATGGTGGAATAAAAAAAGCTGTTCGGACCGGTTTGTTTCTCTGAAAGCTGCCGACAATACTAATGCTGAGCTTCTATGCCCAAGATAGCGGATTCAAACTCGGCCGAAACCGTCGGATTTTTTAAGAGCGTTAAAAATCCCTCAGTATGCCTTCCTTCGGAGGGGAAGTAAAGCCGGCGGTCCCATGTCATAGATTTATGGCATGTTAAAGAACCTTCCACTAATTGCACCTGTGTGAAGCTAAATTGGATAGATTAAGAATGTAAACAACGCTCTTAGGTTTCTACGTTCATTGCCAAGAGCCGACTGCGGTGGCGTCTAGTAGCTAAGTTCTGAACTTGGCCTAGTAGTCGTTGACGGTGGCGCTTGGCGGCAAAAGTAGGAACTATTTGAAAAATTCGAAGTTGCTGTACTTAAATTAAAAAACAGATAACACACACTAATACAGTCATCACAATTAACATCGGTTATCAGACAGATTCTACACACACCCAAAAGTACACGGGGCTACATGACTGCGTTGTCGCAGCCCCTAAACTTAAGAACCAACCAACTGACAACACTACCATTCTCACTGACAGACTTGACATCTTAAACCGCTGAAAAGAACAATTCAGTCTACTCTTAAGCCTCAACTCGACTGCTGCTGACGATTTCCTCCAACATGTACTTCCCCAAGTTTGGATGGCAGTCCCGCCCACATTTCTTGAATTTATCACGACTCTTGATGGTCTGAAGTCAGGTAAGCCTCCTGAACCCAACAACATTATCTTTGAGCTCATTCAAATTGGAGGCCTTCCTCTGAAAACCAGGCTTCTCCCTGATCCTTCTAATATGGGAAACCCATGAGGTCCGTGTTGACATGAAGAATTCCACCATTGTCACCATCTTCAAAAAAGGAGACAATGCTGCTCCAGCTCATACATCCGATGAGCTGCAACTGTAAATCGACTGTTTCACTTTGACTTATGGACGATTTGACCTGACCAACATCCCTAAAACAAAGGTACTCAAACAGCCACCCCTGCCTTTCCAGATTTCAGTATATCTATCTCTGATATGCCTCTGGAACAAGTAGATCACTTCCTCTATCTTGGAAGTATTCTCTACAGTAACTGCTCATCGGAGAAGGATGTTGAGAACAGAATACATGCTGCCCATATACTGTAACTTTTGGAAGCCTCACACATCAGGTCTTCTTGAATAAAGATGTGAGAAGAAAATACACTAAATTGATGGTGTATAGAGCAGTTATAATCTTCACCCTGCTCTATGGATGAGAAGCACGGACTTTATATCGCAGTGATATGATGAAATTAGAATGCCTCCACCAACAGAAGCTCAAATACATTATGAACATCAAATGAACGACTATGTTTTAAAGACAACAATTCTTGAGAGGGCAAAGATGAACAGCATAGAAGCCACCATTGTTGGTCACCAACTCATATTCAGCGTACGAGAGATGACAGGCTTCCTCGATGGATCCTGTACATTGAAATTAGTACAGGCAATAGACCAGCTTAAGAAGACCATGAGGAGTACAGGCATTGAACCAAGTACTTCGTGTGCCACTGCAGAGGGTCACCCTCGCTGTCACACAAATTGAGCATGAACATTGAAGGCAAGCTGTAGATAAACGCGAGAGGTGTAAACTACCCCAGATTGAACCGCGTCCTCCACCCTGTAAAAGGTGCAACCAATGTGGTTGAATATTTCATACCCGGGTTGGCTTGAAAAGCCATCAAAGACATTTCCATGCCCGATAATGGCTAACGAAGAATTGCCACTGCTGATCCTTCTTTCACTTTGTTTGCTTTTCTATAATGGATTCACTTTGCTTTTCTATAATGGATTAGTAGGCAACACTGAAAAATGGCTTCTAATAATTAAATATTCACAGCCCATTTGGCAGATCGTGAAGCTGAAGATTCAAGTCACTAAGGCTAAAACTTATGAACTTAAGACCAGAATATTTGGTTCAATAAAAATTAAATATTTCTTTCAGTTTAAAGATAGCTTTGAAGCCATCTTTTTAAGTGTTGCCTTATTGACAATTGAAATTGTAACTTTCAGTCGGTCAAATCAAAATAATTCTTATTACTGGAATATGCGAAAAAATAACCTGAAATAAATTACATGTGATTACCATATAAGTTTATATATATATATATATATATATATATATATATATTGTTATGGACTGTTGGAGAAGGAGAAAACTAAGGGATGACATGTTTCGATGACAAGCGAACATCATCAGATCCAAATCTACAAGACAAATAGCTCTACAAAACACTACCAAACCTACAGTGACACACGCAGACAACAACAAAAAAAGTCACAAAACTTAGTAAGTATGGTAACTATTACTGATAAATATTAAGACGTTAATTCTTCAATAGTCCATAACAATATAGGCTATCTTAATCACATGTAATTTATTTCAGGTTATTGTTTTGCATATTCCAGTAATTGGAATTCATTTGTATTGACTGACTGGAAGTTACAATATCAATTGACTTTCAGTATTCCCACCTAATATAATTGAGCACAATCGTGTTGACAGACTGAATAGCATTCTATAACGTATTACTAAGCAACACTGAAAAATGGCTTCTAATACAGTAATTCAATATTCACAGCCAGTCCGGCAGATCGTGAAGCCAAAGATTCAAGTCGTTAAGACTAAAAATCTTGAACTTAGACAAGAATATTTGGTCCAACAAAAATTAAATGTTTCTTTCAGTTTAGGGTATTTAAATATTGTATTCCCCACCTAATATAATTGTGCAAAATTGTGTTGAATGACTGAATTCTATAACGGAGTATTAGCAGCACTAAAAAATGGCATCTAATAATTCGACCTTCTTTCCGTGTTCATGATAGCATCTTTCAAGTATTTGTATCTTATGTACATACCTTTTGGTTTGATTTTATATGATACTTTTTCTTTTTGGTAAGGTAACTGATCTCTACCAAGTTACTTTCTTCTAGTATCTGTGGACCCTTGAGGTTTATAATTACTTGCAAGGATGTAGATATTGTTTTCTCTTCTATAGTCCACAGTAAAAATAAGAAGAGCACATGTTTAAAGACTTCAATGACCACTTCACAACAAATTTGTGGCACTGAAGACGAAATGAAGGGATGGAATGTCTGGCAGTTATTCCCCCTTTGTATGAGAAAAGTTTCTTTAGAATATAATATTTTTTTATATCAAAACAGAATACATGAAAATTATGTACAGATGAATTGAAATCAAACCTGGACTTGGCCAAAACTTAATCTTATTATAATTACTAATTAATATTTTTACTCACACATGATGGGAACTAAATAAACCAAGTGTCTTTAAAAGCTCATTTCTGAAAACATCAGAAAAAAGTTATGGTGAGCAACTAAGCATTTGGAAGATGATAGGGCCAAACAAACCCTGCCTTAAAAGTTCCCACTTTTTGTTCCCTTTTTGATACAACGCATGTAGCACACATGGGCCACAATGTTCAAGCACCAACAGAATATCTCCAACAAGGAGTGTAATTGAATCGGTCATCTCAGAAACTACACAGGTAGATGCACATTTTACTTGAGAAGCCACCGCCTTGAACAAAATGCCATGTAACAATGACTGGTGTTGTTTCTCAAGTAACCAGTTCATCCAGTGTCACTCTTCAAGTTTCATCCAACTCAACCAATTCCAATAGCATATGGTTATAATTTTGCATGGTCAACAACTGACAGATTCAGAATTTGTGTTAATTCTTTCATTAATGATGATGATGTTAATGATGAGAATAGCACGAGAACACCTGAGTTATTACTTAGATTTTAAATTTTATACAAAACTGAAGCATCAATTTTAATTTTCAAAGTTTTCTGCTTACCCTTAACATTAATCATCAACAGTGATGTAAACGTGGAGATGAATTTTCACACGATGTTTTACGTTGCTTTGTCCTTGTCAAAGTATATGATATAAAGTATTGTTCAGATTTATATACTGTAGAAGAGTCCTGCTAATCCAAACTAATTGGAACCAGAGCTTGTTGGGATAGTCAAAATTTGGGTTATCCAAAATCACTTCCAAAATGCAAAATTATGCTGGAAACAGGAAGATTGCTATGTAAAACATTGGTTACAGGTCTGTTTATTATTTCTGTATAACCAAACACTATGAAACCCTATTAACTTTGTCGTATTGTATTGCATCGTTTCCCCTTGACCCATCAGTTGTATTCCTACTTCTAAGGTAATACAGAATACACTGTCGATTTATGTAGGTATTTGAAAGAAGAAAAAAAAATGCTAATCTTCTTTTTCATTTCCCGGTTCCAGTGGTCTGGGTCGGGACGTGAATCAAGGACCTCCATCCAAGGCCTCGACACACACACTATCATATTTAGGCTATTTGTACGATGGGTTTGCCACACCCAAAGATAGACAAGGGCTAATTAAGGCGGGAAATTTAAATACTCCCTAGGCCTCGGATACCCTACTACCGTCGGGGTCGGAAGAGAACAAGTGTTGACCAAGGGAAGCAGACAGGAAAGAAACTGCTAATATAGTTCTACAATGCATTTTCTCATTCTAATACTTTTTTTGTAAGTTCAAAGTCCATTTTGGATTAAACAACTTTTTTTGAATACTAGGATACAGATTTGCATGACTCCGCTATATTTGTAGTGCAAACATTGGCAAGTTCCCACAACTGAGATGTTTCTCAAATGACCGATTCTGTAATACAATATGTATGAGATCATCTTTAATATGCAATCACTTGTGCTCATTACAAACAAGGGGTAGCCTTGGCCTGAGGTGCTGGCAGTAGAGATCATCACTTGCTCCCTAGATAGTCCTAGACGGACTGGGCAGCTTTCTTCTTCTCACGCTTCCACACCAGGATGCGTTCCTTCAGCTCCGCGGCTGCAAACAGTAAACATAAAATTATGTTATAGAGAAGGGTTGCTACCAATATAAATTTCAATTCCAGGTCAATGTCTGAAAAATCCATGAAAATCTGCAAAAAAAAATGACAAAGCAAGATAACAGACACACACCAATATGAATATTAATGAAAAATCACAACTGTTTCATCCAATTACCATTATATAAAATGATTTCCTTTACAAAACTCTTATTTTATAAATTTATTTGTATTGTTGAATTTTAATGAAATTTTGGGAAAATTACTAACTTACATGTGGTGATAATGCTGTGCGGGGAATAGTCTTAAAACCTGTTTAATTCAAAACTGAATTATAAAAGATTGTGATATCTTGAAAGTCATTTGGTCTCATCATAAATATTTTGAAGAAAAAGAAAAAAAAAACCTTTATTCGAAAGAAAAAATGTGCCTTTCTGTGATAATATTCATTCTATTCTCCAAGTACAATATGAAAGATTAAGTGCCTACATATTTGTAGCATCTACACGCTGAATGGCATTTTAAAAATGGCCGGCGGTCTGTTAGAATTGCCAGCGACTCATGACCGCAGCGAGAATCTTACCCAATGGGCCAAAAACAGCACCGATCGCAAAACTAGCTCGCAAGCTTTCTCAGTGCCCAACTCCAAACTTGCGACCATCGCTCTGCCAGGACAGGAGGAATGTCAAACTGTTTGAGAGTGACGTCAATCACACTGCATCGCAATATTTTTCCATTCTCTTCTAATGGGGTAAGGGGTCTCCGCCCAATCAATACTTTTCCTTATAGGCAACTAAAAGTTTATTGCCGTTCAGCCATACAAATTATAAACGTTTTAACATCCATCAAAACATATTGACAACAGAAACATGCACATTTTAAGAAGAATATGAAAAATAGCACTCAAAACTATATACCCAAACCATTTAAACACTAGTGCAAGGGATACAATGCAACAATTTAAAGAGCTCTTTTCGAACTCATATGGCCCTCATAGTGGCTGATTATGGCTTAATCATCATCATCATCTTGCACAGTTTCCAGCCACTGGCCAGGTCTGTTTGGAACACAAGCCTCTCCAACGTCTTCTGTCTTCCCACCATCTCTCAACCTCCACCCTTGTCCAGTCTTCTCCTCTCTTCTTCACGCTTTCTTCCACCCCCTTCAGCCACCTGTCTCTCGGTCTCTTTCCTTCCCACTTCGTCTCGTGCACTCTCCTGGGTATCCTCTTCTCCTCCATTCGTTTTACATGTCCATACCATCTAAGTCTAGATTTCTCTATACCATCCTGTAATGGTTCCTCCTTCATTAATTCTCTGGTCCTCTCATTTCTTATTCTGACCATCTTTGTAGCTCCAATACTGCTTCTCAAGAACCTCATCTCACTGGCCTGTATTTTGCTCTTCATTATGGCTTAATACACACTCTGAAGTGTGTATTATAGCTTAATACACACTTTAAAATGTAAAATTAGTAAAATTTTTTAAAACAGTTCTTAAAAAGTTTTTCCATTCCCGTGTAACCTGTTTTTAAGGGGGGCTTTTACGCCACTGACACAAGTCAGATGGTCACCATATATGTGAAATCAACGCGCCAGATATTGGGCCAAGTTTGTAAATCGTTAATTTTATTATTATTGTTATTTTTTTAAAATTTTCGGAGCTTCAAATATTTTGGAATCAATAGATAGATTTTCTATATTATAGAAAATACGATCTATTTAATATTTTAAAATTACGCAACGTGAATTTATGAGAATACGGAAGGCTAGGTTTTTATACTCATTTAGGATTCTAAGGTCTAAATATAGACGCGCTACTCAATAACAAGTTGCACAAGGGACTTTAGGGAACAGTTCTCACTGTGAAAACGTGAATTAGTGGAACGCAAATCTCGAACGGGAAAACCAACTTGAGGAACGAAGAAGAGGGAGACGTGGACGGCTTGGCCAATCACGAGAAGAGGCGGGGCTCGTCGAATCGGAGAAGAACACAGAAGAGGAGCGCTGATTGGCGGACGAGGTCTCACGTTTTCATTTAAAAAAAAAAAATAATAAAAAATAAATAAAAAAATAAAAAAAAAAAAAAGAAACGGAAGTTGTCGGAACAGTTGTCGCGGGATATAAGTACCCGGGCAAGCAACGAGAAAGGTGTTCATATACTATCACGATGTGTTAAGTTCATATCAGTATTACGGCGACGTGTAGGGAGCAGTCAGTTACGGGAATCTCTCCGTGTGTTCATTCGTCTTCGGACATTATAATTTCGTTCCATGGTGAACATAAAGTACTTTTCGCTGAGATATTCAATGGCAAATATTAGTCATGAATACGACGTGTTCTGTAGTGACGCTGCAGGCAACGTAAGCGCGGCTAACGGATTCTGATCCACCGCTCCAGCATATTTTGAACTTTCGCATTATTCGTCGCTTCGCTGCTAAACAAGAAGAAGATGTCTTGCCACGAGGTTCTTCAAAACGCTTTCATCATGGGGGACGAAGAACTCTGTATGTTCGCTGGTGAGCCAACTGTCGCCTCATATTCAAGCTCTCAATTTTCTTGCGCTTAGTAGTTTTGCATTTTAAGTAAATTTCATACTTCCAATTCTCATACATTCATGTGGTATTTTAATTATTTTCTAAAGCTCTCTTTCGTATTGCTCATGATCACCGCAATGCCAATTTTGGTTATTAAATTCTTTTATTCAGACGAGGCCTTTTTTTCCAGTAGCTAGAACTATATTTAAGCCAAGCCTTTCTTCCACACAAATGATTCTAGGGTTGAAGATGGAATCTTGCCACGGCCTGATTTTAGGAGTTCTCGAATGTTTCTTAATAGCTAGTTATTTCTTCTTCTTATTCTTCTTCTTCTGCTTTTACGGCCTCATTGGACCACTTCAGTCAATCATTTCTTGGTCCTCTTCTTCAGTAAGTTTCCTTTCCGAGTCGCCCAGTAGCTCTTCATTCGCTCTGATCTTCTCAGGCGTTCCTCATCTGTAAATACCCATTTTATTGTATTACGTTTGAGCTAGTTATTTCATTATACATTCTTAGGGTACAGCTTTATGTTGTGTCCTAATGGCGCCCAACTAAATTATCTAATAAACTCTGTAAGCATCTTTGCAAAACATATAACGTGGTCATTCAGTGTAGGCCATATTTCATTTTATGCTACAAGAGAGTAACTTGTGTTGGTTCAAGCAAACTCCCAAAGGAGAACACGTTACACTTGTCCCCCAACAGTGAGGTCAATAGTGGAAAACATTACACTTGTCGCTACCAACGTGGGACAAAAACCGTAGGTCATTTGTGGAAGGAGAAGGGTCATATATATTTCTGTGCCTGTATTTTGGGGGTCTTTTGTGTATAAGTGTATCAGCATGGGTAATGAAGCAGAAATTAAATTGTGTAGTGGTCATCAGTTGGGAAGTGAGGGAGAGCAGAATCATTCTGGTATAGGCCTAGAAAATGAAAATAGTGTAGGGATGTCGGAGGTAAATCCCGGTAACGAAGTAGTGCAGGAAAACAATGAAATGAGCCTAGAAAGCTTACTTCTACAGTTAATGCAACAGAGTAAGGAGAGTACTAATGCATTAAATGAAAAATTGGAACAAACCAATGCAAAATTAGAACAAAACAGTAGGGAAAGTAAGGAGAGTACAGAAGCTTTAAACAAAAAATTAGAACAAAACAGTCAGGAAATGAGTGAAAAATTTGAACAAATTAGGGGTGAAATTAACGGAGTGATGGATGTGAAGGCTAAAGAAATTATAGCGGATGTAGATAGGAAATTAGGAAAAGTGCAGGATGAGCTGAAGAATAGAATTAGTACTCAAGCAGAGAGTTTTAAGGAATTAGTTCAACTGGAAACTAAGCAGGTTAGAAAACAATTGGGGGGAGAAATTGATAAAATTCAAGTAGCAACTATAGAAGTTAAAGAACAGTTGGGGGGAAGGATTGAGAAAGTTCAAACAGAGATAATATCAGAGGTAGAGGATTTAAGGGAACAGAACAAAGAGAGCATAAATAAGATTCAGGAAAAGCAGGACAAATTAAACGATAAAGTTGAAGCATCAGAAGGAAGTATTAGACTTACTGTGAATAGCATTGAAAGAAAGGTGGCAGAGAAAATTGCAGAATTGGAAAATAAATTAAAAGCTAGGATGAGGCAGGAAAGTAGCCAAAATAGAGCGGTCTACGTTGGCAGTACACACCGTGAAATAGAACTAGGCAAATTCAGTAATCGGCAGGGTTGCCCAATGGAGTTTATGAATGCTATCGAGAATAGGTTTAAGGAAAGGTTAGAGGATGGGCAGATTGAATGGTGTCAGGTGATCCGACATTCTAGAACAAGCATTTGTGGGGGAAACGAAAAGCTGGTTTGCGGTATACAGGGACAATTTAGCAGACATTGCAGATTTTAGAGCCAAATTTTGGGACAAATTCTGGAACGAAGTGATACAATCACAGCATCGCGAGGGGGTAGTTTGTGGGAAATATAACCCTAGAGGCAATCACAGCATGACCGAGTACTTTTTTAGGGCAGGTACTTACCTGTAAGTATTTGGATGGGTTAAAAGAGGAAAGTGATGTGGTGAGACTGTTATTAAGGCATTTCCCATATAGAATAAAGGAGGCAGCTTGTATCCAGAATGTAAAGACCATTTCTCAAGTGGAGAATTTGCTAAGTACATTCGATGCATTAGGAAGAGGTGGATATGAGGAAAATGTTGTTAGAAACCAGGGAAACCAGAATCATAGGCCTAACGATCAAAGGAGTCAGGAGGTACAAGGGAACAGTGGCGAGAGACAAAATTTCCAAAATAGGGGAAATACAAATAATACTAATAACCAAAATCAAAATAGAGGTAATGGTTATGGCCAACAGTATCAGGGTAGAAATAACTATCAACAGGCGAGGAACAACGACCAATGGGGTAGGAATAATGGTAATAATGGGAATTATAACCAGAACAGGGGTCAGGGAAGAGAACAGCATGGTGGTGGTAACAATCAACATAATCCTGTGAACAATACACAGAACAACTAGACCAGCACAGTAGCGAGTATAACCCCTCAGAACCAGAGTAGTAATTTAAACGAGAACCAGACTGCGATGTGAGGTCAGTTTCTCAGTCTGTAAGATGCCCTGTGCTCACCCTCATACAGGTTACCTATGACCTAAATGTTAAAGATGAATTATTACGTGAACTGAATGATGAAGGAATTATTCAGCAAGCGGCTAGCAAAAGCCCCATTATTAATATTAATGTGTCCGAGGCGCGAGCCGATGTTTTAATTGACAGTGGTTGCATGAAGAGTTGCATAAGTAGTGCTTTTTATGATAAAACAAGCTGTACCCGGCATGCGTTGCAATGCCAATCAAAGAAAGTGTTGGCGTTGAAATTCTGTTTCTTGAAGTGCTTTTGGATACACAACATGTTAACTGCCTCTAAGCTATCATAAAATGGATTTTCTAATTTAGAACCATTCGTGGGAGCGTGCACAACAACTTTCAAAAAGTTTCATCGCTGTCACTCATTTGTTGAATCTAATCGTACGCTACCTATTGTGAAATGGATTTACTAAGTCGAAACCCTTCCCTGGCGTGTACACAATGACTCATCAATGATTCATCGCAATCGGATGAATGGTATATGC
The DNA here is from genome assembly GCA_946902985.2 of Meconema thalassinum. Classification (NCBI taxonomy): domain Eukaryota; kingdom Metazoa; phylum Arthropoda; class Insecta; order Orthoptera; family Tettigoniidae; genus Meconema; species Meconema thalassinum. The sequence continues at coordinate 918,637,603 of OX336388.2, read as the reverse complement.
ACGTATAGGGGTTTTTGTTTAAACGATTCGTGCGCTGTCACTCATTTGTTGAATCTACTCGTGCGCTACCTATTGAGAAATGTATTACTAAGTCGAAGCCCTTCCCTGGCGTGTACACAATAACTCATCAAGGTTTCATCGCAATCGAAGAATGTTATATGAACGCAATAGGGAATTTTGTTGAAACGCTTCGCGCGTCGTCACCCATTTGTTGCATCTACTCTTGCGCTACTTATTGTGAAATGGATTTACTAAGTCCCCTTCCCTGGCGGGTACAAAATAACTGATCAATGTTTCATCGCAATCGGATGAATAGTATATGAACGCATACCGGATTTTGTTTAAACGATTCGCACTCCGTCACTCATTTGTTGAATCTACTCGTGCGCTACCTACTGTAAAATGTATTTACTAAGTTAGAAACCGTCACGTAAGTGTCCACAACATCTCACCCAAGTTTCATCGCTATCGTCGTTCATTTGTCGAATCTACTCGTGTGCTACCTACTGTGAAATGTATTTACTAAGCCAGAAACCTTCCTTGGAGTGTCAACCATATTTCACGCAAGTTTCACCGCTAACGGCAGAATGGTATATGACCTTATACGGGACTTTGTTGAAACGCTTCGCGCGTCGTCCCTCATTTGTTGAATCAACTTGTGCGCTGCATATTGTATAGGGGATTTACGAAGCCAGAAATTTTCCATGACGTGTACACAACATCTCACCCAAGTTTCATAGGTACGGACGAATGGTACATGTATGCATACGGGACTTGGTTGAAACGCTTCGCGTGTCGTCGCTCATTTGTTGATTCTACTCTTGCGCTACATATTGTAATATGGAAGTACTCAGCCAGAAACCTTCCCTGGAGTGTACACAACATCTCACCCAAGTTTCATCGCAATCGGATGAATGGTATGTGAACGTATACGGGACGTTGTTGAAACGCTTTGCGCGTAGTCACTCATTTGTTGAACATAAACGTGCGCTTCGTATTGTAAAATGGATTTACTTAGCCAGAAACCTTTCCTGGAGTGTACACAACAATTCACCAACATTTATCACTATCAGACGAATGGTATATGACTTTATACTGGACTTTGTTGAAACGCTTCGCGTGTCATCGCTCATTTGTTGAATCTACTGGTGCGCTACCTATTGTAAAATGTATGTACTAAGCCAGAAACCTTCCCTGGAGTGTACACAGCATCTCACCCAAGTTTCATCGCTATCGGATGAATGGTATATGAAATTAAATGGGACTTTGTTGAAACGCTTCGCGCGCCGTTGCTCATTTGTTGATTCTACTCGTGCTCTACCTATTTTTAAAGGGATTTACTAAGCTAGAAACCTTCCCTGGAGTGCACACAAAATCTCAGCCTAGTTTCATCGCTATCGGACGAATGGTATATGAACGCAAACGTGACTTTGTTGAAATGCTTCGCGCGTCGTAGCTCATTTGTTGAATCTACTCGTGCGCTGCCTATTGTAAAGTGGATGTACTAAGCCAGAAAATTTCCCTGCAGTGTACACAACATTTTACGCAAGTTTCATAGCAAACCGACGAATGGTATATGAATGCATACGGGACTTTGTTGAAATGCTTCGCGCATCGTCGCTCATTTGTTGAATCTACGCGTGCGCTACCTATTGTAAAATGGATTTACTAAGTCAGAAACCTTCCTTGGAGTGTACTCAACGTCTCACCCAAGTTTCATCGCTATCGGATGAATGGTATATGAAATTAAATGGGACTTTGTTGAAACGCTTCGCGCGCCGTTGCTCATTTGTTGATTCTACTCGTGCTCTACCTATTTTTAAAGGGATTTACTAAGCTAGAAACCTTCCCTGGAGTGCACACAAAATCTCAGCCTAGTTTCATCGCTATCGGACGAATGGTATATGAACGCAAACGTGACTTTGTTGAAATGCTTCGCGCGTCGTAGCTCATTTGTTGAATCTACTCGTGCGCTGCCTATTGTAAAGTGGATGTACTAAGCCAGAAAATTTCCCTGCAGTGTACACAACATTTTACGCAAGTTTCATAGCAATCGGACGAATGGTATATGAATGCATACGGGACTTTGTTGAAATGCTTCGCGCATCGTCGCTCATTTGTTGAATCTACGCGTGTGCTACCTATTGTAAAATGGATTTACTAAGTCAGAAACCTTCCTTGGAGTGTACTCAACGTCTCACCCAATTTCATCGCAATCGGACGAATGGTATATGAACACATACGGGACTTTGTTGAAATGCTTCGCGCATCGTCGCTCATTTGTTGAATCTACACGTGCGCTACCTATTGTAAAATGGATTTACTAAGTCAGAAACCTTCCTTGGAGTGTACTCAACATCTCACCCAAGTTTCATCGCAATCGGTTGAGTGGTATATGAATGCATAGGAGACATACACACACACCCACAGACAAACTATCACGTAAGATTGATTTTTATATATATAGATAGATAGATGAGAGGAACTGGTGTAAATTTTGAAGAGATGCCAATTAAAAGTACGCTCATTATCACAGCTGTAGGGAAGAAATCTAAAGTTTTAGTAGACATCAATATTAATAATCACATAGAAAAGCAAATCTGTCTTGTTATACCAAATTTAGTGTTCAGTGTTATTCTAGGCTCGGATTGGTTAAGTAGAGTGTCTGGTAATATATGTTATGATGTAGGAAGTGTAAAATTTAATTGGAATAATTTTAATGTGGAAATAGCATTAAACGATCAAAGTCAGAGAAGTAGTATTTTGGGAGTAATTTGTTCTTTAGATGAGATATCGCCAGCCGTAGAGCGGGATTCTCTAAGTTTTGTTGGCAGCCTAATCACGAACGGATGTCTAGAGGACTCGTTGCGCGATGCTGCATTTCAGGGGAATATAGATGATGAACAGTGTGTTCTGTTGTATGATGTGTTGATGAATAACAGTAGAGTTTTTGAAGATCGTATAGGTATGGCAAATTGCTACACGCACTCATTGAATGTTATTGACAGATCAGTATTTACGGGCCACAGGTATCCTGTGCCTTTCGCTTATCAGAGTGCAGTTGAAGCATAAATTAACCAGATGCTTGAAGATGGCATTATAGAGCACTCAAACAGTCCATATGTTAATCCTTTAATTACAGTACCCAAGGCAGATGGTACAGACCGTATTTGTTTAGACGCACGCTTAGTTAACTCTAGAATTAGTTCAGATCAGCTGAAGTCTATGTCTATAGAGGAATTGATGCAAACATTTGAGGGTAAGAAGTATTTCACATGCGTGGATTTAAGTTCCAGTTTCTGGCAAGTGCCCCTTATGTATGAAGATAGACCTTTCACAGGTTTTAGTCATAAATATAATCTCTACCAGTTTTGTAGGACACCTTATGGTTAAAAGAGTAGTTCAGCAGCTTTGATTAGAGCATTAAATATTGCATTAGGAGATGACACGGGGGATTTTGTAACCATTTACATTGATGACATGGTAATAAGTTCAAGGAGAATTGAAGAGCATTTACAGCATTTTGACATAGTATTCCAGAAATTAGATAAAGCAGGCTTTACGTTAAAACTGTCTAAGTCATCATTTTGTCAGTCTGAGGTGACAATTTTAGGGCATAGAGTGTCGAGCAGATGAAGGTATTTTATTGTGTGCACGAGTGGACAGGAGCGACAAGGGATCATTACAGACTATAAATAAAACTGGTAATTGAGAATATGTGAGGATGTGGATAGTCCACATAAGTATTAGAGGATAGAGTGAATATGTTTCTTGAAGTGGAGTGTGTAGCTGTCAAGCGAGCCTATCAATTGGTCACTTTGTGAATTTGGAGTGTGGTATTCAGTGAGGGAGTTCTGGTCTTACAGGCAGGCGTATCAGAGGTCACAAGAGGGGTACAGGGAAAGATGTCGGGATTGGAGGATGCCGTTGGGAGCTAAAGAGTCTCGATGCACCAAGGCCAAAATTTGGCAGCGCTGGTGGGGTCCCATTTGTCTCCAAGAGATGGGGCAGCGCTTGTACAGGGCACGTTTGCTTAGGCGTCCACGAGGCAAAAGATGGGCCATCAGAAGGCGAGACTGTCCTTAATGAAATTCATACGCTACAGCACACGTGACTTCTGTTTACGACCTAGCCATGCGAGATCAGGGAGTGTGGTGTTAAGCCACAGTGGGTACGAGGTAAGTGGCCTCGATGTTCAAGATATATAAGTGTTATTGGAGTGTGGTGTAATCTAGGTCAGGTTCGCGAGGGGGTGACTGGTCTGGATTGTGCACGGCTGACAGGGAGTGATTCTGGGAGGTATTTTAGCATATGTAAGGCACAGAAATGTATGGTGTTTTATATAGTGCTAGCTTCTTGCTTGTTTTATTTCAGAAACTTATGTAATTAATCCGCTCTAAGAGAGATTGGATATGAGGGTCACGAGGGGTATCCACGATAGTGATCGTGTGATATAGCGATAAAGTGATAAATGCCGGACGGCAGTGACAACCACCTTATTTAAAGTAGATCAGTGGATTACACAGAACACATGATGCGTGAGAAATAAGTGTGTTATAAATGTACATAGGGAAATACACGTATGACTGTCTATCTTTCCCACACATAGCTTGTTGAAGGAGGCGGAAATATCCGCAGAAACATTACGTAACAACATTGGACTAATTGCTAAGGGCAATTTAAGTGAAACGGACTTCAATGCATAACGCATGGAGAAAATGAAGAGTGTAGATATATATATGTGTGTAGTGTGATATAATGGTTATAATTTATACTTTTGGATGGGGATTTTGTGAACGTGTCTGGGATAATCACGTAATTTATCGCAGTTACGATAAATTACATGATAATCCGAGACGAATGTAACCTGTTTTTAATGGGGGCTTTTACGCCACTGACACAAGTCAGATGGTCGCCATATATGTGAAATCAACGTGGCAGATATTGGGCCAAGTTTGTAAATTGTTATTTTCATTATTATTATTATCATTATTATTGTTCATTTTTTTAAATTTTCGGAGCTTCAAATATTTTGGAATCAATAGATAGATTTTCTATATTATAGAAAATACGATCGTTTTAATATTTTAAAATTACGCGACGTGAATATATGAGAATACGGAAGGCTAGGTTTTTATATTCATTTAGGGTTTTGAGAGGGCTTGGTACATCTTGGATTCTATGGTCTAAATATAGACGCGCTACTCAATAACAAGTTGCGCAAAGGACTTTAGGGAACAGTTCTCACTGTGAAAACGTGAATTAGTGGAACGCAAATCTCGCCCGGGAAAACCAACTTGAAGAACGAAGAGGAGGGAGACGTGGACGGCTTGGCCAATCACGAGAAGAGGCGGGGCTCGTCGAATCTGAGAAGAACACGGAAGAGGAGCGCTGATTGGCAGACGCAGTCTCACGTTTTCATTTGAAAAAAAAAAAAAAAAAAACAACGTAAGTTGTTGGAACAGTTGTCGCAGGATATAAGTACCCGGGCAAGCAACGAGAAAGGTGTTCATATACTATCACGATGTGTTAAGTTCATATCGGTATTACGGCGACGAGTAGGGAGCAGTCAGTTACGGGAATCTCTCCGTGTGCTCATTCGTCATCGGACATTATAATTTCGTTCCATGGTGAACATCAAGTACTTTTCGCTGAGATATTCAATGGCAAATATTAGTCATGAATACGACGGGTTCTGTAGTGACACTGCAGGCAACATAAGCGCGGCTAACGGATTCTGATCCACCGCTCCAGCACATTTCGAACTTTCGCATTATTCGTCGCTTTGCCGCTAAACAAGAAGAAGATGTCTTGCCACGAGGTTCTTCAAAACGCTTTCATCATGGAGGACGAAGAACTCTGTATGTTCGCTGGTGAGCCAACTGTCGCCTCATATTCAAGCTCTCAATTTTCTTGCGCTTAATTTAAATTCAGTAAATTCATAGTTTTGCATTTTAAGTAAATTTCATACTTCCAATTCTCATACGTTCATGTGGTATTTTAATTATTTTCTAAAGCTCTCTTTCGTATTTCTCATGATTATCGCAATGCAAATTTTGGTTATTAAATTCTTTTATTCAGATGAAGCCTTTCTTTCCAGTAGCTAGAACTATATTTAAGCCAAGCCTTTCTTCCACACAAATGATTCTAGGGTTGAAGATGGAATCTTGCCACAGCCTGATTTTAGGAGTTCTCGAGTGTTTCTTAATAGCTACCGTATTTACTCGAATACGACCCGCCCCCGAATAAGACCCGCACCCTGATTTTGAAGAACAAAATTTTTAAAAAATAATTTTTACTCAAAATTATTTAATATCTGAACTAAATAAACAGAATAGCATTTATCCAAAATAGTTTCCAAAAGTTTTGAAGTCGTCCTAAAATAACACACATCAAACGATTAAAAATACAAATAAAAGTACACAAACACTTCATTCATCATCATCAGAAGTGCCAACTTCGGAACTTTTATCACCATCACTTCCCCACTAAATGTCGTCATCACTGTCATCCATAGCATTCGAAATACTACATTTCTTGAAGCTCTTCCGTATGAGATCTCCAGAGATACGATTCCATGCCGTCAAAATCCACGAACACAGCAGCTGAACTTCCGGGCGCTGAATACGACCAGTTGGAGTCAGTGTGTGCTTATCAGCCGCCATCCGCTCCGTATACAGCTGTTTCAAGGCTGCTTTGAACGGGCGGTTCACGCAGCATAGATGTCATCCCGCTCAATCACGAATACATGACTCGACAATATCATATTTCCTACCGGGCACGATTTCCAATAACTTCAGCTTCCCTCGCAACTTTCAATTTCTCACTCACAGTAAATGACCGCAAACGTTTCGTAGCATTCATGTTTACACTCTGAGAACGTGCGTGTGACTGTATATTGCCGCGTGCTTACGGTAAAACAAAGTTATAGCCGGAAGAAGGCTAGCACCATCTAGCGGATACTCGCAACACCCGATATCGCGCGCGGCGGGCCATTTAGATCTTTCAAATTTGGATGACTCAAATAAGACCCGCACCCCTATTTTTCACGTCCGAATTTGTTTAAAAATGTGCGGGTGGTATTCGAGTATATACGGTAGTTATTTCATTATACATTTTTAGGGTACAGCTTTATGTTGTGTCCTAATGGCGCCCAACTAAATTATCTAATAAACTCTGTAAGCATCTTTGCAAAACATATAACATGGTCATTCAGTGTAGGGCATATTTCATTTTATGTTACAAGAGAGTAACTTGTGTTGGTTCAAGCAAACTCCCAAAGGAGAACACGTTACACTTGTCCCCCAACAGTGAGGTCAATAGTAGAAAACATTACACTTGGTCGCAAACGCTGAACTGTAAGGGCAGTGGATTTTGAATCGGCCGCTTGCATCCACCGCTCACAGTACATTTCTTCTTGCAACCAAATGCCAAACCTTTCATTTCTCGGAATGACAAAAAATTCAGCTACGACACGTTGGTTCTCAGCAATTCATGCCAATTTCAATAGCTGTTGCTTCTCCCCACATGCACCTGTAAACAAGGGCATGCTTGTTCTTAAAAGGCTTGATCCCTCTGGAATATTCACTGCACGGGCTTGATAAAATCATTTCAACAGCATTATTTCCACATGTTTTTCCTCTACCAATTCCTGTAGTAAGCATTTTCTATCTTTCCACGATTGCTTATTATAGTGTTACAGGTTCTTTCAGATTGAATATGCAATAGTACTTCATTCAAAATACAGAAACTTAATTTAAAGGGCGATGTCAATCCCGTGTATGAACTTGGGAACTTTCATTCAAAATTTACAAACATTTTCTTAACAATGATGTGCTTCTTGCAAAATTCATTGCCCCTCTCTGAGATGCATGTACTCAAATGTGCAGCTTCCTAGCGATGAAAATATTGAAGAATTAATATTTTCAAACTCATGAACGATTCAACTGTCCATCCTTCCAATAAAACTACAGTAGAACCGCTATGCATCGTTCCCGGAACTGTCGTTTTCCCGTATGCATCGTTCAATTAATTTAGTCCCGAAAATTTTCCATATAAACTAATGTTAAATTTCCCCGCATGTATCGTTCCTCGAACTATCGTTTTTTCGCATGGATCGTCAAAAGATCACTAGTCCTTGGCCACAATTTTCCCGCATTGATCGTTTAGGAGAAAAATATATGCTAAAGTTCTTTTGAATTTGAAGCAGCATAGAATAGCGGCAACCTGTTATGCGAGAATGTACGAGGTACGAACGATTAGGAGTTCCTAGGCTTGAGCAAGTTTCTCGGCTGAAGCAAGTTCAAGTAGGCTGGACTGCAGTGCGCAGATTGTTTACGCGCAACCACACTATATAACCACGCCTACGAGCCTTCAGGCGCCAACGATTCTGCTCGAAGCGCCAAGCCGTCATTGTGCTGTTTCATTTCATTCTGAGTGGTTCTGGGCTGTGTAGTATCTTGGTTGTGTGCGGCGATTACAATTTTATCTGTAGTTCGTAATGAAAACTTTACTTCACTGACGACGCAATTCTCGTAATCTCAATAATGTTACGCTGCGTTTGGCAATGCTTGGCTAACAAGTTAGATCACACAGAACAGCAATGAAAGCATTTAGACGGTCATGAGCGGGTGTCGTCATAGCGTGACGTCATTTAGCCTTGAAATAGCTTGCCCGGTCAGAGACCCGCGAACACTCGGAACTGCTGTATTCTTTCATTCGGAACACCGGAAGTATCTTCCGCGGAGATTGGCGAGCTGTGCGATGATGGCGCGGGGTAGAGGAGTGATGAAGAGGAAGAAGACGATCGTGAGCCCCAAGTCGTCCCGAGTTTCGCTGAAGCGCATGCCGTCTTAGCGAAGATGAAATCCTTCATGTACTCGCATGTCAGTGGTGATCGTGAAGAAGAAGAAGCTTTGCGTTTCAGATGAAACAATTAATGACTTTTTTACTAAAAAGAGCAAGTGATAAAATGACATATGAAATCATATCGCGTACATCGTGGTTGCAATATTTTGACGTCTCTATGAAGTTTACATGAAGAAATATGTCCAAATACAGTACCCATACTTTATTTATATTTTTTACTCAAATTTTTTATGTTACCCGCATTTATCGTTTCCCGCATCCATCGTCATTTTCCCCCTCCCCCTTGAAAAACGATGCATCGAGGTTCTACTGTATTTTATGGGGGAGATTATTTTGTACTTTCATTTAGTCGCGCTCCATTTTTGAAAGCATTTGGTTTCATCCACTACTGTGGAGAGGCTTGTGTTCCAAACAGACCCGGCCAGTGGCTGGAAACTGTGCAAGATGATGATGATGATTTAGTCGCGCTAATGAAATCATTTGTATTGATTTTGTTTTACAGTGAGAGTATTGAAGGTGGTTTTTTTTTGTTTTTTTTGTTTTAATACATCGAGTTGAGCCTCTATGGATTGCGTGGTAACAACCAACTTCACTTTAGTGTCTAGGTCTTTTTCTTGTTCCGGCTTTGACTTCCTGCCAGTATCGTCTGACCCCAGCGACTAGTGCCTGTTAATGATCTTCGAACAAAGGTCCTCTCCGTCTTCCGGAAGTTGATACCATTTTAAATCCTTGGTAGTTGTTCACCAATCTTCTAAATGTGTTCCTGTCAGGAATTTCTCGGTCTGGAATACCAAGTATTGAGGTTATATTTGTCTATGACACGTTGGCCACTCATATTTTCTTGTAATTTGACCATGATCATTAAAAGTAAGTTCTAGAAAGTATTTTTCATGATATGATGACATATTGTTTATTTTGCATTTTCCACTTATTTCTCCTCATATTGAAATATTTTATTAAAATGACGGAGGTAATTTCCACAATGTGCGAGTTATGTTCCAACGATTTTCTCCTTGTATACTGCTGTATTTGAATATGATTAGCATGCTGTTGAATAGATTGTCAATCAGGAGTTGAAAAAAAGGCACATCAATAATTGCTTGTTTCCATTGGTCAAAAGATTTGAGCCTTTGGGTGTTGTTCCCCCCCCTCCAGAAGAAAGTAGTCAAGTCTCTGTACTTGCAGGCTATGACCACGTAACATGAGCGGCCAGCATCATCACATAGCACATTCGTATTTGTGCGATGGTCTGTTACACATGCCGCCGTCAGCTTATAATCTGGCGTGACCTTGTCAAAAGAATGGAGTCTATCTCTGTGCCTGAAGGCTAAAACTCAGGCTACGCGAGCGGCACACAACACGCTAGACAGTAGTTGTGCTCAGCGCCAGTCCAGGGAAATGAAACTTGCCAGAACCCATCGCTACCGCGAGTTAACTTTGAAATGATGAGATTCAATAAGCCACCGTACGAAACTCTGCTAATCACAGTTCGTCCACGTGATAACAGCCCCAACTGCTATTGGCGAAACCTTACTCAAAGGACACCCTACACCAGTGTAGCATCAGCTACTTCCGTGGAAAAAACGCAACAGAAACCCGAGCGTGATGTTACGCACGTAGTGTTCACAATGAGAAAATACAAGAATTATTGGGGGCTTTGCAACATCGTGGTCATGTACCCCCATGTACTTGGATGTGGGTAGAATTTATCTGGTAACCTGTGGTATAGTGATGGCTGTATTAGTGTGTATATTTGTAATTCAGATGAGGATTGGGAAGGAGGCAGCAGTGGCCTCACGTTAGGAACCATCCTGGCATTGTTGATGAAAGTGAAATACATGGCATTACAAATTAAGCAATGCTGCTTCGGTTGCATAGTTGGTAGCATGCTGAGCTTCTTTGTCCAAGATCGCGGGTTCAAACCCAGCCGAAGTCGTCGGACTTTTTAAGAGCATTACAAATCCCTCAGTATGCTTTTCTAAGGCGGCGGGCCCATGTCACAGATTTATGGCATGCAAAAGAACTTCCGCTAAATACATCTGAGTGAAGCTAAAATTTGTATGTTAAATTTGATTAGCGCTCTGAGTTCCAACGTTCGTCGCAAGGTGCCGGTTGCGATGGTATCTAGTGGCCAAGTTTGCGGCTAGGTGTGGTGGATGGTAGCATTTGGTGGAAAAAATTGGGAACTACATGAAAATAGATTGTCTGCAGTCTCTGCCTGAATTACAGATAACACACACTAATACAGCCATCACAATTAACACCAGTTATCAGACAGTTTCTATACACACCCAAAGTACACTGGGCTACATGACTGCGTTGTCGCATCCCTTAAACTGAGGAACCAACCAACAAATTAAGCAAATAATATTAAGAAAGCGCGCAAGCATGCAGCAAATAATGATACATTATATTTAAAAAAGAGATTGTGATTTCTCTTCTTTGAATTTTAATATTCTTCGCATAATCGTCGCACCCAGCTTTTCTTCCATGAATATTAGGCCAAAAATATGCAATGATTACGTGAGGAGATACGGTAACTTATTTAAGGGGACTATAGGGACTAAGTGCCGGGATCAAACTGTTTAAAAAAAGAAGGTTCCGTCTTAATCTTGCGATCATAAGTAGAGCCCTGCGCTGATAAGCAAAACGTTATCCGCATCCGCACGTTTGTTATCCAAATCCACTGACATTACAATATTTATACCGTATTTGCTCGCGTATATCTCGCCCCCGTGTATATCTCGCACCCCATTTTTTTAGTTGAAATTTCAGGGGGAAAAAGTACTCGCATATATCTCGCATTCATTTTTGACGCAGTCATATAAATGACCGTAATAACCTTGAGGTATAAACACGTTCGATTTAGCGCGCCACAAGTCGTCATTGAAAAAGACGTTATAAGCTCGTTAAGGATGATTCAAGGCAGAATAGGAACTAGAGCATTTATATTGGATACGATCGATCATCTTCCATATCGATTCCTCTCTACATGTACGAGCGAGCTCGATCTTACCCGACCGCGGCTGAAGACACAATGTAGGCCTAAAGCGTGCTAACAGTCACGCCGGCGCCGCATCGCATGCTTGCGCGAGGTCTGTCCGAGTTTGTACGTTCGTAGCGGCACTACAGTATAGCGTCAGTTTACGCAAGTTTGCATCAGTTCGTGTTTTATGGTTATGCGACATTAAGAACCTATGAAAAAGACGTCATGAGCTCGTTAAGTATGATTCAAGGCAGAATTTAGAGCGCAGACGCGTAGCGATCGATACGATCGATATCTTCCATATCGATTCCTCGCTACATGCCCGAGCGAGCTCGAACTTAGCCGAGCGCGGCTGAAGCGTGCTAACACCCACGCGGCGCCGCTTTACATGCTTGCACACGGCCGAGCTCTGAAGCAACGCAATACGTAAAGACGAAATCATTGAGTTTCGAGAAGACTGAACTGCGTTTCTCTGCGATGTAACAGTAGGCCTACTTGCGCAATCTTCGAAACATACGAGCATGTTGGCGCGAGTGGTATAGCACAGATTTCCTTATCTTCAAAGCCCAAACAATACAAGAGGAATACGGAAATTCCCTGCATATATCTCGCACCGACAAATTTCACTCGTAATTTCGGCTCGCGTATATCTCGCACCCCATTTTTTTAGTTGAAATTTCAGGAAAAAAGTGCGAGATATACGCGAGCAAATACGGTAATTTATTAGAAAAAGCATAAAGTATTAAAGCAACACATTTAGACATTTAAGGAGAAATTCGTTCCCCTAGGCTGTGTGTGAATCGCAAGGCAATGTTGAGTGAGTTTTGTCCCTCTGAGTAACGGCAAGTGAAGCAGTGGGTGGCTAATTATATCACTTACTTAGTCGTTGGATATACCCACCCTGACAAGCTCAGGTGTAAAGTTTTTTTTTGGTAAAAGTCAACACTAATTGAGGGTATTTCCGTGAATGGCTTCTCTCACTTCTCTCTTATTCTCAGACAATCCAAGCAAAAGCAAATAGAGAAACAAGAAACGTGAAAGACGCAGATCTTAGCAAAAACTAAAATGGTTTTTAAAAATTCCAGTTCAACATTGTATTCTTAAACGTATCCGCAAATTTACTCTAAACATTATCCGCACAGTCATGTAAACTTAATCCGCAAGGCGAAAAATTTTGCGGATATCCGCGGGTTTATTCGCGCAGGGACCTCCTTTTTTTTACTTGGAATATCAACCAGCAAACGTGACACCAAACCATGTATCTTTGGTCTCCTATTCCTGTAATGGAGTGTATGTGCTCGACATGAAAGTGGAACTCACCCGGTTGTAACATATCTTCAGACAGAGGCTGCCTGCTGAATGGATCAGTGGAGGAGTTGAGCAAGTGGCGCATGATAACTGGCCGGTCCATCACTTTGCCAGACGGGAGGGTTACTGGATCGTCCATCAACGTGTCCATCAGAGGGTCTGCAAAACAGAGTGTAAAGGACAGAATAAATACCTTTAACAGAAAAGATAACTACAAGAGATGTTTGTAGTTAAGGGGGCAAATGGTGAGGTTACATTGTAAGTAATTTATTTAAGGTAGGGGACTATACACTAAGTGCCGAGATCAAACTGTAAAAAAATATGTTTTAAAATATATAAGACAGGCCCTTGTACAGGTGTAAAATAGAAGAAAAGACCAAACTTCATTTATGTATTGTGGTGAGCTAGGGGAAAAAAAAAAAAAAGAATTATATAGGAACAATATGACAAATGTGGAAACAGACATTTGAAGAACCAAACTGGGGGAAAATTATATATAAGAATTCATTTTATACCTCAAACAGATAGGTTTAGACAGATTTAGAGTAATATACCGCAAAACAAACACCCTCAGTGTTACAATAAGCTTTCATTTGACCTCCCTCACTCCACATCTAAACCTCATATTTGGGACACAAATATTGAAATTATTGACTTGACATTGAACTGGTGCTCAAATGGACCGGGCACATTAGTCAAGATTGTGACCATTTGATTTTCGAATGTGCAACTTGGATTACCATATTTAAGAATGTTGTCCATTTTCATAAATGCGATATTAAGTGTGGCCCAAACTTTTAGGTGTGAAGCCACATGGAAGTGAAGGACAATGGCCTGGTAAGATTCCGGTCAGGCTCATTTCGCCTTTTGTTGGTCAAGCTCAAACATAATACTTCCTGCTTCTCAGAAACTTGTAACAAATATTGAAAGAACAAATTATCTAAGGACATTACCATTTAAACAGCCTGCTGTTAATTGGGTTGGCAACACTGCACCATTTTTTTTTTTTTTTTTTTTATAAGCAAGTGACATTTAATAAACTGTATGTGTCATCTGGAGGCTCGTTCCATTTTTGAAAGCATTTGGTTTCATCCACTACTGGCTTGGGCCTATCGTAGCTTCACCAGAGCCCCGTTAGCCGTCACTTTTCAGGGTTCCTGTAGGACCTTCACAGCTACCGTAACGGTCCCGGGGCACACGAAGTCCCCACTGTACTTCGCCCCTACAGGCGATCCCCTACTTTGTGCCGTTGCCCGTCTCCCACAACGTGGACGAGGGGTTGGACTTATGGGAGATCTGGATGAGGACAGCATGGAAGGAAAGGAAGACCCCAGAGGACTGGAAAAAGGAATAATTGTCCCGATCTTCAAGAAAGGTAGTAGAACAGATTGCAGAAACTATTGGGGAATAACACTGATGAGTCATTGTGCAAAGATCTTCGAGAAAGTTTTGGAAAAGAGAATTAGGTTAAGGATAGAAGGAGGGATGAGGGAAGAACAACATGGCTTCAGAGCAGGAAGGTCCACAGTGGATTTGATTTTTGCTGTAAGGCAGTTACAAGAACAGCACTATGAGTATGGAACAGATCTACTGATGACCTTCCTGGACATTGAGAAAGCATATGACAGTATATGCAGAAACTAAGTATGGAAGTCCCTGGAGGATAGAGGAGTTGAGAAATGGTCTATAAAGAGGATAAAGAAGATGTACAAGGGAAGCGTGAGCTGTGTGAAAGTGGGAGGAGAGAGATCAGACTGGTTGGAACAGAGAAACGGCCTGAAACAATGAAGTGCACTGTCATTGTGGTGATGGATGACATAATGACCCGAGTGGCACAAGTAATTGGGGAAGGAAAGATGAAAGCAATGGTGTTTGCAGATGATTTGGGGAAACAAGGAGGAGGAGGTACAGGAACAGTTGGATGTGTGGGAAGGAATAATACAAGGATATGGGATGAAATTTAGCATAAATAAGAGTGAGATGGTGATCACAACAAGGAAGAAGGAAAGAACCACAACGGGAATAACAATTGGTGGGGAACAGCTGAAGAAAGTGGAGAGTTTCAAGTATCTGGGAAGCCTGATACAAGATAATGGAAGAAACGATAGAGAAATAAATGAGCGGGGGAGGCAGGCAGAAGCATTTCGGAGGAGTGTGAGAAGCATGTTATGGAGCAAGGATGTCCCTCAGAACAGCAAAAAGATCATGTATCGGACGTACTATATCCCTATCCTGACGTATGCCTCGGAGACCTGGGTTATGAAAGGAAGGGAGAAGAGCAAAATACAGGCCAGTGAGATGAGGTTCTTGAGAAGCAGTATTGGAGCTACAAAGATGGACAGAATAAGAAATGAGAGGACCAGAGAATTAATGAAGGAGGAACCATTACAGGATGGTATAGAGAAATCTAGACTTAGATGGTATGGACATGTAAAACGAATGGAGGAGAAGGATACCCAGGAGAGTACACGAGACGAAGTGGGAAGGAAAGAGACCGAGAGACAGGTGGCTGAAGGGGGTGGAAGAAAGCGTGAAGAAGAGAGGAGAAGACTGGACAAGGGTGGAGGCTGAGAGATGGTGGGAAGACAGAAGACATTGGAGAGGCTTGTGTTCCAAACAGACCCGGCCAGTGGCTGGAAACTGTGCAAGATGATGATGATGTGTCATCTGGACTGAATGAATTAAACTATTGTGAGATTTTGAACTTAAGTATTAAAATGTTTTCTTTGTGAACTGTGTCTTGTATATTGATTGTCAATCAATACGGAACCATGACTGAGTCTACTACGAACTGTGTCTTGCCGAGGGCCACAAGCCTTTGGTTGTAAGGGAGGCGGTATCTCTGCTTGAATACTTCAACTTTATGATGATGTGATCACGTGGGTTACATATGAAGGTAAAAGATTTTAGTTTCTTTACGATTTTACTTCGGTGCTTAATTTTGGAAATTCCATTTGTCTGGTATAATAATAATATCGTATGGCCCCGGGTGCAAGCTTTGTTATTTGACACCCAGAGGGTAGCTTGCATGTCGAATTTCGTTGTTCCTTGACTACGAAAGTCACGGAGGTTAGATGTTAGATCTCTAAGCTCCTTGAACACTACAGCACTTTCTAGTAGAGAAAGGAGGAACTTGTTGGCGGAAACTCCCGAGATTAATTTTGCCATTATGAACTCGGCCTACTGAATTCAAATGGGTTCTTTGACATGCCAACATCGTATGACATGCGTATCGTATTTCTGCCGCCTTTCAAAAATCACTTACCACGGCCAGGAGCGAACCTGCAATCTTGGGGTTAGTAGACCGACACGCTATCCACTCACGCACCGTGGCAAGCTATTTGTCTGGTGAGAAATGTGTGATTTTCGAAAATAAGTAGCATGTCTGTGATGATTTTGTGCTTCCTTTGGGCAATGCTATTTTGGGGCCAGGGAGTGGGTTGACACATCTGATCTAATCAAAGTTATTTGGGGATTGGGGATCAACTATCAGAAATATCAGATGACTGGAAAGCCTTTATATTGAATATCCTTTAGTAAGTGCGCAAGAAAAAAACCTGCATGTATGTATGTATGTATGTCTACCCCTTATTATTCCAGTTTTCCAACGGGGTCGGGGATGAGATGTGATGGAAGTTGTAAAACATGAAAAACAAATAAAGTGATGTGGTTTCGGCAAACTTTGCATTTACCATTTTTTCTGTACTAAAACAAAAGAAAACTCAACTTATGCAGGCTAATGGGTGGGTGTAATTTTTCCAATAACCTGTATTAATTTAATGAGTGAGGCAGTGTGTGTACACATAATTATTAGCATTTAGAACTGGGGCAAGTGCCCCAGGACATAAATAATGTACCATCCTAGCATTTGAATGGAGTGTGCAAAAATCCAGGGGAAAGTCAGGCTACACATTGACAACCTCGGATCCCACTCCAGTTGCGGAACGAGAGTATCACTGAGCAAAAGAGCTTCAAGGGAACTAAGTGCTGGGTTTTATTCCACATGGCTCACCTCGGAATTCATCCGGAGCATCACTGTAGTCCACTTCTCTCTTAATGTTCTGGATAGCAATTTCATTTGCCTTCTCTGCCAAGTTGCGGAACTTCTCTATTTCCGACATAGTTTTGATCGTAGCTCTCTCCATGCGAGTGGCAGCATCTTCAAACAGTTCCTTCTTGAAGGAACGCTGCAGACAAGATCAAGTGATACATTACACAGCATACTACATCAAATAAAAATTTCTAATCCATCATTCTCGGTTAACAAAATTAGAGTCTAAAATAAAGGTTAAACGTAAAATCGTCAAACTTTAAAATGAAGCTCAATATACATTGCATCTTATGCCATAATAGCCAGGACCATTGTAAAGAAACGTTAATTGCGGGTAAACATTAATTTGAGAAACATTAAAGCAGGAGTTCACTGTATATGGAAATTTAAGTTTACAACACGAACAGAGAGAGGCGTTTAAGAACGTAATACAAAACTAGGAAAAGATTACCCTTTAGAAACCGAGAAGGGATAGCTTAGTTTGTTATTGTTGTTTTAAGGGTAGCTTAATCCCTACCAATAAAAAAATTAGAAATACAGTACCTATATTTTAAAAAACAAGTGACTTAAGAAATGAATTTACTGTATTTCTATTTCTCTCTGCACCCTGATTTATGTTCTCTTTGCTTTTTATTTGTACGTTTTTTTCACACTGTAATTATTGAATTTTTATACAGCTAAAAGTAACACTGTAGATTGTATAATTTCGGCTCTGTATTTTCCATGATCCAGACCATCTGTGGCCACATTAGAGCATTTACTTCAATAACTATTTTTATTCCACAAAAAATTTGCTTACTTAAAATTTCTGACTGGTTTAACCTTTTAGTGTCATTGTGGGAAAAGAGTACTCAATTGAAACAAAGAGATTATGTTTTCATATACATCATATTCTGCACTTGTTCTAACAACAGATTATGACTTTATTTATTTACCACACTGCTCTCAAAATGATGCCCACTGTGGATACGTAGGAGATTAGAATCTTTTGTTCAGGATTGAATGAATATCTAGTGTAAGCATCAAGGTGTCAAACAACTTACTTCATCTCCTGCCAGCGCAGCAGCAAACTCATCACAGTCGAGATGTAAATAGATGTCAGCTAGCTGACTGAGTAATCGGCGAGGTTCCCAACCATATTTCTCAGGGTTACGGACCTTCAAATTTTTGCCTGGAAAGAAAATATTAATGACCAGCAATCATTATACTGAGGTAATCAATTTGATTAAACTAAGCACATCACCCTTCTCTACCCCAGCAGATGCAGTGGTATAATAATGTGTCAGCCGGATTAGCACACTTGTTGGTACAGCAACTCCCACATTCGGCAACATCTACTCTTGTATTCTTTGTGCAAGATACAACCTAATAGCTGAAAAGCCTTCATAGTCAATCTTCTTCTAATTTCTATTTTTCTTCCTTACACTAGTATTTTCCCCACTGGTGTAGTGTGTGCTTTCTTGATTTTGTAACACCATTTTGTGGCGTCTTGTGCATCTCCTGGCTTCAAGCTGATGATTTTTTTATGTCTCTATTAATGGCATCATGCAAATGCTCCTATGGTTGTCCTTGAGGATGTTGGCCTCAGACATCAAAATGGGGAATGGAGTTGGCAACTTTATCAGTTGCTGCACGTTCCTCTAAAACTGGCACCATGCCATTGTTGTTGTTGTTGTTTGAGTCTTCAGTCTTTTGACTGGTTTGATGCAGCCCTCCATGCCTCCCTGTCCTGAGATAATCATTTCATCTCTACATAGCTACTACACCCTACATCCGAGGCAATCTGTTTAACATATTCTAACCTTGGTCTACCCCTACAGTTTTTGTCCTCGACCCTTCCTTCGATAACTAAGCTTGCTATTCCTGGGTGTCTTAGTATGTGTCCTACCAACCTATCTCTTCTCTTCATTAGCAGTCGCCAGAAACACCAAAATCAGCCTAAGAGTATAGCTTCCCTTGTTCCTACATTTCTCCTGAAACCAAACTGATCTTCACCCAACTCCATTTCTATCTGGCTTTCCATCCTCTTGTAAATTATTCTAGACAGGATCTTTGAAGCATGAGTAATCAAGCTGATTGTATGGTAATCTTCACATCTGTCAGCTCCTACCTTCTTTGGTATAGAGATGATACATTCTTATCGAATTCAGAGAGTGTCTCACCTGTCTCATAAATCCTACACACCAAGTGAAATAACCTATGCAGCGTAGCAACTCAATCGGTATATCATCTATGCCTGGTGCTTTGTTCCTGCTTAACCCTTTTGATGCCAAGCTATTAATGGGTGGATATGCTAAGAATGCCAAGCCAAGTTTAGTGAAATGACAAGAGTTTGATAAAAATTATCTCCTATTGATAATTATCAAGATAGAATGTTGAATTTTTTTCTGTAGCAGGTAGACATATTTGTAATGTAATGTATGCTAATTAATTGATATTTCACTTTATTTTGTTAATTGCAAAAATACTTTTAAAAAAATTTTAAACAAATAATTGAAATTCGAAATTTTTGATAAAATGTTGACAGCCTCTACACTCGAATTACTATATTTTGTAATATACATGTTATTACTTATGGAATGCTACATAAATGTTCCAAATTTGGAGTAGTTCAATCAAATAGTTTTCGAGTACGATCAGTTTCTACAACGACATGCGTATATAGTAGTCTTATCATTGCACAATGTTATTTTAATTGCTACATTTGTGGTAACCTCTTCCCCATCACTGGTTGAGGTGTCACTTGATTTATCATTGGAATCTGAACCTGGTGAATCACTGTCGATTTTGTCAGCGTAAACAGGGCTTCCATCCACTCACTCGTCGAAAAATAGTGAAATAGTGAGTGATTTTTCTTCAAAAAAGTGAAAAAAGGTGAGTTTTTGTATGAAAAAGTGAGTAAATAGTAAATTCATAGCATTATTCGCATTTATGGCCGTGTATATGGTTCATAATTTTAACCTTTGTTCATATTTGTAAGCGCAATTAGGGGGGAGGGAGGGGGCTTGGGTGGTTAAGCTAGCCAAAACCAACCATAGCCCCCCCACACAAAAAAAAGTAACAAAACTGTATTGAAAGACAAAATTTTTAAGAATGTGTATCTGAAAAACAAATTAGCCCCTCAAAAATGTCAACCAAATTGCACCTATGTTAATATCTGTAAGTACTGTTTGTAATTTTTCATGTAGTTAGAGGACACTTGGAAATAATGGATAATCAATGCAACATTCAAGAAATTTAAATCGTAAAACAAAAATATAAATGTGAACTTTTGTTAAAAAACGATTTGTTAAAATTTTCGGTGATCGCTGCATGGCTCCGGCTGTGGTATTGCACTATGGAAGCTTTTCATGCTTGTGATTTTTGTGGCAGAAAAATGAACTACCCATTCATGGGTATATTTTGGGTCGTTTCTACAAATCTGATTGTGCACGAGACCATTTTTAACATAGAATGTGACCATTTTTGTAATAAAAAGTGAGAATAGTGAGTAATTTCATCAAATAGTGTGAAAAGTGAGGCTGCTTTGAAAATAGTGAATAATAGTGAGAAAAGTGAGTCGCTGGAAGCCCTGAGCGTAAATCCTACCTGTTTTGAAAGTATTCGTGAGTCTCGGCCTTGGCGTTCCTCTCGCACTGTCTGCGGACACGGCGGAATATAATTGTCACTGTCGTCATCAGAATAAAAGTCGTCATCAGTCGAAAATTCACTCTCACACTCAACTCAGCGTTAAAACATTAGTTATGTCCTCTTCGTTCAAAGAGCTAGCCATACTCATTACCAAGTAATGTAATTAGTTCCAAGCAAGAACATAAACAATCACGACTTCAAAAGATAAAACACGCGCCAAGCCAGCTGACTACAGCATGCTCAAAGAGTGCGTATTATTAATTCAATTGGTCACGGAACTTAAACACATCGATATATACAGAGTGAGAATGATTCCCGCGTTGTATTGGTTACAACAGCAAAATCACTGCGTTACTGGAAACATCGCGAAAATGTTTTGAAAAACGGGGCCGATAGATCGGCCCGTGGCACTTTTAGCAGAGGCTCCCTGGGCCGATAGATCGGCCCTCTGGCACTATAAGGGTTAAGTCTTCCAATGCTCTGCCAAATTCTGATCTCAATATTAAATTTCCTCTTCCCTTTCCAATACACAATTCTCAATCTCCTTCCCCTTATACAAACACTCAATGTAAGCTTTTCATCTCTCATCCTTTTCTTCCCTATCTGTTAGAGGCTTTCCATCTGTGTCCCTAATATTACAGCACTTGGTCTTTTCTTCCCCAAAAGTATTCTTAATCCTTCGATAAGCTGTATCTACTTTCCTTAATTTCAGACAATTTTCTATACCTGCACATTTCGCTTCCTTGCACTTCTTGTTAACCTCTTTTCTCAGACATCTGTATTCTGCTTTCCCCTTTTCATCTTACATTCTTGTGTTTCCGCCTTTCATCCATTAATTCTAGTATATCCTGAGTGATTCACGGTTTTCTACCTATTCTTTCCTTCTACCAATGTTTTATTCTGCGGAATTTGTTATTTCATTCTTCAAAAGTGCCCATTCGTCTGCAATTGAAGTTTGTTTACGGATTTTCATGAGTCCTTCCATTATACTCTTCTTGAATCTTTCGTTTACATCCTTCTCTTTCAGTCTCTCTATTACCCACCTTTTTGGCTTTTGACTTTTCTTCAGTTTCTTCAACTTAAATCAGCATTTCATATCAACCAAGAGTTTATGTCAGCACCGGGATATGTTTTGCAATCCAAAATTTGGTTTCGAAATCTCTGCTTGACCATAATGAAGTTGATTTGGTAACGCCCTGTATCTCCTGGTCTCATCCGTGTGTATATTCTTCTATTGTGGCTATTGAATACGGTGTTAGCTATCACCAACTCATGTTCGGTGCAGAATTCCATCAGCCTGCATCCACGATCATTCCTTTCACCTAATCCGAAATCTCCTACTATCTCCCTTCTCTTCCTTTTCCCACCACAGCATTCCAATCTCCCATTACTATAACATTTTCATCACCCTTCACATACCTCACATTTTCATCTATTTCTTCGTAGACCTTTTCAACATCTTCATCATCAGCTTGACTGGTAGGCATATAGACTTGTACCACTGTGGTGCATGTAGGCTTTGTATTGATTTTTGCTACAATAATCCATTCACTATATTGCTCATAATTGACGTCAGAAAAGTTGGATGGCGCAGCCACGCGGCAGAATGTTGAAGCTGTAACATTGTGACTGGTGAGATTTATTTAGATGGTGAAGCATTGACGTCGTGATGGAAACAGAAAGAAATTTGTCAAATTCGAGGAGGTACTGCTCTGAATACGGTTGCAAATCGTATAAAACGGCTACTAAATATCTTCACTACTTTCCTGTACAAAAAGTTCAGAGATAAAGATGGGCTTTGGCGCTGTCAATTGGAAAACGTGTTACATGTTACATGACAGTGTGCAGTCTGCATTTTTGTGAAGACGACTTCTTTCCACCGGTACTGTTGATTATTGATACTTGTTGTCTCTAATTTGTATTCACATGGATTTAGCTACATCAAAAATACTGATAAACTTATAGCCTATTACTTCTGTGCCGTACAAAGAATGTAATCCGCTCTTCGTAAACTTATTTTAGGGGTTCTTCCGATTGACAATAGCCGAATGGTTAGAAAACTTAAGAAAAATGCTGTTCCTAGCCTTAATTTGCCAGAGAATTTATATTCTTGCCTTTGAACAGCAAGTATGTAGGTCATTGAAGTATGATTTGGCTTGAATTGTGTTTTTGGCTGTGATCGCCCTACTGTTGAATTTAGTTAATTAAAATGTAAAATCTTAGTTTTAAGTACCGGTTTGGTGACTCATCATCCCAGGCAGGCCGGCAACACCTATACTTAGCCGTAATTTTGAAGTTATAGTGATGTTAAGTATACATATGCGGTAATGTAGCAGGAGACCGGATCGGCCTAGGCTATTCTAACTTGAATTAGTTCCCATTTCAGGGTTTTACAGTTTTGAGTGCAAATAGTTGGTTTGAAAGTTGTACAACAGTAAGGAGAGCATGTTTTGTATAGGTTTTAATTGGTATTATGGTTTATGTTGAGCTGAGGAGTGAATTTGGTTTGGCTTAAAGTGTAGTTTTTGATCTGTTCCGTTTGCTTATGACGAGTTCAAATAGAGACTCCAGCTTTGTTAAATATCTGTATTTTAAATATTTAATTAAATATATTGATAAAGAGGATGTCTCCATTTTAACTTGCCTGTGGCAAGAGATTAAAAAATTAACATTCTTGTCTTTGAACAGCAAGTATGTAGAGCCTAGGTCAATATTTGCAATATTGAAGTATGATTTGAGCATCCCAAGTAACGCTTCTTTGAACCCAAAACATTGATGCAAATTCAGGGTTGCTTGATTCAATTTATTATCAGGGAGTCGTCCTTTGTGTTATGTGAGATATATATATTGTGAAATTAATAAAAACATCGATACCGCTAGGCTCCCAAGTACAGGCTTCATATATGTAACAGCAGACAGTAAATTAACTATCTACATGTGGGTAATATTTTTAACTGGTAGTAATTAGGCACTGCATTTAAATTGATTATAAATATATTTCTATCAATGAAAGGAAATATGTAGTATTTTACCATAATAAATTTGAAGCCATAACAAACGCACACCCAATTACTTCACGTCACTATATCGCCGCCATATTGCAAACAGCTGACCGTAAGCTCCTCCCCCGTTTCGGACGTCAATATTCCACCTGCTGTCCATGATTCCTACAAAATATGAGACCAACCCCTGCTTGGCCATTGTTTGATTTAGTGCTGAAGACCCTATAGTCTTCTGACCAAAAGTCCTGTTCTTCCTGCCAGCACATTTCACTACTCCCAACTAAATCCAACCTCAACCAATCCATTTCCCTTTCTAAGTTTTCTAACCTTCCACTGCCTAGCAGACTACTAACATCTCATGCTCCGATTCATAGAATTTCAGATTTCCTCTTTGTCACTTCTGTGATGTTAACGTCCTCTCGAGTAGTCCCCACCCGGGGATCCGAACGGAGGACTAGTTTACCTCCGGGTTGGAATTTTACAAGAGAGGAGGCCATCATCATATGTAATAATGCATAGAGAGGTGCATATCCTCAGGATTAGCATTACGGCTGTAGTTTCCCGTTGCTTTCAGACGTGCAGCAGAACGCAGTGAAGTCATTAGTTGGCTAATGTTATCAATATCATAACCGTCTATAAGACAAGTGAAGGATTGATTTATTCTGAAAGGCTGCTACTCCCTTTCAGAATAAAGTAATAGAGCAATTCTACTAACAAATTACTTACCATCTACTAACAATTAAATACTAAAATTCTACTAACGAAAAATACAAAAATTCTACCAACAACAAAATACTACCACTAAAACAGTCTGTCACCAGGCACACTCAAATAAAACAATGAAGTAGCACTAATAAACAATGTAACTGTCACCAGGCATTCTCACACGGACCCTCCCACATCACAGTCTAATGAAACAATGACCTATATCCGAATTATGTCATTACTCATATGTAGAAATACAGGAAAATCGCAATTGCAATAAATGCGAATTTTACTTTTTTCTCCTTTTTTTCCAACTACCTGGTAACTAATATGACTATGTATACCCAAAATTTGCAAAACTGAATGTGCGACAAAGTGCGATAACTAAGGGTTCTTGCGAATTATTCCCATAAATGCGATAATGTGGAAAGTGCCGAATTTACCGATTAATGTTGAATATTATGTTTTATTACATTTTCGCGCCACAACTTGAAATTTGCGAGTTCCCAACAATTAAAATATCGGCTATATAATCGATATTTACGAGTAATAATCGATATGTACGAACATCGATTACTGTCGTGAAAACAATCGATTACGGTAAAAATTAATTTGAAAATGGTGCTGTTATTATTGCCGCATAATATCCACTGTTTATCGCTAGTAAAACGATGATTTTGGAGAAATTATTTCGTTGTTTCAGTTGGTTGTGCTAATAAAATCAATATTCCAATCGTTTGAGCCGATTCCTTTTAAAAATTAGAGCAATAAGGTTATGCTTATATAGGTTTATATCGCGCCGGCCCTCATTTCTTGTATTTGAAATGAAAATGAAAACTCTCAAGTACGTATCGTGATATGAATAGACAATTTTTGTTAGGCGTTCTCTTTGCTTTGGGAAATGTTGTATAATATGATGAAAGTATTCTCTGCCATGTGTGAGTTATAGGTTATGTTACATGTCGTCCGGCGATTTCTCCGTGAATTCAGATACTGTTTTACAGATTGTCAGTCAAGAGTCGCAGTGTGGTCAGGAAATAATGAGGGAGTAAACATACATTTTATTATTTAGTTAATTATCCATTGTGTGATATTTACACAAAGTTAAGTAAATGTATGATTCATATTATTACTTCCTTTTCAATGAGGGCCATGGATGAGGGGCATTGAATTTCTATTTGCCGGTGGTATAATGGTCAAATGGCACTTCTTGAATCCTACCTCATAAGATAAGTTATTAAAAGAAATGAATGGAACTTGGCAAGGAGTTAGTAGGAAAACCACACAAAAGGATTTCATAGACATCCTCAGAATTTGAACCAATTCGTCCATCGAGTCCAGGACAGCCTGGTATTGTCGTCATTCCACCTGCCACACAGTAAACTTCGTAAGACAAGCATTGTTGCCTGACCACAGCTCGCTTTATTCTAACAATTGGCACCTTGGTACCAGTGAAGTAATACAACTCTCCGCCGGCCCTCAATATTTGAGTTGCTGCACAACACCTGATATTGTTGATTGCATAATGAGAACATGACCTTTGGATCTTTTGAGCATAGCTTAGGTACCCTCGTCTCACGTCATACAACCAACCGACAGCACTTGAACTCAATCTTGCCAATTAGCCAGGCTGATGCCTTTATTTTCAGAGATCTCACATTTCTGAAAATTGTATGATGTCAAGTTTCTACATTTCTGTAATACTGATATTAGGATTTTAATACTTCCAACACTCCCTTAGTAAAAATAAAAACCACACACACAACAGGAGACTTATATTAAATGCTTATGCCGTTTATCAGAAACGCCCATATTTCCAATCCTGCACATGTTTGAATTAGTTTCCGTGCATATTATTTTGAACCTGTTTATTGTACCTGGTGACGAACTTTTCAATGCTACAAAATGCTAATTTTTAAATACAGTATCAAAATGCTCCAAAATCCTATTTTTCAAAATGAAAGTGCTACAAAATCAATTTCAAAATGCTATTTTCTCGTATCTTTACTCATATGATAGATAACAGAGATGCCTATCATCTAGCAAAGCATTCTCATTTTCATTGCACGCAGCATGCACTCGGTGATTTTGTCAGACGGTCAACACTCAACTGCTTTAACACACGGGTGACGGGCCCTGAGAAATCTCGGTTTTATTCAGGGCATCTTTTTGAAACTAACATATCTCAAAAGAATGGACACACAAAGAACAGCTAGAGTGTGGTTTGAGAAAGAACTGAAAGGCAAGACACCAAGAGGTCGACCAAGGAAGAGATGGATCGACCAGGTTAGAAATGATCTTGCAGGGAGAGGTCTGGATTTACAGCAAATTATGGAGGAGGAAACATTCTTGGAGAGAAAAAAATGGAGAACGCTCATTCACCGCACTCGGGAAACTGGTGCCGGTTCAAGATGATGATGATGATCATGATCATAATCATTTTTGGTAATCCTGCAGCATCTTATGACCATGTATTGAACTATTTCGGACCAGCACATTGTGTAAAATATTTGTAGATGTCATGTGCCACTTTCCGTTTATTCACGGCCTTCTCTTATTCTTTGATTTAGTTTCAAACCATCGACTTTCTTTCTGCTGGTACAGTCAATGACAAGATGGAGGGCTTGCATAATACAATGATGAAATCTATCGTTTATATACATACTAGCAACCCGACCCGTCTTCGCCCGGGAACAATTATGAATGCATTACGTGATAAGCGCTTCGTTTTTCCAATGTCAATGAACAACGACCAATATCTGTTTTACGTCTCGGCATGATGGGTTAAAATCACTGACTGGACTATTAATTATATTATCATGGAGATGCATGTGCAACAAATTCTTGTCAGACATAATTTAAGAATGGTGAGATGCATGAAACACAAATCACCCTTCCGTCCAATCTTAACTTGACTGTGAATTTTGCGGAACGAA
This sequence comes from Meconema thalassinum, assembly GCA_946902985.2. Classification (NCBI taxonomy): domain Eukaryota; kingdom Metazoa; phylum Arthropoda; class Insecta; order Orthoptera; family Tettigoniidae; genus Meconema; species Meconema thalassinum. Next base: position 918,610,117 of record OX336388.2, on the reverse strand, counting down.
AAGTTCACAGACGAAATGAAGAAAAGCCGAGTTGCCCTTCCAGGGAAACTCCAAACACAACCACTCTTCTCTAAAGTTTTTAACTCAACGCGACTCGACAGTTTGCTTCTGGCTGTATCTGAGGCAATAAGCTCATCCGCGAGCTAAGCTGTAACTGGGGTGATAGACTCGCCCCTAGCTAACTAGTAAACTGTCGCCTCAGAAACTGAATGGAGATTGTTGGAAGAAATGACAACGTAAAAACACTTATAGTAGGCAATGTATTGAAGATAGAGATATGCTCTCCTGGGCTTTTTTGTAGAACTGTTCATGCGGATCAATTCTTACACTCATAGTATATAGATATTTTTAACGGTTTGCCCAGCGTAAGCTTAAAAAGCGCACGGACGCCAGTTTTTTTCGACCTTTTTACTGAAATCGTTAGTGCTTGACTTCCTTTGGTCATAAATAAATTATTTTCTACAGAAACCTTCCTCGATATATCCTTTACAGAATGGTGAAAACCACATCAAAATCCATTCAGTGGTTCTCGAGATTACCCGTGACATCCAAGAATCGAGGACTTTGTTTTATACTAAGTAGAGATTATTCGCCAATTAGTATAATTTATTCCGTCCAATCTTAAATTGACTGAGAATTTCGCAGAATGAAAAGTTCACAGGCGAAATGAGAGTTGCTCTTCCAGGGAATGGCCAGGTGAATGAAACTCAAATCCCCCTTCCGTCCAATCTTAACTTATAAACCGCACTCGTTCCAGGTTCCGTATTGACCATGTTTACAAGAAGTATAACACAATTTTCACTCGCCAAATCAATACTTTACTTTACTAAAAATACTATAGGTACATGTTTCGGAAACTTGATATGTTTCCTTCTTCAGCCCATATGTTGGTGTGAAACATCATATGACACCGAAATCCTAACCAAAATAAAAATACAGTTCGTACTTTCTCTCTTGTTCTTCTTTTGTTGAGCCTGTGTCATTAGACTTATTAATGTCAACCATGGAATAAGCACTTATTATTTGAAGTGATGAATGAGTTACGTGGAAACGTTAAAATATTTATTCCTTGTAAGGATGATTGGGTGTGGCGTCAAGAAATTTTGATCAAGTCAGGATATATGTAGGAAATAATCTACTACGGTGGGGGTTGAGGAGGCAGTTTTCTTTTTTTGTTATTTAAATGATCTGCTAATGTATCAAATAATACGTTAGTCTCAAAGTTAATCTCGTTCAGATTATTGTATTCATTAGATCTCTGATAAGTGTTGATATGAATATTTTCCAAAACATTCATATAGCTGCCTTTCGATGCGTAATGCAAAGTTCACGGACAAAAATAATAATGATTCACAGAAGTCTTAACTCAATACGACTCAACGGTTTGCTGCTGGCTGTATCTGGGGCAATAGGTTCGCCCGCTAGCTAGGTTGTAACAGGGATGATAGACATGCCCTTAGCTAGCTCGTAAACTGTCGCCTCAGTAGTTGAATGGACATGGTTAGAAGAAATTAAAACGTATAAACACTTATAGTGGGGGATGTATTGAAGGCAGACAAATGCTCTCGCGGACTTTTTTGTAGAACTTTTCATGCTGAACAATTCTTACACTCATAGTATTTAGATATTTTGAACGGTTTGCCCAGCGTAAGCTTACAAAGCGCTCGGACGCCAGGGTTTTTCGACTTTTCCACTGAAATCGTTACTGCTCGGCTTCCTTTGATCATAAATAAATTATTTTCTACAGAAATTATCCTCGAGATATCCTTTACAGAATGGTGAAAACCGCACCAAAATTTATCCAGTGGTTCTCGAGTTTACCCGTAACATCCAAGAATCGGGGTCTTTGTTTTATACCAAGTAGAGATTATTGTTCAAATGGAGCACGTTATAGTAAATTCATGAAAACTGAATGGGAGAGTGATATTCAGGTCACTAGGCGACGTAATATTACCAACGTACATACCGTACTTTGATTATTGACCAATCTAACCTCAAATATACTGCTCTTTCTGTAAGCCGCTACCATGACGAATAGAATACAGTGTTATTACTGACCGAGTTCAACCGCGCCCCGCTCGGCTAGCGCTAGCGGCGCAGATCCCCAACGCTACACAGTCAGCTGTTCAAAAATGGGATACGCGCTGGGCTACGTAAACCTCTTTACGAAGGCTGCGGTTACGCTGATTACAACAAATTTTTTGTTTAGACTTATGAATTATACTGTCAAAAGGTTGTTATTAATATTCTCAGTCCCCATGTAGAACTATTTTTTAAAACCCTCCGTTAGTCGTGCATTGGTCTGACAGTTCCATGGTTCGTTTTAGTTTTAATATCAAGCCAACAGTTCAAGTTATGATCTTATCGTCTCGTGACATCTAACACCAAACCTTAGTAAGCATTTTCATGGAGTTGTGAAATGACGTGCCTAAAAATAACTCTACACGTGTAACATTTTGTCAGCGAGGGATTGATAGTACCAGCGCTCCCAATTATGTAACATTCTGTCAGTGAGTTGCAGGTGAGCTGTTATACCGATTATTTGGCTTAGTACGTTGCCTTAGATAACATCAGTAAGGAGATTGCGCCTTACGAAAACCTATGGATGCAGATAAAGCGTGTCGCCTTCTGCTGAAAGATAACGAATAGCTAGTTCATGATTCAGTAATTTCAAAGGAATTTGTGCCTCTGATACTGAAGACAAAGTTGAAACAAGATCAGGAGGACGGTAACGGTAGCGAAGAATTGGATGGCCGTTTATTTTATTGGCAGGTTGGCCATTATTATTATTATTATTATTATTATTATATGTCCGTCTCATTCTTGGCTATCACCGCGGAGGTCCCGGTTCGATTCCCAGCTCTGCCAATAAATGTAATACTAGTCTGAGGGCTGGAACGGTGTTTACTCAGCCTCGAGAGGCAAAACAAATAAGAGGTTGTTTCCCACTTCTCCACCAGGCAAATGCCGGTATGGTACCTAACTGAAGGCCACGGCCACTTCCTACCCAAATCCTAGCTCAATTCCAAATACACACACTACTACAGACATCATAATGACACAGGTTATCAGACAAATTCTAAACACACCCAAGCACACGGGGCTACGTGACCACGATGTCGTTAAGTCCCTAAAGAATCAACTACTATTATTATTTTGGGCCTGTTATTATTAAGACGGATTATATATTTTTTCGTTTCAGGTAAGGAAGGAAGGAATTAGAACAAGTAACCATGGAAGGCTGCCTTCATTCCGTATCCTACTGGGCGCCTTTCGTGATTTTACATCAGTGGATAGATATTTCGGTAAATTTTGAAAAATGTGAGGTACCGATCCTGGTTTTAATTTCTACTTCACGCGAGGAATTTCCACGTTCTCATAGTTCACTACGAAACAGTCCGCCTTTATTTATTTATTTATTTACACTGTTTACGCCCACATTGGAGCACCAAAAATCAAACCTTATATATAAAGTCTTCAAATACTACAGTAAGTTCAGTTCTTAATTCTTGATAATTTTTTCCTTTCCCAATACTTCTTCATTCTGGAAGATCTTGCAGCCCGTTCTTTGGCAGATATAACATAATGCTTACGCTGTGAAATTTTGAATGTTAGTCGAGTGTATTTGTTATTCAGAAGCCGTTTCTCCTCTCTATGTTCAATTTGATGCTTAGTAATTATCAATTCGTCTAAATCCATTTGTTGTTGTTTGAGTCTTCAGTCTTTTGACTGGTTTGATGCAGCTCTCCATGCCTCCCTGTCCTGAGCTAATCGTTTCATCTCTACATAGCTCCGACACCCTACATCGGAGGCAATCTGTTTAACATATTCTAACCTTGGTCTACCCCTACAGTATTTGTATTTCTTTAAACCATGTGATTTTTGTTTTACTATTCCAAAAGAAGTCAAAAAGTTGTTTCAAGAGTCTAGTATTTGGCAAGCGGGATATGTGTCCAAAAAACGCAATCCTTCGTTTTCGCATCGTGCCAATGATAGATTCATTTTCCTTGTAAAGTATTGAATTGGGCAAAAGTCTCCACTGGCCCTCAACCTGGTGTTTTTTATTGAGTATTGTCCGAAGAATCCGTCTATCAACCTTCTGTAGTTTATCAGTTGTTCAGTTTAAATAAAGTTTCACATGCATATGTTGCTTCTGGCTTAACGACAGAGAAATAATGTCGAAGTTTAGCATTAATCGAAAGAGACTGCTTCTTATATGTTGGCCAGGTAATATGTTGTGCTCGTCGCAATTTTAGTGTCCTATCTATTGATGCTCTCTCATTGGCATTCCAAGTGATGATCTCACCAAGATATTTAAATTTTTTCACAATCCTTATTTTCTAGGCATTATGCAGTACAATATGTACTTGAAAAGATGGCATAATTTCTGTTTTCTCAAAGGAAATTTTCAACCCAACCTTTGCTGCTAATCGTTCCAATTCCTCTACCTGAAATTTAGCTTCTTCGATACTAGTTGCTAATAATGCTAGATCATCTGCAAAGGCGAGACAATTTAGTCTAGCATTTTTTCCAATCTTAACATTCGGTAGGCAAACCTTATTCCATTGACGCATAACTTTTTCCAGCACACAATTAAACAACAATGGAGATAATCCATCTCCCTGCCGAAGACCAGTATGGATTTCAAATGACTCAGAGGTTTCACTTCTAAACCTAACTCTAGATTAAGTATTCTTAAGAGTGACCGCAATAAGGTTAACAAGTTTTCGATGTAAACCAAATTCAGTAAGGACATTCAATAGTGATTCGCGATGGATACTATCATAAGCTTTTTGAAAATCAACGAATGTGATCACTAAATCTTTGCTCCTAATCCTGTGATGTTTTATAATCCATTTGAGACTGATAATTTGATCTGGACAGCTTCGTACTGGACGGAAACCACCCTGATATTCACCAAGTTCATTATCAAGTTGTTCGTGAATTCTGGAATATAAAATCTTTGAAAAAATTTTATACGTGACATCCAGCAACGATATCCCTCGATAATTGCTAGGATCTGATCTATCGCCCTTTTTGTGTATGGGGTGTATAATTGCAATATTCCACTCTTCAGGCAATTTTTCTGTATTCCAAATGTCAATAAGATGTTTATGTAGGTTATGAATAGTCTGTACATTAGGATTCTTCCAAAGTTCTGCTACTACTTTATTCTCTCCTGCCGCTTTAAAATTCTTAAGTGAATCAATCGCTGTACGCACTTCGTCGTAAACCGGCGGTATGATCTTTTCCAGGGGTGTTTTATTTCTAGGATAGGGATCGAATTCAAAAGAATCTTCAGGTTCATCACTATTAAGTAATTGTATGAAGTAATCGGGAGAAATATAAAATTCCAACAAAGATCATCAGAATCATGAAAGAGATGTACGAAGGGTATGAGTGCCAGGTTCTTCACGAAGGCAAATTAACAGAAAAGATAAAGGTCAGTTCCGGAGTGAGACAGGGGTGTGTCCTTTCCCCCACTCTGTTCCTGTTGGTCCTGGATAGTGTGATGAAGAAGGTAATGGGAGGACGGAAGAGGGGTATTCAATGGGGTATAAATGACAGGCTTGAAGATCTGGATTTCGCAGACGACATTTGTCTTATGGCACAACGGTACCGAGACATAGAAGATAAGCTGGGGAGGTTGCAGAGAAGCAGAACGTGCAGGACTGATGATCAACACCAACAAGACCAAAGAGATGAGGATAAATTCTGACATCACGACTAGTTTGACAGTCAACGGAAAGGACATCGAGCGAGTTGAGTCCTTCCTCTACCTTAGAAGTATAGTCACAAATGATGGGGGAGCAGAGGAAGATGTTCGAAGCCGTATCAGGAAGGCAAATGGTGCCTTTGTCCAGCTCTATCCCATCTGGAGAAATAGAAACATTTCCAGGAAGACCAAGCTCCGCCTTTTCAATAGCAACGTAAAGTCGATTCTTCTCTACGGCTGTGAAACATGGAAAGTCACAAAACCGATCAACAACCAGCTACAGGTGTTCATTAACAGATGTCTGCGTCGCATCATGAATGTGAGGTGGCCCGACATAATCTCAAATGAAGATCTTTGGACCATCACCAATCAACAACCGATTAGCATCCAGATCAAGGAGAGGAAATGGCGCTGGATTGGTCACACACTAAGGAAGCCGGACGGAGCTATTGAGAGGGCGGCGCTAGACTGGAATCCTCAAGGCGCCAGGAAGCGAGGTCGACCTAAGAAGACCTGGAAGAGGACGATCGAAAATGAAATTGCAGAGGTGGACAAGAACTGGAGTCAAGTGAAGAGAATGGCCAGGAACCGTACTGCGTGGAGAAATTTCGCCAAGGCCCTATGCTCCGGAAGGAGCGGCAGGAATTAAGTAAGTAAGTAATAGGCCAAAATTATTGCATTGTCATAATCATTATGAGCCACCTGCCCATTCGTATCCTTCATCAAAAGAGTAGGGGGAGTAAATTTTGATTGGTATTGGAAGCTGAAGGAGGATGGAAATAAGGAGAAGTTCCAGATATTAGTGAGAAACAAATTACCGAAGGATGATCCGAAAACAGGTGAAAAAGAATGGAATAGGTTCAAGGACGTGTTGGTAGAAGCAGCGGAAGTCGTGTGTGGCAGAACTAGTGGAAAGAAAAGGTGGAAGGAAACACCATGGTGGAACCCCAGAACTAAGGAAGCAGTGAAAAAGAAAAATGAAGCATTCAGGAAATGGTTCCAACAGAGGACAGACAGAACAAGAGAAGAATACCAAGAGCAGAAGAAAGAAGCAGGAGAAGTAGTGAAGGAAGAGAAAAAGAAATGGCTGGAGAAATGGACAGAAATGATGGATGAGGACTGTGATGGCAGTAAGAAAGTGTTGTATGGAATGATAAAGGCAAAGAGAAAAGAGATACAGGGGAAAATGTCAGAATGGTGGACAGGAATGGAAAGGAGGTCGAAAATATGGAAGAAGTAAAGGTTATCTGGAGAGAATACTTCAAGGAACTCCTAAATCCAACTAAAACCAGCGTAGTGGACATTGTGGAGGAAGAAACAGACAGTGACCAAGAAATTTCAGAGAAGGAATTGACATGGAAAGAAGTGGAGGAAGCATTAAAGAAGATGAAAGGGGGAAAGGCACCGGGAATAGACGAAGTGAGTGTGGAGATGGTGAGAGCAGCAGGGGTGATAGGAACACAGTGGCTCTTTCGAGTAATGAAAGTGATATGGAGGGAGAAGAAAATACCAGAGGACTGGAAAAGAGGGATAATAATACCCATATTTAAAAAGGGAAGTAGGAAGGAATGCAAGAACTACAGGGGAATTACACTCATGTGCCACTGTGCCAAAATATTTGAGAAGGTACTGGAGAGAAGAATTCGGACAGAAGTTGAAGATGGGCTGAGGGAAGAACAGTATGGATTCAGGCCAGGAAGGTCAACAGTTGACCTCATCTTTGCAGTAAGACAGCTACAAGAACACCATTATGAATATGGGAAAGATCTGGTGATGACCTTCTTGGATATTGAGAAAGCATATGATAGTATTAATAGAAACAAGGTATGGGAAGCAATGAGAGCAAAAGCAGTGAACAAGGAGGCAGTGGCAAGAGTGAAAGCAATGTACGAGGGAAGCAAAAGCTGTGTAAAGGTGGGAAGAGAGAGAACGGAATGGTTTCAACTGGAGAGTGGTCTAAAACAGGGAAGTGCCCTCTCACCCCTGTTATTTATAGTGGTGATGGATGAAATCATACGAAAAGTGGTAAATAGCATTGAGGAAAGGAAAATGAAGGCAATGTTGTTTGCTGATGACCTTCTGGTATGGGGAGAGGATGAGGAAGAAGTACAAGAGCAATTAGATGAGTGGGAGAAGGTAGTGTTATCATATGGGATGAAGTTCTCAGCACAAAAGAGTGAAGTGGTCATCACAACGAGGAAGAAGAACAGACTGGATATGGGCATAACACTTGGAGGACAGCAGTTGCAGAAAGTAGAATGCTTCAAGTACTTGGGAAGCATAATTGAAGAAAAGGGAGGCAATAGGATGGAAATAAATGAGCGGGGAAGGTGCGCAGATGGATTTTTCAAGAGTGTTAGGGGGATGATATGGAATAAAGATGTACCACAAAAATGTAAAGGAATCATCTACAAGACCTACTTTGTGCCAATTTTGACATATGGTTCAGAAACATGGGTGATGAAGGAAAGGGACAAGAATAAAATACGAGCAGTGGAGATGAAGTTCCAGAGGAGTAGGGTAGGAGTGACAAGAATGGACAGAGTAAGGAATGAGAGAGTCAGGGAGATGCAAAATAGAATAGAGCGATCTAGGCTACAATGGTATGGACATGTGAGGAGGATGCAAGAGGAGAGGATACCGAAGAAGATGTTTGGAATGGAAATGACGGGAAGGAGGCCAAGGGGAAGACCAAGGGACAGATGGACAAAAGGAGTTAAGAAGAGTGTGGAGGAAAGAGGAGTGTGCTGGGACACAGTAAATGACGAGAGATGGTGGATGGACAGGAATCGATGGAGAGGCTTATGTTCCAAGCAGACCCGACCAGCGGTTGGAAACTGCTCAAGATGATGATGATGATTGTTTAAATGTCCTATAATAGTCCTTTGTTTTATGGCGATTGAAAGCTTCATCAATAGATTTTAATGTTTCCTTCTGATATTCTCTTTTAACCCTCCTGATTTCTTTGGCCGTTAACCTTCTAGCATTGATTAATTCTTCCCTAGAACTTTCAGTTTTTTGTTGTTGGTCCTTCAACCAAGCTGAATGCCGGCGTAGAATTGCTATATCACAATCCTCATTCCACCATGCATGTTTCTTTCGTTTTTTAATGGGAGCAACGTCTTCCGCTACGGCTTTTAATTTGTTAACAGTGGTCCCCAAGTTGTCATTTAAAAGCGTGATGGATTGCTCAAAATATACTGGATTATTGATAGCTGAACTAGGATCATACAATCTTTTGCTATTGAATTTTTGAGGTTAATTTTTTCTTTTAGGAGTTAATTTGATTTTAATCTTGGAAATGTAATGATCCGAATCAACATCAACACCACGAAGGACTTTTACATTATAAATTTCTTTGTGAAAATTCCGATCCATGGCCACATGATCTATCTGAAACTCTCCTAACTTAATATTAGGACATTTCCAAGTCATTAATTTATGTGGTCTCCTCTTGAACCTTGTTGTCTCCATAATTAGACCATGGTTAATACAAAATTCAATTAACCGTTCACCATTCTTGTTTGTCAAGTTATGTGCTGGTCATCTCCCCACCACTCGACGAAATTTCCTCTCACGTCCAATCTTTGCACTGAAATTTCCAAGTAAAATTTTAATATTAGCATCAGGTATATTCGTTACCAATTGGTAACCAATTCTTCGCAAAATTGATCCGTCCCCTCAGTATCAGTTCTATTTTTGTCATTTGTTGGTGCATGAACATTTATCAATGTGTATATCTTGTTTTCCACTTTAACTGTTAACAATGCAACTCGTGGGGAATTTGAGGAAAAATCCATAATGGAATCTAGTATTCTATGGTGTACCAAGAAACCTACTCCAAATTGAGGGACATTTTTCATTACCCTTTCTCCTGGAGGCCCTTTATAGGGACGATATCCACCTGATTCAATTGGGTTCTGATCAGTATTACGTAATTCTTGAAGAGCAGTGATCACAATTTTGTGTTGATCCAAGATATCAGTTAGATGCTTTAACTTACCAACCTTCATCAAAGAATTAACATTTAATGTTGTCAAATATGAGAACTTTCCCGGCTTGTTGAATTTAATTACGTTCTTAGTGTGATTAGTCTGCATGCTTGGTCATTGTATCTCGAGGCGCTCCGACTCGCCTTAATCCTCTACCTGACACCCCACCGCATCCAAACGGTGTCTTCGCTTGGTTAATGATGTAAGTGTCCAAACCGGTGGATATCAATAGAAGACTCTCCATATTCATTTGATTATCAGATCAATAATCTGACCGTGGTCAGGGTTTACAATCCCAGATGTGATCTGGGAAGGTGACGAGTGAAATATGATATGAAGAAACATGAGATTGTGGAGTGTGTTTGGTCCGCGAGAGCTATTTTATTTCGCTCAAGTCCGCCGGTAAACCGGTGAGGACCCCCCTATCCGCCACCTGGGACGCGCCACGTCGGAGTATCACCTCTCCGCCTGCTACGACAACGTAGTAGGTTCGCCTTTATAATACTGTAATTAAATCTTCCGAAAAACGCACGTCACAGATTCTATTTTTGATCGACAATTGCTCATCTTTCCCCGGAATAACTCTCGCCCATTTCGCAAACAGATTTGTTTCTTTTGGCGGTGTGAAAAAATGTTTACCATCAGATTTTTCTTCCTAACCCGATTTACATCCAGGAACGAAACATTACAACATTTTCTAGAAACAGCAGAAAATGTAGTTGTTCGCACACACAAAGCACTACACAGACATTCATAAACTATAATACAAAGAAACAAATTCCCTCGCATAATATTACAGTACTAACCTCGTGGGCTACTGTCACACGTGCTTATGGTTCGCCGCGACTTCCGCGCCACACACTGGCTGGACCATGAACTACAATGCTTAAGTAGCAGAGTGATGACACTGTTTATTTCTATTCGTCATGCCGCTACTACACTTTGTGTCATGTTTCCAAATACATCACACTCTTGAGCACTACTGTATATTCATACCAACTTCAAAGATAATATCTGGGTTATTTCAACAATTATGTATGTTTTTATAATCTAGTGCACTCGAATATTCTCAGCAAAAAAAATGTCCGGTCCACAGGGAATGGTACATGTCCAGGCATCTGGAGCATCAGACAGTACACCTGCAACTTCCCTCTATTGCATTCAGGTCGTATTTATTCTTCCTAGAACGTCATCACTGACGAGGTATTTCAACCTCTCTGTCTCGACTAGGTTCTCTTAAGTTATTTGGATTATATAGTTACGACGTTCAACGCATACTCACCGATGAACAAAGATTTCGTCTTGCATTTGATCCTTGAGCTCCTTACAAACGCTTCTTGCTCAGGAGGAGTGTATGAGGGAAAACGGTTTTAAATGGGAGTTTCTCTTAAGTTTCTATTCTCCAATCCCTTTAAGCAACGAGGGAACGGCCAGGACATCTAATGATGAGAGAAAGGAAGCTGACAAGGGCCTTTCATAATTACTAGGACAGAACTAAGTGGCAGGATTGCGGAGATGAAAGTCTTGCGACTGGCTATCAATTAATTTATTCGAAACATGTCCCGTTTTTAGTGCCCACCGGCACACCTCATGTAAAAGTATTGATTGGCGGACCACTGAATAATCAATAAATTAGTCAAATTGTCAATACGGACCTTGAGAGATGGCTATTTCTCCCAATTTGGCTATCCATTCACCATCACGACTATACCATGACTTGGATTAATTTCTATATCTTGTCTTCTTATGCTCATACAGAGGCCATACTTGGAAAGGTTTTGACTTGGTGTTGCAGTCAGGCGATATCTGCAAGTGCAACAGCACATGCATGCAGTAGGCTCCAAAGAATGCTCTGTTGTGGGTTACGAGTGATGTGTGTCTATAGCAAGAATACAGAGCAATGGCAATAGTGCAGAACCTTGGTGGACACCAACTTTCACGGAAAAGTTTTCCAAGGTTCGACAGTGCAACGTACTCTATGGTATGCGTTTGTGTACAACATCTTAAGCCAATATATGCCGATAGCAAAGTGCACACCAGATCCACTGGTGCCGAAAGCCTTCTCAAGGTCAAGGAAGGTAATGTGGAGTGGTGTTTGTTTCTCCCAATGTTTCTCCATAAGCATTCGTACTGCAAACTCCTTGGTCATCAATGTGCTTGCACATATCCAATTCTTGTGGGGAGAATGAAACACATTGTCTGAAATATTTGGTTCCAATCAAGACTGCCATAGTCTAAAACTCTGGATGTTATCGCCATTTTGGTTTGGTTGTAGGAACCAATTAAAAGTGAATAAACCTTAACCTCTCTCAAGAGTAAATGCCAGTATGAATAATTGAGAAGCAAGAACAGGGTTGATACGCTTTCAGGATTTCAAATTTCCCTGACTTTTCCTGGTTTTCCTGACCAAAATTTAAGAAATTCCCTGACCGCAGAGTCGTTTATTTCCCCGACTCATCCCGATTTTCCAGAGCAAAGTATAGAAAATTTATTAACCACAGGGACGACATTTACCTCGCTGTTCCTTAGGTTTTACAAACCTAGTGTGCCACCCTAAAGTCTGGCACACGTTTCTGCCCCTGCCGCCAGCTCCCCCGGCAGCCTTTCTACAAGACTTCGTGTATTTCTGGAGGGCATATTTGAATGTCCCGCGGCTGAGTGCCGCCCTCCCCTTCTCTCGGCGAGTGGACTGTTCCGGCCAGGCGAAGGTGGTGACCTTTGGCCAGGCGAGACTAACTCTTGGCGGTCTTCTTGGGCGCTATTGGCCCGGTTGTTTGAAAGAGACCAATGGTGGGCTCCCACGTTAACGACTTGCACTATGGGTAAGCCTAGCTTAGGCTTGCCAACTCAAATAACCATCTGGCTAGACCAGCGTGTGGCAAACTGTGACTGTGGGGACCTGCTAAAGTTGGCAGCGTCCATTTCGTTTCTCCGCAAGGAGCGCGCGACACTACTGGTTGCCCGCCAACGTGCGTGCTGTGGTAGCACGTTTCTTCCCACTACCTGCTTGAAAGATGTAACGAATAGGTGTGACTGCGGGCGAGCTCTCGGAGCTCGGCCTTTTCCAGGCCACATGGCCTGTCTGTTGGACTCTGGTAACATTCTGTTCTGATTATAAAAACCGGCGATCTGTGTTTAACTATTTCTCGTGTCTAGAGAATCATTACCAAAACTCATGGTGTCGTCATGAGAGAGCGGTGTTCTACTCAAACTTCGAATATAATCTCTGAACTAATATCTTTGAACTGACTAACCGTTAGACTCCATTTTTCTGTCCTTGCCTTATAGAAGGCCAATAACTTTGCTCTGCAATCAGACCTTATTATTATTATTTTGCGTGTGCATGCTATGTTAATTGCTGATTTTAATTTAAGTTTTTGTTGTCATGTAATTATATATATTTTTGGAGGGTTCCTAAGTGAGGACGACAATGGCCTACATTGTCGAGAACATGGTGCTGTTGCAAACGGCTTGCCTAGTGGTGGGCAGTCGAAAGTAATAGGCTCTCGTGCGTTGGCAGCGGTCATGTAAAGACGTGTTGATATGAGCTCCTGCTCTAAGGCTTAGTTATGCCTTTTGATGTTTTCATTTTCTCTTCTAGTTTTATTCTTCTGTTCTACGCCGCATATTACTTCAGTGATATCTTGTGTTTTGATGAAGCTGTTAGATATATTTTCTCCTTCTGAGTTTCCGTTCGTTACTTCGAACCTTCTCAAAGCCTCATGGCTTTCCTCGTGTTGCCGGAGGGCATTTTAGGTTTTATTTCGGCGTCATGTTTAACTTCAGCCCATGCCTGGGCAAACTATATTCCTTGTCCCCAAGGAATATCCGTCAGTGTTAATTAATTTCAATTTTTCTCACCAAACGTGACCGTTGGCGTCTCACTCACCATGTGGGGTATAGATAGGGTTAGGAGTGTTCCTTTATGTTGCATATTCTTGTGTTTCCACTTGTATTTCCTTTTATTTAATACATGTTTTCTTTAGTTGTTATCAACCATGGACATTTTTTTCTTCAGTATTTTGTTTGCCACCCGGTAGTATTTACCAGTCCCTCGCCTCTGTAACACGAGGCTCAAATCCACATCCCGAGTATTCAATTCGCCTGGTTAGCGATTCTTGTTAATGGTTGCCAGAGTCACGCAACCTACGGGAACCAACCAGGTTTTCGAAGGGGCGCGACACCTAGCAAAAGTGCATTTACCTTTAGGAAACGTTCTTCTGTATGATCGATTAAGATTAAGTCAGAAAAACTGATTTTAGACTAAATATTTGTGCAAGGCTATTCTTAGACGTGAGGAGAAATGTTGTAGTAGATGAAAATAATAGTGATAAAAGAATATCCCAGCAATGTTTCATTATATAAACCGGAATTATATGTAGCTCTCTGTATAAATTAACGTGTTTCTTGAAAAGTTTAAAAACAAATAACAAAAAATAAATTTTAAAAAACAGTTCTTTACTGTAATAAATAACGTTTATTACTATAAGAACAGGAACACATTTTTACAATAAATGTTAATTTGCTAACATCAATTTTTTTTTAAATAACTGAAGAAAGGAATCAATCACCAATTCTTACTTTCTAGTCAATCACAATAAAAGTATCTAGAAACTGTCAACTGATACATTTTATTCTAGCAGATATTTAATATCAAATGAGTTGTTTCAGTTAATATGCCGTCTTATGTATAAGAAGTTATGATTACCAAGAAGTTGCTCCGATCTTGACCGTTTGGGGAGATTTCCTTTGTCCCCGCGGAAGATCACGAAATATATGTGACGTTACGTGATTGTCACCGAATCATGTCTTCGCAGTCAAGTACAGAGAAATATCGAGACGTTACACGATCGGCGCTGGTCTCAGCCGTTTGACGCGATTTGTAGTTTTCACGATCGAACATTGAGAAAAATCGCGATTTACATAATCGGTGTCACTTTAAGTCGTTCGACGAGATTTCTATTGTCCTTAAGGTCGGGCACAGAAAAATATAGTATTACGCAATCGGCACCGCTTGCTGTCCGTTTGACAAGAATCCAGTTGTACTCGTCATCGAAAGCGGAGAAATATCGCGATGTATCGCAATCGCTCCCGCTCGTTTTACGAGATTCACGATGTCCTCGCGGTTGGACACTGAGAACGCGATAGTATGCAATCAGCCGTTCAACGATTGTCTGCCTGTCTATCTGTCCTGACTTACGCAACTGGCGTCAATCTCGGTCCGTTTGACGAGATTCCCGCAGGCAAGTCGTGCGGTCAGCCAGCCGTTTTGAGGATGTGATTTTGGAGGATGAACGTTCGAAGTATAGTATCGGATATTACGAATTATGCAGCGAGGATAGCACGAATAATACGACAAGAGACACATTTTCTTTCGAATTCAAATTATCAATTTTTCGAGATAGCCGGTTAGATTATATATCCAATGGAACCAAAGTTCGAAGGAAAAATATACATATAACGGAGTTTCGAATTAACCGAAATGGATGTCGCAAATTTACGAGACGGATAGATTTTTTTAAAAATATATCGTCTATGTATTTCGGAGCATTTTTGCGATTTTCTTTCGAAACTGTATCATTTCGCAAGATCGCAACATAAAATTATATCGCATTATTTCTGGACTTCAATTTGAGATATCCAAATGTATAGGTCAATATCAGAAATGAGAGGTTTCTGTTGAGTTTCGGATGTTATCACGAATAAACGTCTCGCGAAAAGTCAGGTTTTCGAATACAGAAAAACATTTCACACAAAATTAAACTCTCTTCTTGATGCTGAAAATATACATTGAACCAATGTAGACAGTACCACTGAAGGTATCACAGTATGCATTTCCTTGAGGTCATGCACGGGGAAGCCTACGCAATCGGCGCCGCTTGCGTGAAACTCGCTTCATCACAATTTGTGAGCCTAGCGGCGCGGGTTTAAATGATTTAAACCGACCTCAGCGAATGTTCGTTACCTCAAACTATCCAGACATAAAAATTAGCTACCGTATTTGCTCGCGTATATCTCGCACTTTTTTTCCTGAAATTTCAACTAAAAAAATGGGGTGCGAGATATACGCGGGGGTGAGATATACGCGAGCCGAAAATACGAGTGAAATTTGTCGGTGCGAGATATACGCGGGGAATTTCCGTATTCCTCTTGTATTGTTTGGGCTTTGAAGATAAGGAAATCTGTGCTATACCACTCGCGCCAACATGCTCGTATGTTTCGAAGATTGCGAAAGTAGGCCTACTGTTACATCGCAGAGAAACGCAGTTCAGTCTTCTCGAATCTCAATGATTTCGTCTTTACGTATTGCGTTGCTTCAGAGCTCGGCCGTGTGCAAGCATGTAAAGCGGCGCCGCGTGGGCGTTAGCACGCTTCAGCCGCGCTCGGGCATGTAGCGAGGAATCGATATGGAAGATATCGATCGTTACGCGTCTGCGCTCTAAATTCTGCCTTGAATCATCCTTAACGAGCTCATGACGTCTTTTTCATAGGTTCTTAATGTCGCATAACCATAACACACGAACTGATGCAAACTTGCGTAAACTGACGTTATACTGTAGTGCCGCTACGAACGTACAAACTCGGACAGACCTCTCGCAAGCATGCGATGCGGCGTCGGCGTGACTGTTAGCACGCTTTAGGCCTACATTGTGTCTTCAGCCGCGGTCGGGTAAGATCGAGCTCGCTCGTACATGTAGTGAGGAATCGATATGGAAGATGATCGATTGTATCCAATATAAATGCTCGAGTTCCTATTCTGCCTTGAATCATCCTTAACGAGCTTATAACGTCTTTTTCAATGACGACTTGTGGCGCGCTAAATCGAACGTGTTTATACCTCAAGGTTATTACGGTCATTTATATGACGGCGTCAAAAATGAATGCGAGATATATGCGAGTACTTTTTTTTCCCTGAAATTTCAACTAAAAAAATGGGGTGCGAGATATACGCGGGGGCGAGATATACGCGAGCAAATACGGTACTTTTTCGTTACTTTTCATTACCGGTAGACAACCTGGTATAACAACCAAAATGTACTGTGAAACCTTAATAATACTTTTTTGTCTTCTTTTTTCTTTCTCCCTCTTTTTTTTACAAAATTCCCTGACTTTTCCCGGTTTTCCCTGACCGCAAAAAAATTCCTTGACTTTTCCCGGTATTCCCGGTCGCGTATCAACCCTGAAGAACAACCATTACAGGATGCTATATGACCGCGTTGTTGCAGCCCCTGAACTAAGGAACAAACAAACCTCTTCGAATTTAGAGATCAATACAGTGAGTATTTTGGAATTTATCTTATGAAACATCAATCATAAAAGAAAGATAAAATCATTGCATCATTCTCTCTTTTAAAATTAGACAACATAAAATGAAACTAGGGATTGTGCTACTCACACTTTGGTCCACATAGTTGCTGCAGATTGAAATTCAACATGGCAGCTAACCGATCTACAAGCTCAGGCCGGAGAAATGGCTCCCTGATATCCACTGTCAAGTAGTGGAACATGTCAACAGTTTCCTTGGCCAACGTCAAGTATGACCTGAAAAACAAAACACATGATGTATCTGCTTGTTCTACAGACAGAGATGCCGGCTGTGTCAAATTGGTGTTTCTATTCAAAATTCATTAAAAATATTATAAGACTGGAACGTGGCTTTCACTCTACCACTTTAATAATAATGATTTTTATATGGTACTTTGTATCATATTTAGGGAATCGATACAAATTGAAATTAATGTCTGTTAATACTACTGGAAAGATAAGACGTTCATGCTTTCAATTAACCCAAGTGCCAAGGATCGCTGAAAATGACTCACAGCGCCTTCCTGTAGTGCCAGGATCGCTTATGAGATCCTTTGTGCATTTTCCACAGTTATGCCATCTGTTGGTGAAGTATTTGTACTACATCATTGTGAATGTCCCTAATTTACACATATCATGGCTATTGTCACTTTTTAAAGTATTTGTGGGAGTTTACGAATCTTGGTATCTAAGTACTTGTCTTGGGACTGTGGTACACAACAAACATGGCAACCAGATTATTGAAGGCATTGCTAACTGAATCAAATATTTTACAAGCTTTTGATGAGGGTAGTGACATAAGTGATTTTGAAGATATCGATAGTGATTCTGAGGACAATTAAATTCCAGGTGAGGCTGGAGGAAGCTTGAAAATTTGTCGGATGACAACACACCATTGCAGACCATATGAGATCAGGCACATGTAAATAGGCCTGTACAGTAGGGTGGAATGTAGGTATAGGGCAAAAAAAAAGTTTTCTGTATTACCCATTCTAATAGTGATTAAAATTTGTCTTTTTATGTGAGAAGTTATTCTACCAAGTGTTATTGTGATAGAACCACTCCTTGAGGTGCCGCAAGAGCCTTGAACATCATTTTTTGTCTTTAAATTTTAAAATTTTCTAGAATAATATTTTTAATTTTATTGATGTTTTTTATGTTTATTATTTCAATTTCATTAAAACTACGCCTAAAATAATGCAAAAATTAAAATTTGTTGTCCATCATTTTATAGGCCCACTTAGTAGGTATTAAAACATGAATAAATAAAGGGTTTTCTTAAAAAAATGTACTTTTTTGGCTTTGTCGTAGTACGATATTGTAATGTTTTTTCTTTGACTAAAACTTATTTAAGGTACTTAGAATGTCTCCTTTCATTTTTATAACACAGTGATAATATTGAACCAAATCAGAGAGTAGGAAAGGTACTTAACCTAAGCAATAAAGTCATGACCATTGAGATAAGAATACACATTTATTCATGAAATGCAAATAATAGACAAATTTAGAGGCGAGGTCTCAGCAAGCTTCGAGATAAAAACAGGGGTGAGACAAGGGGATGGACTTTCTCCACTTCTTTTCAACTGTGTCCTTGAAAAGGTTGTGAGAGAATGGCGCAAGGAACTGACCAATATGGGTGTCCAGAGTGGGATATACCTGGGGCGTAGGAAGGAAGGACTGGTTGTAGATTGCCTGGCCTTTGCTGACGACATGGCACTTATTGCCGATTCTCTGGATACAGCAACAATGCAGGTCAATTGCCTCAGAAGACAGGCAGCCAAAGTGGGTCTTCAAGTGTCGCTGGAAAAAACAGAATTCTTCACCAACATCAAAGAAGCTAACAGAGAGATGCTACTAGAACAGGGAAAAATCAAGAGGATTGAGAAATTTAAGTATCTCGGCGAATGGATTGAACCCAACTTATCAGAAAGAGCATCATTATCCATGAGAGTCAACAAGCTGGAACTGGCTTATCGACTGACAAAGAACATCTACAACAAGAAATGCCTGTCACGCAACCTGAAACTGAAGCACTACACCTCAGTCATACGACCAGAAGCCCTGTATGCCATGGAGTGTCTCTCATTGAACCGAAGTGGTCTGATGGAGAAAATGGAAGTCAGAGAGAGGAGAATTCTCAGGAAGATCCTAGGTCCGGTAAAGGAAGATGAGGAATACCGTAGGCGGCACAATTCCGAGCTCTACGAACATATAGAAAGGCTCTCTGACTGTGCTAGGAAAAGGAGAGTAGCATTCTATGGTCATGTGGCAAGATTGCCTCCCAAAAGACTGACCAATAGGCTGTTCACTTTCTGGCAGAACAAGAAGGTTCGTACCACTTGGCTGACAGAAACTGAGAAAGACATTAATGAACTGGGAATATCAGATCTTCAAGACAGGCAATCTGTGAGACATGCCCTGAAGGAAGTCCATGGATTTCAGGAAAAACCCCGGAAGAAAGGTACCCCTTGGACAGATGAAAGGAAGGAGTTACACCGGCAGAAAATGCGACAACACTGGGCAAAGATCAAAGCTCAACAGTTGAACAAGCGTGGTCCAAAGTAGGCCCATTCGAAACAAGAAGAAGAAGACAAATAAAACATTATAACAAAGCTAAATCAATATTCAATGTTCCAAAATACATTTTAGGTAAAGTGTTTCTTTATCATCTTGGCTTCTTTGTTTCAAATTTTGGCATCATATTGTGTGAAGCAATTCTGGCTTTGACAAATCCATTTCTTTCTTCAAGACCACAAACACAGAGTGATGATTCTGTTACAAGCTTTATTACTGTTTCCACTGCTTGTGTACGACAGGGAAAACATGGAGAATCAATAGAATGCATCAGGCCATCTTCTCTTGCTTCACTTATGTACTTGGCCAAGTCCTCATCAGTTACGTGCTTTGTCATCGGTGGTTCTGCGATTGTTGCATCAGCCCAATTGATCATGTCGATCTAATCTTCAGCTTTGAAGTTTAGTTTAGGTCTCTCAAACTTCCGTACCTCATTCCTCTATTCTGACCTTGCCTTCAAAAGTCGGAGGTCTAACTCTCTTATGTGTTTTCTCTCATCACTTAACATACAGACAAGCATGTTTTCAGGGTGAGTGTAGTAGCCATTTCTTTGAATAACCGGGTCGATTACTTTGAGATGTAGCAAAAAAAAAAGTACCACACTACAACAACCTGTCAGTCAGACTGATTTTATGTCAGCAAAAAGGATCTTGAAAAATACTATCAAAAACAGGTATGAAGTGATGGCAAAGAAAACAGCAGAAACCAAATTATGGAAGGACATTGATGCTAAATGGGATCAATATAAATTAACACCAAGAAGAGAAGCTGTAGCCTTCTTCAGACTTAACACTGGCCATGACTGCCTTGCAGCTCATCTGAAACGAATCAACATCCTGAGATCTGAAGAATGCACACTTTGTCACGAACCTGGAAGTAAAATGGATAAGGGGCACCTGCTACATTGCAACAATCTTGATGTGACTGCTAGAACTTCTGGAAACCTCACACAACTCTATTGGAACGCAAGAAAGCTGATGGATTGGAATCCGGGTTAGCCATAGGAAACAACAACAACTTTGAGATGTTCGTTGCAAAGGTAACGTGAAAATAAAATCAGTCTCCATAAGTGTTTGATTCAGCCAGAAACTCATCTACTGTACCATAATCTTCAGGTTGAAGCACATCAATTCCAGTCATATTGGCCGATTCTACTGGCAACTCGTCATCCGAATCATCAGATTGAAGCACCACGTCATTTTGTGTTGTATTAGCTGCCTCAGCTTCCAAATGTTGTTTGTATTTAAGCTCTTGTCTAATCACCTTTAACTTTCGATCCTCTCTCTGGCTCAAAATCTTAGTAACCGACTTATCAAGTATGCTGATACACATTTTCCTATTTTCCTATCTACTAAAAACCTTTGTTCAAGCACAGGTACTTTTTTGTCTTTTGTACAACACTCTGAGAGCAACTTGCACTTGCAAGATGCTATATCAAAAAGACGCTTACTTTCATTTAAAAATTTGTCTAAAGCTAAATCATAATTTTATGTGCCTTTTCTTCCCTTTGATCTCAATATATTTCTATAATTATTGTCATGATATGCTTTTCCCATTTGCAACATACGGGTACGAGACACTGTAGGAATTGATGCTTTAACCCAAATATTTTCAACTTTCTCCATTAGAATATCTAATATCTCACTCATCGTTGGCTCTTTTGTTGATATATCTTGTTTCAACTCATGTCGAATATAAAGGTAATTCTTCATGACATCATATGTTGGTAAATAAGTATCACTCAATACTTTAGGATGACCGAAAATGGGACATTCCCACTGAAGTCTAGTCTGAACTCGCTTTGACAACATCTCTGCCATCTCGTTAACAAAAAACTTGTAAGTATTATGCAAATACACTAAAGGTCTATTAATAAATTATTTACTGACACGACCAACACGATCAAAATTAATCATTCACAACTTGCACTTCACAACAACTACTTGTGTCTCACACCAACACTTGGACTGGACTGACCTCTGAGGCATAGAGAGACAAGTCGCAACATGAAACGGTACACTTCCCCTCCCACCTACTTGTTGCAGACAAGCAGTAACATGCTCCTCCTTCCACTCTAACCGTACGTACTATGTCACCAACTATGATCACATTGATCAGCTGTTAGCTAGCGCATCTTAGTCACCAAAAACTGCCATTTTTAAACAGAAATTGATAAATACAACAATATTTTTTGCCGATATAAATGTATTGATATTTCGTAAATTTCACTAAAAAATCACAATTTCTAACACTTTGCGGCACCTCTTACCCTACCCTGAAGTTCAAACTTTACAATTGATTTAATAATGGCAAAAGGCAACTTTTTATCACTATTACGTATTGAAATTGAAAACAATATTTTTTCGTTCCACCCTACTGTATTACCAGATAGGTTTCCAAAAGTGACTCGTCCTGTAAATTTACATAGAAAGAAGAGAGCCCAGGAAGAGAAGTAGAAGCAGAATGAGAAGAAACAACATGAAAAACAAGTTAATGTTTTCTTTTCCCCCCTATTTTAACAATAAGCATTTCGGAAATGCTAATTATGAACCAATTTTTACCAAACTTTCAGAATTATTTCAAAATTGCATAATCAACATTTTGTATATTTCAGTTTTTCTTGTTATGAAGAATCATTTTTGTGCAATTTCACTTTCAATTTTCTAAATAACACTATTCCATCCAACAAAAAAGTACAAAGGGTCTTAGGTTCTCATATTTTCATTTTCTTTTTATATTTTTAAACTGTTAATATGGTATTTGCTCGCGTATATCTCGCCCCCGCATATATCTCGCACCCCATTTTTTTTGTTGAAATTTCAGGAAAAAAAAAGTACTCGCATATATCTCGCTTTCATTTTTGACGCCGTCATATAAATGACCGTAATAACCTTGAGGTATAAACACGTTCGATTTAGCGCGCCACAAGTCGTCATTGAAAAAGACGTTATAAGCTCATTAAGGATGATTCAAGGCAGAAAAGGAACTCTAGCATTTATATTGGATACGATCGATCATCTTCCATATCGATTCCTCACTACATGTACGAGCGAGCTCGATCTTACCCGACCGCGGCTGAAGACACAATGTAGGCCTAAAGCGTGCTAACAGTCACGCCGTCGCCGCATCGCATGCTTGCGAGAGGTCTGTCCGAGTTTGTACGTTCGTAGCGGCACTACAGTATAGCGTCAGTTTATGCAAGTTTGCATCAGTTCGTGTGTTATGATTATGCGACATTAAGAACCTATGAAAAAGACGTCATGAGCTCGTTAAGGAAGATTCAAGGCAGAATTTAGAGCGCAGTCGCGTAGCGATCGATACGATCGATATCTTCCATATCAATTCCTCTCTACATGCCCGAGCGCGGCTGAAGCGTGCTAACACCCACGCGGCGCCGCTTTACATGCTTGCACACGGCCGAGCTCTAAAGCAACGCAATACGTAAAGACGAAATCATTGAGATTCGAGAAGACTGAACTGTGTTTCTCTGCGATGTAACAGTAGGCCTACT
The DNA here is from genome assembly GCA_946902985.2 of Meconema thalassinum. Classification (NCBI taxonomy): domain Eukaryota; kingdom Metazoa; phylum Arthropoda; class Insecta; order Orthoptera; family Tettigoniidae; genus Meconema; species Meconema thalassinum. The sequence continues at coordinate 918,587,019 of OX336388.2, read as the reverse complement.
TGTGCAATCTTCGAAACATACGAGCATGTTGGCGCGAGTGGTATAGCACAGATTTCCTTCTCTTCAAAGCCCAAACAATACAAGAGGAATACGGAAATTCCCTGCGTATATCTCGCACCGACAAATTTCACTCGTATTTTCGGCTTGCGTATATCTCGCCCCCGCGTATATCTCGCACCCCATTTTTTTAGTTGAAATTTCAGGAAAAAAAGTGCGAGATATACGCAAGCAAATACGGTATTATTTTAAAGAAATATCTGTCCAACATGCCAGTGTGCTGAACTCACCGGCACTGACGCTCGTCTGCAGACAGCTGTCTTTGCCTGGTCTGCTGCTGATCTGCTGGCAGCTGACCCCACGCTTCTGTTTCAGCCATCAGCTCTTGTACTTCATGGATTCTCTGCACGATCAACACAAGAGGGTATAAGTAGCTGTACTGTAAAAAGCCTTTATAGAGCTCCCTATTAACAATGAGTGCAGGCTACGGAACAAGTATAGATAGGTGGGAAAATAAATGGCACAACACATCAAATGGAGTAATATCAAGATCATTTCTACCCAGTGCGAAGAAGTGATTGAAGTTGAGATTGCCGTTTAACGACTTTATTAACAGGACATGGCAAATTAAATTCGCATTAATTTTTTTTTCAAAATTAAAGACAGTCCTTTATGCATGTGTGGAAAAGAAGATCAAACAGTCTATCATCTGTGATTTTTATGTATTAAACTCTATAAAGAAAGGAAAATATTTCGGAAAAATTTGGTCAGCAAATATGGAAAATGGACATTCGAAAAGGAGAAATTACTGGAGTTTTACACTGAAGATTTAATTGTATTCGGTACCTTAATTCAATACGGATAGACAAATCAAAAAAATTACTGCTCATATAAGAAATATAAATTAAAATTAGTTTGATTCAGATAGGTCCTGGAATAATATACTGTAGTAGACAAACAAATGTTAATGAGGTAGTGCCATATTAATTAAGACGAGGTGATTAAGAAACTAAAACTTATTCATAGAATAATAATGGTAGTGAATATCAGTTAATTTATGAAAATATAATTAATTGTACAAGACACTGACAGGAAAAGTGGAGGAGATTGTAGATGTGATGGAGAGAAGAAAACTGGATGTACTGGGCTTGGCAGAAACAAGATGGAAAGGAGAACGTCGCAGAGAACTGAGGAAAGGGTACCGGTTGTACTGGAGTGGGAACAGTGAAGGAAGGAGCAGCGGAGTAGGAGTAGTTGTGAGAGATGGAATGAAGGAAGAGGTAAAGGGAATAAGTGACAGGATCATGAAGATCAGAGTAACTGTAAAGGGAAGAAGCCTGGAGATAGCCCAGGTATATGCCCCTCAAGTTGGATGTACAGCTTAAGAGAAGGAAGACTTGGAGGAGGAGCTACAACAGCAGTTGAATGGTCAGAGCATCATTGTCATGGGAGATGTGAATGCACATGTAGTAAGTGAAAGGCAAGGTTATGAAAATGTATAGGGAGCAGAAGGATGGGGTAGCAGGAATGAGGAAGGAAGAAAGTTGCTGGATTTTTGCAAGAGAAACGGTTTAGTGGTAGGCAACTCCTGGTTCCGGAAGAAAGAAAGCCACAAGGTAACGTGGTACAGCAGTGATTTAACAAAGAAATCTTTGGTAGATTACATGTTGTATGACTGGGAAATGAAGGGAAGTGTCAGAGATATAAAGGTAATACCATCAGAGGCCTTAGAAAGCGACCACAGAATACTTGTAATGAACCTGGGAGTTGTTAGGATAGCAAGAGGACAGAGTACCAGGAAAGGAGAATCAAAGTATGGAAACTCAAGGAAAAGGAAGTCAAGGAAGAATTCCAGAAGATAATAAGGGAAAGGATGCCAACAGACAATCCTAAAACAGGGGAAGAGGAATGGAAGCAATTCAAAAACACAATGGTGGAAGCTGCAGTGGCAGTATGTGGAAGAACAAGCAACAGAAAGCGGTGTAAAGAGACACCATGGTGGAATGAGAGAGTAAAAGAAGCTGTGGGAAGGAAGAACAAGGCTTTCAGAGTGTGGTTCCAGGAAAGAACTGATCTGGCAAGGGAAGATTATAAGATAAAGAAGAAAGAAGCAAACAAGATTGTCGCAGAGGAGAGGAAGAAGTGGATGGTAAAGTGGACAGAGATGATGGGGGAAGACAGCAGAGGAACTAAGAAAGTTCTTTATGGGATGGTCAAAAGTAAGAGAAGAGGTCTGCGAGAGGATGTGGTAATGATGGACAAAAACGGAAATGAGGTACACAACAAAGAAACACTCAAGACAGTGTGGAAAGAGTACTTTGAGGATTTGCTGAATCCAAATGGTCATAGGAAGGAAGACAATGTATTGGAAGATGGAGAAGACAACACAGGAATGGAAAAGGACCTGACTTAGGGAGAACTGGAAATGGCTATAGACAAGATGAAAGGAGGAAGGGCACCAGGTGTGAATGAAGTGAGTGTTGAAATGGTGAAGGCAGCAGGGGAGGTTGGGAAACAGTGGCTGTACCGTGTGATGAGGGTGATATGGAAGGAGAAAAAGACCCCAGAAGATTGGAAGAAAGGATTATTTGTCCCAATATTTAAGAAAGGAAGCAGAAAGGAGTGCAGGAATTACAGGGGAGTCACACTCATACCTCACTGAGCCTAGATATATGAAAAGATATTAGAAAGTAGAATACGAGCCAAAGTGGAGAGAAAATTGAGAGAGGAGCAGTATGGATTCAGACCTGGGAGATCAACAGTTGATCTCATATTTTCAGTGAGACAGCTCCAGGAACACCACTACGAATTTGGAGAGGATCTGTTGATGGCCTTCCTGGACATCGAAAAGGCCTATGATAGTGTGTGTAGGGAGAAGGTTTGGAAAGCAATGGAAAACATGGGCGTGGAAAAAGGGACTGTAGGCAGAGTGAAGGAGATGTATTGTGGAAGTGTGAGTTGTGTGAAAGTTGGAGGGGAAAGAACAGACTGGTTCAGACAAATGAGTGGCCTGAAACAGGGTAGTGCGCTGTCACCCCTTCTCTTTATTGTGGTTATGGACGAGGTAATGACACGGATAGCAGGAAAGATAGGAGAAGATAAGATGAAAGCAATGGTGTTTGCAGATGATCTCAGAGGAAAATGGGAGAAATGACAAAGAGATTACGGAACGTGGCAGGCAGGCAGAAGCATTTCTGAGAAGCATTAGGAGCTTAGTGTGGAATAAAGATGTCCCACAAAAAAGCAAGGAAGTGTTATACAGAAGCTACTATATCCCGATACTGACCTATGCTTCAGAAACGTGGACAATGAAGAAAAGAGACAAGCAGAATACAGGCAGGTGAAATGAAGTTCCTGCGAAGTAGGATCGGAGTAACAAGAAGAGACAGGGGGAGGAATGAAAAGTTCAGGGAAATGGTGAAAGAGGAGCCCTTGCAAGGTAGGATTGAGACATCAAGACTGAGGTGGTATGGGCACTTAAAGAGAATGGATGAGAAGAAGATTCCCAAGAGGATGCATGAGATGCAGATGCATAAGAAACGACCAAGGGGAAGACCAAGAGATAGATGGGGACTGGACCAGAGTGACAGCGGAGAGGTGGTGGGAAGAAAGAACTAAGTGGCGAGGCTTATGTTCCAAACAGACCCAGCCTGGGGCTGGAAACTGATGATGATGATGAATTAATTGTACAAGGGCAGTTTTTTAAGTAGGGACCATTTTTTTTAAAAGCCTGTAGTTAGTGCGCACGCCGCAATAAGCGTGCGTGCTACCTCCCGGCATCCTTTGCGAACAAGCAGGCGTCAGTTGCAGCTGTGTAGCTAACCTGTACGCTGAACTGTGCATCTTTTCATGTTCAAGATTATTGATTTGCCCGCTGCGTGTGAGGTACGATCTGTGATACTTTTTTGAGTGCAAGAAACATGTCGGCTGCAGACAATCATCGTCAGCTTTGTATGGTGATAATGCAATGACGGAAGGTAAAGTGCAAAAATGGGTACACGAGTTCAAAAGTGGCCGTGAAAATGTTTATGACGATGAACGCTCAGGTCTGAGATCACAGATGACTTGGTGACTGCAATTGACACGAAAATTCACGAGGACCGAAGATTCATGATAGATAACCACTCTATCAATGGATTTTCCTCAAGTGTGTATTCTTCGTTGTCAGAGCAGGCGGCAAACTTTTATGCAAAGGGATTTCAGAACTTAGTTTTATGGTATGACAAGTGCCTAAATAAACAAGGCAACTATGTAGAAAAATAGAGGAAGGCATGCAAAACCTAAAAATAAATGTGGTTTCAAAATAAAATGTTCAATTAATTTAAAAAAAAAAACAGCCCTTACTTAAAAATCAGCCCTTGTATATTTTGAACTTCCAGCACCTTTATCGTGCTGAAAAAAGAAAAGAAAAGCAGCCTGCAGTAACATAGACATCGGTACGGAAAATATATTACGGGCTATACTTGCATTTCGTCAGTTCAGGATTGTTATCGGATGTCTGAGTTACAAGAAAAGTCCAGTAGATGGTATCATTAGTGAGACATCGATATGAAACAAATGATGTTATCAAGTCCGTAGATTCCAACCTCCATGGCGCGCTATTGCAGACGGAATGCTTCGGAGAGGGAGATTATGGACATGTTATACAATGATTCGGGTCCTGAAGGGGATGTAAGTGAAGATTCTGAAGATGACGAAGATACTATTTATTATACACCGATGTTTTGGCTGAACTGTAAGTCAATGCCTCGACCTAATATTAATAATTTAATATGCAGCCAAATGGCTAGTTATGAAAAAATTGAAAATCCACAGCCTGCTTCCAGTCTCCGACCGGGTCAGGAATGGAATGAATGAAGCCCCCATCTAGCGGCGAGGATATGAACTGTGCCGGCTGCCGAGGCCTGACGCACTCCTCTGGGGCAATGATTAAATGAACGACAGATGAAATGAAATGATAGTGGAGAGTGTTGCTGGAATAAAATTTTGACAGGGAAAACCGGAGTACCCGGAGAAAAACCTGTCTGCCTCCGTTTTGTCCAGCACAGATCTCACATGGAGTGACCGGGATTTGAACCACGGACCCAGCGGTGAGAGGCCGGCGTGCTGCCGCCTAAGCCACGGAGGCTTGGGCTAGTTATATACATAATCAATCAAGTTGATTCACAACAGAATTGAGACAATGATAAAATTTTATCTGTACAACCCATCACGTGATATCTCTAATAGAGTTTACCACACATGACAAACAGTCCGTGCATGGCGCATGAAAACGTATGGTCCTACAACAGTTGTGATGAAAGCCATGCACTGCAAATCTGGTAACAAGATGTCTGAGCTGATATAATTTGATTCTTTCTAGTCCGTAGTGATCATGGCATCCGTGGTGTAAAATTCCATCCAAATATATTTTTTCTTTACTATGTGTTCTCTGATTATCCCACCTCTTTGAGCCGGCGTGGGCGCAAGTAGCATTTTCGAACATAGATCTTCTAATAGCATAGTTTCTTTAGATAGTTCATAAACTAATCTAGATCTTGTGTACCTGAATACTCCTATGGTTGTTTTTAAAAAGTACGCTTTAACCTTTTCCAGCATCCGTATGTCCATTGCTCACGGTAAAATGTTTCTTAAAATGTATTTTACAACTAATTTTATAAAAATTTGACGAAAGCAAGCTGTGTTGTTCACGATAAAATTATTTTATAAAATCTGTGGATGTATCAGGATCGCCATCTACGGATAAACTTCTGAACCAAGAATCAGCTGTTCAACACTAAGTTTGCGAGTATGGCTCCAACAAACAAAGCAAAAATTGCAGCTTTAGCTACAATTATATGTCGTACAGTGGTAAAAAGGAAGAAAAGAAATGCTAGGAAGTCCTGGACTCGGGAATGGATAAAAAGAAGAGAAGAGTAGAGGAATGCTGTCCTTGGTCGAAAATGAGTTGAGGTTAGAAGATCAGAATTCATATAGGAATTTTCTAAGAATGGAGGAAAGCAGTTTTAAAAAACTCCTAGATCTTGTTGGTCCCAAAATTATTCGACAGGACACTAATATGAGGCAAGCCATTTCTCCTGAATTGAGACTGCAAGTGAGTTCGAAGCCCGTTTATCTTCGCATTCACATCAGCCTTGCTTGTGTTCGGTCGAATTTGTGAAACATATTCGGCGATTGAGATTTCTGCCTGCATTTCTATTGTGGTATATGGGCATTTTAACCTCATACAAACACTGATATTTCTGGTACTCGTCCAGTAAAACACTAACAGATTCCTTAGTCCAGCCGGAGCCTGCCATTTTCGAAGTGTTTGTTTACAAGCGAGCTTCACAATCTTCTCACCACGTGGCGACAGCATCATCTTCATGTATGCTTCCCCGATAGGTTCGTTTCGTAAAATTAATTTTACGGAATAGAACATGTCCTATTTTATGGAAAGTTTTATCAAAGGTTTTATAAAACTTGAATTTGACCGTGAGCAACAGAAATTTTATAAAATTAAATTATTGTACAATAAATTTGAAGGAAAATGTTACCGTGAGCAATGGGCATTAGGTATTCAGGAATGGTACTTATACGTTGATAGTAAAACCCATTTGGGTATTTATTTTTTGTAACATTTTTGTAATGAACGAGTGAATGTTATGATATGTTGTTATGGTTTTGTTCTGTTAATAAAAGTTAGAATTTATTAAATATTTAAAATGTTTTAAAATATTTTGATATTGGTAGCCTATTAGAATTATGTCTTTCAGTTTTTCTTTTCTTAATAATCATTCATAACTTGCAAACCCCCAAAAAGTAAGTTAATTTGCTTCCCTTGTATTCTATCCTGTTGCAAGACTATTTTCTTCAAAACAACAACATAGTTGTGGTGTCATTGAAATATGAAGTTAACCCTTAATTACTTAACATTCGTCTGAGAGACTATGCATGTTGGCAACATTGTGAATTATGTTATTTCCGCTTACACAGGGGCACGGTATTTCCAGTACCTTCATAGACTCGTACAACACCAGTATTGCTCGAGTCACTGCAGAGTTCAGCTGTCTTGTTTCTCTGATAATGAACCACCGTCGTCTGAGGTATATGTTTACTAGTAACGTTATATTGAAGGCGGCTTCGGTGATGTAGTTGGTAGCATGCTGAGCTTCTATGACCAAGATCGCGGGTTCAAACCCGGCCAAAGTCGTTGGATTTTTCAAGAGCGTTAAAAATCCCTCAGTATGCCTTCCTTCGGAGGGGAAGTAAAGCCCGCGGGCTCACGTCATAGAGTTATGGCATGTAAAAGAACCTTCCACTAACTACAATTATGTGAAGCTAAATTTGTACGTTAGATTTGATTAACGCTCTATAGTTCCAACGTTCACTGTCAGGTGCCGGTTGCGGTGGCATGACGTAGCCAAGTTCACAGCTAGGTGTCGTTGACAGTAGCATTTGATAGCAAAATTAGTAACTACTTGAAATTGATCGTCTGCAGTCCTTACCTGAATTACAGACATCACACACTAATAGAGCAATCACAATTAACACTGATTATCAGACAGAATCTGCACACACCCGAAGTACACGGGCCTACATGACCGCGTTGTCGTAGCTCCTAAACTGAGGAACCAACCAATGTTATATTGAGAATACAACCAGAGAGTAATACATTTAAACTGTAATAAGCAGGATCATAACTCACAAATATGGACACCGTGTCACAGAACTACAGGAACATTTTGTGCCTTGTGTCCCTCAAAAGCGCGTCACATGACTCTGTTCTTTTGTCGTCAATGTTCGCAGGCCATATGTGTCGAGAACCAGCAATGGTTTGCCAAGAATGTGATAATGCACGAAAGTGCAAAATTGAATAAAAATCTTTGAAAGAGATGTAATATTACTTTGTGTACATAACATGTTTAACCTAGATTGCTTAACAAAGAATTGTTGAGCCAGCAATGATCGTAGTCTCTAGGACGAATGTTCAGTAACAATGTCAGTCCCACATAGTTTAGTAATTAAGGGTTAAATATGAAAAGAGTTAAGAGTTACCGTATTGGCCCAAATATAGCGCGAAGTTTTATTCTCCAAAAATATAATCTTAAAAAACAGTACTTGTGTTATTTTCGCAGTCTTGCATTTTAAACGGCGCCTGAACATAGATCACCTGCAATACCACTCCCCCGCCGCTTTTGTGCCTCATACACCAAAATATAAATTAACAAAAATGGTAAGCTTGTAGAAGCTAAAGGGTTCGTACCCTGTAAATAGGATAGACTTCCTTTTTAATTTTTAAAAATCCTCCAAGGTCACACTGCTTAGCTTCATTCTACACAAAACCCTAAAGTGAATTTATATATTCTCTCTCCTGCTGTTAGTTGTATATATTACACCAGGCTACATTTCATACACTTGTACTCAAAATAGTTCTTTCAGGGGCATTCTGAGAAAATAATTTTGGGATTAGGGGGGATAGTGGATTTGGATGTACTGTAGGTATAGCCTTAAGTAATGACTGGCTTAATTGCCACTCACTAGGGGTGACGTGGGTACAGTACATGATTAGAAGCGCCACTACTCGACCTACTACTAGGTCTGTTGTCAGCCATTGCAGCACGAAGAAGACAAACCCGAGTCAAATATTGCCATCTCTTTGAACAAATGAATAAGGTAATTTGCATCACTATAGAGATTAAAGATGTCAAGTGAATGGTTCCATGGACTATCACAAAAGAGCAGATAAGTCTACTTTTAAATGACATCGCCTCAAACAGTTGGAAAGCGGAACTAAATAGGGGCGTGAGTAGCGACTGACCATTTATTCACTAGCATTCTGAAGGTTAACCAAGCTAGTAGGATAGTATAGTAAATAGAAATGTTATTTGTCTTTAACGGAGAGTACACTACTATCTTTACCCTACCTTCAGAGATTCTAAACTTTCATCTAGGAGGAAAGTCGTGTCATTCATTAGCATATTCACGAACTTGACGAACTGTGTTCCAGACCTGAAAGCAAGACACATACCACATGATAGTAAGATAGCAAGATCTACTTTCCCCCAAGCTGTCTACCTCAGATGGTACTGACCTAGATTCGTTGACGATCGCTTGGCGGTGTACGGGGCTCTCCCACATACCTTTCAGGATCAGGCTAATGTGATAGCGAATGGTGAACTTATCATAAAACTCGGAACTGGAACCAGTCGTTTCCACATCTGGAAATAAAATGCACAAACATGTTAATACTGTATACCCGAATACCACCAGCACATTGTTATACAAAATCGGACATGAAAAATTGGGGTGCAGGTATTAATTGAGTCATCCAAATTTTAAAGATTTAAATTGCTCGCCACGCGCGAGTATCCGCTATTATGGTGCTTGTTTGGGTGTACTTGTTTATTTCCGTCTAATGGCTTGACCGGTCGCGCAAGCCTAACACAAGCGTCAGTTTCGTTAGTTGCGTGATAGCATGGCATCAGTAAAGGCTCGGTCGAACAGGAAGTGGGCTGCCCGACCGCTGCGAACTCTGTATTGTGTAATATTGCATCAGCCTGTTTAAACAGAAGGCAATCTACCGCAGCGGGCAACTGAGCAGTTGTTATTTTCCACAAAGTCCGCGCGGGCTGGAAGCACGGCACACGAAACGGAGAAGTTAATTGACTTTGTGCGCGAGTGAGTTCTACAGTTCGCGCGGGCAGCCCATGTCCGGTTTGACCGAGCCGACCTCGGCCCACGCACTGGAATGTTTAAACTTCGCTGCTGTTTAAACCATACCAGCAGATCTTGTTCTACGTTGTCGTATTTCCCGGTTTTAATTTTCTTGCAGTTTGCGGAAGTATTCCCGGCAGAAGCCAGTGCTTTCCATATCTCCTCACACATGTTTCAAGGTTAATACTGTCCAATGAGCTGCTGCTGTCATGGCGTGACGTCATGTAGCCTTGACGTAGTTCTCCCGGTCAGACGATTCACTGGAGACCCGCGAACACTCGGAACTGCTGTATTCTTTTACTCGGAACACCGGAAGTATCTTTCGTGGAGAATGGCGAGATTTGATTTTATAAAACAGTCAGTTGTCTCCAGTGAACGTCTTATACTTTAAAGGGATACAAAATCTGATCTATTTAATCTGGAAAACTCTTATGCAGGAACACTTTATATGGGAAAATATACATGTAACTTATGGGACCGATCATGGGACCGAGAATATTGGACGTCCTAAGTGGAAAAACGTTTTATGTGGGAACTTTTTAACCGAGTTTTACTGTATTACAGTGTTAATAGTATACATTTTTGTTTAAAATAAAGTGTCAAAAACAAAAAAGTCTTTTTTTTTTTAAATTTCCATACAAAAATGAGAGTGCGGGGATTAGTCGGGGCGGGTAATATTCAGGTATATATGGTATTTTGGAAAATTCTGGAACTCCTACAACCATTGTAGCTAAAAAAGGATGCTAAGCACACATTTTATTTTATTACATCATTCTGCCCAACTGAGAAGCATGATTGAAGTTATTTAGCTGATGAATGTTCTCTCTTCATCTCTCGCAGAAATATTTCTTGTGATCTTCCGTCTAGATTTTGTTGGTTTCTTACATTGAGTTTGTGCAAATCAATGATTTGGTTAGTATCCTAAAAATAAATCTGTCCAGTACAATTTCCCCTAGAATGCCTATTTCCCGAAGGTCTTTGAATGTCTATCAACCATTGTTCTTGATAATCGACGACAGAAAGGTCGAGAATTCTTTGATCGGTCTATCATTGTCCATTCAGATTATGTGATCATACAACACACTCATGTTTTTCTCGAACTGTACGAGATTATGAGATTTCCTTCTTATCCATATTTCTTCTGTTCAGACCAGACCGAAGATTTCCTTTAAAATTTTCCCTTCTTACCTTTCTATGCATTTAATTAGTGATCTTCCTCCAGTGATCATAGTCCCTGATGTGTACATTATTATTATGAAATGATTTATTTTACCTTAGATTAATTTCTTACACTACAGACTTCTGCTAGACACAAAATGGTGACATCATGGATGACAATAAAAGTTTAAATGATGCACACACATTAAATTCTGTTTTTAAGGCTTTACATACAAACACAAACGTAACCTGGGGCTTACACCCCAGACCCTCCTGCTTGTAATAAAAGCAGTAATTTTTGTCCAAACAGTCACCTAACATAGTAGCAACCAATGGTTTCGATCAAACAGTCATCTAACTTAGTAGCAACCAATGGTTTCGTCCAGTTGTCTAAACTAGTAGCATCCAATGGTTTCGTCCAGTCATCTAACCTAGCAGCATCCAATGGTTTCATCCAGTCATCGAACCCAGCAGCATCCAATGGTTTCATCCAGTCATCTAACCTAGTAGCATCCAATGGTTTCATCCAGTCATCTAACCTAGCAGCATCCAATGGTTTCATCCAGTCGTCTAACCTAGCAGCATCCAATGGTTTCGTCCAGTCATCTCATCATCATTGGCTATCACTCGGGGACGAGTATAAAATTGTCTTCCAAATCATGCATTGGTGGATTCTCAGGTGACTGTAGAGACCAATCCTCGAGCCACAAACTCTTCCACACTGGTGGCAAGTTTTATCATCTTCTCATAGGCTCCCGTTCTTTACGAGCGATTCGCTTCAGAGCCTCAGAACTCTGGCGGTTCTGCTCGAAACGTAGAGGGCCATTGTGGACGAGTCGACGCCATGCCATACGGTCAGCTGCTGTAGTCTCCCAATTTGAGATGTTAATCGAGCATTTCTTCATGTTTGACTTTAAAGCATCCTTGAATCTGTTCCTCTGCCCTCCCTGATGCCGCTTGTTACCTGAACATACATAACTTGTTTAGGAAGGCGAGTAACTGGCATTCGAAGGACATGATCAGTCCACCTCAGTTGACGTTTCAAGATCATAGTCTCCACGCTGGTAGTGCTAGCGTCTTCCAGGACACTGATGTTTGTTCGTTGATCTTGCCAGCTGATTTTAAGAATCCTCCTCAGACAATGTTGTTGGTACTAGTAACAACCAATGGTTTCGTCCAGTCATCTAACCCAGTAGCAGCCAATGGTTTCGCCCAAACGTTCATCTAACCTAGTAGCAGCCAATGGTTTCGCCCAAACAGGTAGCTAACCTAGTAGCAACCAATGGTTTTGCCCAAACAGGTATCTAACCTAGTAGCGACCAATGGTTTTGTCCAAACAGATATCTAACCTAGTAGCGACCAATGGTTTCGTCCAAACAATCATCTAACCTAGTAGCAACCAATGGTTTCGCCCAGTCATCTAACCTAGTAGCAACCAATGGTTTCGCCCAAAAAGTCATCTAATCTAGTGCACCAATGGTTATGTAGAAAATCTAACCTAGCAGCAACCAATGGTTTCATCTATACAGTCATCAAACCAAGTAGCGACCAATGGTTTCATCCAAACAGTCATCTAACCTAGTTGCGACCAATGGCGTTGTCTCACCATTGCTTTAGAACAGTGCAGTGCAACTTTTGAATTAAATTGATCAACTAAAAGTAATGTAAGAACATTCGTCAGGAAACAAACTTCTTAACTCTTCAGCGATTCTGTGCAGCCCTTGGGCTCGACACGTCAGGTTGAGTATTTTACGAAAAAGAAATTTCAAGGCTTAAACTGCTTTCTTGTGTAAGGTGCCACATCTGTGACAAAAAGCACGAGATCATCATGCTGTATTCCATGTGGCCAGAGTAACATTGATGAGTTTGAGAACAATTGGGCCACTGTGGAAATATTTGCTCTTTACATCTCTTCTGTCGTCAAAAGAAATACTGATGATAGGTCAATTGGTGATGCTTCCATAGTTCCAATGATGACATTGGCCATGTGATGTCCCATTGCATCCATAATTTCATCAATGGAGTCCAGATTTTCTTTTCTGCAATTCCATTTCGAATCCTCTGCAGGGCCTATTCAAAACAGACATTCAAATAAGATTTTCTTAGTGTGGATTCTGATGGGACCTCTTCTTTAGCGTACTTCTGCAGAAATATCTAGAGGAATCATCATCATCATGATGATCTTGTACAGTTTCCAGCCCCAGGCTGGGTCTGTTTGGAACATAAGCCTCGCCACTTAGTCCTTTCTTCCCACCACCTCTCCACTGTCACTCTGGGCCAGTCCTTGCCTCTCTTCTTGACACATTCCTCCACTCCTTTCAGCCATCCATCTCTTGGTCTTCCCCTTGGTCGTTTCTTCTGCATCTGCATCTCATGTATCCTCTTGGGAATCTTCTTCTCATCCATTCTCTTTAGGTGTCCATACCACCTCAGTCTTGATGTCTCAATCCTACCTTGCACAGGCTCCTCGTTCACTAATTCCCTGACCTTTTCATTCCTCACCCTGTCTCTTCTTGTTACTCCGATCCTACTTCGCAGGAACTTCATTTCACCTGCCTGTATTCTGCTTATGTCTCTTTTCTTCATTGTCCACGTTTCTGAAGCATAGGTCAGTATCGGGATATAGTAGCTTCTGTATAACACTTCCTTGCTTTTTTGTGGGACATCTTTATTCCACACTAAGCTCCTAATGCTTCTCAGAAATGCTTCTGCCTGTCTGCCACGTTCCGTAATCTCTTTGTCATTTCTCCCATTTTCCTCCACTATACTTCCCAAGTACTTGAGACTTTCCACCTTCTTCAGCTGTCCTCCTCCAAGTGTTATCCCACTCATTGGTCTGTCCTTTTTCCTGGTCGTTAACAGGATCTCACATTTACTGATGTTGAACTTCCATCCGTACTCTCCCACTGTTTCTTCCCAAGCCTTCAGTTGCTCCTGAATTTCCTCCTCCTTGTTTCCCCAGACCATGAGATCATCTGCAAACACCATTGCTTTCATCTTATCTTCTCCTATCTTTCCTGCTATCCGTGTCATTACCTCGTCCATAACCACAATAAAGAGAAGGGGTGACAGCGCACTACCCTGTTTCAGGCCACTCATTTGTCTGAACCAGTCTGTTCTTTCCCCTCCAACTTTCACACAACTCACACTTCCACAATACATCTCCTTCACTCTGCCTACAGTCCCTTTTTCCACGCCCATGTTTTCCATTGCTTTCCAAACCTTCTCCCTACACACACTATCATAGGCCTTTTCGATGTCCAGGAAGGCCATCAACAGATCCTCTCCAAATTCGTAGTGGTGTTCCTGGAGCTGTCTCACTGAAAATATGAGATCAACTGTTGATCTCCCAGGTCTGAATCCATACTGCTCCTCTCTCAATTTTCTCTCCACTTTGGCTCGTATTCTACTTTCTAATATCTTTTCATATATCTTGGCACAGTGAGGTATGAGTGTGACTCCCTTGTAATTTCTACACTCCTTTTTGCTTCCTTTCTTAAATATTGGGACAATTAATCCTTTCTTCCAATCTTCTGGGGTCTTTTTCTCCTTCCATATCACCCTCATCACACTGTACAGCCACTGTTTCCCAACCTCCCCTGCTGCCTTCACCATTTCAACACTCAATTCATCCACACCTGGTGCCCTTCCTCCTTTCATCTTGTCTATAGCCATCTCCAGTTCTCTCCAAGTCAGGTCCTTTTCCATTCCTGTGTTGCCTTCTCCATCTTCCAATACATTGTCTTCCTCCCTATGACCATTTGGATTCAGCAAATCCTCAAAGTACTCTTTCCACACTGTCTTGAGTGTCTCTTTGTTGTGTACCTCATTTCCGTTTTTGTCCATCATTACCACATCCTCTCGCAGACCTCTTCTCTTACTTTTGACCATCCCATAAAGTACTTTCTTATTTCCTCTGCTGTCTTCCTCCATCATCTCTGTCCACTTTACCATCCACTTCTTCCTCTCCTCTGCGACAATCTTGTTTGCTTCTTTCTTCTTTATCTTATAATCTTCTCTTGCCAGGTCAGTTCTTTCCTGGAACCACACTCTGAAAGCCTTGTTCTTCCTTCCCACAGCTTCTTTTACTCTCTCATTCCACCATGGTGTCTCTTTACACCGCTTTCTGTTGCTTGTTCTTCCACATACTTCCACTGCAGCTTCCACCATTGTGTTCTTGAATTGCTTCCATTCCTCTTCCCCTGTTTTAGGAATGTCTGTTGGCATCCTTTCCCTTATTATCTTCTGGAATTCTTCCTTGACTTCCTTTTCCTTGAGTTTCCATACTATGATTCTCCTTTCCTGGTACTCTGTCCTCTTGCTATTCTTAAGAACTCCCAGGTTCATTACAAGTATTCTGTGGTCGCTATCTAAGGCCTCTGATGGTATTACCTTTATATCTCTGACACTGACACTTCTCTTCATTTCCCAGTCGTACAGCATGTAATCTACCAAAGATTTCTTTGTTAAATCACTGCTGTACCACGTTACCTTGTGGCTTTCTTTCTTCCGGAACCAGGAGTTGCCTACCACTAAACCGTTTCTCTTGCAAAAATCCAGCAACTTTCTCCCTTCTTCATTCCTGCTACCCCATCCTTCTGCTCCCAATACATTTTCATATCCTTGCCTTTCACTTCCTACATGTGCATTCAAATCTCCCATGACAATGATGCTCTGACCATTCAACTGCTGTTGTAGCTCCTCCTCAAAGTCTTCCTTCTCTTGAGCTGTACATCCAACTTGAGGGGCATATACCTGGGCTATCTCCAGGCTTCTTCCCTTTACAGTTACTCTGATCTTCATGATCCTGTCACTTATTCCCTTTACCTCTTCCTTCATTCCATCTCTCACAACTACTCCTACTCCGCTGCTCCTTCCTTCACCGTTCCCACTCCAGTACAACCGGTACCCATTCCTCAGTTCTCTGCGACCTTCTCCTTTCCATCTTGTTTCTGCCAACCCCAGTACATCCAGTTTTCTTCTCTCCATCACATCTACAATCTCCTCCACCTTTCCTGTCAGTGTCTGTATGTTTAGTGTCCCAACTCGTAGTCCATTAGCATATCCGGGTCGTCGTCGTTTGCATCCGTCCTTTCCGAGGCCTGTTCCTGTTTTGAAAGCAAATATGATATCCACTACTGGCTTGCTAGGCCTATCGTAGCTTCACCAGAGCCCCATCAGCCGTCACTTTTCAGGGTTCCCATAGAGCCTTCACAGCTACCGCAGCGGTCCCGGGGCACACAAAGTCCCCACTGAACTTCACCCCTACAGGCAATCCCCTACTTCATGCCGTTGCCCGTCTCCCACCACGTGGAGGAGGGGTTGGACTTGTGGAATCGATTTTCCAATTTCCTGAATGGAATTCCTGAATCCAAGAAAGCTTTGCATAGATCCAGGGAAAACTGCGATTGTCTGCTGGATGTTACAACTGCTGTTGATATTAAATTGGTCTTAGGCCCAGCCAATTTAAAAACCCCAGACTTGTGTTTCGTTGTTGCGATTAATCGTGATTACATTTTTTTCACAGATTTTGCAAAAGAGTATAGCTCTATCAGTAGAGTGTGGCCAAACTGAATTTGCGAATATAGCCATGTAATTTACTAGTCAACGATGAAAATGTTGGCATGATAAATAAGTCAGCACGGATGCTTGAGTTCAACAGCAGACTAACAGCTTTTATGTTTGATCTGTTAGTCAGAAGTGATTTTCTTCTTTTCTCTGCATTATTTTATCTCTTCGACATCGGGAAAAACCAATTGTGCATTGTCACAGCAAAAGGGGAGTGAGTAACAATAGCTCACGGGAAGAGATGTACTTTCCTCACCCCTCTCTTTCCTGATATTCATTATGCCCGGGGTAACTGTGCATTCATTTCACTAATGAAGGTTCTGCTTTTTAAGTGCTTAAATGAATGGATTGAGGAAATAAGCTTTCAACTGCTTGAAATCAAATACAGTAGAACCCCTATTTAACGTTTTTCGAGGGTCTGGTATTTTTTAACCTTAAATGGGGGTTTACCTTAAATCGAGGTTTCGATAAAAAACAAATCTTTTCCAGACCTCTTTAACTGTATTGACTTGAATTGCACCAACACACATAATTAACACAATAACAACAATAAAACAAGGAGATTACCCTACACACTATACAGTAATTACAACTTTTTCTGTAGCACTAATAGAGTAGTCAAAAATCGTAGTTTCCCAGCACATTACAAAATTAAAACGTCCACAAAATACTTACACAATTACAGTAATATAATATATAGAGAGTTACTTTTCCTATATACAACACACATTTACACAACTTTCACAGTGTCTCATTTTTTGAAATACAGTAATCAAACATGGTAGTCTGCTTTTTAGCACTTTTGGGTTTTAGGTTCAGAATGTCCATCTCCAATTGATTTACTCTGTCTATAACAGAGTTGTCCACTTTGAATGCTGTGACATATCTCCGAACAATGTCTATGCTGGCAACAGCTTCACTGAATGATGGCGGTTGTATTTCTTCATCCCTAACATCATCGTCTTCGTCGATACCATAATCATTCTGCTTGACTTCATCTTCACAGATTTCCTCAACATCCCGGATGCATGTAGTGATGGCATCATCATCACATGCCACAAATTCATCAAAAGTGATGGGCAAATTGTCAGATACCTGCACCCAATCATGCATGTCCACTCCTGCTTCATCACCGTCTTTGTCGTGAGTGCTCATTTCATTAAATCCAGCATTATGAAAGCAATTTGAGATGGTTTCCTTAGTTACCATTTTCCAAGCTCCTGTGAGCATATGCATTGCTTGCAGGATGTTCAATTTAAGCACTTCATTCCTATCAATTAAGGCCAGTGCCTTAAGGACAAGAGCTTTCCGATACTTGCTTTTCAGGCTATGAATAATCCCTAGATCCAAGGGCTGGAGTCTGCTAGTGCAATTTGCAGGGAAGAAATGCACTTTCACATTCCGCAGGAATCCTAAGTCTTTTGGATGAGCAGGACACTTGTCCATAAAGAGAACAACCTTCCTGTCTTTAGCACCCATTCGTGCATCAAAAGCTTGCAAGAACTTTTTGAACAATTCTGCAGTCATCCAAGCACTTTTGTTGCTATAATACTTACATGGCAGCGTAGAATTGTTCTTAAAGCAACCTGGTTTCTGGAACTTTCCAATTACTAAGGGTTCTAGCTCGTCACTCCCATCTGCGTTGCTGCATAAGAGAACAGTAATTCTCTGCTTGCTCATTCTTCCTCCATGGCATGCTTCTCCTTTAACACTTAAGGTTTTAGAGGGCATGAGTTGGTAAAACAGGCCAGTTTCATCCACATTGTATAGATCCCGAGATTCGGAACCTTCCAAGAGGGCTGGCAGCACCTCTTCTTTCCAGTGTTCAACACTTTCATCACTAACTGCAGCACTCTCTCCACATACTGCCCTGCAAAATATCCCATAGCGTTTTTTGAACCTATCCAGCCAACCATTTGAAGCTTTGAATTCTGTAAGCCCAAGTTTCCCTGATATTGTAGATGCTTTCATTTTTATCAATGCCCCGTCGATTGGTAAGTTTCCAGCACGTGCTCCATTGAACCACTCCATTAGCTTAGATTCCATTTCTTCGTAAGGCGACTTTTTAACATTTGTTCTTTTCTTTGCTTTTGAGCCACACTGTGTTTCTTGATCCAGAATCTTCTCCTTATTCTTCAATATGCCTGACAATGAAGACTGTGCAAGTCCCAGGCGTCAAGCCATTTCACTAACGGGCACATTTGCGTTTTTCTCCACTTCCCGAATCAAGTTCACTTTCTCCGCGACAGATAGAGTTTTTCTTTTAGCTGCCATAGTCAACTTCACTAAAACAATGAATGTGAGTGAGCAAACTGATATACAGCTGGATTATCCACACGAACTGGTGCAAACTTGCGTAAACTGGCGATATACTGTAATGCCGCTACGAACGTACAGACTCGCGTAAGCATTCGATGCGGCGCCGCGCCGGCGGGACTGTTAGCACGCTGTATATCGTGTCTTCGGCCGCAGTCGGCTGAGATTGTGATCGCTCGAGCATCTCGCGAGGAATCGATATGGAAAGATGATCGATCGTATCCAATATAAATGCTGTAGTTCCTTTTCTGCCTTGAATCATCCTTAACGAGCATATGACGTCTTTTTCATAGGTTCTTAATGTCGCATAACCATAACACACGAACTGATGCAAACTTGCGTAAATTGACGATATACTGTAATGTCGCTACGAACGTACAGACTCGCGTAAGCATTCGATGCGGCGCCGCACCGGCGGGACTGTTAGCACGCGGTACATCGTGTCTTCGGCCGCGGTCGGCTGAGATCGTGATCGCTTGTGCATGTAGCGAGGAATCGATATGGAAGAAGATCGATCGTATCCAATATAAATACTGGAGTTCCTTTTCTGCCTTGAATCATCCTTAACGAGCTTATGACGTCTTTTTCATAGGTTCTTAATGTCGCATAACCATAACACACGAACTGATGCAAACTTGCGTAAACTGACGCTATACTGTAGTGCCGCTACGAACGTACAAACTCTGACAGAACTCGCGCAAGCATGCGATGCGGCGCCGGCGTGACTGTTAGCACGCTTTAGGCCTACATTGTGTCCTCAGCCGCGGTCGGGTAAGATCGAGCTCGCTCGTACATGTAGCGAGGAATCGATATGGAAGATGATTGATCGTATCCAATATAAATGCTGGAGTTCCTTTTCTGCCTTGAATCATCCTTAACGAACTTATAACGTCTTTTTTATAGGTTCTTAATGTCGCATAACCATAATGAATCGAAATAAATACTCGCGAATTTTAAAATTTCCTAACGCTAAATGCGGGTTTTGGCGTAACGCGAATTACGTTAAATCGAATATAAAATTGCATTGCACTCATGGAATAATTTTCGGGACTTGAAATTTCTTCCGTTAAATGCGGGTTTACGCTAAATCGAGGTCACGCTAAATCGGGGTTATACTGTAAATGATTTACAGGGGACAAAATTCTATATCGATATTTGTGTGATGTAAAGATATGAAATTAATCATATTAAGAAAGTTTCCTTATTGACGTTATATTTATTAAATTTATACAGCTTAGTCAAATAGTTTTGAAAATATAATATATTATACTCTTTGATAAACGTTCATGCCCCAACTAATGACAAGAATGTCAAAAAATTTAGAGATGAAACGGACAATTTTTGGGAAGAACTTGCCTTGCTAATATCAAACATTCCAGACACTCATGTTAAAATCTTGCTTGGGGATTTTAATGCAAAAATTGGTCAAGAAAGGAAATTTCGTCCAATAGTAGGTAAGTGGCCAGCTCACAAATTCACTAACAAGATTAATTACCCTTTGTGAAGAACATGGCCTACGTCTCGAAACTACTAGATTTAAGCGAAGACCACACAAACTTATGACCTGGAAATGCCCTAATAGTGCAATAGGGGAATTCCAGATAGACCATGTTGCAATGGATAAAAAGTTCTACAAAGAAATATATAACGTGAAGGTACTACGTGGGGTCGATGTTGACTCTGATCATTATATATCCAAGATAAAGATCAAGTTAACTCCACGACGTAAACAAAAATCGTCAAACTCGACCATGCAAAGGCAATATGACCGTAGTTATTTAATAAATAATGTGTCCTATAAGGAAATGTCTAAAACTCTCTTTAGTGACAAGCTAGAAACCATGGTTGACACACTGAAAACCGTTGCTGTCGAAATTGCCCCTATTAGGAAAAGGAAAAAGCATGCATGGTGGAATGCGGAATGTGACGCTGCAATTCGGAAAAGACATACAGCATGGCTCAATGATCAGCAAAAGAGGACCGCACAATCGCGAGAAGAATTAACCATTGTTCGAAGGGAAACTGCCAAAGAAATTAGGAGAATTAAAAGAGAAAATCAAAAAAAGTCCATACAAATTATTGATGATTCCTTTAAACAACACAAAACAAGGGACTATTACAGGACATTTCGTCAATATCATTCTAAATACAGCCCTCCTACACTATTAATGAAAGATAAATCAGGTAAACTAGCCCACAATGATACTGATAATGCTGAAATTCTAGCAGATTATTTTAGAGAACTACTAAATGCTGACGAACCTAAGGAATATCTTGATTTTGAGCATAATCCAAAAAATAAAACAAATTTACAGAGCATTATTCCTCCTGACTTGACTGAAGTATGTGCAGCGATTAATTGGCTCAAAAATTATAGAGCAGCAGGAGAGAATTCATTGGTAGCAGAACTATGGAAATATGCAAATGAACAAACCATCTCCAACCTCCATAAACGCCTCATCGATGTATGGAATTCGGAACAAATACCAGAGGAATGGAGAATGGCTGTAATCCACCCAATTCATAAAAAGGGTGATAGATCAGACCCGAACAACTACCGTGGGATTTCTTTGCTTGATGTAACATACAAGATTCTATCTAGAATTATCTTGACAAGAATTCAACAACAACTCGAAAAAGAACTAGGAGAATAT
The DNA here is from genome assembly GCA_946902985.2 of Meconema thalassinum. Classification (NCBI taxonomy): domain Eukaryota; kingdom Metazoa; phylum Arthropoda; class Insecta; order Orthoptera; family Tettigoniidae; genus Meconema; species Meconema thalassinum. The sequence continues at coordinate 918,565,630 of OX336388.2, read as the reverse complement.
CAAGGAGGGTTCCGACCAGGTCGCAGCTGTCCGGATCAGATCATTAGTCTGAAATGGATAATGAAATCTCATAGAATGAGACAAAAGGATTTAGTCATTACCTTTGTGGATTTTAAGAAAGCTTATTGTTACGTGCAAGAGCCCGTCCCAACATTTTCAAACATGTATCTACACCTGGATGTAACTTCATGACATTTTGAAACGACCGCATTATCGCTTGGTTCCGTTTGTGAACACGAGATGGCTGCTGCTATCGGACTTGGGCGCTCCTTCAAGTGGTTCCTTCTCCGCTAGAGTGTGTTCATTGTGCTTTATAAAATTCTTCCTATTCGTGGCATAATATTCTACGTCATAAACAAAAGCCTATGTATATACTTCATGCCGCCAAATCATTTTAGTGGTGTCGTGTGAATATTATTTGGTTTTCACATTGTCGTAATATGTGACTAAATTTAAGTGGTCCAATTTAAATAAACCTGGTGCATGCTGGGTGGCCTTCTTCGCTTTTGTCATCCATCTTGTGAATAATAAGTTGTGACTGATTGCTGGGAATAAGAAAAACTACGCATATTGTGAATCTCGCCAAGCTAACTTAGGAATATATCCCAGTATTTGATGATACATGAAGTATTAGTGTGCAACGATCATAGGTGATAATCGTGTAAATAGTTTCTTCGGCCTTAATATGGAAAGGCGATGTTTGGTGTGCATATCTTCGACTGCGGCTGGAAGCCATCTCCTCTTCATTTTATTTTTTTAGTGATATAAATCCTTTAAGGATTTCTAAGTAGTGTGGTAAATATTAGTGTCCCCCCAAAAGGCTTTATTAAGGTATGTCTTGAAATGTTATTATTTCAAATTATTGGAGCTCCATGTTTTGCATCGTGTACTGAGTGTTTGTTTTGGTTCAGAAAGGTTGACCTTGGAATAGATATGTCACCTATGAAAATGTAAATTTTTTGTTAAACCATATTTGTCCGGGGAACACTACTGTTTTTCTTCTTATTTTATTATTTGGCATCTGGCTAAGGCATTTTCTTCTTATAATATTATGGTACTGGCCAGACGAATCTATTAACACTAGGCCTAAATTGGTTCTTTAGTCGGTCGGTTTTTAGTCTGATCCGTTGCCTGTAAAAACTATTTGATCTTGTAATGTCTAGAGTTTGTTTATATCTAGCTGTTTTCTCACTGGAGAAGATTTAATTTAAAAATGTAAATTACGCGTTTCACATAAATACGTACTGATGTACCTTCAACTGTTCTTGGTCGCCATGGTAACTTGTTGACAGAAGTGCATTGTGGGTTTTGTTTTGCTGGCGTGTTTTGAAGTGCACGTTCTTGGGTCATGGTGATGTTGGTTAACTTATTTGTTTTAAATTTTCCTTTGGTTTTCCTTTTTTGGAGTTTTCTTGGTACTCCTACGTTATTCTTTCGTTACCTTGTTTATGGTAATAATTTTGCACTAGTTTTTTTTTTTCTGATTTTCCAAGGCCCTCATGGTCCAGTTTGGGAATATGTCTGGTGCTTATTTAGTGTTTTTTTTTTGGTTTGTAGCTTTTGATGCTCTTTCCTCAAGGAATTGTTTTTTTGATATCGGCCTTAAACATTTATTATTTCTACAGTGAGAATTCTAGCTGAGATTTTATTTTATTTTGAAATATTATACTGCCTGATGCATGTTCTGTTTTCTGGTGGAGGTGTTTTCCTTTTAAATTTTAACATTAAATTTTTATTTTAAATTTTTAATCAACTGTTGTGGCATTATTTCGTCGACGACAATTCCATTAGTTATTGGGGGGGTGTCTGTAGAATAGCCTGTGCGTTGTCCCCTTTTCCACCTTCCTTCCACCCCTTTGGAGCTCTTCTGTTGGGACATGTCATCTGGAGGTGATTTTGGTTGCTGAAGCGAGGCGGACCTCTAAAACAGGTAAGTGGGCCATCCACCCTGGCCGTCCACGGTGTCATTTTGGTAGCAGACCGAGCTCGAGTTCGCTTCCGTAACTATCCCCTCCTCAATACCCGCAGGCTTGTTTTATGGACCCTTCTAGTGCTGATGGGGCGGTTGTTGATGGGATCTTGTCATGCCAGTGCACTTGATGTTATGTAAAGCTAATCCTTGTCGTTTGTTTAATTTCATGTTTGCCTCTGAGTGTCCATGTGATGAGATGTAAGTGTCCTGTTCAAAGCGAGGTGTTTGCTGCTGTATGTTATCCTGTTTGTATACAACATCCTCACTGAAGAAGAAGTTGGTAAGTGACTGGCATGTGTTCTTGGCATGGGAAATGTGGATTTATTAATATTCTAGTAGCCTACATGCTACGAGTGAAGACATCCTGGAGCCCTGTCTGTAGCTGTTCGCCATCTGTTTTGTGGCAAGTTTTGTAATTTAGCTTCCGGTTCTCGAGCTGTTCACTTTTCAGTGAAATTTACAAAGTTCACTTATTTTTATTATAACATAACCTCTCACCTGTCATGTCATTCCATTTTTCTTCAATCTGTTCTTGCTAGCACGTGTTCCATGACACTGTAATGATTTCCGGAACTAATGTTGGTCACGAGGTTCATTTTCAGTTGGCCCCTTGCTCTGATTGGCCTCAGCAGTTTTCGAGAATTTTCCATGCTCTCGGATTGGCCGACGCCACCTGACCGCATCACGCATTCCGCGTGATCTCCGGTATATAGCCTGCCCTGGCCTACATCAACAGTCGGTCTCCAGCAAGTCACAATGCCAGTCACTCGTCGTCAGCTGTCTTCACGCTGTTTGCACAACGCTTGAATGTGTCTCAACGCTGTGTGCTAATACATCGCAAAATGCTTCTAGTCAAACCAGCAGTGCATTCTAAAATCTACGAAGTCTATCTAAGTTTACATCGATGATTGGCCTACGTCAGTTTTGTGCTGGGCACGAAGTCTTCAACATTTCCAAGACGGAAAAAAGTGATCAACACGCTCTTCCTCTATTTATATTATGTGGAAATTCCTCTACACCAACGCCATCAAGCTAAGTGTTTATTATAACCTCAAAAATTTCTAAACCTTAAAAATATATCTTTCTTTTTAGGGTTTGTTACCTGACTTAAACAACTTGTCAAACTATGCCAAACTCAACTTATTTCTTTCTATTAAGTGGTTTAAGCATGTATTATGCCTTTAAATTGTAGGCTATGAGAAAACGGCTGTTCTCTCTCTTTCACATGTTAACTTTCCTTCAAAACAAATCATTCTTTTCTCTATTTTTGTACAAACTATTGGGCTTAACACCAGTTCACCTATCTGACGAAGTGAATGGCTTGTTCTTCATTTAATCTATCAAAGTGTTTTTGGGAATGCTCCCATTTCAACTGCAAACAACTTTGTCTTATAACTATCAAGCGACTAGCAGGATGTTATCCCTACTGGCATGTTAATTAATGTTGATTTTTTTTCTGTAAATAAACTAGCCTACTCTCTGTGTGCAGTCCTAGGCTAAATTTTAAGCCTTCATTTGAGCACTATAGTTACTCACTATTTTACCCTGCATAGTTCTACTTCAGACTAACTGGCCACAAAGTGGTTACTTATTCTCAGGGTTGTTGGCATTCAAGCTTATGAAATCTTGTTCGCTTGTTGTAGGCCTGTCAAAGGTCACATTTCCATTACATGTTTATATATTTATTTATTGTTAATCTTTTGAAAGTTGTTTATGAATAAAATACCCCTGTTATTGGCAAACTGTTTCCATTGCTATTTACTCATCAATGTTCAATCTGTTCCTACTTAGTAAAGTTAATTTTCTTATTAGACTAGAAGCTTCACTTCTAGTCCTTCCCGAAAAAGGAGGTCTCGCATTGACAGATCCTAACCATGTTGGTGCCGAAACCCGGGACCTTTAAATAACCTTCATAATTGTTTATTGTATGAAACAGGTTGCCAAGCCATTCGATAAGCTATTGCAGCTTTTCACTTCTGTCACTAATGCTAATTGTATTTTTCAGCTATCGCTATGAAAGCTGTGTTGGGGTGAGCGGAGATGTCCCTTGTTACCACCTCTACCAGTACCAATACTACTACTACCACTTCAGACGCTCGGCAGTCTAGCAGATCGGTGAGTGAAAGTACTCAAAGTTCCGCCATGTCTCTTCCTAAGGAGCTTGTAGCCAAAAGAACTGCTTGTAAAAATAAACTTACTCGTTTTCAGCAGTTTTTAGGTTCCAAATCTTTTGATGATCACAATTATGACGTTCTAGTTCAACGTTTTAATGTTTATCAGCAACATTTTCAAGAGTATGATGTGTTGCAAACCGAAATTGAAACAATCGAACCTGATCAAGAACAGGATCGTAGTTCTGTTGAAGAACTGTATTACAATATGTATGGCGAAGCTAAGGATTTAATTAAGCAATTAGCAACCCATCAAAACACCGAAGTTAGCAAACCGTTTCTTCCTAAAATCCAACTTCCTACCTTTTCAGGGGAGGAAAAACAGTGGGATTCCTTTTTTGAACTTTTTTCTTCTCTAATACATGATAATAGATCATTCCCTGAGATTCAAAAATGTTATTATTTAAAGTCTGTTCTTCAGGGTCCTCCTTTAAAGTTAATTGAAGCTTTACCTCTCACAACCGAAAATTACTCGGTAGCTATTGACCTCATCCAACAGCGATATGGCAATGCCAAACTTAGGATTCAACGCCATATGAACGCCTTGTTTAATTTACCAGCTTCACGCCCTGATAATTTATCATCCCTTAGAAATCTGGGAGACACCGTTGAACTTCATGTAAGAGCCCTAGAACATCTTAAACAACCTGTTGAACATTGGGATCTTTTCCTTATACATCTCACTACGTCCAAATTTGACCTTAATACTCGTAAAGCATGGGAATCCGATTTAGTGGACAAACCTGAACCCACATTTAAAGTTTTGATCTCTTTCATAAAGAAACGTTGTCAAATTCTCTCTGCTTTAATCAATAAAGCTGAAGGTTCCACCGATGTCAGCAAAAGTAAACCCATCAAGCATTTCTCGGAAAAAGCTTCACATTCTCATGTTTTCTCCATACAAGGTAACAAAACCTCATGCATTCTTTGCAATAATTTGCACCCCTTATATTTCTGCAATACCTTCAAAGGCCTTTCAGTTGACGATAGTAGAAAAGCTGTGTCGCAAAACAAATGTTGTTTTAACTGCCTTTCTTCAAGGCATATCTTAGCGGACTGCCCTTCGAAAGGAGTTTGTATGCATTGCAAGCTAAGACATCATTCTACCTTGCACCGCTTCGAAAAGCCACGGTCTATTCCCGGAACAGTTTCAAATCCTAGTGCCCAACCTGCGCTGAGCCTCACTAGTGATGCTTCTCCACCTAGCTCTTCTTTTTCTACTGTAAATACCGTTGCCCAATCCTACAATCAAACAACTCCCTCATGGCGTAGTGCTCAAGTTTTGTTATCTACGATCCAGGTCCAAGTTAAAGATTCTTCCGGCAATTGGCACTTAGTACGAGCCTTGCTCGACAATGCGGCAACTCATGACTTCATAACCTCATCATTAGTTGAAAGGTTAGGTCTCAAACCACTCTCCACCAATATTGAAATATCTGGTATCAACAACAGCAAGTCTACTTCCTTAAATTATGTCAAGCTGCAGGTGAAAGATTCAGTCCAATATGGCACTAACTTTCATCTAAACTGTCTGTCCATTCCGAGTATTGGCAGTCCTACTCCCAGTCGCTCTTTTTCCGTTGACGAATGGAAATTTCCCTATGATCTAAAACTGGCTGACCCTCAATTCTATAAAAGCTCTCACGTTGACATTCTTTTTGGCGCTAACACATTTTGGCAAAATCTTCTTCCGTCAAGGGTTAATATTTCATCTGGTATCTACGCCCACCATACTAAATTTGGCTGGCTTATCACAGGTTATATTCCTCTTCAAACTGTTCAAGGTTCCTCTCAATGCCATTTCACTAATGCAGATCTTCATCAGCGTCTGGAAAAATTTTGGCAAATAGAGTCCATTGAATCTGCTCCTTCTCTTTCATCAGAAGATGAATTTTGTGAACAACATTTTTTAGAAACCACTGTTCGTAACCCAGATGGCAGATTTATTGTCACAATGCCACGCATTTCTTCTCCTCCTTCTTTATGTGATTCCTATCCAAAAGCTCTTAAAGCTTTATTTGCAGTTGAGAATCAACTCAAGCAAGATCCTTCCACTCGCAAACAATACCTTGAATTCATGGAGGATTATGAAGCTTCAAACCATATGGAGACTGTTAAAGATTTCGACCCTTCTTTAGATTCAGTGTATTTAAATCACCATCCCGTTTGGAAGAATCCCTCCACCAAAGAAAAGATAAGAGTTGTTTTTAATGGTTCTGCCCCTGATGCCAATGGCATTTCCTTAAATGACACTCTCCTATCTGGACCTGCCATTCAGTCTGATCTCACGTCTATTCTTTTAAATTTCCGTCTATTTCCAATTGGAATCATAGCCGACATACAACAAATGTATAGACAAATTCTGATTAATTCCGAACAACAAAATCTTCAACGAATTCTCTGGCGTGATGCTCCTACCAAAACCATCAAGATCTTTAAATTAAAAACCGTAACGTATGGGCTTAAACCATCGGCTTTTCTTGCCATTCGTACTTTGAAACATCTTGCCGACCAAGATGGTCACTTGTTTACTTCTGAAACTCCTATTTTGTTGAAAAATTCCTTCTACGTTGATGACTTTCTTTTTTCTTTCAAGAATGTATCTGAGGCTATCGAACTCTCTCAAAGTTTAAAAACTTTACTTAGCAGAGGAGGATTCTTACTTCATCGTTGGAACTCAAACTCTGAGGAACTTCTATCCAATCTCTTGCCACATTGTCCTGTTGATACTCCAGTAGAGCTTTGTAAATTGGAGGATGCTACTAAAGTTTTGGGAATACACTGGTATCCTAAAGCTGACTCATTCTTTTACGAAGTAAATTTGTCTTCCTCACCTCCACAAACCAAAAGACAAGTGCTATCAGAAATAGCTAAGATATATGACCCGCTTCAGTTCATTGCACCCGTAATTGTTCTAGCTAAAATCTTTATGCAAGAGCTATGGTCATTGAACTCGGATTGGGATGATCCCATTCCTCCTTCGCTTTTACAAAAGTGGCTTACCTTTCGGCACAGTCTTTGTGATCTCTCATTAATAGACATTCCTAGAGTGCTAGTTCCGTTCTCTTGCTCTCTTGTCCTGGATTTGCACCTTTTTGCTGACAGTTCGACCAAAGCATACGGATGTTGTGCTTACATTGTAAGCCGCTCCCCCTTTTTTCTCCAATTTGATATGTGCTAAATCTAAGGTTGCGCCTTTGAAACCCGTTTCATTACCTCGTCTTGAACTCTGTGCCGCACTACTTGCTGCCGAATTAGCTAACAAACTCAAACAAACACTCAACTGTAAGTTCTCGCACACATATTTTTGGGCAGATTCCTCTATTGCTTTGGCATGGATTTCTAAACCTCCTTCTAATTGGCAAACTTTTGTAGCTAACAGAGTTGAGAAAATTCAAACTGTTTCTAAACCAGAACAATGGAACCATGTTTCTAGCAAAGACAACCCCGCCGACCTCATTTCTCGTGGTTGTTCACCTAAGTCACTATCTCAATCCTGTTTGTACTGGCACGGCCCTTCATGGCTTTCTGAAAGAATTCAAAACCGACCTTCCAACTCTAATTTCCCGTTAGAGGATATTCCTGAAATCAGCAAAAAAGCTTCTGCCTTTGTAACTGCCAACACTCCTTCCTTGTTGGAACGTTACTCTTCTTTTCAAAAACTAGTGCGCGTCACTGCTTATGTGCTCAGATGGAAATTTTTAGTACTAGATCAACCTCTATTCCCTCAGCCTTTTCTTTCGGCTGTTGAACTGCAAATTGCCACCATCAAAGTTCTTTGGCTCACCCAGAGAGAGGCATTCTCAGTCGAAATAAACATATTGGCTAAAGGTAAAACTCTCAAGAAACACAGCAGGCTTTTTGCCTTATGCCCTTTTCTAGATGACGATGGTTTGTTAAGAGTGGGCGGCAGACTTTCTCTTTCTGACTTCTCCGATGAAAAAAAGCACCCTATTATCCTTCCGTCTAAACATCATGTCACTCGGATAATCATTCGTCAGTTTCGTTATCAAACCTTGCATGTTGGTTCTAGAACCCTTCTATGCTTGATACGGGAAAAATACTGGCCTATTAATGGTTTACACGAAGTCACTTCTGTTATACATAAATGTATTACTTGTTTCAAAGCTAAGCCTAAACCTAATCAGCAACTCATGGCTGACCTTCCCCCATTTCGTTCAGCTCCCTGCAGGCCTTTTTCCTTCACCGGCATTGATTACGCCGGTCCGTTTGTGTATCAACAAAATCACCCCAGTGCTAAAAGGAAAATCCTTGGAAAACTATACGTTTCTCTATTTGTCTGTATGGTCACTGGCTCTATTCATCTTGAGCTCGTAACTAGTGCCTCCACCTCATACTTTCTTTCCGCTTTCTCTAGATTCATTTCACGAAGAGGCATTCCTTCAGAAGTCTTCTCTGATAATGCCAAAACCTTTGTTGGAGCTTCGCAGCAATGGTATAAAGCCCTTTGTTCCCCTCGTGCGAAAGAACAAATCTCCAATTACTCGCACTTAAACCAATTCAAATGGCATTTCATCCCTCCTTACGCTCCCCATCATGGCGGACGATGGAAATCTTGTGTGAAACTCATAAAAAATCATTTAAAGAAAACTCTAGGCTCTAGTATTGTAACTTACGAAGAATTCAATTCTTTAATTATACTCATTGAGGGAATTGTCAACTCACGACCTCTTTCTCCTCTTTCCAACGATCCTTGTGATTTCCTTCCTTTGACTCCAGGTCATTTTCTGGTGGGCAGTTCCTTAGCTGCGTCTCCCCCGTTGCTTGATCGTAAACTTGATCTGTCTTTGCCTATCTTGTGGAGAAAGATAGAATCCCTTAAAGCTCAATTTTGGAAGAGGTGGAGACTTGAGTATTTTCACTCGCTCCAAAGGAGGAACAAGTGGCAGCTCTCTCAGCCTAACCTTCAGGAGGGTGATTTGGTTCTTCTCAAAGACCCAAGTCCTCCTCTTGTATGGAAAACTGGTCGTGTTATAAAATGCTATTATGGCAGAGATGCTAGAGTTCGAGTGGTCAAACTTAAAACTTCATCAGGACACTGTTCGTCCTATTTCAGTCATTTGCCCTCTGCCACTCTAGCTCTTCTCTCTCATGTTATCTTTTTTTTTTTTTTTTTTTTTTCTGTTGCCCCTCTGGCAGTATGTTCACTTTTCAGTGAAATTTACAAAGTTCACTTATTTTTATTATAACATAACCTCTCACCTGTCATGTCATTCCATTTTTCTTCAATCTGTTCTTGCTAGCACGTGTTCCATGACACTGTAATGATTTCCGGAACTAATGTTGGTCACGAGGTTCATTTTCAGTTGGCCCCTTGCTCTGATTGGCCTCAGCAGTTTTCGAGAATTTTCCATGCTCTCGGATTGGCCGACGCCACCTGTCCGCATCACGCATTCCGCGTGATCTCCGGTATATAGCCTGCCCTGGCCTACATCAACAGTCTGTCTCCAGCAAGTCACAATGCCAGTCACTCGTTAGTTAGTTAGTTATTGTTGTTTTAAGGGGCGGAACTACGAGGTCATCTGCCCCTCTTAACACAGATTAAAGAATACAAATTTTGAATTGAATTTAAAATTTTGAGGTGGACATCTAAATTTAAAAAAAGACCAAAAATTAATAAAACAAAAACAAACAATTAAATAAAAATAAAAATTATAAAAATAAACAAAAATTACGGAAAAAAAAAAAAAACATTACCATTCAAAAACGAACAAGTCGTTGAGTCAATATTCACTGGAAAATTTAGATTGCTGGCCCTAACCCACTCTCACTTATAAAGCGGATAATGCGATCAGCAGCCATCGCGTCATCGGCTAATATAAGTTTGAGTGTCGTCTGCAAACCAAGGTTTCTTCGTAAGTCAGCAAGATCCACACACTCGGTGAAAATGTGGGCCACGGTGAATACGGCTCCACAGGTACAAAGTGGGGGGTCTTCCCTTCTCATTAGGTACGAGTGGGTGGATCTTGTATGACCTATCCTTAGCCTACACAAAATGACGGACTCTCTCCGGGCCCGGAAGGAACTCCGCCACACGCGAGTAGTTCCCTTGATCGCTCTCAGTTTACTGGGCAGTGGGTCAGCTAGCCACTGACTCTCCCAAAAAGCCAGAACTTGTAGGCGTAACTGAGAGCGAATATCTCTAGCGGGTACCTCCATTGATCGAGGTGGTAGTGATACCGCCTCTTTTGCAGCTTGATCTGCTAACTCATTTCCCGCAATTCCCATGTGGCTTGGAAGCCACAGAAAGGTGATTCGAGTGTCAGCGTGGCACAGCCCGGCTAGTAGGTCGTGGATTCGCTGCACTAGGGGGTGTTGCGGGAAACATGTAGTAATTGACTGCAACGAACTCAAAGAGTCGGTACACACGAGGAAGTGGATTCGTGCATCCTGTAGTGCAAACTGCAGAGCTTCATAGATGGCAACGAGCTCTGCAGTAAACACACTACAGGCCTCAGGCAAAGAGATCTTGGTATTTGCACCATCAATAACGTAAGCACAACCCACCTTCTCGTCCACCTTCGAACCATCCGTGTATAGAATGCCAGCGTCCGGAAATTGGTGAACTATGCTGTGGAACTGCCTCCGGTAAACGGACGCATCCGTGTTCACCTTAGGACCTTGGTGAAGATCTAACCGAATTTCCGGACGCGGGACTTGCCACGGAGGCACCTCGCTCGATGTCCGGATCATACAGGGACCTACAGCCACTCCTATTTCAGTGCACGAGCTATCAAGTCTATTACCAACCGGCCGAGTGGCACGAGGCCGGTTGGCGTACCCCTGGTGGTTTTGGGTACCGAAGAGAGCTTGATAGGTCGGGTGTTGCGGCATTTGACGCACATTGGCAGCATATGCTAAAAGCAGATGTTGGCGTCTATAATTTAATGGTGGAACACCCGATTCGGCGAGTAAGCTGGGTATCGGGCTGGTCCGGAAGGCACCGGTAGCAAGCCTAACGCCACTATGGTGGATACTGTCCAGCATTTTCAAGGTTGCCGGCCTTGCTGAACCGTATGCCGCAGAACCATAGTCTAGCCGGGACAGGACGAGGGCTTGGTAGAACCGTAGCAGCACCGCACGGTCAGCCCCCCACGTAGTGCCACTAAGAAACCTGAGCATGTTCAGTTTCCTGAGACATGTCATTTTCAATTGCCGTATATGGTGCTGCCACGTTAACTTGCTGTCAAAATGGAGCCCCAGGAAGCGATAAGTGTCAACCAACGGCAACGCAGCATCCCTGAGATGTAGTTCAGGGTGTAAATGTAGCCTCCGTAGCCGACAAAAATGGACGACGGAGGTTTTCGCTGCTGAAAAACGAAAACCCCGGTCGTGAGCCCACCTGTCGACCCGGTTGATAGCTAACTGCAATTGCCGTTCCACGACTGCCATACTTCCAGAGCTGTAATGCAGAGCTAAATCGTCTACATACAGCGATGGAACTACCGCGGACCCGGCGGCGGCAACAATGCCATTAATGGCAATCGCGAACAAGGTGACACTCAGCACTGAACCCTGAGGAACTCCATTTTCTTGGGTATAGTATTGCGATAATGTCCTACCGACCCTTACACGGAAGAGTCGGACGGACATGAAATTCGCAATGAAAGTCGGTAAGTTACCACGGAGTCCCCACTTGTGAAGGGTGGAAAGGATCCCGTAGCGCCATGTGGTGTCGTAGGCTTTCTCGAGGTCAAAGAAAACCGTGACTAGGTGCTGCTTTCGGAAAAAAGCCTCCTGTATGGCGCTCTCAAGTCGCACCAGATGGTCAGTGGTGGACCTATGAGAGCGAAATCCACATTGGTACTCAGACAGGAGACCTTTATCCTCCAAGAACCACACCAGTCGACGGTTCACCATCTTTTCGAGCAGCTTACATAGGCCATTTGTCAAACAAACGGGCCTATAGCTGCTTACAAACTTGGGGTCCTTTCCAGCCTTAGGAATCGGTATCACGATCCCCTCTCGCCATTGAGATGGAAACTCCCCTTCAATCCATATACGATTGAAGAGGATCAACAGTTTTTTAAAACTGGATTCGCACAGATGTTTTAACATTTGATTATGTATGTTATCCGGTCCAGGAGCCGTATCCCTGCACAGTGCAAGCGCACTGCGCAGTTCCCATTCAGAGAATGGTACATTATAGGACTCCGAAGCAGCAGTGGCAAAGGACAAGGGGTGAGTCTCTGCCTCCCGCTTCAGAGTCGGAAATGTAGGATCGTAACTCCCGGAGCAGGATACATTGGAGAAGTGCGAGCCAATGCTGTTGGCAATGGCGAGATGATCTGTGATGATGTCTCCATTGATGGACACTCCGGGTATCGACAGTGATGTCGGGAGTCCGGAGATCCGACGAAGCTTAGTCCACACTTGAGATGAAGGAGTATGCGCCGTCATGGACGACACATACTTTTCCCAGTTCGTTTTCTTGCTCTCCCGAATCAGATATCGGGCTCTAGCACGCATCCTTCTGAAGGTGATAAGGTTGGCCAGTGTTTTGCCTCCGATAGCATTTGAAAGCACGTCGACGATCTTTAATGGCTGCTGCAATCTCGGCTGTCCACCAAGGGACAAGCTTCCGGCGTGAGTTGCCGGACGAGGAAGGTATTGTTTCCTCAGCAGCAGCCAAAATACCATTCGTTATGTGAATGGTATGATCGTCGACACTCTCAAAGGTATCTTCGGCAAACACCGCACGTGCCGTGAAAGTTGGCCAATCAGCCCGACGGAGAAGCCATCGACTTGGTAACTCGATGGCTCTCTGGTTCGGAAGAGTAACGATAATTGGAAAATGGTCACTATTACAAAGGTCATCGTGTACACCCCACTGTAGCAGGGGAACCAGCGCACGACTGCACAGGGTAATATCGATACTTGAATAAGTACCGTGTGCAATAGAGAAGTGCGTAGGCTCCCCTGTGTTCAACAGACACAGGTCCAGCCGCCTGATCAGCCTCTCAAAATCTCTCCCTTTACCGCTAGTGGTAGCGGAGCCCCAGATGGTGTTGTGGGCATTAACATCTCCCAGAAGGAGGAAAGGAGGGGGGAGCTGAGAGACTAGATCCACCAGCTGGTCGTAATCCGGCTGAGAATCAGGCGGGATGTACACGTTACATACAGTTGCCATTACTGGCAACGAAGTACGAACTGCAACTGCCTCTAGCTGAGTACGCAACGGCACCTCTTCACTAAAGAGGCTAGAGTGGACGAGAGTGCAGACGCCACCAGCGGCCACAGCTCCGTCCACCCGGTCTCTAGAGAAGAGTTTGAAGTGACGCATTGTTGTCTCATGTCCAGGACGAAACTTGGATTCCTGAAGACAGACAATGGTGGCCGAAAACGAAGATATTAATTGTCGTAACTCAGCGAGATGAACAGAATAGCTATTACAGTTCCATTGTAATAGTGCCATGGTGTGGACTTAAGTAGAAGTGGGTCTTCTACTTATGCTTGACCGTTTGCCACCCTTCCCCATCTCTAGTTGGAGATGATGGGGCAGGAGAGCACACCTCAATCTCCACATCTCCTTCCGAAGACGAAGAAAATGGAGCGGGTGCTCTCTTTGGTTGCGCGCGGTCGTCGTCGGACCTCACGAGTCTCACTCTTGGAGAAGAGCGAGAGCGGTGTCTAGGGACTTTCTCCCTGTCCGAAGACGGGGTACTTGTCCCCGACACGCCCCGAGCATGCTTCTTTCTAGACCGACGCAGACGTCTATTCGGGGAAGTAGGTGGTCCCTTCCCCACAGACGTCAGGTCCTTGCAAAACGAGGCCGCTCCAGCTGGTACCGCTCCTTTGGTGATGGTAGGAGCGGAATGGCCAGCAGATGGCTGAGCTGCCTTGTATGCAGGAGAGGAAGAGAAACGGCGCTGAACCACCCCTCTCTTCTCCGCCGGTGACTTATTTTTCCTATAGGGGAGTTCCTCCACTCTAATGGGTTTGGCTTCTGCGGGCATCACTCCCTTGATGGTCGAGGGAGCGGAAGGCCCAGCAGATGAAGGAGCCATCCCATCAGCCGGAGGTCGAGAGAGACGGCGCCGCACCGTCTTCCTCTTCTCCACTATCTTTGTCTTATCAGGTGGGCTGGATGACGATCCAGCCCCGGTCGCAGAAGTCTTCTTTGCCTCGTTGGCAGGGGAAGACTTCTTCTCCGACCGTTTCGGAGAGGAAGATGACTTCTTCTCCGATTGCGCCGGTTTAGATGGTATAACCGGCGCCTTTTTCACAATGGCCGAAGGAGGTTGTGTAACCTTCTTCGGGCTGACAGGTCTCGCTTGGACAGCGAGGGGAGACTTTACGATTGGATAGGATCTGTCAATGCGAGACCTCCTTTTTCGGGAAGGACTAGAAGTGAAGCTTCTAGTCTTAATAAGAAAATGAACTTTACTAAGTAGGAACAGATTGAACATTGATGAGTAAATAGGAATGGAAACAGTTTGCCAATAACAGTGGTATTTTATTCAAAAACCAACTTTAAAAAGATTAACAATAAATAAATATATAAACATGTAATGGAAAGGTGACCTTTGACAGGCCAACAACAAGCGAACAAGATTTCATAAGTTTGAAAAGGATTAACAAGAAATATATAAATATGTAAGGGAAATGTGACCTTTGACAGGCCAACAACAGGCGAACAAGATTTCATGAGTTTGAAATGCCAAGAACCCTGAGAATAAGTAACCACTTTGTGGCCAGTTAGTCTGAAGTAGAACTATGCAGGGTAAAATAGTGAGTAACTATAGTGCTCAAATGAAGGCTTAAAATTTAGCCTAGGACTGCACACAGAGAGTATGCTAGTTTATTTACAGAAAAATCAATATTTACATGCCAGTAGGGATAGCATCCCACTAGTTGCCTGATAGTTACAAGGCGAGGTTGTTTACAATTGAAATGGGAGCATTCCCAAGAACACTTTGATAGATTAAATGAAGAACAAGCCATTCACTACGTCAGATAGGTGAACTGGTGTTAAGCCCAATAGTTTGTACAAAAATAGAGAAAAGAATGATTTGGTTTGAAGGAAAGTTAACATGCGAAAGAGAGAGAACAGCCGTTTTCTCATAGCCTACAATTTAAAGGCATAATACATGCTTAAACCACTTAATAGAAAGAAATAAGTTGAGTTTGGCATAGTTTGACAAGTTGTTTAAGTCGGGTAACATAACCCTAAAAAGAAAGATACATTTTTAAGATTTAGAAATTTTTGAGGTTATAATAAACACTTAGCTTTTTGGCGTTGGTGTAGAGGAATTTCCACATAATATAAATAGAGGAAGAGCGTGTAGATCACTTTTTTCCGTCTTGGAAATGTTGAAGACTTCGTGCCCAGCCCAAAACTGACGTAGGCCAATCATTGATGTAAACTTATATAGACTTTGTAGAACTAGGTTTTGATCACTTTTTTCCGTCTTGGAAATGTTGAAGACTTCGTGCCCAGCACAGAAGAAAATTTGTTTATCGTTTTCTTGCTCACGACAAACTGACGTAGGCCAAGTATCGATGTTAACTTAAATAGATTTCGTAGATTTTAGAATGCACTGCTGGTTTGACTAGAAGCATTTTGCGATGTATTAGCACACAGCGTTGAGGCACATTCAAGCGTTGTGCAAACAGCGTGAAGACAGCTGACGACGAGTGATTGGCCTTGTGACTTGCTGGAGACACACGAGACAGACAGTTGATGTAGGCCAGGGCAGGCTATATACCGGAGATCACGCGGAATGCGTGACGCGGACAGGTGGCGTCGGCCAATCCGAGAGCATGGAAGATTCTCGAAAACTGCTGAGGCCAATCAGAGCAAGGGGCCAACTGAAAATGAACCTCGTGACCAACATTAGTTCCGGAAATCATTACAGTGCCATGGAACACGTGCTAGCAAGAACAGATTGAAGAAAAATGGAATGACATGACAGGTGAGAGGTTATGTTATAATAAAAATAAGTGAACTTTGTAAATTTCACTGAAAAGTGAACATACTGCCAGAGGGGCAACAGAGAAAAAAAAACTAAACAAAAATAACATGAGAGAGAAGAGCTAGAGTGGCAGAGGGCAAATGACTGAAATAGGACGAACACAGTGTCCTGATGAAGTTTTAAGTTTGACCACTCGAACTCTAGCATCTCTGCCATGATAGCATTTTATAACACGACCAGTTTTCCATACAAGAGGAGGACTTGGGTCTTTGAGAAGAACCAAATCACCCTCCTGAAGGTTAGGCTGAGAGAGCTGCCACTTGTTCCTCCTTTGGAGCGAGTGAAAATACTCAAGTCTCCACCTCTTCCAAAATTGAGCTTTAAGGGATTCTATCTTTCTCCACAAGATAGGCAAAGACAGATCAAGTTTACGATCAAGCAACGGAGGAGACGCAGCTAAGGAACTGCCCACCAGAAAATGACCTGGAGTTAAAGGAAGGAAATCACAAGGATCGTTGGAAAGAGGAGAAAGAGGTCGTGAGTTGACAATTCCCTCAATGAGTATAATTAAAGAATTGAATTCTTCGTAAGTTACAATACTAGAGCCTAGAGTTTTCTTTAAATGATTTTTTGTGAGTTTCACACAAGATTCCCATCGTCCGCCATGATGGGGAGCATAAGGAGGGATGAAATGCCATTTGAATTGGTTTAAGTGCGAGTAATTGGAGATTTGTTCTTTCGCACGAGGGGAACAAAGGGCCTTATACCATTGCTGCGAAGCTCAAACAAAGGTTTTGGCATTATCAGAGAAGACTTCGGAAGGAATGCCTCTTCGTGAAATGAATCTAGAGAAAGCGGAAAGAAAGTATGAGGTGGAGGCACTAGTTACGAGCTCAAGATGAATAGAGCCGGTGACCATACAGACAAATAGAGAAACGTATAGTTTTCCAAGGATTTTCCTTTTAGCACTGGGGTGATTTTGTTGATACACAAACGGACCGGCGTAATCAATGCCGGTGAAGGAAAAAGGCCTGCAGGGAGCTGAACGAAATGGGGGAAGGTCAGCCATGAGTTGCTGATTAGGTTTAGGCTTAGCTTTGAAACAAGTAATACATTTATGTATAACAGAAGTGACTTCGTGTAAACCATTAATAGGCCAGTATTTTTCCCGTATCAAGCATAGAAGGGTTCTAGAACCAACATGCAAGTTTTGATAATGAAACTGACGAATGATTATCCGAGTAACATGATGTTTAGACGGAAGGATAATAGGGTGCTTTTTTTCATCGGAGAAGTCAGAAAGAGAAAGTCTGCCGCCCACTCTTAACAAACCATCGTCATCAAGAAAAGGGCATAAGGCAAAAAGCCTGCTGTGTTTCTTGAGAGTTTTACCTTTAGCCAATATGTTTATTTCGACTGAGAATGCCTCTCTCTGGGTGAGCCAAAGAACTTTGATGGTGGCAATTTGCAGTTCAACAGCCGAAAGAAAAGGCTGAGGGAATAGAGGTTGATCTAGTACTAAAAATTTCCATCTGAGCACATAAGCAGTGACGCGCACTAGTTTTTGAAAAGAAGAGTAACGTTCCAACAAGGAAGGAGTGTTGGCAGTTACAAAGGCAGAAGCTTTTTTGCTGATTTCAGGAATATCCTCTAACGGGAAATTAGAGTTGGAAGGTCGGTTTTGAATTCTTTCAGAAAGCCATGAAGGGCCGTGCCAGTACAAACAGGATTGAGATAGTGACTTAGGTGAACAACCACGAGAAATGAGGTCGGCGGGGTTGTCTTTGCTAGAAACATGGTTCCATTGTTCTGGTTTAGAAACAGTTTGAATTTTCTCAACTCTGTTAGCTACAAAAGTTTGCCAATTAGAAGAAGGTTTAGAAATCCATGCCAAAGCAATAGAGGAATCTGTCCAAAAATATGTGTGCGAGAACTTACAGTTGAGTGTTTGTTTGAGTTTGTTAGCTAATTCGGCAGCAAGTAGTGCGGCACAGAGTTCAAGACGAGGTAATGAAACTGGTTTCAAAGGCGCAACCTTAGATTTAGCACATATCAAATTGGAGAAAAAGGGGGAGCGGCTTACAATGTAAGCACAACATCCGTATGCTTTGGTCGAACTGTCAGCGAAAAGGTGCAAATCCAAGACAAGAGAGCAAGAGAACGGAACTAGCACTCTAGGAATGTCTATTAATGAGAGATCAGAAAGACTGTGCCGAAAGGTAAGCCACTTTTGTAAAAGCGAAGGAGGAATGGGATCATCCCAATCCGAGTTCAATGACCATAGCTCTTGCATAAAGATTTTAGCTAGAACAATTACGGGTGCAATGAACTGAAGCGGGTCATATATCTTAGCTATTTCAGATAGCACTTGTCTTTTGGTTTGTGGAGGTGAGGAAGACAAATTTACTTCGTAAAAGAATGAGTCAGCTTTAGGATACCAGTGTATTCCCAAAACTTTAGTAGCATCCTCCAATTTACAAAGCTCTACTGGAGTATCAACAGGACAATGTGGCAAGAGATTGGATAGAAGTTCCTCAGAATTTGAGTTCCAACGATGAAGTAAGAATCCTCCTCTGCTAAGTAAAGTTTTTAAACTTTGAGAGAGCTCGATAGCCTCAGATACATTCTTGAAAGAAAAAAGAAAGTCATCAACGTAGAAGGAATTTTTTAACAAAATAGGAGTTTCAGAAGGAAACAGATGACCATCTTGGTCTGCAAGATGTTTCAAAGTACGAATGGCAAGAAAAGCCGATGGTTTAAGCCCATACGTTACGGTTTTTAATTTAAAGATCTTGATGGTTTTGGTAGGAGCATCACGCCAGAGAATTCGTTGAAGATTTTGTTGTTCGGAATTAATCAGAATTTGTCTATACATTTGTTGTATGTCGGCTACGATTCCAATTGGAAATAGACGGAAATTTAAAAGAATAGACGGGAGATCAGACTGAATGGCAGGTCCAGATAGGAGAGTGTCATTTAAGGAAATGCCATTGGCATCAGGGGCAGAACCATTAAAAACAACTCTTATCTTTTCTTTGGTGGAGGGATTCTTCCAAACGGGATGGTGATTTAAATACACTGAATCTACAGAAGGGTCGAAATCTTTAACAGTCTCCATATGGTTAGAAGCTTCATAATCCTCCATGAATTCAAGGTATTGTCTGCGAGTGGAAGGATCTTGCTTGAGTTGATTCTCAACTGCAAATAAAGCTTTAAGAGCTTTCGGATAGGAATCACATAAAGGAGGAGGGGAAGAAATGCGTGGCATTGTGACAATAAATCTGCCATCTGGGTTACGAACAGTGGTTTCTAAAAAATGTTGTTCACAAAATTCATCTTCTGATGAAAGAGAAGGAGCAGATTCAATGGACTCGATTTGCCAAAATTTTTCCAGACGCTGATGAAGATCTGCATTAGTGAAATGGCATTGAGAGGAACCTTGAACAGTTTGAAGAGGAATATAACCTGTGATAAGCCAGCCAAATTTAGTATGGTGGGCGTAGATACCAGATGAAATATTAACCCTTGACGGAAGAAGATTTTGCCAAAATGTGTTAGCGCCAAAAAGAATGTCAACGTGAGAGCTTTTATAGAATTGAGGGTCAGCCAGTTTTAGATCAGAGGGAAATTTCCATTCGTCAATGGAAAAAGAGCGACTGGGAGTAGGACTGCCAATACTCGGAATGGACAGACAGTTTAGATGAAAGTTAGTGCCATATTGGACTGAATCTTTCACCTGCAGCTTGACATAATTTAAGGAAGTAGACTTGCTGTTGTTGATACCAGATATTTCAATATTGGTGGAGAGTGGTTTGAGACCTAACCTTTCAACTAATGATGAGGTTATGAAGTCATGAGTTGCCGCATTGTCGAGCAAGGCTCGTGCTAAGTGCCAATTGCCGGAAGAATCTTTAACTTGGACCTGGATCGTAGATAACAAAACTTGAGCACTACGCCATGAGGGGGTTGTTTGATTGTAGGATTGGGCAACGGTATTTACAGTAGAAACAGAAGAGCTTGGTGGAGAAGCATCACTAGTGAGGCTCAGCGCAGGTTGGGCATTAGGATTTGAAACTGTTCCAGGAATAGACCGTGGCTTTTCGAAGCGGTGCAAGGTAGAATGATGTCTTAGCTTGCAATGCATGCAAACTCCTTTTGAAGGGCAGTCCGCTAAGATATGCTTTGAAGAGAGGCAGTTGAAACAAGATTTGGTTTGCGACACAGCTTTTCTACGATCGTCAACTGAAAGGCCTTTGAAGGTATTGCAGAAATATAAAGGGTGCAAATTATTGCAAAGAATGCATGAGGTTTTATTACCTTGTATAGAGAAAACATGAGAATGTGAAGACTTTTCCGAGAAATGCTTGGTGGGTTTACTTTTACTGACATCAGTGGAACCTTCAGCTTTATTGATTAAAGCAGAAAGAAATTGACAACGTTTCTTTATGAAAGAGATCAACACTTTAAATGTGGGTTCAGGTTTGTCCACTAAATCGGATTCCCATGCTTTACGCGTATTAAGGTCAAATTTGGAGGTAGTGAGATGTATAAGAAAAAGATCCCAATGTTCAACAGGTTGTTTAAGATGTTCTAGGGCTCTTACATGAAGTTCAACGGTGTCTCCCAGACTTCTAAGGGATGATAAATTATCAGGGCGTGAGGCTGGTAAATTAAACAAGGCGTTCATATGGCGTTGAATTCTAAGTTTGGCATTGCCATATCGCTGTTGGATGAGGTCAATAGCTACCGAGTAATTTTCGGTTGTGAGAGGTAAAGCTTCAATTAACTTTAAAGGAGGACCCTGAAGAACAGACTTTAAATAATAAAATTTTTGAATCTCAGGGAATGATCTATTATCATGTATTAGAGAAGAAAAAAGTTCAAAAAAGGAATCCCACTGTTTTTCCTCCCCGGAAAAGGTAGGAAGTTGGATTTTAGGAAGAAACGGTTTGCTAACTTCGGTGTTTTGATGGGTTGCTAATTGCTTAATTAAATCCTTAGCTTCGCCATACATATTGTAATACAGTTCTTCAACAGAACTACGATCCTGTTCTTGATCAGGCTCGATTGTTTCAATTTCGGTTTGCAACACATCATACTCTTGAAAATGTTGCTGATAAACATTAAAACGTTGAACTAGAACGTCATAATTGTGATCATCAAAAGATTTGGAACCTAAAAACTGCTGAAAACGAGTAAGTTTGTTTTTACAGGCGGTTCTTTTGGCTACAAGCTCTTTAGGAAGAGACATGGCGGAACTTTGAGTACTTTCACTCACCGATCTGCTAGACTGCCGAGCGTCTGTAGTAGTAGTAGTAGTAGTGGTACTGGTAGAGGTGGTAACAAGGGACATCTCCGTTCACCCCAACACAGCTTTCATAGCGATAGCTGAAAAACACAATTAGCATTAGTGACAGAAGTGAAAAGCTGCAATAGCTTATCGAATGGCTTGGCAACCTGTTTCATACAATAAACAATTATGAAGGTTATTTAAAGGTCCCGGGTTTCGGCACCAACTTGGATAGGATCTGTCAATGCGAGACCTCCTTTTTCGGGAAGGACTAGAAGTGAAGCTTCTAGTCTTAATAAGAAAATGAACTTTACTAAGTAGGAACAGATTGAACATTGATGAGTAAATAGGAATGGAAACAGTTTGCCAATAACAGTGGTATTTTATTCAAAAACCAACTTTAAAAAGATTAACAATAAATAAATATATAAACAGGTAATGGAAAGGTGACCTTTGACAGGCCAACAACAAGCGAACAAGATTTCATAAGTTTGAAAAGGATTAACAAGAAATATATAAATATGTAAGGGAAATGTGACCTTTGACAGGCCAACAACAGGCGAACAAGATTTCATGAGTTTGAAATGCCAAGAACCCTGAGAATAAGTAACCACTTTGTGGCCAGTTAGTCTGAAGTAGAACTATGCAGGGTAAAATAGTGAGTAACTATAGTGCTCAAATGAAGGCTTAAAATTTAGCCTAGGACTGCACACAGAGAGTATGCTAGTTTATTTACAGAAAAATCAATATTTACATGCCAGTAGGGATAGCATCCCACTAGTTGCCTGATAGTTACAAGGCGAGGTTGTTTACAATTGAAATGGGAGCATTCCCAAGAACACTTTGATAGATTAAATGAAGAACAAGCCATTCACTATGTCAGATAGGTGAACTGGTGTTAAGCCCAATAGTTTGTACAAAAATAGAGAAAAGAATGATTTGGTTTGAAGGAAAGTTAACATGCGAAAGAGAGAGAACAGCCGTTTTCTCATAGCCTACAATTTAAAGGCATAATACATGCTTAAACCACTTAATAGAAAGAAATAAGTTGAGTTTGGCATAGTTTGACAAGTTGTTTAAGTCGGGTAACATAACCCTAAAAAGAAAGATACATTTTTAAGATTTAGAAATTTTTGAGGTTATAATAAACACTTAGCTTTTTGGCGTTGGTGTAGAGGAATTTCCACATAATATAAATAGAGGAAGAGCGTGTAGATCACTTTTTTCCGTCTTGGAAATGTTGAAGACTTCGTGCCCAGCACAAAACTGACGTAGGCCAATCATTGATGTAAACTTATATAGACTTTGTAGAACTAGGTTTTGATCACTTTTTTCCGTCTTGGAAATGTTGAAGACTTCGTGCCCAGCACAGAAGAAAATTTGTTTATCGTTTTCTTGCTCACGACAAACTGACGTAGGCCAAGTATCGATGTTAACTTAAATAGATTTCGTAGATTTTAGAATGCACTGCTGGTTTGACTAGAAGCATTTTGCGATGTATTAGCACACAGCGTTGAGGCACATTCAAGCGTTGTGCAAACAGCGTGAAGACAGCTGACGACGAGTGATTGGCCTTGTGACTTGCTGGAGACAGACGAGACAGACAGTTGATGTAGGCCAGGGCAGGCTATATACCGGAGATCACGCGGAATGCGTGACGCGGACAGGTGGCGTCGGCCAATCCGAGAGCATGGAAGATTCTCGAAAACTGCTGAGGCCAATCAGAGCAAGGGGCCAACTGAAAATGAACCTCGTGACCAACATTAGTTCCGGAAATCATTACAGTGCCATGGAACACGTGCTAGCAAGAACAGATTGAAGAAAAATGGAATGACATGACAGGTGAGAGGTTATGTTATAATAAAAATAAGTGAACTTTGTAAATTTCACTGAAAAGTGAACAACGATCTCAGAGTAGTTCGTCGTCGAGGGTACAGCACGGGGAACGAAAGTGGCAGGGGTGATAGGTGGCGTCACCTTAGCCGCGAAAGATACCGGAAATTCGGGTGCAGTCATATCACGGTATCTCTTTCGAGCGTCGTGATATGAAAGCCGATCCAATGTTCTGATTTCTTGGATCTTTGCTTCCTTGCAGAACTCAGGGCACTGCTTCGACCGCGGAGAGTGACTTCCTTGGCAGTTAGGACACGTCGGGGGAGGCGTACACCCCACACCGTCATGTGTCCCCTTGCCACACTCTCTACACACCGCCTTGGCAGTGCACCTGGCAGAAACATGACCGAATTTCTGGCAATTGTAGCAGCGCATAGGTGGAGGGATGTACGGTCTAACGTCGCAATGGTACGACGTGACCTTCACCTGCCTAGGGACTACATCACCCTCAAAATGGAGAATGAAAGCGCCAGTATCGACACTATCATTTCCAATTTTCCGGGTGATGCGCCTAATCCTGGTGCCGCCTCGCTTCCCCAGATCCCGCATCAATTCCGCGTCGCTGTTTAAAATGAGGTCGCGATGGAATATAACTCCACGGACCTCATTCAGCGTATCGTGCTTCTCAACCTTAACGGGAATTTCGCCGAAATGCGTGCATTCCAGCAACGCTTCGGTTTGCTGCCGGTCAACGGTATGCAGCAGGAGCTGCCCGTTCCGGAGCTTGGAAATCCCGTTAAGGTCGCGATATTTCCCCTCGATTTCCTCTGAAAATAGGATCGATTTTACCTGTATAAAATCTCCCCCGTCTGTCCTGGTAGCTACCTGGTAGCGAGGAGACCTGTCAACAGGGAACTTCTTATTAAATGCCTCATCCCAAGGCGTATACACCTTGGGATTCGGTCTACACTCCAGAGAAGGCTTTTTAAGGGTGCCACCCTGTACAGGTGTCCGTGATCGTTTACTACGCATCCCGGACGAAATCCTCCCCGAATACTGCCCACTCCGAACGGGGGCTATCACTGTGGGCGCCACCCAGCCTAGGCAATACCTACCTGGCATAGCAGATATTGCCCGGGGTCCCAGTGCCTCGAACAGGCACTTCCCCCTCGGCATGCACAGGATTTATTCAGCTCCAGTATTCGGCCATGCAGGGACCTTCGTTGTAAGGCGGATACTACTGTAGGGTACATGGCGCACCCACCTGACGGGATGGGGCATACCGTCTAGGCTTTCTGGCCAGATGGCCAAGCTGGTGGCCCTTCCCCTAACAGCACGCATGTTTATTTCTATTGGTCAAACCAGAGCTGGGACCAGAAAACCAAAATTGACCTTTATAAGGCCCCCTCTAAGTCTCCTTTTACGACAGGCAGGGGATACCGTGGATGAATTCTGCCCTCCCCATCCACAGGGGGTCTGAACAAATCAAAACTGGCAAGTTATTCGGACATGTCGGCCCTATTAGTCGCCTCCTACGACAGGCAGGGCATACCGTGGGTGTATTCTAACCCGCACCCACACGGGGGGCCAGTCACTCGTCGTCAGCTGTCTTCACGCTGTTTGCACAACGCTTGAATGTGTCTCAACGCTGTGTGCTAATACATCGCAAAATGCTTCTAGTCAAACCAGCAGTGCATTCTAAAATCTACGAAGTCTATCTAAGTTTACATCGATGATTGGCCTACGTCAGTTTTGTGCTGGGCACGAAGTCTTCAACATTTCCAAGACGGAAAAAAGTGATCAACACGCTCTTCCTCTATTTATATTATGTGGAAATTCCTCTACACCAACGCCAACAAGCTAAGTGTTTATTATAACCTCAAAAATTTCTAAACCTTAAAAATATATCTTTCTTTTTAGGGTTTGTTACCTGACTTAAACAACTTGTCAAACTATGCCAAACTCAACTTATTTCTTTCTATTAAGTGGTTTAAGCATGTATTATGCCTTTAAATTGTAGGCTATGAGAAAACGGCTGTTCTCTCTCTTTCACATGTTAACTTTCCTTCAAAACAAATCATTCTTTTCTCTATTTTTGTACAAACTATTGGGCTTAACACCAGTTCACCTATCTGACGAAGTGAATGGCTTGTTCTTCATTTAATCTATCAAAGTGTTTTTGGGAATGCTCCCATTTCAACTGCAAACAACTTTGTCTTATAACTATCAAGCGACTAGCAGGATGTTATCCCTACTGGCATGTTAATTAATGTTGATTTTTTTTCTGTAAATAAACTAGCCTACTCTCTGTGTGCAGTCCTAGGCTAAATTTTAAGCCTTCATTTGAGCACTATAGTTACTCACTATTTTACCCTGCATAGTTCTACTTCAGACTAACTGGCCACAAAGTGGTTACTTATTCTCAGGGTTGTTGGCATTCAAGCTTATGAAATCTTGTTCGCTTGTTGTAGGCCTGTCAAAGGTCACATTTCCATTACATGTTTATATATTTATTTATTGTTAATCTTTTGAAAGTTGTTTATGAATAAAATACCCCTGTTATTGGCAAACTGTTTCCATTGCTATTTACTCATCAATGTTCAATCTGTTCCTACTTAGTAAAGTTAATTTTCTTATTAGACTAGAAGCTTCACTTCTAGTCCTTCCCGAAAAAGGAGGTCTCGCATTGACAGATCCTAACCACGAGCCAAGCTGGCGGTGACGTATGCAGTTCTGGGCAGCATTGTGCATGATCTTGTATTATAGGTGGTGGCTGTGTTCGAGTGTCAACCTAATCTGTGGTGTTGGTAATTGGTAGTTACGGTATTGTTGTGAAAGTGTAAACTGTCCTAGTACCGTATTTCCTCGCATAATCGTCGCCACCGCGTAATCGTCACACCCCACTTTTCAAACATTAAATAGGTTTATAAAATTTCATCGCATAATCGTCGCATAGCATGTTCGTATTTATGCACCAGTCAGTTGCACACGCTGCCGCGACTTTATAACCTGGCGCGACTTTGTCAGACGAAAAATATCTCGTCTTTATGCTTGCGGGCAATGAACTGTGACGCGAGCGGCAAGCTTCGTCACTTAGCACATTCCGCGAGCGTATAATCTGGCTTGATCTTGTCAGGAGAAAGTAATCTTGTCTTTATGCCTTCCGGTTATGAACCGCGTCGCGAACGGCCAACGCACATTGCGCGAGCTTATAGGCCTAATCATGTCAGCAAAAAGTAATCTCATCTTTAGACCTGCGGCCTATGAACTGTGACGCGAGCGGCCAGCGCACATTCCGCGAGCGTATAGGCCTAATCTGGCGTGATCTTGTCAGGAGAAGGTAATATCGTATTTATGGCTGCGGGCTATGAACCGCGACGCGAATGGTCAGCTCACATTTCGCGAGCTTATAGGCCTAATCTGGCGTGCTCATGTCAGCAAAAAGTAATCTCATCTTTAGACCTGCGGCCTATGAACTGTGACGCGAGCGGCCAGCGCACATACTTGAGCGTATAGGCCTAATCTGGCGTGATCTTGTCAGGAGAAAGTAATATCGTATTTATGCCTGCGGGCTATGAACCGCGACGCGAATGGTCGGCGCACATTCCACGAGCTTATAGGCCTAATCTGGCGTGATCTTGTCAGCAGAAAGTACTCTCGTCTTTATTCCTGCGGGCTATGAACTGTGACGTGAACGACCAGCGCACATTCCGCGAGCTTATAGGCCTAATTTGGCGTGATCCTGTCATGAGAAAGTAATATCGTCTTTATGCCTGCCGGCTATGAACCGTGACGCGAACGGCCAGCGCACATTCCGCGAGTTTATAGGTCTAATCTGGCGTGATCTTGACAGCAGAAAGTAATTCGTCTTTATGCCTGCGGGCTATGAACTGTGACGCGAACGGCCAGCGCACATTCCGCGAGTTTATAGGCCTAATCTGGCGTGATCTTGTCAGGAGAAAGTAATCTCGTCTTTATGCCTGCGGACTATGAACCACGACACGAATGGCCAGCTTCGCCAGCACATTCCGCGAGCGTTAACCAGTCGTGACCTTGTTAGAAGAAAGAACCCTGTCTCTGACTGCGGGCTATGACTCACGCTACGCGAATGACTTGCCCGTGCAGCAAATAATGATACAGTATATTCTTTGAAATTAAATATTCTTCGCAAAATCGTCGCACCCTGCTTTTTCCCGCGAAATTTTGGCAAAAAAAGTGCGACGATTATGCGAGGAAATACGGTAATTCCTAAAATTTGTTTCCTTCTGTATTGTCTGTCTGCATTCTGTGTTTTTTTTAAATGGCCGACAATAATAGTGTTTTCGATTTAATTGACTTAAGAGATAACCTTGTGAATTTGGAGAGTTCTTCTGGGGTTGTACGTGAATCACCTCTGTTTACTAGGTCTGAGGTTTTGGGATCGATTTCTAGTAGTGGTTTGCCTGCCCCTCTATTGTCTGGCTCTGGCTCGTCCATACCTCTTAACCCTGCATACGGTCATTCTTCTCATGTTAGGTCACCTAATGATTTCCTGGGTCCTGCCGACCCATTGCATCCCAGTTCCTTCTCTAGTAATGTAAATGTTTTGTCTCCTGTAGAGGGTGTGCGAGCGGGCTACCCTGGTAACAATGTCTCTTTTCCAAATGCTACATTCTCGCCTACCGTTAATTATGGGTCGATTCCTCATCCTATTTCTGGTTTCTTAACTAAGTTAAAGAGTTTCAACCTAGATGACGTTACCCAAGTGGTCCTATTTTTAAAACAAGTGGTCGAATTGGGTAACCATGCCTCGATTTTTGGGATGTCGGAAATTCAGATTTTTCAACTTTTGTATCCTGTTGCGTCCGGTATGCTGCGCGATAAGCTAATTGAAGCTATCCACCTCCGCATGTCCTTAGCCATGTTCATTAGGGAAGTGTTGTGGTTTTTTGTCCCTGCGAGTGCCCTTAGTGCTCTCGAGCAAAGGTTTTTGTATCGTGTCCAAAGGTTGGACGAGTCACTTAGCGACTATGTCAGTGACATCAAGGTATATGCCCAGGTATTTGCATCCCCTTTAACTGAACGACAGTTGGCGTCATCGATTGTAAATGGGTTTTCGCCTCAATATAGGTCATACATGACTATGTGTACCAGGCCTTCGTCATTTGTCGAGCTGAAACAGGTCGTTATAGAGGCTATGGCTGTGAGACATGCAGATTCCCTTCGTGTAGCTAATGTTCCTCCTCCTTCCTTGATGTCTCGTCCCCCTCCTTCCTTGATGTCTCATCCCCCGCCTAAGGTTATGTTCCACCCAAGACCCAATATTAAGTGCCACACGTGCGGTGGCGTGGGACATGTCAAGAAGGTGTGTCCGAATAACCAGGTTGTGTATCGCCAATGACGGGATATTGTGGAGACCAACTCGGGTGTTACTTCTAAGGATATTTCTGTGCATGTGAATTTGGGAAAACCCTGTGAAGTTTCTGGTCGCCCTACCAATGAAAGTCTTGATAACTCGTTGAAAACTAAATCTTCACGTGCTAATTCTGCTTATGTCGCTGACCTACCTAACCTGTCGGTGAGCAATGTCGTGGCAAGTCAGCCTAATTCTAAACATAATGTGAAACCTGTGGTGCGGGTGTCCTCGTCATCTACTTGTAATCGTTTTAGAGTGAGTAATGATTTTGGAATTTCTCCTGTGGCTAAAGGAATATCCCCGTTTATTGAAATTTGTGTTAATGAAGAGCCCGTTTCTGCATTGCTTGATTCTGGTAGTGTCGCATCCTTTATAAGCGAGGACTGGTTTTTATCTATGAAGAGTGTTTGCAAATTTCCTGAGTTAGAGCCTAACAATGAATCTTTTATTTCGGCAAATTGTTCAAACTTAAATATTTTGGGGAGTATGACAGTCAAAATTCATATTCTAAATTTTTCTTGGAAGTTTAAATTTTTTGTTGCCAGAAATCTTTCTTGTTCTGTGGTCATTGGAGCTAATTTCATGTCACACGTTGGTATGCTTCTTGATTTTGGTGCTCGCAACTTATGGTTTAAGTTTAATCCGCAGAGTAAATTAACATTTAACCCGGTTTTATCTTCTCCTGCTGTCAATTCTGTTAGTGAACCTATGACTATTGAGGATCTCGATCTGGAAAATTTAACCAGTCTTCAAAAGGATGCCATTAAGAGGTTATGTCAGGAGTATAGTGATGTATTTACGGACAAGTTAGGTGTAACCCATTTGATGGAATACAAGATTGAGCTAACCGATTCTGTGCCGGTGTGTTCCAGCCCGTATCGCCTTGCCCCGCCCAAGATGGCTGAACTTCGTAAGATTATCGATAAGATGTTAGAAGAAGGTGTAATCCAACCCTCTATCTCTGCCTACTCATCCCCTGTATTTCTTGTGCCAAAACCTAACGGTGGTTTTCGGCCGGTGGTCGACTATAGGGCTCTTAATCAAAAGGTTGTTTTACAATCAATTCCTTTGCCGGACCTTCACACATGTTTTAGTTGGTTTCGCAACGCGAAGGTGTTCACGATCCTCGATTTAAATTCTTCTTACTTCCAAATTCCCCTCTCTCCGGAATCCAGGCATGTTACTGCTTTTTCCACTGACTGGAACCTGTTTGAGTATGCCCGTGTCCCGTTTGGCCTATCCACCGGAGCCCCTGTGTTGAGCAGACTTCTGGACAAGGTGTTTTCAGAAATTAAATTCAAGTTTGTGTACCACTACCTTGACGATGAGGTGATCTATTCTGAGTCCTTCGAGGAACACGATCATCTGAAGGTTGTACTTGATCGGTTGCGTGACGCTGGCCTTACCGTCAAATTGTCCAAGGTTTCCTTTGCCAAGCCCAAAATTTCCTTTTTGGGACATATTGTTTCCGAATTTGGTATCTCCGTGGACCAGTCTCGTACGCAGGCCATCAGAGATTTTAAACCACCCAAGAACGCCAAGGGTGTTGCTCGTTATATTGGTATGGTGAACTTCTTCCGTAAGTTCATCAGTAATTTTGCCGACCGTGCTGCTCCTCTAAATCAATTACGCAAAAAGGCTGTGAAGTTTGAGTGGGGTCCCTCTCAGCAGGCAGCCTTCGAAGATCTTAAGCTTGCGCTCTCTAACACCCCTGTGTTAGTCATTCCGGATTTTGGGAAGCAGTTCATTGTGCAGACTGATGCGTCTGGTCGTGGTGTTGGTTGTGTCCTACTGCAAGAATCTGATCTGGGTAGGCAACCCATTGCATACGCTTCTCGTACCTTAACGGACGCAGAGAGGAAGTATTCCATATACGAACTTGAGGGTTTAGCTGTGTTGTTCGCTCTAGAAAAATTCCGTATGTATCTTGAGCACACTAAGTTTCTCCTTGAGACCGATAACCAAGCCTTGAGCTGGGTCTTAGGGAAACCCCGTAAAACTGGTAGGATTGCCAGATGGGCAACTAGGATTCTGTCATTCCAGTTCTCAGTCCAACATATTCGTGGGTCCGAAAATGCGGTAGCTGATTCATTAAGCCGCATGTACGAGGAAACAGCTGAAGAGGATATTCAAGAATGTGAACCCGTAAACCTTGTATCTGCTGTAAATTGTGTCAATGTCGTTCTTAGCAATTCCCCTGTGCTTTTTGAAGATGTGAGACGATTCCAGAAAGAAGATCCCTCCTTATCTAGCCTAATTGACCGAATCAATTCTGGTGAAGTGATCAAGCCCTACTCTCTGAAGGACGGTCTCGTCATGACCGTCTACCTAAAATTGTGCTCCCGTCAGTCCTCATTCCGGAAATCTTTCGTTACTATCACGAATCTCCTATTGGTGGCCACCTAGGAGTATTCAAGACCCGAGCTAAAATCAGACAGTTTTTCATTTGGCAAAGTATGGATGGCGACATCAGGAGGCTCATTAGAAATTGTGCTGCATGTAGTATTAGCAAACCTCCGGTTTCTACTAAGGTTGGCCTGTTGTCATCTGAACCGGCATCTAGACCCATGGAGAGGCTTTTTATCGACCATGTTGGGCCGTTCCCTCGCTCTGGTCGGGGAAACCAATGTGCACTTGTTTGCACTGACGGTTTCACCCGGTTTAGTTGGATTTTCCCCACCAGACAGGCTACGACCAGTTCCGTCATAAAGTGTCTTAATTCCATCTTTTCATCTTTTGGGCCATGTCAGTTCCTGGTATCAGATAATGCCAAGTGCTTTGTATCTCATCAGTTCCGTCAATTCTTATTTGATTACGCTATTTCTCATGTAACAACCACTCCCTATTTTCCTAACCCGTCTCTCACTGAGCGAGTCAATCGTAATCTCTGTTCTGCTCTGACTGCTTTCCACCACGACGAACATTCCAAGTGGGATTCTAATTTGCATTGGCTCAATTTTGCTTTCAACACCGCCGTACATGAGAGCACGCAAACCACCCCTTTTTCGTTCATGTTTTCCTTTATGGCTAATTCTCCGTTGTCTAACCTGTGGAACCTGCACGATCTCCTTCCAGACAGTTTCACGCCCGAGGATATGAGGGCGAAATTCGAGAAGGCTAGAGAGAATATTAAGGTATCACATGACCAACTTGCCAAGCGACACAATCCTGTCGCAAGCCGACTGATTTGGAAATTGGAGATGTTGTGTACGTCCGCAATTTCGAGCCCAAGGGCGTCAGTAATCTAGTTTCAAGCAAGTTGACCCCTCGTTTCAAGGGCCCATGTTATGTAGAGGCATTCCTGACTCCCGTTACTCTGCTTATTAGAAACCCCAAAGCAAACAAAATTTCCAGAGTGCATCTGTCGCACATTAAACGAGGTGGAGAGGTTTCTAATGAGGAAATGCTACCATAAATTTTGTAAACTGATTTTGTATAATGTACAGTATCCCTAACCTTCTTTGATGCCTTCAGGCATCTGTTCCTTCTGGAATTTTGAACTGGATATGAAAACTCTGCTGGGATACAAACTGTAACTGTTGGGTAATTCCCATTTTGTGGTAAATTGTAAAATTGGAACTAAATTTTGATGTTTTCATAAAAGATGCTAGCATGTAAGTTGGACTCGGTGGGAGACCTAACTCATGATATCTTATATACCTGTTTCCTTGGGAATTTGAGTGGTCATTCCTCTACCGTAGTTCCTTCAAAATGTATAGTCGCTTAACTCATGTAATCTTGAAAGGTACTTCTAGTCTGTAAAAAGGTAATCTTGTTATTTAATGAAATTTTGTAGGCACGGATCTAGGGCTTGGTCAGAAATATTTTCTTCATTTAAATTCAATCTTGTTTCTCTTTTGTAAAATGTAGTAAGAAATTGTAAATTCTGTAAACCTTTTTGAAATAAGATTAACTTCTGTTTTGTAAATGGCTGGCCACGCGTCGCATAATATCTTGCACATTGCTTCCACCTACTTCGTTTAAAGCGAACTACATTGGACTTATTGGAAAATTTATCTAATGTGTCTCGGACTCTGAAAGCACTGCAGGTGCTGGTGTTCTGCGTTTCTGAAGACTTATGGACACAGTGATGCTGTTGACTAAGTGGTTTGCGAGGTGATCAATTATCCCATCACTGATAATCTGACCCTGCACTCTTCCTAACCAAACGATGCGGTTTTATCCATCAATTGGAGTTAACTGGTGAACATTATCTTCTGGAAACTTGCTTGGTGAATCGACTAGTTAAGGAGTACTGCCTATGCCTAGGCATATTCGTGAACGGTGTTCACGATTAAGGAAGGGAGACTGTTACGTGCAAGAGCCCGTCCCAACATTTTCAAACATGTATCTACACCTGGATGTAACTTCATGACATTTTGAAACGACCGCATTATCGCTTGGTTCCGTTTGTGAACACGAGATGGCTGCTGCTATCGGACTTTGGCGCTCCTTCAAGTGGTTCCTTCTTCTCCGCTAGAGTGTGTTCATTGTGCCTTATAAAACTCGTCCTATTCGTGGCATAATTGAAGGCAATTATATTCTACGTCATAAACAAAAGCCTATGTATATACTTCATGCCGCCAAATCATTTTAGTGGTGTCGTGTGAATATTATTTGGTTTTCACATTGTCGTAATATGTGACTACATTTAATTGGTCCAATTTAAATAAACCTGGTGCATGCTGGGTGGCCTTCTTCGCTTTTGTCATCCATCTTGTGAATAATAAGTTGTGACTGATTGCTGGGAAAAAGAACTACGCATATTGTGAATCTCGCCAGGGCGAGGGCTTTGCTCTCGTCCAAGCTAACTTAGGAATATATCCCAGTATTTGATGATACATGAAGTATTAGTGTGCAACGATCATAGGTGATAATCGTGTAAATAGTTTCTTCGGCCTTAATATGGAAAGGCGATGTTTGGTGTGCATATCTTCGACTGCAGCTGGAAGCCATCTCCTCTTCATTTTATTTTTTTAGTGATATAAATCCTTTAAGGATTTCTAAGTAGTGTGGTAAATATTAGTGTCTCCCCAAAAGGCTTTATTAAGGTATGTCTTGAAATTTTATTATTTTAAATTATTGGAGCTCCATGTTTTGCATAGTGCACTGAGTGTTTGTTTTGGTTCTGAAAGGTTGACCTTGGAATAGATATGTCACCTATGAAAATGTAAATTTTTTGTTAAACCATATTTGTCCGGGGAACACTACTGTTTTTCTTCTTATTTTATTATTTGGCATCTGGCTAAGGCATTTTCTTCTTATAATATTATGGTACTGGCCAGACGAATCTATTAACACTAGGCCTAAATTGGTTCTTTAGTCGGTCGGGTTTTAGTCTGATCCGTTGCCTGTAAAAACCATTTGATCTCGTAATGTCTAGAGTTTGTTTATATCTAGCTGTTTTCTCACTGGAGAAGATTTAATTTAAAAATGTAAATTACGCGTTTCACATAAATACGTACTGATGTACCTTCAACTGTTCTTGGTCGCCATGGTAACTTGTTGACAGAAGTGCATTGTGGGTTTTGCTTTGCTGGCGTGTTTTGAAGTGCACGTTCTTGGGTCATGGTGATGTTGGTTAACTTATTTGTTTTAAATTTTCCTTTGGTTTTCCTTTTTTGGAGTTTTCTTGGTACTCCTACGTTATTCTTTCGTTACCTTGTTTATGGTAATAATTTTGCACTAGGTTTTTTTTTTCTGATTTTCCAAGGCCCTCATGGTCCAGTTTGGGAATATGTCTGGTGCTTATTTAGTGTTTTTTTTTTTGGTTTGTAGCTTTTGATGCTCTTTCCTCAAGGAATTGTTTTTTTTTATATCGGCCTTAAACATTTATTATTTCTACAGTGAGAATTCTAGCTGAGATTTTATTTTATTTTGAAATATTATACTGCCTGATGCATGTTCTGTTTTCTGGTAGAGGTGTTTTCCTTTTAAATTTTAACATTAAATTTTTATTTTAAATTTTTAATCAACTGTTGTGGCATTATTTCGTCGACGACAATTCCATTAGTTATTGGGGGGGTGTCTGTAGAATAGCCTGTGCGTTGTCCCCTTTTCCACCTTCCTTCCACCCCTTTGGAGCTCTTCTGTTGGGACATGTCATCTGGAGGTGATTTTGGTTGCTGAAGCAAGGCGGACCTCTAAAACAGGTAAGTAGGCCCATCCACCCTGGCCGTCCACGGTGTCACTTATGACAGTATCCATCGAGGGTCATTACTTAACATCCTTAGGGAATTTGGGTTACATCAAAAGCTTATCAACCTCATCGGCGTTACTTTGAAAGATACTAAATCAAAGGTTAAATTTCGAGGAGCCTTGTCTGAACCATTTGATATCCGGACTGGACTTCGATAGGGAGATGGTCTATCACCGTTATTATTTAATTGTGTTCTTGAAAAGATCATGCGTGAGTGGAACAAAACTTGTCCTCCAAATGTAAAGATTGGTACTACAGTAAAACTCGGTTAAGAAGTTCCCGCATAAAACGTTCTTCCGCTTAAGACGTCCGATATTCTCGGTCCCGTGATTCGTCCCATAAGATACATGTATATTTTTCCAGTGTTCGTGCATAAGAGGTTTTCCCGGTTAAATAGTTCAGATTTTGTATTCCCTTGGAGTATAAGACGTTCACTGAGAGACAACTGACTTAGAATCAAAACTCGCCAATCTCCGCGGAAGATACATCCGGTGTTCCGAATGAAAGAATACAAGAGTTCCGAGTGTTCGCGGGTCTCTGACCGGGCCCGGTGTTCCGAATGAAAGAATACAGCCGTTCCGAGTGTTCGCGGGTCACTGACCAGGCGAGCATTTCAAGGCTGAATGACGTCACGCTATGACGACACCCGCTCAAGACCGACTACAATATACAGCATCATGCTTTCATTCTTGGCCTCCTATATTCTTTGTTCGTGGCTTTTATCGCTGTTCTGTGTGATCTAACTTGTTAGCCAAGCATTACCAGACTTAGCATAACATTATTGAGATTACGAGAATTGCGTCGTCAGTGAAGTAAAGTTTTCAAATCATTGTGAAAATGAGTGGTTCTCAGATGAAAGGCATCAAAAGAAAGGCACTTTCTATTAAAGATAAAGTGGACATTATAAGAAAAGTAGAGTCGTCTACGCTTTCACGTGTTGCTCTTGCGAAGGAGCTCG
Organism: Meconema thalassinum; assembly: GCA_946902985.2. NCBI lineage: Eukaryota > Metazoa > Arthropoda > Insecta > Orthoptera > Tettigoniidae > Meconema > Meconema thalassinum. Next base: position 918,529,876 of record OX336388.2, on the reverse strand, counting down.
GAATGCCGCCGTCTACTTTGAACGGCATCATAGCAAAGAAAGAAGGTATCTTGGCTTCTGCCGGGAATACTTCGGCAAGCTGCAAGAAGATTAAAAGCGGGAAATACGAAGACGTAGAACAAGCTCTGCTCGTGTGGTTTAAACAGCAGCGAAGTTTAAACATTCCTTTGAGCGGGATTATCGTGAAGGAGAAAGCCGAAGAAATCGCGTGTCGATTACAAGTGCCTTTTACTGAGTCGAATGGGTGGCTGGATCGCTTTAAAAATTGGGCTGGCATAGTTTACAAGACTATTAGTGGCGAAGCTGCGAGTGTAAGTACAGAGGAAACTGAAGCGTGGAAGGAAACACTGCTGCCGGCAAAAATCAGTAATTACAAACATTGTGACGTTTTTAATGTTGACGAATTCGGACTTTTTTATCAGGTTGTTCCGGATAAATCTTTGGTTTTGAAGGGAGAATCTTGCCTAGGAGGCAAATTAAGTAAAGTGCGAGCGACGGTGCTAGTTGGTGCGAATATGGATGGGACGGAAAAGCTGCCACTACTGATCATAGGAAAATCAAGAAAGCCCCGGTGTTTCAAAAACGTCAGAACTTTGCCATGTACTTACAGAAGCAATAAATCAGCATGGATGACAAGCTCCCTATTTGAAGAGTACATTCAAGCACTAGATGCCAAAATGGGGAGCCAAAACAGGAAGATTGTGGTGTTTATGGACCACTGCCCTGCTCATCCCAAACAGTGGCCTCATTTAAGAAACATTAAAATTGAATTTTTTCCATCAAACACTACATCGGTACTGCAGCCCATGGACCATGGGGTGATAAAGGTTCTGAAGCAGAGGTACCGAAAAGCAGTAGTGTGTCGTATGCTGTCACCCATGGAAGCAGGTGGACCAATCTACAGGCCATCTCTTTTGGACTCCATGCATTTAATTGCCTCATCTTGGGATTCGATGGAGTCGACCACCATTGTAAATTGCTTCAAGAAAGCTGGTTTTGATGGTGTTACTAGTAGCAGCATTTGTGCGGAAGTCTGCGATGAAGAGCCAGGGTGGTGGAAAACCGTGCAGGAGAAGATGGAGATAACCACCAGTTTCAGCGACTTCACTGCTGTTGATGATCTAGTAATAACTTGCGAGGAGCAGACCATTGACGACATATGCAAGGACATTCAGGCAGGAAATGAGGATGAAGAAGAAGATGAAGGAGAAGAAGAGGAGAATTCTCCAAGGCCTTCTTGAAGTGAGGCAAGTGTCCATCTTCGAAAACTACGGAAATTCATAGAAGGTGCTGCTGGAGTGCCTCACAGCACATGGAAAGCCGTGTGGGAAATGGAGAGATTTATAGAATTAGAAAGCAGTAAAAAGCTCAAACAATCTACACTGGACAACTTCTTTTCAAAGTAGAGGCCTATATTTTTGTGGTGAGAAATACAGCATTTTTGATGGTGTACAGGTCAATTGAGGTAAGCCACAAAAAGCCAAATTTTTCAGGAAGGGCAAACAAGTGTTTTCAATTCAGTCTTAGTTGTTGTTTATTTACATTCTAAAATGTGTGTATAATTGTAGTTTGCTGGAATATATGGTGTGTGCTCAAACAGTTATTGAAATTATTTCTATTAATGTGAATTGTGATGGTTATGCCAATTTATTTCTCTTAATCTCTGGTCTGATAGTCAGATTTTAATATTGGGGCTTCTCCTTTTCTGGCTTTTATATAGGCCTATGTACAGTATATTGTAGGATCCTTCACAAACAACAAAAATGTGTGCGTTTCACATGCATTTCAGGCCACTACCCTTTTAAGAAGTTTCCCTGTTAAGAAGTTTTTTTTGAATGGTCCCTTGAAAAACTTCTTAACAGAGTTTTACTGTAATATAAAACTGAATTGCTTGGCTTTTGCAGATGACCTTGCACTGCTTGCAACCAGTATAGATGAGGCTAAACACCAAATTGAAGAACTTGGGTCTATTGCAGCAAAAGTAGGACTTCAAATTTCATTTGAAAAGACTGAAATAATGGCATCCTTTGATGTGGAAACACAAGCTATTACATTGATTAACAATAAAGAAATTAAAGTTGTACATAAATTTAAATATTTAGGGGAGATTATAACATGGAATTTGAATGAGAAAGCGTAAATCGAAAATAGATCAACAAAGTTAAGACAAGCGCAATATATTACTTGGTCTAGTTACAAAAAAAAAACACTCTCGTTAAATGCCAAATTACGACATTACGAATCAGTTATTAAACCGGAAGCAATATATGCTTGTGAAACACTTTTCAAGTTAAACACTCGATCAGTTACTGACACATAACAGAAGACTGATAGAAGAATTCTCAGAACTATAATTAATAAAAAACATCAGGTGGATGGTCAATGGCATCTATTACCAAATGAAATGGTTTATAAAGAAACTGAGTCTATAGTCGATACTATGCGAAAAAGGCGAATTGCTTTTTTTTTGTAATATCTCACGCCTGTCGGATACCAGACAATTAAAAGTATTATTTAATTATTTTTTCAAAAGTAAAACAAAGAACTCTTGGTTTATGGAAATTAAAAATGATTTGGATGAACTCGGTTTGACAATGTCCCAAATTGCTAACAAAGATGAGAGGAATATCTTGAAAAACAAGAACATCCGACTCCCCTTAAAAACCTTTACCCGCAAAACTTACACCATAAGCGATGCAGAGAGAGCGGCAAGGTCGACTAGAATGAATTTGTTTTGGGAAATGAAGAAAAATAAGAAGCTGAATCTTTAATATTGTTTTTGAGACATGTATATACTTGTTTTCGTTAAGTAGGAGGCATATCTGGAAGTAATTCAAGTGGTGAAGACGTAAATGAAAGTGAGGATGAGGTCATACAGCCGCCACGTCCAAAGCGAAGGAAGGTAAACAAAGCGCCTAGTATTCACAGAGTTAGGGAAGACGAGACTAACCAACCAATTTACGCCAACCGATTTTATGTTTGATGGCAGTAATTCAGGAATTCAGGATGTTTCACTGACGAAAGATTCTTTAGAAATTGACATTTTCAAAAAATTGTTCCCAGTGACATTAGTACAGAAAATAGCTGCAGAAACTAATTTATATCATTCACAATTTATGAATAGTAAGACCAACATTTCACCCCAATCCCGAGCACAGAAATGGAATGATGTCACGGTTGATGAAATGTATCTGTTTCTAGGAATTAGTTTACTTATGGGCCATGTAAACAAGCATACAATAGAACAGTACTGGTCTACAGATCCTCTGATTCACACACCCATATTTTCCCAGTTGATGTCTTGTAACCGCTACAAAGCAATCCTACAGTTTCTTCACTTCAGTGATAATTCGTTACAAATTCAAGGTGATCGACTGTACAAACTTAGGCCTGTTATGGAACATATAAAGCAGACTTTCCCATCTCTTTTCCATCCATTTCAAGATGTCGCTATTGACGAAAGTCTTGTTTTGTTCAAGGGCCGGTTGTCTTTCAAACAGTACATACCTTCAAAACGGAACAAATTTGGCCTGAAATTATTTGTGTTATGTGACTGTGCTACCGGCTATATCTTAGATATGATCTTATACACTGGAGCTACTACAGAACTTATTGATTGCAGCCTTGGGTTTTCTTCGACAGTAGTTATGACAATGATGAATCCCTACTTGAATCTGGGTCATAGCCTATATATTGACAATTATTACACAAGCCCAGAGCTATTTGAGACTCTGCACTCACAAAAAACACATGCTTGTGGAACAGTAAGGAAAAATCGAAAAGGACTGCCAACTGCTTCTATAAAACTGAAACGGGGGGAAATGGAGGAAAAGCATACGTCCAACATTCTTTCTGTCAGATGGATGGATTGGAGGGAAGTTGGCATGCTCACAACTACACATTCAAGTGGAATGGTTCATACGGGGAAAACAGATCACAAAACGGGAGAACAACGAAAGATACCAGTGTGTGTTGGTGCTTACAACAAGAAAATGGGGCCTGTTGATAAATCCGACCAGATGATAACTACTGTTCAGTCCACTCGCAGGTCGATCAAATGGTACAAGAAATTGTTTTTCCATTTATTGGAAGTGATAATACTGAATTGCTTCTTTATTGAGAGGATTCTGAAAGGAGACAAGAGGTCACTGAAATCGTTTCGACTGGAAGTTGTTCGTTCACTAACTGAAGCAGGGCCTACAAGAACTTCATCTATTTCTGGTGGTCGTCCGTCTAGCGGGGATAATCCGACAAGGCTAACTCAAGGACATTTTCTTTCCCTTATCTCCCCAAACGAACCAGGAAGAAGACCACCTTCAAGAGTGTGCCATGTGTGTGCTCACACATCAAGAAGGGAGAAAAGGAACACAAGGACCATCTACCATTGTAAGGAGTGCAACAGAACTCTTTGCCCTGTACCTTGTTTTGAGGATTATCATACCAAAAAACATTACTAAAAATGATGATTCACAATTTTTGTGCTTAAACTAGTTGTTTGATGTCTAGTTAACATACTGTGTTAAATTCATTTGTTTCATAAAAATATAATGCCTCTTGTGGGTTGTTTTACAAACATGTGCAAAAACCTAAATTTTGGGCTGTGCAGTGGGCTAAGAAACCTGACTCTCAAAGGGTTAAACTATACCATTCTTTGGAACCGCCTTGTATAGCATGCCGATCCTTGATGTATTGATCTGCAGCTACGTTCAAGACAATTTATGTGTTTTAGGCTCAAGCCTTACGTGTGTTAATTCCATGCGAGTGTTTCTTCAATTGTGTAAATTTGTGCCAGTGTTTCTCATATATTTGTGTGCCACCTTTGAATATTTATTTTATGTGCCACCTATTTGATAATATATCTTATTATTAGTAATCGTTTGTGTTGTGCCCTTTATGCCTTCCTGGACCTCCTTACTTGGTGACAATGATATTGTCTGGTCCTCCACATGTTTGCTAAATTGTTATGCGACCTTTTATAAAGTCAACCCTTTTTATCATTACATCTTTATCTAATGCTTTGGCCAACAAACCCTTATACATGTCCGCTATTACCAGAATACTCTTGGTGGGTTGTTGACTTCCCGCGTTGGCCAATACATTATTTGGTCCTCTCCGGGCCGGATATTGAGCTGTTTACTACTTTGAATTATTAAGCATTGTTTTGGCCATGTTGGGCTCTTGTTTCTTGCTATTTCACCAGGAAGGCCATAAATTTAACATTGTATACGTTCCCATTAACTTCCCAAGGACACAATACAGCATTCTATGTTCAGATGTTTGTTTACAACTTAATCGAGACCATTGTCTCAGTGTTTATTTTTGTGTTAGTTAGTTGGTTGTGTTCGTTAGGTGTGCAACTCTGGTAATTACATCTAGGCGGGCAATCCTAAAGTTATTATGGAAGATGCCCAAAAGCGAGCTTTAGTTAGGAAGCGTGCAGTCGCTAAGGGCATGCTTACCTCACAAGAAAAAGTAATTAGCAACTTTCAGGACATTACAGAAGAGCAATATCAAATGTGTTACGCAAACACAAATGCGAGGAAATTTATAAACAATATAACGAAGCGCAAGTCGCTTTAGAGGATATTACAGACAATATCGACGAAGAAACAGCCGAATGTTGTGACTTCGAAGATAAGTATTTTGAGTTGATGGTTAAAATTAAACTACATTGTGACAATTTCAAAAAATCCAACACTACAGAGAGTGATAACCTTTTGAATAATTTGCAGTGTGCACAATTTCCTAATGCTAACGTATAAAGTTACCTGAAATTCAAATTCCGCAGTTCAGTGGCGACTTCACAGACTGGCTGAATTTCAGAGATAGCTTCAAGGCCATAGTAATTGATAACCATGCTCTTTCTGATATTGTTAAGTTCTACTACCTTAATTCTAGTCTTAGTGGCAAGGCTAAGCTCCTCCTAAAGAACATTACTGTGTCAGATGATAACTTTATGGTCGCATGGAACTTGCTGACAACTCGATACAATAACATTACGCTCATAGCGCACAACCATGTCACCAAGCTTTTCAAGCCCCCCGCATACGGTAATGATTCAGTGTCCTTGCGTGCCATCATCGACCACTTTGTTTCTCATGTCAATGCGTTAGAAGCTTTGGACTTTAAAGGGGTTCCCCTTCAAGACCTGTTATTGTCACATTTTATATTGGAGCTACTAGATAATGATAGCATCCGTGAATGGGAGAATCATGTTGATTCTGGGAGAATTCCCACTCTCCAGGACTTGGATAGCTTCTTAGAGAAAAAATGCAAGGTACTGGAAATAACTGAAAGGAATGGGTCCAGGCCTGCATTACATACTGCTGTAACCAAACTTAAAGCTGAAGGTCATTCGCCTCAGAAACCCATGTTAACTACTACCAAATTTCGTTGTACATATTGCAGGAGCATTGATCACCAATTGTCGAAATGTGGTACCTTTATTAAACTTTCGTCCACAGCCAAATGGGATTTTGTCAGGTCTCGAAAATTATGTTACAATTGTTTGCGTAATTTCGAGCCTAATCATCAATGTTCGAAGTACTCTTGTAACACTTGTTCCCGAAAACACCACACTCTTCTTCACTATGAGCCCTCCAGTGGGACTGGTAATGATGCTTCTCAAGCTCATGCTAACGTGGTAAACACGAGTTGCAGTAACGTCGCTCGTGACAATCAATCTTCAAGGATGCTATTACCCACTGCCAAGTTGAATATATTAGCTGGCAATGGCTTACGTGTACCTGTCACTGCACTGCTTGACTCTGCATCAGATTGTAACTTAATTTCGTCACACTTAATTAAGAAATTAAGACTCCACACCAAACCTATGAAGGTACACATTCGCGATGTTGGTCAAAATCAAAGCACTGCTACTGTTGTTGCTGATGTGAACGTTTTTGCCTGTGCTACTAATTGGTCTGCTAAGCTTGAATGTCTCGTGGTTCCCGATATTGCACTTAAGCTACCCGCTGTTGGTTTCGACACCTCTGAATGGAACATTCCATCACATTGATTTAGCTGATCCTGATTTCAATTGCACTAAATCTATTGATCTTGTTCTTGGTGCAGAATATTTCTTTGACCTGTTATGTCCTGGTAAAATCATACCAGTTGGTGATTTGCCCATCATTCAAAATACCTCTGTGGGTTGGGTGTTTTCTGGGAGGCCGCCCAGTGCAAGCACCTCGCAACCATCGCACGTGGCATCAGCACTTACACTCTCACGCCTTCATGTAGAACAACAGCTGGAAGCGTTTTGGAACGTTGAAGAAGTTGAAACCCCAGTGTTGTCTGTTGACGAATCCATATGTGAAGAACACTTTGTTGCTACTACCACTCGCCAAGACGATGGTAGATTTGTGGTTAGACTCCCTCGCAAGGTAGACTCGGAGCCTCTAGGTGCCTCTCGCTACGCTACACTGAATCGTTTTCACTCTCTCGAAAGACGTTTGGCTCGTAACCCTGAGTTAAGGTTAGAATACACTGAATTCATGCATGAATATCTAGCCTTAAGCCATATGCAAGTCGCTTCCCACCCGATTGATGGTGAAGTTTACTACATTCCCCATCATCCTGTTTTCAAGCCGCACAGTACTTCTACAAAGCTCAGAGTGGTATTTGATGCTTCGATGGTTACTACGTCAGGGTGCTCCCTTAATGATACCTTGTTGGTGGGCCCTGTAATTCAGCAGGATTTGTTCTCTATTTTGCTTCAGTTCCGTACTCACTTGATAGCGTTTGCAGCTGATCTGAGTAAAATGTACAGACAGATTCTTGTAGATCACAAAGATCGTGACTTACAGAGAATATTTTGGAGAGACTCTCCTTTAGACCCAATAGTAGAATATCAATTAAACACCGTTACATATGGTACTGCCCCAGCTTCCTTCTTAGCCACTCATGTGCTAAAGGAGCTCGCCCTCACTGATGGCACAGCTTTTCCAGCTGCCACTCAGATTGTTTTAAACGACTTCTATGTTGATGATTGTATCTCGGGATGTGATTCCGAGCATGACGCACTCATTCTGTATGATGAATTGACCCTTCTTTTGAGATTAGGTGGTTTTGAACTGTGCAAGTGGAGTTCAAACTCCATGACTCTATTAGATAACATTCCTCTTGATCATCAAGAGAAACAACAACTCCGTAGTTTCGGCGATGGTGAAGAAACAGTCGCCAGAACGCTAGGACTTTATTGGCAACCTATCGATGACTTGTTGCGGATTCAGTCACCTATCGTGAGCTGTGACACTTCAATTACCTTTACTAAGCGTTCATTTTTGTCCATTGTTGCCTCTATCTTTGACCCCTTGGGTATAGTGTCACCTATTGTGGTTGCTTGTAAGATTCTCTTCCAAGATTTGTGGATTCACAAACTCGGTTGGGATGACCCCCTTCCAATGGAAATCGCGCAAGCTTGGCTGAATGTTTATAGCAATTTGCCTGCGATTTCTGAGATTTCTACTCCACGTTTGAGTAAGTCTGCTTCAGAAATCAAATCTATGCAACTTCATGGCTTCTGCGACAGCAGTCGGCAGGCCTATGGAGCCTGTCTCTATTTATTGTCAATTGATACCAACGGCATCGTCACTGTTGCACTTGTGTGCGCTAAGTCGAAGGTTGCTCCTCTTAAACAGTTGTCTTTGCCCAGACTTGAGTTATGTGGTGCACTTTTGCTTTCCAAATTGCTTGCAAAGGTGCAACCCGCTTTGAACTTGCCTATTGAATCCGTCTATTGTTGGACCGATTCCACTTTTGTTTTGTCTTGGTTGGCTTCGCCCCCCTCAAAATGGAAAACCTTTGTAGCCAATAGAGTTGCTGAAATACAAAGGCTTACTGTTCACTGCGCCTGGAAACATGTCTCTTCCCGTGACAATCCAGCCGACATAATTTCCCGAGGCTGTATGCCCTCGGAATTGAAAAATAATCAGCTATGGTGGTATGGTCCAGCATGGTTGAAGGCCTTTACAAGCTCCAGTACTTTAGATATCTTTGACACTCCTGTGTCCGAATTGCCTGAGTGTAGAATTTCGTGTGCAAATGTATCTAAACCTGTTGACATTGATTTTTTAAACAATTTTTCTTCCTACACGAGATTGTTGAGGGTCATAGCCTACTGTATTAGGTTTGTCTCTAATTGTAGAAATACCACTAGGATCAGTGGTCCACTCACTGCCATTGAAATTGATGTTGCACTACTTGCATGTGTGAAAATGATTCAAGCTCAGTGCTACTCTACTGAACTTGCTGCTCTAAGGAAGAATGAGCAAGTGCCATCCACTTCACCATCAGCAATTTGCACCCTTTGCTTCACTCTGATGGCACTATTCGTGTGGGAGGCCGTTTGGAATTGGCCGACCTTCCATTTGATACAAAACACCAGATACTTTTGCCCAATGACCATCATTTCACTAAAGTCCTGGTCAGACATACCCATTTAAGGTTGCTTCATGGCGGGGTCCAGGTTGTGATTGCGACTATCCGACAACGCTTCTGGATACCTTCACTACGAAAACTTGTTTGTAGCCTATCTCGTTCTTGTGTTACTTGCGTGCGCTACGCTGCACGTCCTTCTGAACAGTTAATGGGTCAACTCCCAGCTGTTCGCCTCCATCAAACCTTTCCCTTTAATCACGTTGGTGTAGATTACTGTGGTCCATTTACTATCAGGTACGGTGGCCCCAGGTCAAAGGTCTCTACTAAGGCCTACATCGCAATGTTAGTTTGTATGGTTACGAAGGCTGAGCACTCTGAAGTCGTCACTTCCCTCTCCAGTCATGCTTTCGTTGTAGCTTTTACTCGCTTCTGCAGTAGAAGGGGTGTTCCCGCTCAAGTGTATTCCGACAATGGTACCAACTTTCAAGGCGCACAGTCTGACCTTGCTGATCTTGGTTCGTTGCTCTCCTCTGCAGATTTTCAATCTGTTGTTCAAGATTCTACCTCATCGCTACTAATTCAGTGGCACTTCATTCCTCCTAGTTCTCCGCATTTTGGTGGAATTTGGGAGGCAAACATCAAATCTTTGAAATCTCATTTAATAAGAATCATGAAGGCTCAAGTAATTACGTATGAAGAATTGACCACTCTCGTGGTGCAAATTGAAGCCATTCTAAATTCTAGACCCATTTCGCCTATGACTGAGGATCCTACTGACTTGTGCTATCTCTCGCCAGGTCACTTTCTGGTTGGACGACCTTTGAATGCCTTGCCCATTCCTGACGTTTCTGAAGTGCCCATCAATAGGTTGTCTAGATGGCAATTACTTCAACAGATTATGACTTCATTGTGGCGTAAATGGTCCACAGATCATTTACTCTCCCTTCAACAACGTCACAAGTGGAACCGTGTGTCTCCTAACCTCAAGGTTGGCACGCTTGTGCTTATTATGGATGACAATGTTTCTCCTACTAACTGGCGACTTGGACGCATTCTTGAGGTTCATTGTGGTAAGGACGGCCTAGCTCGTGTGGTCTCTCTACATACCACCTCTGGTCTCTTGAAACGTCCCATCGTCAAGGTGTCTCCCTTGTTGCCGCAGAACTAAACCCTCTTGTATTTCATAAACAACCTGCCTGTTGTTTCTGTGCGGGCAATATGGTTCGGCCACTGTCTTGGCAAACCAGTTTTGTGTTTCCCTATTTGTTTCCACTCTGTGTGGTTGTACATATCTTTATTATTTGTCTTCATTGTATTTATTCATTGTCAAGTTTGTTTTGTTTATGTTGGTTAGTTGTCATGATTCATTTGTTTTGATTACATGTTGTATTCCCACTGCCGGTGTTTCCAGTGGGATATTTTTGCTTAGAAGATATTTTGGTATTCTAAGTTGGCCACTTTGATTCTTCTTCTTTCTTTTTGTATTCTCTTTGACTTGTCTTTGAACTCTCTGCTGTGATTGGCTGCTTTCAGCCTATCAGAGGCCTCCTTGCTGTTGTAGCGACCAATCACGTTTTTCTTCTTCGTCTTTAAGCTTGTAGCCATGACAGAATGTTGTGCTTTGATACTGGTTGTGATCTATCGACGAATATCCAGTTAATCACTTCTATAATTGGTGCTATCTTCGTAGTAACCGTGCTTAGTGATCATATCCTGCACATGATTCATATTTTTGTTAGGGCAGTGACATTTTGGTGATTTTCGGTCTCATCAGACCATGCTTGTTGTTATCGCTACGCGCCATGTTGACGAATCCTTCAATCCGCGGCGTCGGATAGTTTGTTGTAACATGTTTAATTCTGATCTTCACCTATTGCCTAACAATTTGTCATCACGCGTATGAATATGATTTTGTTTCGTGTGATAAGTAATTCATCGTTTGTCTTAAAGCATGTGCTACAAGGCCATGCACTATCTTCCTGCACCATCACTGAAATGGAGGTTGACACTGGGCTCAACTACTTTACTTGTGACAATACTGTGCGATTGGCATATCCCGGTATTTGTATGACATCAACTACTTTGACATCCTGCGTTTCACACATAATTTGTTTAATTAACAATTCATTTTGGGCTTACGGTATCGGCACATCACTGTAAGTCAGTCCTGGTTCGACGACACATTCTCGTTCCATGCGACCTGTTTTCATTATTTGTTGCAACTCCACTTGCGTTGCATGTTTAAACTATACCATTCTTTGGAACCGCCTTGTATAGCATGCCGTTCCTTGATGTATTGATCTGCAGCTATGTTCAAGACAATTTATGTGTTTTAGGCTCAAGCCTTACGTGTGTTAATTCCATGAGAGTGTTTCTTCAATTGTGTAAATTTGTGCCAGTGTTTCTCATATACTTGTGTGCCACCTTTGAATATTTATTTTATGTGCCACCTATTTGATAATATATCTTATTATTAGTAATTGTTTGTGTTGTGCCCTTTATGCCTTCCTGGACCTCCTTACTTGGTGACAATGATATTGTCTGGTCCTCCACATGTTTGCTAAATTGTTATGCGACCTTTTATAAAGTCAACCCTTTTTATCATTACATCTTCATCTAATGCTTTGGCCAACAAACCCTTATACATGTCCACTATTACCAGAATACTCTTGGTGGGTTGTTGACTTCCCGCAATGGCCAATACATGCTCCAATGAGGGCGTAACATACCGTATTTAATCGAATACGACCCGCCCCTGAATAAGACCTGCCCCCTGATTTTGAAGAACAAACTAAAAAAATAAAAAAAATTACTCAAAACTATTTACAATCTTTGCAAAATAAACAGAATAGCATTTCTACAAAATAGTTTCCAACAGTTCTGAAGTCGTCCTAAAATAACACACAGAAACAATTAAAGATACAAATAAAAGACACAAACACTTCATTCATCGTCATCAGAAGTACCTACTTCGGAACTTTTTTCACCATCACTTTCCCACAAAATGTCGTCATCACTGCCATCCATAGCATTGGAAATACTACATTTCTTGAAGCTCTTCCGTATGAGATCTCCAGAGATACGATTTCATGCCGTCAAAATCCACGAACAGAGCAGCTGAACTTCCGGGCGCTGAATACGACCAGTTGGGGTCAGTGTGTGCTTATCAGCCGCCATCCACTCCGTATACAGCTGTTTCAAGGCTGCTTTGAACGGTCGGTTCACGCAGACATCCAGTGGCTGTAGCATAGACGTCATCCCACCCGGAATGATTGCTAGGTCGGTTTTCCCATCCTGGATGAATTTCTTCACTGCGTCTGTTGTATGGCCGCGGTAACTGTCTAGAACAAGCAAGCTCTTTCGTCGTAATAATGCACCAGGGCGACGTTGCCAGACACACTTTAACCAGTCTTCCACCAGTGAACTGTCCATCCAACCAGAGTCCTGAGTTCTAATGATAACACCAGCTGGTATATTTTTTTGAAGAGTTATTCGCTTGAGAACAACGTACGGCGGAAGTTTGGTTCCATCAGCGAGTATACACAACATTACCGTGCACCGTTGTTTCTCATTACCACCTGTTCTGATAGTCACACTTTTAGATCCCTTAACATTCACAGTACTGGCCAGTGGCATTTCAAAGTAGACTGGCGTCTGATTTGCATTACCAATTTGGGAAAGCAAATATGAATTTTCCTTCCGCAACTTAATTATGTGACGCTGAAAGGAAAGTAACTTTTCTTCATAGGCACCAGGAAGACGCTGCGAAATTGAGGTACGCCTTCGTATCCTCACCCCATTTCTTTTATAAAAGTTTTGAATCCATCCTCGGCTTGCTTTAAACCCTACCGTAGAAAGTTCCTTTGCGATCTGTAATGCCTTTAATTGACACATTTCGGTCGACACCCCATTTCCCAATTCCGCCTTTCTGTTACGTATTTATAAAGTTGTTTTTCAATTTCCGGAAACTGTACACTCAGTCCGCACATGACTCGTCAATATCATATTTCCTACCGGCGGCACGATTTCCAATAATTTCAGCTTCTCACTCACAGTAAACGACCGCAAACGCTTCGTAGAACTCATGTTTACACTCGGAAAACGTGCGCGAGACTGTATGACGCCGCCTGCTTACGGTAAAACAAAGTGATAGCCAGAAGAAGGCTAGCACCATCTAGCGGATTCTCGCAACACCCGATATCGCGCGTGGCGGGCAAAAATCTTATAAATCAGGATGACTCAAATAAGACCCGCACCCCAATTTTTCACGTCCGATTTTGTTTAAAAAATGTGCGGGTGGTATACGAGTATATACGGCATGTAAATAAATAAATACCAGTTTCAGTAACTGTCTTATAAAATTAATTAAAACTAAATGAATTACGAGCAAAGATGATTACTATTCACCTTGGGTTTTCCTTTACCTTGATAATAATTTTTCATGAAAAAAAGTATTCAAAATAATATTTAAAAAAAAAACAGATCTGTAACAGATTGATGATACAGTACTATAAAACAATTTTCTGTAAAATATGTAGATCTAAAATATCTGGTAATGGTAAAAATATTTTATAAATAGATTTAACAATTTTGCAAAATATCTTGCGATTGCTTTTCATAGAATGAAATAAGGCACTTTGTTTGGGGAGCATGGATTTGGAAATTTGTTGTATTTATTCCTTGCTTGATTGAAAATGTATACATGGTATGATGAAGCCGTTGGTCTTTGAACTGAGATAATAATGCGTAGATATATATGGTGAAGTTCGATTACCAAGTGTGTTAATGCGTTGGTTTTAAAGAAGGGGTCATGGAAAATAATTTATTTGACCAAATGTCATGGTGGCAATTCCTCGGATTATGTGTGTGGTACATCAGCTTCATGCCCCATTTAAGAGGAAACAGCAGTATGGATCTCTTACACAAGGACCAAAGGTGCATCACGTTGGATCTCGCAAGTGCTGATACTGGCACTAAGAGAGATTTGGGCCAAGGAGCTGTTGATAGAGATATAGAGATATAGATACAGATAAGAAGGCACTGGCAAACTTCAGAGGCTGCCTAGATAGCAGAAGATTTCAGCTATTTAAAGATAAAGGTGTTCTTCAGTGGTTACAAAAAGAATGTGGAACCAAATCAAAACTAATAGGTGATCCTTAATTTTGTCTGACTTTGGCTTCAAAGTCCATCACATCTTGGGTCCATCCAACCAAGCGGCAGTCCGTCTAGAAATCCAGTGGGAAAACCAGAACAGCACGTCATTGCCAGATGAGATACTGAAACAAGCTGTAGAAGATTCATGCCTTATGCTCACAGGACAGGAAATAGACTCTGATAAGATCAAAGAGGGGCAGGAAAATGATCTAACGTGTCACCAGGATTGGGCAAGAAGTAGAACGTTGAGCAGTAGGATGTGTTACGAGAAGATTACCAGACTCAGTTTACATACATGCCCTCTAATCCAGTTTTACCCAGGTCCTGATCAGGAGAGATCCATCTGAAATATTGTTATGATATTAAAACCGGACATCTAGGACACATCCATCTATTCATTGTAGACTCTTCTTTAGGTCTGTGAAGCGTGTGGCTTTAAATCTGATGGAACCATATCCTAGGAGAGCCAGAGGGAAAACAGAAGAAAAACCACACTCAGGGTGACCGTTGTCAGTGCCTGGATTTGAACCTTCGATCTCTGGACCCCTAGCTCACTCTTGCAGTTGTGGTGCATGACTTAATGCCCTTGGCTATGCAGCAGGATGAACAAAAATTTAAAGAAACAGAACCAAATGCATACCCACCAAGTGAGCTAGCAGACCACGCAGTGAATGCACACAAAGATCAGTGCCAACAATGCCACCAGAACAGGGGGAATTCTTGTTTACTTTTAGCGACTCTGAATAGTGCAGGAGTGTTGATTCAATACCATTCGCTTAGGTTCTTTAGCCAATATATTCTCCTCCTTCCTAAGCCTCTCCTACCTTCAATTTTTCCTTCAATGATGACCTCTTCAACTTCCAAAGGCAACGCCTTGTCTCCGCAACCATTGTTCTCAGTCTTCAGCATTCGTTTCATGACCTGAAGGAGTTTATATTTTTCATTGTGAATGATATGGCCAAAGTATTCAAGTTTTGTAGTTTTGATGTTATGCAAGACCTCCGGTTCTTTGTGCAGGCGTTCGAGCACTTCAGTGTTACGTACTCTATCGATCCATGATATTCAGAGCAGGCGTCTATAGCACCACATCTTGATGGCTTGAAGTTTTTTGCTGGTGTTCTCTGTGAGAGTCCAGGCTTCAGCACCATACAACAGGATAGAGATAATCAGTGGCAACACAGAATGCTATGACAGCTTCCAATTGGACGGTTTAAAGTGATTCTGCTCCATGCAGCACGACGGTGCCAAAACATTGAAGTTAGAAAGTTATGACAGTCTGACTATAGTTACCTGTATAAAACTTCATGAGACAAGACGAGAGATGCTGCTGACAGATTGGGTGTGCCATCACGCGGGAGTGCAGCAGCTCCGTGCGGGACTGAATACCAGGGTTGATTACGAATAACACTTCTATCATCTTGGCAACCAGATATGGGTTCTTCATAAACTGCGGACAACACACAGCCACCAGAATCCACGTCAACATGGAATCTTCTGTATAGTCTGCCACCACGCTGGGACAGAACCTAAAAGGCAATACAAGTAACTAGGGTAAACTGCACGGACATTACTAAGTAAGACGTGGATTTATTCATGATCATGTCTGTGGTTCTGTATTGACTTACAGATGGAGATAGAATATTTTAATAAAAACATACATTGAAACAGCAATGAAGTAGATGCTCTAATATTACACACAGTCAACAATGGGCTTATGTTAAATACACTGGAAAAATTGAGCTTTCAGAGCTTTCAATGATTGAAATGTTATTAATTTGAATTGCCTGTCTCTTCGATATTATTACTTAATTAACTAATTAATTGAACTTTTCGCATTGGCAATTCTTCATTCTGAAATAATTTAACTTAAACCTACGGATTGTAGACTTGAACTACATTCATGTTCATGCATTTGGAGATTTTCTCCTTGAAGTTTATTGTTCATCTTCATACATTTTGTACCATAACAATTCTTATGGTGCGTAAGACATTCACTAAGATACCTACATTTCCACTTCACCTTTATGAACACATCCTACCATATTATTCCGTCACCATTAGCAACGATTCTTGTTTAAAAAAATAAACAAAAGCACTCTGTGACTATTGCAAAGACAATAGAGAATAATCATGAGATGTTAAATGATATACAGTATTATGTTTATTTTAAAATTTTGTAAGTAATGACTTTTCAGCTGCAATAAGATTTATTATAAGTCATTCACAAATTTATTTTCTCATTTAGAATAGTTATTGTGTTATTTACCGTACCATGCTTATACACTAGTTCCACTATTCGCCACTAGAAGGTAGATGTATTGCAGCAATGGCTTAGCCCGTTCTTGACATTACAGAAAAAGCAGATCCAGAAACGCAAGAACTGTCGCCTTAATCTCGATTCATTCATGTTGCCCAGATATATACCTCCTATTTCTTTCATAAAAACAATTTATCCAGAGATTGCTAACTGTTTAAAATTCACCTTTTGAAATTACACTGATACTCACTGAAGAGTGAAGAGAAGGAACTCGGCAATGTCTTCGACGTACCACTCGGGAAGAGCGGAGAAGATGTTAGGTGCATCGATGGGAAGTGTGAGTGCAGCAGTGGGTTGTGGTATCAGTAGACCTAGCAAGAACTCAGCCACAGAGGTGTAGAACTGCAGCGAGCGTCTCAGTAGACCCTCATCCAGGAGACCTGCATCATCGCACGCCTTGCTGCGGTTCAACCTTCTGATCTGGTGCTTCCACCGCTTGATGAGCTCCTTGTTACGGCCTGCCAAATGGAGCTCTCGCCAATGGGGCTCGGTCGCCTGCATCTCGTCCACCTTGAACAAAAAGCTCACATTAAGAAAAATCCCTAGGCTGTTGTAGGTGGAGGGAGAGATAAAATGAAAAAACAAGGACAATGTCAATCTCCACAGTGAAACACAAAGGTTCATAGCCCTCAACGAGCGAGTGTTGACCTTCCGGTCTCAGCGAGAGAGCAACCAGTTCTTCTGTCTTGAAGTGGATGGTGTAGGATGGACAAACTCAGGAAAGGAAGACTGGGAAAGTAAAGAGATAACAGGATGAGTAAAATATGAACACACAGGACAATCATGGTTTATAAATCAATATAGGAAAGTACAACAAGATTTCCTGTCCATAACTGTTTGTATCCCTACTTTGATGTATTTTTCCTTTATAGATTAGGATACAGGGTGTTCTCCCCAATTCGGATCACTATGACAATTACGTTCGATGAAAATTGAAAGGTGTTAAATTCTGGGACATTCCCAATACAGCTCAGAACACAGGACAATAAATTATTATTATTATTATTATTAATCTTGATTGGTCACATTGGACCACTTGAGTCGTTCCACAATCACTTCTTCTTTGAAGGTAGTACTGCTTGGTTCTTGCGCTCTTTCCAGTACTTTTTCATTCTTTCAGATCGGGATTTTCTCAACTCATCTGAAATCTCCATAGGCTTTCTGTGTGTCATTTCTGCAGAAAATTTGTGAGTTTTAAGAATGGTGTTAATTTTATTTTTCTCCTCGGCATCTGTTATCTTGAGTCCAACTGCTTTGAGATCTTGTTGGATTTCTTGGATCCATTTTCCTCCAGTTTTCTTTCCTAGATTTCTCATCACCAGTTGGCGTACAATTCTGTTTTCTGGAAGCCGTAAGATGTGAAAAAAATATGAAATTCTTTTCTTCTTCATTGTGCTGGTGATTGGATCAATCTCGCGATAGACAGTTTCATTTGGGAGAATCCTCCAGACTCCCTCAACCTGATACTTTTTATTTATGCACGTTCTAATGATTCTTCTTTCTGTTTTGAGGAGCTGATCAGTTCTTTGTTCATTTTTAATTTGGAACAGTGTTTCACAAGCATAAGTGGCTTCAGGGAGAGTTACAGTTTTATAATGTTGGATCTTAGTAGCTATGGATAGGCATTTTTTATTATATGTTGACCAGGTTAGAGATTGTGCCTTTTTCATTTTATTTGTTCTATTTATCCAAGTTACTTTTTCGTTTAAGTTATGTGTTATAATTTCTCCAAGATACTTAAATTGAGGAACTAGGTTAATTTTATGATCATTTATATAGACTTCATTTATATCTAAGGGTTTCATAGGCATGATCTCAGTTTTTTCAAAGGATATCTGTAATCCTATCCCTTGAGCAATTTCTTGGAGACTAGTGATCTGAGTACAAACCTCTTCCTTGTCTAGTGCTAAAAGAGCCAAGTCATCTGCAAATCCTCAGCAGTTTATTTTTATTGATGGTTTTGTTCCAATTTTGATCTTAGGAGGGTTTTCCTTTTGCCAAACCTACATGATATAATCAAGAGCCACATTGAAAAGCAGAGGGGATAATCCATCACCTTGTCCGAGACCAGTTTTTACTGTGAAAGCTGTTGATATTTCTCCCCTAAATTTAACTTTCGAATTTGTGTTTGTTAATGTTAATTGAATGATTTTTATCAATTTAGGATGGAGACCGTATGATCTGAGGATTTTTAGCAGTGTCAGTCTATGAATACTATCATAGGCTTTCTTGAAATCTATAAAAGAGATAAAGAGTTGCTTATTTCTGTTTTTGTAATATTCCATTATTAATTTCAGGCTAAGGATTTGGTCTGGACAACTTCTGTAAGGGTGAAATCCTCCTTGATATTCTCCAAGTTGTGGTTCCAGAATGTTTTTGATCCTGTTGTAAATTATATGAGAGAAAATTTTATATGTGCAGTCCAGAAGGGTAATTCCTCTGTAGTTATCTGGGTTCGTTTTGTCTCCTTTCTTAAATAATGGATGGATTATTCCTGTGGTCAGGTGTGCAGGAATTTCTTCAGTAATCCACATTTTAACTAGATGTTGATGAAGATTTATAATCGCAGGTTTACCAGCATTTTTCCAGATTTCAGCAAAGACTAAGTCTTCGCCACAAGTTTTGTAATTTTTTTGTTCTTTAATTGCGAGTTCTACTTCATTAATGTTTGGAGGATTTATTAAATCAGGTGAAGTTAAAATAGGTGTATCAGTGTTTACTTGCAGGGTTTCCAGTGGATCATCACAATTTAACAGTTTCTCGAATGTTTCTGCAAGGATCTCTGTATTTTCTTGGTTAGAATGTGCTAACTTTCCTGTTTGATTTTTCAACATTAATGTTGGAGCTTCAATTTTTTTTAGATATTTACCAAATGTTTTGTAATAATCTCGAGATTGCTTTTTCTTGAAATCGTCTTCTATCTTTTCCAGTGTATTTTTAAGATGATTACGTTTCGTTTGTCTGATGATTTTATGGGTTAATTTTCTTTGTATAGTTAGTTCTAAATTTGATTCTTCTGACTTTAGAGCTTGATGTTTTATCCATGCTTGGTGTCTTTTCTCTATTGCTTGATCACAATCTACATTCCACCATTCATGTTTTTTCCTTGGATTTATTGGTGCTAACTCCTCTGCTATTGATTTTAATTTAGTGATTAATTCGTCCAATGTTTTAGTGTTGAGAGATTCTTCCCCTGTTCTTTCACAGTACTCTATATTTTTTATTAAGGTAGATGGATCAAATTTCCTCCTATTGTTATTATTAGGTTTTTTCTTGGCCATTGGAGTTAATTTTATTTTTATCTTTACCACATAGTGGTCTGATCCTGAGTCAACTCCCCTTAGAACCTTGACATTGTGAATTTCGCGATGGTGAAATTTATCCATGCAGACATGATCCAACTGCCATTCACCCCTTCTGAAGTCAGGATGTTTCCAAGTTTTCAATTTATGGGGCTGTCTTTTAAAACATGTTGATTTAGAGATTAATTTGTGGTTTCTACAAATTTCGACTAATCTTTGTCCATTTTTATTGGTTCGTTTATGTGCTGTCCATTTTCCAATTATATCTCTATATCTTCTTTCTTGTCCAAGTTGCGCATTGAAATCACCAAGGAGAATTTTGATGTTTGATGAAGGGATGTTTATTAAAGTTTGATCCAAAAGATCCCAGAATTTTTGTACTTCTTCTCTGTCCTTAATGGTGTTGTTTTTTTTGATTAGTAGGAGCATGTGCATTAATAATTGTATATGTTTTATTTGCGGATTTCAAAGTTAGGGTCGTAAGTCTGGAGGATTGAGATTTAAATTCTGTTATCGAGTCAATGATTCTGAGATCTATTAAGAATCCGTTACCAAATTGTGGACAATTTTTCATAACTCGTTTTCCTGGAATTCCTTTATATAGTCTATATCCTTGTGATTCCAGATGGCCTTGATCACTATTTCTAATTTCCTGAAGGGCCATAATTAGAATTTTATGACTTCTCATGATATCCGTGATGATCTTCAATTTTCCAGTTTGAACCAGAGAGTTAACATTATGTGTAGAAAAGAATGAGACTTGTTTAGGTTTGATTTTCCGTAGTATTTGTATGTTTGCTACTTGATGAGTTTTCAGACGCTCCGATTCGTCATTATCTTCCGCATGACAGCCCACCGTATCCGAATGCTGTCTTTTCTGTAATCTATTACAGACGGCGGAATTATTCTTCAAATGACTTTTCATGGTCGACTATCTAAGGTTTCACCTTGAGGGGAGGATAAATCCTCTAATTACAATCCTGAATGTTATTCAGAAAGGTGAAAGAACTGAGAAAATAATTCTCAGTCCCCCCCCCAACACTAGTCTGTTCACTGACCCAGTTTCCCGCTGGGATGGACAATAAATAATAATAATAATATTAATTAATTAATTAATTAAAATAGCGGTTCAGCCTTAAAATGCCATAATTCACAAATATAACAGATTTCTCAAAATACTAATAGATCCTTTAAGGGGTGTCACTGCTATGGCCATGGTGGTATTGGAGATCCAAAATTTTCTACATGTTGTAGCAAAATGAGAAGGTATTGTTCCCCGGGTCCCCACTAGTAATCCAATAACTTCTATATTTTGAAGGCGGTATTTTTCTTTGTAAAAAGTGACTGTAGGCTCGTAAATTTCCTCCTTTTCATTGTTGAATTCATCTGGCTGCTTGGCATGTGTTTAAAAACATACGGATGGATCCAATATATATCCCTTCTTTTTATCTTCCTTGTAGGCTATGATGTCAATGCCTTGGGTGGCTAGCCCTGAAACTTCCTCATGCACCACGAAGCCAAAATCCCTCAGACTCTCCACAAGGAGTGTAAACTCCAGGCTAGTGAAATGAAGTATGATAGGAAAAACAAGAAGAGATGAAGTGCGGAATGACAAATTCAGGACGGTGGTTGGAGTAGAAAAGTCGAATGATGGAATCAAAAGGAGTAGGTTAAAATGGTTTGGACATGTTAAACGAATGGAAGATGAAAGAAATACGAAACACATTCTGAAGGATACATGGGAAGGAAAGGGAACAAGAGGAAGACCCCAAGCACGATAGATCGACTTAATTAACACTAGTGTAAGTAGATGGAATATGGACTGGAACAAACTTCTGGAAGAAGAAGACTGGAGGGACGCCCCGACCCAGCCTTAAACTACGGTAGATAAGGGGGAAGGATGATGATTATGTAAACTCATGATTAACAATTTCTAAGCAATTAATTTCTAAGTTTTGTAATGGTAGAGCACTTCCTTACATTTAAGCTGACGATGACTCCAACATGCTGCAATACATTAAATGTTAAAGTATTAATAGTTTTAACATAGCCAATACAATTTCCTCTGTTTTTGCCTCACACAGCATATTCACAAGTACAGTAGAGTCTCGCAAACTCGGCCTAATGTGCACCGAAGGGTTGCTGAGTTCGCAAGAATGCCGGGTTATCGGGAAATGTGTTAAAAAGAAGAAATATGCCGTTTGTTTTGGTTCAAAAATAATGCAACGTTCTGCGCGAGAACCGTTTGATTACTTCTTACTGCCAACAGTTTGTGCATTTACAGTACTGTACTGTACAACTACCTGTATTTATCAGGTCGTCGTTACTCTTCTTAACATGTAATGTAGGTCAACTTGTTTCACGTCATATTTAACTGTCGATAATTTTATTGACGGAGAAGCTGAAAGAAAACATAATAACGCTCTGTGCGAAAACATGAAAACAAACAAAAATCATGATTTTTTTCTCCTGTCAGGGTGGCCGAGAAATCCGGAGTGCCGGGTTACCGAGTGCCGAGTTTGGGAGACTCTACTGTATAGATTTATTATGACATATACAAGCCATGAATGCAGGATTTATTCCATTGTACCTACCAATTTCTGTAAGTCACGCAAGGATCTGAGCCGACGCTGGTAGTTCTGACAAGCAGGCAGCAGTGCCAGATGATGACAGTGAAGAGTAAGGAACCAGCACACTGTTGGGAACTTGGGTTCTTTCCACTTGTGAGTGGAGGAGAGATCTGCAAACGTATCGTACAGGATTTCTTCAGTATCATTTTAGTATGAAAATTGCATTCTACATGATATAAAGTATTTACTAAAACAACTATCACATTCTAATGGATTGCTACTAATGTTGGAGGTGATGGTAACAGGATGGCTGATAAGTTATAAAAAATATATATCCCTCTCGGCACGCCGAAAGGGGGAGGTACATTTCACCGGGCAAAGAAAAATATTTGGAATTCACTAAATTTGCTAGTTGTTGAATACCAATACAAGTTTCACATGTTTAGCATACGAGAAGCCCCATCTTCTTATAATTCTGAAACCATTTTGCTCATTTCTTGGTGGGTCATATCAAAAATGCTTTCAGACAGATAATTTTTAGACGACTATTGATCATTTTAAACGGTTTTGATATTGTGCCTATTAAGGGTGGTATGATATTTTTGTTCTCTGAAACCTCCATTTCAATCGGTCAACACAAAATAATCCCAATTACTGAGACAGGTGAAAAAAATAACCTAAAAATAAAATACATTTGCTTAAAAATGTATCTATATTTGTTACATACAAATTTGTCTCACTCTTCTGTAGTCCATTACATATATATACAGGGTCTTTCATATAAAGTAAGAACGCCAAGCGGCGGGTTTGTTGTCCGTTAGTGTGGTGGCCTTGACCGAGATTGTGGCGAGCTGTGGCCCCCTGCTCTAAGCGTGTGTACAATCCTCTATGAAATATTACCTTATAAAAGGTCCTGGAAGTGTCGTCCTTCCTGGGTTATACAGGCATTGTATCTGGTAACCACATTTTGGCTGACGCGAGTGAGTCATGCCACTGTATTTTTTCTGATTTTTTATTTTGTGTTTTTTATTGAGCACTGAACCAGTAGTGTCAAAGTTATTTACAATTACGTGAATCTGTGCTAGTGAAGGTGGCACTTCATCAGGAAATTGCTGAACAAATGCATTACGTACCCACCGAGCCAAATCGTAATTAAAATAAATTTTACATACAAAAATACGATGTTGCAATGATAACTGTCTCAACATGTTAGCAGCTGTGGTTCAGACTGGCGACTGACAACACCTGCACGCTTATTGCAAGGTCAAGTTTGTACTATGCGCGCGCTTTCAATACTACAGCAGGGGGCCGTGGCGCGTCACAAGCTCGGCCAAGCCGGCTTCAGCAGCGAATGACAAAACCGCCGCTCGCCGTTCTTACTTTATATGAAAGACCCTGTATACATTTAATGAAATGTAATTTGTTTTGGGTTATTTTTCCGCATGTCCCAATGATTGGGATTATTTTGTGTTGCAATATCAATCTTTCCTTTATAGTAGTTCACACCAGCATGGTTTCTCAAGTGACCCAACTTCCAACTTGAGCAGTCTAATTTTCCGGTGGAATCAACCTGTGCACTCGAGGTAAATTCAGCTCCATATTGCCATTCAATTTTCAACAAAGCTGCCAATTACAGCAAGTGGCCATTATACATAACATCCACAGCTAGTAAAAACATTTGAATAAGCCTGGCCCCATCTGGTTGCAGTAAAGCTTCAAGTTATCATAACTTGCACTTTAAAATAAGACAGATTTTAATGTTTTTTTTAAGCCTCAGCCGACTTGTAATTATGTAACTACAGCCTCCTGACACATTGCATGAAAGTAACATGCTGCAGCAAAGAATTTATGTTGGTGCTGTACAGGACTTCCACTTCTGCTCCATCAGAAGCGGCCTCAAAAGCCTACACATTGAGGTACAAAATGACAATTCACTGGCTGCATAGTGCAGAGGTTAACGTTCTCACCTGCTGTTCCCAAGTTGAAGGATCGAATCCTGGCACAGTCATATGGCATTTAAGGGTGTGCAAATGCGAGGGAGCCGTGTCAGCAGAATTACTGGCTTGCTAAAGATCCCCTTTGTTGCACCCCGGTGTCTCTAAAAGTTGACATAGTTAACAGAGACGTAAAACCAATAACATTATTCATCACTATTTGGAATTTATTGAGTTGGAGCCATCTAGGTATCTACTCTCCAATTCTGATGTTCTATTTTGCACTGCACCTGCCATGAAGCAGAGAAACCAGAATTCTGTTGGATGAGCTGTGGTTGAGACTCAAATCACCAAATGTGACAGGGGAGGTCTTTTACAAGTCAATATCATACGACTTGGAGTAGTGGATTTTTCTCGCCCTTCCTCAGATAGGAACTGCTCATTAAGAAAATAATTACAATTATTCATCACACAGTAGAACTATAAAACATTAGTTACTCAGACACTTACTCAGATCGTCTAGCCAAAGAGCCACTTCGAGCTGCGCAAACTTCAGTCTAGTATCGTTCTTCAATTCTACCATAGATACCATATGAAAGGGGTAGAAGGGATCCACCTTGTCCAGTTTCACCTGAAACAAATCACACTTGATTAAGTATGATTCACCCGCCACACTAGTAGTGTGAAACATGACATGGCATAACTTTATTGATCAAGGTTTAAAAAGTCTCAAACCCTTGAATCTGTACAGCCTATCCAAGTCATTAGTCACACTTTCTCCTGTGTTTATGAACATATTTTTCAGTTTATTGTGTAGGTACGCCCTAATAAAGACGGATTATCGACTATATATTAAATGAAAAATGAACAACTTATTTGTGTTTGATTCATAATGGTTGTAGCTTTGTTGCATGTTGTCTCATATTGACTATGACAATAAAGAAACACTTACAGTACGTATAAGTAGTCCGCTGTCCTTGGAGTAAATCTGAGACTTGTTCTCAAACAAAACTGTCGCTTTCAGTGAAATTGGTCAAAAGCAAAAACTTTCAAAGACAATCGCCACTTAAGGGGGAAAAGCAGCGCATCAATGCAGTTCTCATCAGGAAGAAAATAAGAAATAAGTAGTCAACTGCTGGAAAATCTTGAGTCTTGAAGATGAAAATCTTTGAGTTGCTGAATATGATAGATGTTATGAAATATCCGAAAATACATCGGAGCACGAAACAAAATGTATGCAAAAACTTATATGCATTTGACTTTGAATACATCACATGACCTCCTTGTGACTTACCAACGACTATCAAGCTCGCAATTTGCCCGCCATGCCATCTTCAGTTGTCTAAGTGCCGCCAACCCAACTCATAATCTTGTGTGCGCGTATTCTTAACGTCTGTAGGGGAATGCTAAGAAATTGAATCATAACTGTGTGGGCACATGACTTTAGTACGAAGGCTGTTTTTTAAGTAAGGGCCGTTTTATTTTTAAAGCCCGTAGTTAGTGCGCACGCCACAACAAGCGTGCGCGCTACCTCCCAGCATCCTTGGCGAACAAGCAGGCATCAGTTGCAGCTGTGTAGCTAACCTGTGCATCTTTACAATGTTCAAGATTATTGATTCGCCCGCCGCGTGTGAGGTACGATCTGTGATACGTATTATGAGTGAAAAAAAACATGTCGGCTGCAGACATTCATCATCAGCTTTGTGAGGTGTATGGTGATAATGCAATGGCGGAAGGTCATCATCATCATCTTGCACAGTTTCCAGCCACTGGCCGGGTCTGTTTGGAACACAGGCCTCTCCAACGTCTTGGGTCTTCCCACCATCTCTCAGCCTCCACCCTTGTCCAGTCTTCTCCTCTCTTCTTCACGCTTTCTTCCACCCCCTTCAGCCACCTGTCTCTCGGTCTTCCTCTCGGTCTCTTTCCTTCCCACTTCGTCTCGTGTACTCTCCTGGGTATCCTCTTCTTCACCATTCGTTTTACATGTCCATACCATCTAAGTCTAGATTTCTCTATACCATCCTGTAATGGTTCCTCCTTCATTAATTCTCTGGTCCTCTCATTTCTTATTCTGTCCATCTTTGTAGCTCCAATACTGCTTCTCAAGAACCTCATCTCACTGGCCTGTATTTTGCTCTTCTCCCTTCCTTTCATAACCCAGGTCTCCGAGGCATACGTCAGGATAGGGACATAGTACGTCCGATATATGATCTTTTTGCTGTTCTGAGGGACATCCTTGCTCCATAACATGCTTCTCACACTACTCCGAAATGCTTCTGCCTGTCTCCCCCGCTCATTTATTTCTCTATCGTTTCTTCCATTATCTTGTATCAGGCTTCCCAGATACTTGAAACTCTCCACTTTCTTCAGCTGTTCCCCACCAATTGTTATTCCCGTTGTGGTTCTTTCCTTCTTCCTTGTTGTGATCACCATCTCACTCTTATTTATGCTAAATTTCATCCCATATCCTTTTATTATTCCTTCCCACACGTCCAACTGTTCCTGTACCTCCTCCTCCTTGTTTCCCCAAATCATCAAATCATCTGCAAACACCATTGCTTTCATCTTTCCTTCCCCAATTATTTGTGCCACTCGGGTCATTATGTCATCCATCACCACAATGAAAAGTAACGGTGACAGTGCACTTCCTTGTTTCAGGCCGTTTCTCTGTTCCAACCAGTCTGATCTCTCTCCTCCCACTTTCACACAGCTCACGCTTCCCTTGTACATCTCCTTTATCCTCTTTATAGTCCATTTCTCTACTCCTCTATCCTCCAGGGACTTCCATACTTTGATTCTGCATACACTGTCATATGCTTTCTCAATGTCCAGGAAGGCCATCTGGTTCGGCCACTGTCTTGGCAAACCAGTTTTGTGTATCCCTATTTGTTTCCACTCTGTGTGGTTGGACATATCTTTATTATTTGTCTTCATTGTATTTATTCATTGTCAAGTTTGTTTTGTTTATGTTGGTTAGTCATCATGATTCATTTGTTTTGATTACAGGTTGTATTCCCACTGCCCGTGTTTCCAGTGGGATATTTTGCTTAGAAGGTATTTTGGTATTCTAAGTTGGCCACTTTGATTCTTTTTCTTTCTCTTTGACTTGTCTTTGAACTCTCTTCTGTGATTGGCTGCTTTCAGCCTATCAGAGGCCTCCTTGCTGTTTGTAGCGACCAATCACGTGTTTCTTCTTCGTCTCTAAGCTTGTAGCCATGACAGAATGTTGTGCCTTGACACTGGTTGTGATCTATCGACGAATATCCAGTTAATCACTTCTATAATTGGTGCTATCTTCATAGTAACCGTGCTTAGTGATCATGTCCTTGCACATGATTCATATTTTTGTTAGGGCAGTGACATTTTTGGTGATTTTCGGTCTCTTCTGACCATGCTTGTTGTTATCGCTACGCGCCATGTTGACGAATCCTTCAATCCGCGGCGTCGGATAGTTTGTTGTAACATGTTTAATTCTGATCTTCATCTACTGCCTAACAATTTGTTATCACGCGTATGAATAATGATTTTGTTTCGTGAGATAAGTAATTCATCGTTTGTCTTGAGGCATGTGCTACAAAGCCATGCATTATCTTCCTGCACCATCACTGAAATGGAGGTTGACACTGGGCTCAACTACTTGACTATTGTGACAATACCGTGCGATTGGCATATCCCGATATTTGTACGACATCAACTACTTTGACTTCCTGCGTTTCACACATAATTTGTTTATTTAACAATTCATTTCTGGGCTTACGGTATCGGCACATCACTGTAAGTCAGTCCTGGTTCGACGACACATTCTCGTTCCATGCGATCTGTTTTCATTATTTGATGCAACTCCACTTGTGTTGCATATTCAAACTATACCATTGTTTGGAACGCTGTGTATTGCATGCCGCTCCTTGATGTACTGATCTGCAGCTACGTTCAAGACAATTTATGAGTTTTAGGCTCAAGCCTTACGTGTGTTAATTCCATGCGAGTGTTTCTTAAATTGTGTAAATTTGTGCCAGTGTTTCTCATATATTTGTGTGCCATCTTTGAATATTTACTTTATGTGCCACCTATTTGATAATATATCTTATTATTAGTTATTGTTTGTGTTGTGTCCTTTATGCCTTCCTGGACCTCCTTACTTGGTGACAATGATATTGTCTGGTCCTCAACATGTTTGCTAAATTGTTATGCGACCTTTGTAAAGTCAACCCTTTTTATCATTACATCTTTATCTAATGCTTTGGCCAACAAACCCTTATACATGTCCATTATTACCAGAATACTCTTGGTGGGTTGTTGACTTCCCGCGTTGGTCAATACACCATCAGTAGATCTGTTCGATACTCATAGTGCTGTTCTTGTAACTGCCTTACAGCAAAAATCAAATCCACTGTGGACCTTCCTGCTCTGAAGCCATGTTGTTCTTCCTTCATCCCTCCTTCTATCCTTGTCCTAATTCTCTTTTCCAAAACTTTCTCGAAGATCTTTGCACAATGACTCATCAGTGTTATTCCCCGATAGTTTCTGCAATCTGTTCTACTACCTTTCTTGCAGATCGGGACAATTATTCCTTTTTTTCAGTCCTCTGGTGTCTTCCTTTCCTTCCATGCTGTCATCATCACTCGGTACAACCACTGTATCCCCACCTCTCCTGCTGCTCTCACCATCTCCACACTCAACTCATCCACACCCGGTGCCTTCCCTCCTTTCATCTTGTTCACTGCATCTTCCACTTCTTTCCATGTTAAGTCCTTTTCTGTTTGCAGTTCATCTTCCTCTTCCCCGATTTCTTCCTCCTCACCATCTTTTCCATTTGGGTTCAGAAGTTCTTCAAAATATTCTTTCCACATTTTCTTCAGTTCTTCCCTATTTTCTATCTCTTGTCCCCTTTTGTTCACCATTCTAACATAATCCGTAGGATCCTTCCGCCTCTTATTTTTTACCATCCCATACAGGACCTTTTTTGTACCTTCACTATCCTCCTTCATCATCTTTGTCCACTCTTCCATCCACTTTCTTCTCTCCTCAGCCACTACTCTCTTCGCCTCCTTTCTTTCCTGGTACTCTTCCCTTGTCTCTACCGTCCTATTTGATACTACCTCCTAAAGGCTCTATTCTTTTCCCTTACTATATATTTTGTCTTCTCATTCCACCATGGTGTTTCCTTCCACCTCTTCTTACTACACACATCAAAAAAAGTTTTGCATCACCTCGGTTCCCAGATCTCCGGCATATAGACGTTGACTGTGTATATTGTATCCAAGATACAGTCCCTTTGACTGTTCATAGATGTCACTAAAACTGCTCAAAGATGTAAACAACCATGCATGAGCAGGGCCTATTAGACGGAGGGGGTACGACAGCCGATCAGTTCCAGTCATTCCACCAGGACGAAGGTACGCTGCTCATGTTGTCTGTAGTTCTACCATGCCTAGAAGGTCAATACCGCAGTTCGATCGCGTCCGCATTGTTACTTTGTGTCAAGAAGGGCTCTCAACAAGGGAAGTTTCCAGGCGTCTCAGAGTGAACCAAAGCGATGTTGTTCGGACATGGAGGAGGTACAGAGATACAGGAACTGTCGATGACAGGCCTCGCTCAGGCCGCCCAAGGGCTACTACTGTAGTGGATGACCGCTACTTACGGATTGCCGCTCGGAGGAACCCTGACAGCAATGCCACCATGTTGAATAATGCGTTTCGTTCAGCCACAGGACGTCGTGTTTCAACTCAAACTGTGCGCAATAGGCTGCATGATGCGCAACTTCACTCCCGATGTCCATGGCGAGGTCCAGCTTTGCAACCCCGACACCATGCAGCGCGGTACAGATGGGCCCAACAACATGCTGAATGGACCCCACAGAATTGGCATCACGTTCTCTTCACCGATGAGTGTCGCATATGCCTTCAACCAGACAATCGTCGGAGACGTGTTTGGAGGCACCCTGGTCAGGCTGAACGTCTTAGACACACTGTCCAGCGAGTGCAGCAAGGTGGTGGTTCCCTGATGTTTTGGGGTGGCATTATGTGGGGCCGACGTATGCCACTGGTGGTCATGGAAGGCTCCGAAACGGCTTTACGATACCTGAATGACATCCTCCGACCCATAGTGCAACCATATCGGCAGAATATTGGAGAGGCATTTGTCTTCATGGACGACAATTCTCGACCTCATCGTGCACATCTTGTGAATGCGTTCCTTCAAGATAACGACATCGCTCGACTACAGTGGCCAGCATGTTCGCCAGACATGAACCCTATCGAACATGCCTGGGATATGTTGAAAAGGGCTGTTTATGGACGTCTTGACCCACCAACCACTCTGAGAGATTTACGCCGAATTGTCGTTGAGGAGTGGGACAATTTGGACCAACAGTGTCTTGATGAACTTGTGGATAGTATGCCACGGCGAATACAGGCACGCATCAATGCAAGAGGACGTGCTACTGGGTATTAGAGGTAGTGGTGTGTACTGCAATCTGGACCACAAATGCTGAAAGTCTAGCTGTATGATGGTACAACATGCAATGTGTGGGTCTCATGAGCAATAAAACGAGCTGAAATGTTGTTTGTGTTGATCTCTATTCCCTTTGTATTTAACGGTTCCGGAACTCTTGGAACCGAGGTGATGCAAAACTTTTTTTGATGTGTGTACTTGTCCTCCCACAAACTGCTTCTGCTGCACCTACTAGTGTCTTCTTAAATCTAGCCCATTCCTCTTCCACCCCTCTTTCTTCATCTGTTGGAATTCCTTCCTTTACCATTTTGAGGTACTCGACCCTTCTATCCCCTTCTTTCAGTTTCCATATCCTTATACGTCTTTCCTGGTTCTCAGTCCCTTTCTTCTCCTTACTCCCTCTCAGGTTCATTACCAGCAATCGATGGTCGCTATCCAGGTTCTCCGATGGTATAACCTTGATGTCCGTGATGTTCTTATTTAGTTCTTTCTCATACAGTATATAGTCGACCACCGACTTCCTGGTCAAGTCATCACTGTACCATGTGATTGTGTGGCTCTCTCTTTTCTTAAACCAGGAGTTCCCAACTAGCAGGCTGTTCCTCTGGCAGAAGTCCAACAGTCTCTTTCCTTCCTCATTTCTTCCACCCCAACCCTCTGGTCCTAGAACACTCTCATAACCTTGTCTTTCTCTTCCTACATGGGCATTGAGATCCCCCATAACAATCATATTTCTTCCTACCAGCTGCTTCTGCAATTCATCTTCAAACTCCTCCTTCTCTTCAGAGGCGCAGCCTACTTGTGGAGCATACACTTGCACTATTTCTACGGTCTCTCCCCTCAGTGCTACTTTCACTTTCATCATCCTATCACTAGGGATAGGAATTTTTCGGTGATTTCAGAGTGAAGAAAGCGGTATTTTAAAGTGACAAATTCGGTGGTTTCAAGTGCACTTTTCGGTATTTTCAAAATGTTAAATTTTAGGCGGGATTTTTTAAATATCATGGATAACATAACATATTTCAGTCATCCTCCAAAGTATAGTTCAGTGAAGAGATCCAAATTCTCTTGTGACAAACGGTGACACATATCACTTAACGTGCTAGTGTAAGCTGAAAAACAAAAGTTCACAGTTAGCGTTTGAACAGGGTATCAAAATTGTTTTCAACACAGAACTTTGGAAATACAAATATCATTCCTTGCAAAACTCAAACAATGTCTGTCTTGGTCCTGTCGTGCATCTGCTTCTTGATTCAAGTTTGCAGTTCGTTGTATCCTCTTATGACCTCACTTTCTACCTGTGTTCCACAGAATGGCAACTTCTTAATTTTCTTTGCAAGGTCCTCATTGATGTTCATTGGCACTATTTCTGCTGGATCAAACGCACACATTTGTAAATCTTGTTCCCAGGGTCAACGTATCTAAGGCTGATTAATATTCTAAGAGCATGGGACCCAGCCTTTACTAAAACTGAATGTATTTTCTCTCTTTTTAACACATTTCCACAACCCTCCAACAGCTCCTTAATGTTGGTACCGTAAGTTTAAGAGCTTGCTGAATTCTCCGTAGATGTCCATCTAGAAGGTGAACAGTCTGATAAGACTGGCCTTCTAATAAAGGGATGAGTTCACTGATGTCTGTGCCAAATTCTTTGAATCTCAAGTATTTCGTCATGTGAAACATTGTTCAGGAAATCAACACTAGAGTTACCAGTCCCTACTACTTCATTCATAAATTGCACAATATCTTTCAAGTAGGCTACTCTGACATGTACACTAGTTAAGACTGATTCAGGAAACAGTGGCACATTTGGATATGGACACTTGCCGTCTAGATATTCATGTCTGAAAGGCGCACTACATGACGCCACGCGTCGAGTAGTCACTAGGATGAAGAGGCAGGTGACCTTGCTGTTCTGGCCCTTAAAACCTCAATAACTTAGTAACTTACCAGGATGACCGCCCAGATTGATAAAGATCGCTGTATGCAGAAAGCGAGGTCCGCTATCTAAGGTTAAGTTTCCGATCATTCCGTGTTTGTTGGATGCTCTCCATACAGTCAAGTCACGAGAGAAAATTACCGCTACTACACTTGCACAAAAACAAGCCTTTGTCGGCTTCTGTGACGATGATATTTCAAATGGGCAAGGTGGTCTCGCTACGATGACATTAGGGCAAAACCTGGATGAATGCCAAGATGCAGAAGAAAGTGACATTCAGTAGTTAGACTTCGATAAAGACGATCATGGTTTCAGACATGAAAGCGATGAGGATATTGTATGGAATTTGACTGTCGGTGAGGTAAACTGAGATCCAGTGCATGTCAAGTGAAGGAGTAATGCAACGGAAATCCCAAAAGTTCCCACAGTCAAGCTAGTGTGTCTATAGTCACACTTATCTCTTATATAGAAAATCGAGATGAATTTTCGTTTTCATATATTGTTTTCTTCAGAATTATACAATCTAAAATTAGAAAAAATAAACTATCTAAGAAACAAAAAGTGATGACAGTCATTTCTCTTAGTTTTTAATATTGGTATAGGCCTAATCCACGTAGTGTCTCTTACAATACTATGTTATAAAGTATTATAATTATTTTTTTCTGCGTGTTCTTAAAATACATTTCAATATTTTAACCAATAGTTTTCTTTTTGCTAGGCTTAAAAACATTCCTGCAGATAATTCACGGCTTTCAAAAATCCGCAGAAATTCGAGCATTAATTGCCGCGAATTATCGGAAGTGCACTATAATGAAAAAAGCTAAAATTCGCGTTTTCATGCGAAATTCGCGTTTTCGTGCAAAATTCGCGTTTCATGCAAAATTCGCGAAAATTCGCGAGCTCAAAAACATTTATTTTTGCCATTTTTAGGGTTATTATAACACATTATCACCTGTGTATTACTTCTTTTAAAAATTCGCGAAATTCGCCATCGCGAATTTTTCCTATCCCTACCTATCACTTATTCTCCTCACTTCTTCTTTTAAAACATCTCGTACTACTACTCCCACTCCATTCCTCTTTCCCTCTTCGTTCCCACTCCAGTACAGTCTATAGCCTTTTCTCAGTTCTCTCCTTCCTTCCCCTTTCCACTTTGTTACTGCCAATCCCAATAAATCCAACGTCCTTCTTTCCATCATATCCACTATCTCCTCCACCTTCCCCGTCAGCGTTCTTAGGTTTAAAGTTCCAAATCTTAGTCCGTGTGTACAGCCGTG
This sequence comes from Meconema thalassinum, assembly GCA_946902985.2. Taxonomy (NCBI): domain Eukaryota; kingdom Metazoa; phylum Arthropoda; class Insecta; order Orthoptera; family Tettigoniidae; genus Meconema; species Meconema thalassinum. Next base: position 918,495,549 of record OX336388.2, on the reverse strand, counting down.
TCGTCTATTAAATCCATCATGTCCGAGGCTCGTTCCATTTTTGAAAGCATTTGGTTTCATCCACTACTGGCTTGCTGGGCCTATCGTAGCTTCACCAGCGCCCCGTTAGCCGTCACTTTTCAGGGTTCCTGTAGGACCTTCACAGCTACCGTAACGGTCCCGGGGCACACGAAGTCCCCACTTTACTTCGCCCCTACAGGCGATCCCCTACTTTGTGCCGTTGCCCGTCTCCCACGACGTGGACGAGGGGTTGGACTTATGGGAGACAATGGCGGAAGGTAAAGTGCGAAAATGGGTACGCGATTTCAAAAGTGGCCGTGAAAATGTTCATGACGATGAATGCTCAGGTCTGTGAAGATGACTTGGCGACTGCAATTGACATGAAAATTCACGAGAACCAAAGATTCACGATAACCACTCTACCAATGGATTTTCCTCAAGTGTCTAGGTCTGTACTGTATAAAATTGTGTCTGAAAACCTAAAGTTCATGAAATTGTGCTCTCGATGGGTACCCAGACTCCTCACAGAAGACCACAAACGAAAGAGATTAGCCATTCCCTCACTTTTTTGACTCGTTATGCCCAAGAAGGGGATGACATGTTGAGTCGAATCATCACAGGAGATGAAACATGGGTATCCCATTTCACCCCTGAAACCAAGCAACAGTCAATGGAATGGAGACACTCAACCTCTCCTGTCAAGGTTAAACCCAAACAAACGCAGTCACAGCGCAAGATCATGGCAACTGTGTTCCGGGTCAGGCGTGGTGTTTTGCTAGTGGACTTTATACCATGAGGAACGACGATCAACGCAAAAGCCTACTGCGCAACTTTGACCAAACTCCGACGTGTAGTTCAGAACAAAAGACGAAGGGAATTTTGCTCCTTCACGATAACGCAAGACCTCACACTGCTGCCCGGACTTGGGAACTTATTGATTCTTTGGGGGGGGGGGGGAGTGAGTTTTGGGTCATCCACCGTATAGCCCTGACCTTTCTCCGAGCGATTTCGACCTATTTTCGCAGCTGAAAAGTCATCTTGGTGGGAAGCACTTCGCCGACGATGAAGAAGTGAAAATAGCCGTGAATTCTTGGTTGTCAGAGCAGGCGACAAACTTTTATGCAGAGGGATTTCAGAACTTAGTTTTAAGGTATGACAAGTGCCTAAATAAACAAGGCAGCTATGTAGAAAAATAGAGAAAGGTAAGCGAGCCGTTATTACGGCACTAGACACGTCTCTTCTCTCACCTCCATCTGATTTGTATAATTTGCTTCTGCGAGTATGATGTTTATGCTGTCTCTCGTCAGAGCGCTCCACCGAACGGATAAGAAGGAAGTCTTCTAATTGTGGAGATACTCTATAGAGTGTGTTCCTGCCGTCTGTTGACAAGATGGTAGGTCTGTCTTGTTATCCATCGTCACAACGACAATTGTTAACTTTTGAGGATCTACAATAGAAGATATGTTGAAATCATCAAGGCGATAAGATGTATTGTACAAAACTGGAGTTCCCGAGGAGGCTGGAATAGCCTGGGGCTATTCACTAGCTTCTGCCCTATTTCCTTTAGTTCGGAGTAATGACAAGTACCAAGGTAAGAAGGAATTAACAACCTTAAATTTAAAATTATAATTGCATTGAAGAAATCAGGAAGACTGGATTGAACCTCTCGTGTATTAGAAGCGATGATGTAACATTTGGTATCCTGGAAAAGATCATCTTGTTGAGGAAATGATCTGCCGTATGAAAGATGTTCTGCTTCTTATTTGTGATACTGATCACTGTAGAATGTCACGTTCCATGACGGAGGAAATAAGCAATATTGTGTTCGACGAAATGTTGTTACAGTTTGTGAGGGTGAACAAGTGGTCTACTGAAAGGTACGTCATGTTGTGTTGAAGTTTATTGATATGTGAGGTCTGCGCCTGAAGTACAATTATTTATAATTTAATGAGTCACCGGCATTGTGATACCGTGTTAGGGTTGACTATCATTTTGTCATGTGGTTAGTAGTTTCAATTAGTAAAGTAACGTAAAGGTTTTCATTTCACTCTAATCACTGTAGGATATCCTAGTTTTGGATCTGTTTTAAATGTTATTCAGTACGGAGTATAGTTATGAGGTATGGTGATGACGTCGGTGTTAGGTTCTTTAAAAAGGTGTGATTTTCAGTAGGTAACGAACTATCATTAATGACGAACAGCTGATAATAAAGTACTGTAGTTAGAAGATGGCAGCCATGTAACTGGTTTGGTGTTTGGAGAGATTAGTTCTGTTTTCATGCCATTAATAGGAGTTGGATTTTAATGTAATTATCCACACTATGATAAATGTTTTGTTTATTGGCATTGATCTTCAGTTGGTAATATTGATCTAGATTTCTGACGTGTCGTGTTATTCATGAAGTAAGTACCTTACATGCGAGATATGTAATTCTGTCATCTGGTGTCAACTGAATATTTATCTCATTTGAGGAAGAGATCATGTCAGGAATGTTTTAATTGACTATTGTACTATACTCCGACGAGTTTCTGATGGGAACTGGTGTAGGCTATTGGGGGCGATTTCCATGTCTTATTTTGATATCCTTTTATTGTTTATTGTTTTATTTATTTTTATTTTTTTACTTTGTAAATGTACTCTGTTGGCCAATAGAATGTTTCATACCAGAGTAACTGTGTTTTCTTTTAGGCTTGAACATGACAACACGGTTCTAATAAGCGTACCTTGGGTTATGTTGGCAGAAGGCCCAGTCCTTTCGCTTCCAACCTAAAGTTATACAATTCACGACAGCAGAGGTTCGGACCTCGTTTGTATTGTACTTTAGGGATGTTTCAGTAAGTAAAACCTAAAAATAAATGTGGTTTCAAAATAAAATGTTCGGTTAATTTAAAAAAAAAGGCCCTTACTTAAAAAACAGCCCTCCTATATAAGGTAAGGGGGACATATTTTCTCCCTCCTCTTGTTATTGGACTTGTGAGTCTCAACAGTTGATGCTCTATCTTCAAAATTACTAATTATGAAAGTCTCACTCCTTCCCCAAATAATACAATATATAAAATGAATGAACATTTATTTAAAAGAAATATATGTGCTAATATGTAAAAAAGTGGCCCATATTTCGTCCACTACCTTTTCTTTAGAAAAATATCTTAATGATTCATAAATGGTTTGCAAACCAATTTGACTACATGTTATCTGAACTCTTACATGATGTAGTTATTAATATCAATCACAGCACTTTTCACATAAAAACTTGTGACTGATTACAGAGTGCAGCATTCGTGACACCATTCAAAATACTTAGTAGAAAAAAATTCATCTCTCTCCTCCTCTGTCAGATTCCCTGCAGATCTGCATTCAACATCATAGTCACTGTCCTCATCATCAGTTGAAACATAGTGTGGATCTGGCACATCTCCTGAGGAACTCGAGCTCTAGACCAATTTCTTTCTCCATTGTGGCGAATCGGCCTTTTCTTTTGAAGTCCAGATGAAAGGAGTTTCGAGTCAATGGTAGACGTTTGGCTTGAATCCAGGTGGACCCTCAGGATCAGACGGGCCTTTTGAGAAACTATCTTTGCTGGTCGAAAATGGCAAAGATCATTTGATTCTAATGGTGAAAACAGGTGCAGCAGACTGTTTCTTGTCGCTAGCTGGAAGGCCATATAATTCAAATCAGCCCGAGTATGTCCATAGAAATGACACTTCATTTCTAAGCAGCAACTTACAAGAAGGTTTTTCGATTTCAGAGCGTAAAAGAGGCTTACATCCTATTTTCTTCTCTACGCACTCTTTAGCTGGATGATCTGATTTTACATAATCTTCAAAGTTGCATTTGGAACAGCCAAGTTCAGCTGCCTTCTTGTAGCCAGTCTTATTTTCCCGCACAGCTTTAATTGCTTGAATCATGCCATGCTTGTCCCAATTCTTTCGTTTGCTCATCTGAAAAACCAATAAAGAAAATCTCTCTATTAATTAAAATCTTTCATGGGGACGAAATATAGAACAGTCGATGGGGACAAAATAAGGGCCAGTTGACACAAGTCATAAGACAGGCTTTTTTTTCGAACCATGCTATGAAACAAGTCTTTGTAATCATGTTGAAAGTAGACTTTATGAGCTACCTGGTGCAGCAAATGAATGTTTGAAATACATACCTCAGCTCCCTTAACGAGTCCTTGAATGCATTAATGAAAACTACTCGAAAAAGCAAAACTATTCAATTGGAATAACACAGGAAAAAACACCATGCACATCTATTCATTTCTGGTGGCCTACTGCAACATTTCTCAGAGTTTCCACAGGCTACCAGCAGATGGCAACACCTGTTGGCGGAGAAACCTCAGGGGACGGAATATGGGTCCTGTACCTAACATATATTCGTGCAACTTAAAATCACCCCGTTTTGATTTTGAGATCTCCTGGAGAAGACTTCCAATTTTTAACTTGGGCAGACCAAACAGGTATCCAGGGCTATGGCCCCGGCATGTAAACAAATTGGGTTTTCTTTTCATTGTGAAATGTAGTATAACTGTGTCATGCCATTTTAAATATACTTTTTGTTACAGACAAAATGTTGGTATCCCATTGATGCATTGTGTAAACACTGGATAATGTCCGTGTGGTGGTCGAACCTCCATACCCCGTCGAGTATTTCTAGATCCACGCCTGGACACAGCACATGCAAAATAAGTTGGGGCGATAGGGTATTGAAAGTTTTGCAATGGACCACTTGTATCAATATGACCAGCAATGAGGAAATCAGCTCTGATATATTGTGATCATTTATAAGCATTCCAGTCCACTCAAAACCAACCTGGTACTGAATGTGATCAGTAGGGTTTAAGACCTAAAGAAGTACAAAATATGCAAGCAATTATGCCCTAAAACTAGATAAATATGACCTGAAAAACTACGAAATATGACATGAATTTTTGGGATAGGCAGAGTATCACTAACAAACAGTAGCCTATACGTCTTAAGTGCCAAGTCCGTAGAGGAGCGCCTTCTTGGATGGTTGGTTGGGTTGGTTCCTTAGTTTAGGGGCTGCGACAACGCGGTCATGTAGCCCCGTGTACTTTGGGTGTGTGTAGAATCTGTCTGATAACCGGTGTTAATTGTGATGACTGTATTAGTGTGTGTATCTGTTTTTTAATTCAAGTAGGGACTGCAACTTTGAATTTTCAAATAGTTCCTACTTTTGCCGCCAAACGCCACCGTCAACGACTACTAGGCCTAGTTCAGAACTAGCTACTAGACGCCACCACAGTCGGCTCTTGGCAACGAACGTAGCAACCTAAGAGCGTTGTTTATATTCTTAACCTATCCAATTTAGTTTCACACAGGTGTAATTAGTGGAAAGATCTTTAACATGCCATAAATCTATGACATGGGACCGCCGGCTTTACTTCCCCTCCGAAGGAAGGCATACTGAGGGATTTTTAACGCTCTTAAAAAATCCGACGGCTTCGGCCGGGTTTGAACCCGCTATCTTGGGCATAGAAGCTCAGCATGCTACCAACTACGCCACCGAAGCCGCCCGCCTTCTTGGAATCAGGTCTTCTAAACGTGCTGTTCCGGGAAAAGAAAGAAAAAAGGTATCTACAGTACTACACTATTTGGAAATCCTGTGTTTGAAATTCGACGCAGATAACACGTACCTTGTTAACAACGCCTCAATTTAAACAAAAATGCTGAAATTATAACCAAAATATCACTAAAATATGACTAAATATGACCAAAATAATAAAAATGGCCGAAATATGCATTTAGAGGCAACATCAAATTGCTTTAAACGTGGTCAGGGACCCATCATTCAAAGTTATTTTTCAGGTTTCGGGTAAAATGAGCTCAGGAAAAAATATGACTTTTCCTTAACATCCGAACCTTAGTGATCAGAGTTACCTTGACAGCAAGCAGCTGCATGACGGACAGCAAGTTGAGCATGAAGCCATCGCCAGCCATGGCATGCTCGTCAACCTGGATCTGGGCACGCTTCTCGTTGTGCCGCAGCACAGTGGCCAGGTAGTCCAACATGGCCTCTCGAGAACTGCTGCTCACCAGGATATCATGGAACACCTTGTGGAGTAACGACTGCAACAACAGGTAAACCTTATTAACCTATTAATAAGGAATTAAGTGAATTGATGGAAAATGCAAGATTGGAGATCAACAATAGAATACAATGTGGGAATATTTTCTATCATCAGGTTCGGAGTTTAATTTGGGATAAAGACATACCATTGAAGGCTAAAGAAGTGATGTACAAGACCTATTACTTACCAATAATGATGTATAGAGCAGAAACGTGGCCGATGACGAGGAGAGATGAAATTAGAATATAGGCAGCCGAAATGAAATTCCTGAGAAGTATGGTACAGAAGACAAGGAGAGAAATGAAAAATGAAGACATTCAAAAGGAAGTGAATGTACAGAAGCTGAATGATAAGCTGGAGCAGAACAGATTGAGATGGTATGGACATGTGAAAAGGATGAATGATGAAAGAATGGCAAAACAAGTGATGGAGAGACGGATGACTGGAAAGAGAGGACGAGGAAGACTTGAGTACGGTGGATGGATTTGGTGAAGGACAGTGTGAGAGAACGAAACCTGGAGTAGAGTTCAGTGGTTGAGGAAGGATGGTGGACAGACAGATTAAAGTACAGGGGTGTCATATTTGCTCCGACCCGACTTTGGCTGGAAAACGGAAATTGATGATGATGATTAGGGACATTCGAATTTCTTGAATGAAATGGTGCTGAATTCTTGAGTAAAAAGAGAAAAAATTATTGAGTAACGAGGGAAAATTCTTGGGTAGGTAATTAAAATTCTTGAGTAGGAAACAAAAATTCTAGGATAGAAAAGACAAATTCTTAGATAATATGGATCTTAGGGAAATAGAAAGGCAGTCAGTACTTTCAAATATCTATATTGTAACTTGAAAATTATCGGTACAAAAGACAGAAATCGCAAACATTAAAAACAAAAAATATATTTACAAACTTTACCTCCCTGCTTCCTTTCATGCTTTACATTCATAATGTAGGATGACAGCAATTCCAAATTTGTCACTGTTAGATTAGTTCTGAAATCCGTCAACACACAAGAAAAGTTTGAAAAGAATCTTTCACAATTTACATTTGACACTGGAACCCACAGTGCCCTTAATGCACCATCAACAAAGGGTTGATGATCCTCACGCATTGCCTGAAGGGCATCTTCCACCGCTATTTCTGCATCCTTCTTCAGAATATCCTGAAGATCCCTATATGCGAGCACTCCTTTATCAACGGGAATACCCTTCAGTGACGGTATTTTGCTGAATAGGGCCTTCAGTTTGTCTCTTGCTGTAGACTGCGACAAGACATTCTGCCCGTAGAAGAGCTCAGACACCGGCTCAAAAAATGTACAGGCTGGGTCCCCCAACATCATGTTGTCCAACTTCGTATGCATATGGCCTGACATCTTCTTTATTTCCTCCATCGCTCTGCCCCTAAGATTACCTTTCAGGGCATCCAGCTCTTCCTGGACTTTGTTGCTGAACATTCCTGCAGCAACCACTTGTAAATGCTTCTTCAAATTCTGAAGTTTGGGATACACTTCTGCAGCAATTGGTTTGGAATTTGTCTCCAGTCCGAGCAACAAGATCACGCCAGATAAGGCCTATAAGCTCGCGGAATGTGCACTGTCCGTTCACGTCGAGTGTCATAGCCCACAGGCATAAATAAGAGATAACATTCTGCTGACAAGATCACGCCAGATTAGGCCTATAAGCTCGCGGAATGTGCGCTGTCCGTTCGCGTCGCGGTTCATAGCCCGCAGGCATAAATACGAGAATACTTTCTCCTAACAAGATTACGCCAGATTAGGCCTATAAGCTCGCGGAATGTGCGCTGTCCGTTCGCGTCGCGGTTCATAGCCCGCAGGCATAAATACGAGAATACTTTCTCCTAACAAGATCACGCCAGATTAGGCCTATAAGCTCGCGGAATGTGCACTGTCCGTTCGCGTCGCGGTTCATAGTCCGCAAGCATAAAGACGAGATTCCTTTCTGCTGACAAGATCACGCCAGATTAGGCCTATAAGCTCGCGGAATTGTGCTGGCAGTTCGCGTCACAGTTCATAGCCAGCAGGCATAAAGACGAGATTACTTTCTGCTGAAAAGATCACGCCAGATTAGGCCTATAAGCTCTCGGAATGTGCGCTTTCCATTCGCGTCGCGGTTCATAGCCCGCAAGCATAAAGACGAGATTACTTTCTCCTGACAAGATCACGCCAGATTAGGCCTATAAACTTGCGGAATGTGCGCTGTCCGTTCGCGTCGCGTGTCGTAGCCCGCAGGCAATAAAGACGAGATTACATTCTGCTGACAAGATCACGCCAGATTAGGCCTATAAGCTCGCGGAATGTGCTAAGTGACGAAACTGGCCGCTCGCGTCACAGTTCATAGCCCGCAGGCATAAAGACGAGATTACTTTCTGCTGACAAGATCACGCCAGATTAGGCCTATAAGCTCGTGGAATGTGCGCTGTCCGTTCGCGTCGAGGTTCATAGCCCACAGACATAAATACGAGAATACTTTCTCCTAACAAGATCACGCCAGATTAGGCCTATAAGCTCGCGGAATGTGCGCTGTCCGTTCGTGTCGAAGTTCATAGCACGCAAGCATAAAGACGAGATTACTTTCCACTGACAAGATCACGCCAGATTAGGCCTATAAGTTCGCCGATTGTGCGCTGGCCGTTCGCGTCACAGTTCATAGCCGCAAGGCATAAAGACGAGGTTACTTTCTGCTGACAAGATCACGCCAGATTAGGCCTATAAGCTCTCGGAATGAGCGCTTTCCGTTCTCGTCACGGTTCATAGCCCGCAAGCATAAAGACGAGATTACTTTCTCCTGACAAGATCACGCCAGATTAGGCCTATAAGCTCGCGGAATGTGCGCTGGCCACTCGCGTCACAGTTCATAGCCCGTAGGCAAATAGACGAGATTACTTTCTCCTGACAAGATCACGCCAGATTATACGCTCGCGGAATGTGCCAAGTGACGAAGCTTGCCGCTCGCGTCACAGTTCATAGCCCGCAAGCATAAAGACGTCATATTTCTCTTCTGACAAAGTCGCGCCAGGTTATAAAGTCGCGGCAGCATGTGCAACTGACTGGCGCACAAATACCAATACGCTATGCAACGATTATGCGATGACATTTTATAAACCTATTTTAGTGTTTGAAAATTGGGGTGCAACGATTACGAGGTGGCGACGATTATGCGAGGAAATTTCTCTCGTTGCGATAAATTTCGCGAGTAAACCTAAAAATTTGTATATGGAGCCGAAATTTCAAAATTTCGCGAATAGATAGTGTTCCAAATTACATTTAAATTCATAACACATGTCCTATATGCCTTTCTCCCATCATAATAAACACTTTTGAAAAATTCGCGAATTTTGCGAGTCACGAAATTTGAGTGTCCCTAATGATGATGAATAGGGACCTGAAAATTTAGCATCTATTTTCCTTTAAATTAGCATTTATTTTTTCCCTTTTTAGCATCTATTTTTTCTGGATTCTTACCGACTATATGACTTTATTGGCGACAAATTTGTTTTGACTTACATTTTAGGCCTACAGAAAATTGAAAGTATTGTAAATAAGTCTGACTTGCACTCTTTCAAGTTACATCTACTGTCTGCAATGACTGTATGCTAGTGAAATAAAACACTCACTGTCAACATTGTTTCTTGCATTAAACTAAGTACTGCGCGTTGCGATAGCTGACTGTGGCCTAGATGCTACAAGCAGGCTGAATGCTAGCACTGTGTGGCTGTGAGGGGAGTTACTAGGGCGGACAGAGTACTGTTGCAGAGTCGGAACAATAAAAGCCATGATTAGCGTACTGCTGTGATCTTTCATGAGCAGTTACAGCAGCAAGTCCCATTTCTAGAAAAAAAACTTTGAACCTTGAAGTACTTGAAGGTTGCAAAAAAATAAGGTTACTATTCAAGCGGCAAGCTGAAAAATTTTCCGTTTAGCGAAGTCCACGGGTTCGACAAACCACCAGTCGCCACGATGCGCCAAGTACACAAACGAGTTCGGTTCGTCAGCTGTCTCAATAAGTTATAGATAGTCGAAAGTTTGTATCGATACAGAAATCGATTGTTATATCGACCAATATGCGTAGCACACTGCGAGTCTGAGATGACGTATCGCTAGCGAGCGATTAGGCCACCTACTAAACATTTTCTTTTGTTTAATAAACTAATTCGCAAATAAATTAGCAGATTTAAAGTAATTTCTCTATAAAATCACACTTATTCGGTATTTTCCCATTTTGGGTCACAATTCGCATTTTGTCGACTTCGATTTACGCTTAAAATTATTTTTTTTCCACATTAAAATTAACGTAAGCTTGGATTCTGTACGAAATTTAAAAATTAGCATTTATCGCAAATGCGTTTTTTTCATATCCCTAATGATGAATAAGGAACCTGAAGAGTGGGCAGTTAAATCATGCAAAAGCACTGTGAAATTCTTAGTGATGCCAAAAATAAGATTACAAGCGACAACAGATGCTTGGTGGAAGTGAAGTGGGATTCCTTAGAAAAACAATCATTGAAGACAAAGAAAATATTCCAACCAGTAAATACATCAATGCAGAAGTTGAAAATATTTTACAAAAGAATTTGTTTGGAATACACTGTTGTATGAAAGTGAAAGCTGGACATTGAGAAAACAGGAGAAAACTTACTGGGACAGAAAGGAAAACAAATCTCAAAGCACTAAAAGAATAAATAAATTAACAAATTATTTAATGTTTATTTATTTTATTTAATGCCTTGCCATTACATCATAAATGTACTAGCGGACCCGTGCGAGAACTTCGCATAATGGGTTGTGTGAGCCCCATGTGAACAGATTACCCGCTCGGCTCAAGTGCTATGCAGGCTGTACGCGCAACAGTTCTGCCAGGGGCAGATTTCAGTGGAAAAGTCGAAAAAAAAAAAAAATGGCATCCGAGCGCTTTGTAAGCTTTGTTTATTTGTTTAAAAGCACTTTATAAACAAAAAAATATATTTCCGTTGACTTTTCAAGAAATTCAAGTTTTTTCCTGTACTATCGTTACGATATGGAATATTTTGGTACAAACCACACCTTCCAACTCCCTCTGGTTTATGAGCTCGAGTTTTGTGAAACAAACACCTTAGCGTATTATCTCTACTCAGTATAAAACCAAGGCCTCGATTCTTGGATGTTACGGGTAAACTCGAGAACCACTGGATGGATTTTGATGCGGTTTTCACCATTCTGTAAAGGATATCTCGAGGATGATTTCTGTAGAAAATAATTTATTTATGATCAAAGGAAGGCGAGAAGTAAAGATTTCAGTGGAAAAGTCGGGAAAAAAAAAAAACTGGCATCCGAGCGCTTTGTAAGCTTACGCTGGGCAAACCGTTAAAAATATCTAAATACTATGAGTGTAAGAATTATTCAGCATGAAAAGTTCTACAAAAAAGTCCACGAGAGCACATCTCTATCTTCAATACATCGCCCACTATAAGTGTTTTTAAGTTTTAATTTCTTCCAACCATGTCCATTCAACTACTGAGGCGACAGTTTACGAGCTAGCTAAGGGCGAGTCTATCATCCCTGTTACAGCCTAGCTAGCGGGCGAACCTATTGCCCCAGATACAGCCAGCAGCAAACCGTTGAGTCGTGTTGAGTTAAGACTTCTGAGAAGGGTGGTTGTGTTTGGAGTTTCCGTGGAAGTGCAACTCGGTTTTTCTTCATTTCGCCTGTGAAACACAGTCAAGTTAATATTGTACGGAAGGGGATTTGAGTATCATTCACCTCGCCATTCCCTGGAAGTGCAATTCTCATCCGTCCAATTTAAGATTGGACGGATGGGGGATTATATTATATTACTGATTGGCGTATTAATCTCTACTTAGTATAAAACAAAGTCCCCGGTTCTTGGATGTCACGGGTAATCGCGAGAACCACTGCATGGAATTTGATGCAGTTTTCACCATTCTGTAATGGATACCTCGAGGAAGGTTTCTGTAGAAAATAATTTATTTATGATCAAAGGAAGCCAAGCAGTAATGATTTCAGAGAAAAAGTCGAAAACAAATCCTGGCGTTCGTGCGCTTCTTCAGCTTACGCTGGGCAAACCGTTAAAAATATCAATATACAATGAGTGGAAGAATTGTTCAACAGGAAAAGTTCTACATAAATGTACGCGAGAGCACATCTCTACTGTATATTCAATATATCGACCACTATAGTGTTTTTACATTGGACGGAAGGGGGATTTGCGTTTCATGCACCTCACCATTCTTAAATTACTTCTGACAAGAATTTATTGCACATGCATCTGCATGATAATATAGTTAATAGTCCAGTCAGTGAAGAGCAGCGTGAGAAAAAGAAATCTGGACTGGGACAAGATCGTGGAAGAAGAATTGTGGAAGGAAAGAGGAAAGTGGTGAAGTGCCATAAATACCCCGACCCGGCAGGAGCTGGATAAGGGAAAATGATGATGATGATGATGATGAGTCCAGTCAGTGATTATAACCCATCATGCCGAGACGTAAAACGGATATAGATCGTAGTTCATTGACATCGTAAAGAAGCGCTTATCATGTAATGCATTCACAACTGTTCCCGGGCGAAGCCGGTCTGGGTTGCTAGTTATATTATAAATATATTGTGAATGCACTGTAAATCTGCTTACCCTTGTATTCTCCAACTCCTGCTGTAGTGTCTGATTCAGAGACTTATCAGCCACAGGATTCCCCGAGAAGAATTTCTCAGCCACTTTTGGTTCATCCTCGGCAAACACAGACACGGAGAGGAAAGGCCCAAGGAATGAGGTTTTGGCAAGCTCTCTCCCCACCGCCTGAGTCACCAACGTTGGCAAGAACTGCACCTATACAGTGATCACTAGTGTTAGATTACATTCCAAGCCATCAGTGCTTCACATTAAGTACAATCCACTACTACACAGCTTGCCTGTTGTGTGATCAGTTTGCAGATGGGACGAAGGTTGCCGGAAGGGCCGCATCGAATCTCTACCAAGTCGCTGAGAGCTTGAATGGGTTGTCTATGAGCATTGCCCACAATGGATGCTGACTGCATTGTTCTGCACAATCCCTGCAGCAGTGGCCCAAATACCTGCAAACACAAAAGATATCTTACAATAAAGCACATACATATAAAGTTAAACCTTGATAACTTGAAAGATTCCTGGTTTCCTGAAACTCAAGGTGCTCATTTTCTCTCTAATTAATTGGTTTGATTTGAAATATGATAGAACACAATTCAAAGTGCAATGCCAAGCCCAAAAAAAAAAAAAACCTTTTAATTTGAAATTATTCTTAATTTTCTATAAAAAACATATTTTACAGTGTAATTTTTGTCACAAAACTCATTGCACAATGCTTCAAGTCACTAGGTGCGAGTCGTCTAATGAGAAACATTCTAGCGATTGACAGTGAATCCTAAATAATCGAATACCATATTTACGCGTGTATCTGCAACCTGTGTATAAGCCCCACCCTTGTTTTAAGACATACTATGTTGTAAAAAAAAGTCGCCCGTGAATAAGCCCCTCCCTACTTTTAAGACGCCCTACGGTATTTTGTAAAAAAAACAAAACAAAAAAAACACACATGTTCCACTAGAAGTGGCAACACCGTAAATTGTTTTGGTGCCGGATGGCACTTGAATTTCACACTTCACGACCATGAAGGAGAGTGCTATAAATGACCTGCTGCAGGAAGTGCCACGATGGGAGGGGACGGAAAACCCGCATATAGTGGAAACTTGCCTACCCCTAGACTGAATGGTGCCATCGGTCATGCTGACGAAACACCTGTGCTTTTCGACATGCCAGGAGATATGACTGATAATGAGATTAATGTGAGTACGGTTCAGGTGCGGAAAAACAAAGATGCACTGTGATGTTAGCTATAATAGCTGATGGCTACAAGCTTATTCAGCACGCTAATTTTAAACGTAAGACTCTTCCCAAAGAAAAGTTATCATCAGGCATTGTCGTTGGAGTGCAACGGAACGGCTGGATGACAGAGGAGGATCTTTTCATAGACTGGTTAAAATCAGTGTGTTTTCGGCGGCCAAGTGCTCTCCTACACCCACGTTCGAGGCTCGTGCTTGACAGTTTTCGAGGTTATTTGACAGACAGTGTAAAAGAGAAGTGCGATACAAGGCTTCATAACTTAACATAACGAAAATGGTTGTTTGGGTAGATTATGTAACAAAATGGGTCTTGGTCACATTGTGGTCGTTATGTTTCATATCCGGAAGTCATTTGTATCGCATGGTAACGTTATTGGTCCATATAACGTTATTCTGATATTGGTTATCGTAGAAACGAAATAGTATTGTCCGACAGAAATAACGTTATTTGAATAAGTCTCTCGAAAAATATCCCCTAATACCGTTATTCGGATATCGGTTATCGTAGAAACGAAATACTAGTGCCCACCTGAAATAACGTTATCGGAATACATATCTCGAAAAAATCTCCTGATATCGTTATTTGGACTGATAACGTTATTCGAATATCAGTTAACCAAGGAACGAAATGGTAGTGCCCGCCTGAAATAAAGTTATCGGAATACATATCTCGAAAAATATTCCCCCAAAACCGTTATTAGTACTAATAACGTTATTCGGATATTGGTTATCTCAGGAACGAAATGGTAGTGCTCACTAGAAATAACGTTATTTGAATAGATCTCTCCAAAAAATCCCCCAATACCGTTATTCGGATATCGGTTATCGCGGGAACGAAATGGTAGTGCTCACTAGAAATAACGTTATTTGAATAGATCTATCCAAAAAAAAATCCCCCAATACCGTTATTTGAACTAATAACGTTATTCGGATATCGGTTATTGCAGGAACGAAATGGTAGTGCTCACTAGAAATAACGTTATTTGAATACATATCATCATCATCATCATTTCCCCTTATCCAGCTCCTGCCGGGTCGGGGTATTTATGGCACTTCTCCACTTTCCTCTTTCCTTCCACAATTCTTCTTCCACGATCTTGTCCCAGTCCAGATTTCTTTTTCTCACGCTGTTCTTCACTGAATCGATCCACCTTGTTCTAGGTCTTCCCCTTGCTCTCTTACCCTTGCACTTGGCCTCCAGCATCTGTCTTGGTAATCTATTTTCCTCCATCCTCTTTACATGTCCAAACCACCTTAGTTTATTCTTCTCAATTCTCTCATTTAGTTTTCCCATCCCAACTTCCTTCCTAACATCTTCATTCCTCACTCTGTCTTTCCTTGTCTTACCTATCATACTTCTTAGGAATTTCATTTCACTGGCTTGAATTCTACTCTCTTGCCTGCTCGTCAGGGTCCAAGTCTCAGCTGCATAAGTTAATATGGGTACATAGTACATTTTATACATTACCTCCTTGCTTTTCCTTGGTACTTCCTTATCCCAAACAAGTTTTCTTACACTTTGATAGAATGCATTGCTCTGCTGTACCCTCCTGCCAATCTCCATGTCCAACCTACCAGTTTGCATCAATTCACTTCCTAGGTATTTGAACGTGTCCACAATTTCCAAACTCTGACTTCCAATTTTCACAGTGCCCTTTCCTTGTCTTTCCCCTCTTGTCATCACCATGGTCTTGCTTTTCTCTATACTGATTTTCAGGCCATACTTCTGAATATTTTCGTTCAGTGCATCTAGTAGTTTTTGCACTTCTTCGGTGTTCCTTCCCCAGACCACAATATCGTCTGCAAATAATAGTAGCTTCATTTCTTTATGTCCATATGCTTCCTTTGTTTCCTTTACAATTTCATCCATTACCATTATTAATAACAGAGGTGACAGCACACTCCCCTGTCTTAGTCCAGTCTTGTTCCTAAACCAATCTGTCTTTCCAACTGGGGTCAGTACCCTGCTAACACAGTTGTTGTACATTGCTTGCACCATTTCCAACATTTCTCTTCCCAGTCTCTTCTTAAACATGGTTTCCCATACCTTCTCTCTGGGGACACTATCATATGCCTTTTCTAGATCTATGAAAGTCATGATCAAATCCTCTCCATACTCCCAGTTCTTTTCCATCACCTGCCTCAAGCTAAAGATTGGGTCCACTGTGGATCTTCCACTCCTGAAGCCATACTGTTCCTCTTGCAACTCTCCTTCCACCTTTCTTCTCATTCTTCTTTCTAATATCCTTTCCAGTATTTTTACTATCTGTCGAAAAATCGTTTATATATTACAAACGGCATCATCGATTGAGAATGGCACCATTTTGATACATTTTGCGTTGGAGAACTCCATAGAGTAGAAACAGTGGAAGTGTCACTTTGTGACCTACGTCGTGTTAGGTTCTGAGTTTAGCTGCGAGGTTAATAAATACTCGGAAGTGCTTACCGTGATAGGGTATTGTATTTTTAGCCTACTTTTCACATTTTACAAAAATGAGGAAAAAGTAGACTTATGAGATCGATCTGGGCAAATGTCTGTCTGTGCATGTCCCCCCGCCCCCTTATCAACTCCTAAACGGCTGAAGCAATCAAAACCAAATTTGGTATGAGTAAAGATTGAAATTATTGAAATTTGAGCTCCATGTTGGATATCTTGGAAGGTATGCATGGGAGCTATTCCAAAATTGGCACATAATTATATAGATAATAATATTTCAGTTTAATTTCCAGGAAATTTCCATTCCTTCTTATTTTATGATTTTTTCCCCCAGGAAACTGTCATCAGTCCAACATCTCTCATTGACTAGTTCACCTGTCAATCAACCTACCATTGTGGTTGCACCAGAAGTTCAGTTGTGTCTTGTGTTTCGCATGGTTTTCCACACTCCCTCCAGGTAAATGCTGAGATAGTACTTTACTTGAAGACTCAGGGCACCTGCCCCATCCCTGGCTCTAATACAGTAACATACATAGTCAACTACATGGGACTGATGACCAAGATGTCCCAAACCCCTACAATTTATTATTATCAACAAAAACAAGAACAAGAATGTTTGAGGAAGTAAGAAAGTATCTGTATAAACACATTGTGTCAACGTTACATAGCCTAAGCGTGACATTACTATAATTTTATTGCTCAGATATTGTTCCACTCCTAGGCACTTGTACATGTAACTCGCCGAACTACAATATTCGTCAACTCGGCGTGTTCATCATTTTCCTTGCGCTAGAGATCTTGTGTATCCGCGCCGCTACTCCTACCACCCTTTTCAAAACAATTCCCAAACTAATGCCGACGATTCCATTCACACAATTTTATTTATGAAAAATGCATTGGAATCAGGAAATAAATCTCCGTTTTCGTATTACCATTTTTTCATATTTTAAGCAGAAATATAAAAAACTGCTAGTAACGTCTTTGTTTTTCACATTTTGGAAAATGCATTGAATTGATATCAATTCTATTGCACTCTAGTATTTATGCAGGACGCTTGCACCTAGAGAACATGCGCTTGACTGTCGTCAGTATCTATGGAGACCAATTTTCCATTTTCACAATGGCTACGTCTCACTTTTCCACACAACGCATTGTTTCCATTTGAATTCGAACTCTCTTCTCTGAAAAAAGTTGTCACTGAATAGTTCGTGGTCTTGTACTCTTACACTTATATATCAGAAGTTCAAAAAAAAAAAAGACTAAACCCGTGGCGCGACAGCCGTTGAAGGGCCTAGTTCTACCAAGCAACCGCTGTTCAGCCATGTAGCTTGCAGATTGTGGTGTGACGTTTAGTCATCCAACTTGTACAAATAAATTTAAAGTGAAATCAAAACTGCTCAGTACTTTACACATTCTCTAATGCAAGCGTAAAGAAATATATAATTTCAAATATAAACTATGGAAAAAATCTTATGTATGTGTAGAGGTTTTTCTTAGGGCCTGGCTTCCTTTTCTTGGTACAGTAATTACTGTCGACCAAAATATTATGTGCACTCGAGTTTGAAGGTTGTTTGTGAAGTAGCCAATAGATCTACATAAAATCCACTAACATAATCATTTTGACGTTCTATTTTACGTTAGTTCATATAGGTTTGGATCTTTTTATATATTTCTTTTTATCGCAGTTGAAACACAAAAGGTGACCGTTTTTAAGCGTGTTTCAACCATGCGTCACATTTAATAATTATTATCTCACAAACCCGTCATCAGATCGAATCCAAATTTTAGCACAATATACATTGGAATGTTGTATAACAGGTTTATTAATTTCAAAATTTTGTGTATTCAAGAACGAAAGTTGTTATCATTTGTGCAAGGTAACTATTTCTCGGCTCGGGGTCGTTGTAAAATGTAGTTCTTGGTTGCGTTGTAATCCTTATACATCAAAATGTTATGTTGTATGACTGTGCAATACATAAATTAATTCACTTATTTTATATCGGTTTGTATTTGTACAGGGAATTAAGACATGGTTCACCAGCTAGACGCTCCGGGAAATGCTGTACAGCGTTGCTGATATGGAGCCCATCACTTCCGAGCGAAGCGCGCCATGCCGCGTGATGGAGCCCATCTTGGCAACGCTGTACAGCTTTCACTGGATCGGCCAACTGGTGAACCATGTCTTAATTCCCGATACAAATACAAACCGATATAAAATAAGAGAATTAATTCACATATTTCACAATCATACAGCATACCTTTTTGATGTATAAGGATTACAACGCGACCAAGAACTACATTTTCAAACCAACCCGAGCGGAGAAAAAGTTACCTTACCAAAATGATAACAACTTTGTTTCTTGGCCATACAAAATTTTAAAATTAATGAACCAGTTATACAACATTCCAATGTATATAGTGTTAAAATTTGGATTCGATCTGTTGACGGGTTTGTGAGATAATAATTCTTAAATGTGACGCATGGTTGAAATACGCTTAAAGACGGGCACTTTTTGTTTTCCAACTGCAATAAAAATATTAAAATATAAATAAAAATTTCCAAACCAACATGAACTATCGTAAAACAGAACGACGAAAATGACGATGTTATTGGATTTTATGTAGGTCTATTGGTTACTTTAGATTTACTGGCACGTTCAAGATCCCCTTCGGGGCAAAATTCCGGCACCCCGGCGTCTCTAAAAGCCAGTGTTGTTAAAAGGGACGTAAAACCAATAACATTATTATTATTATTATTATTGGTTACTTCACAAACAACCTTCAAACTCGAGTACACATAATATTTTGGTCGATAGTAGTCGCAATTCTCCCTGGGATTTAGTGGTATGCCTTTGAATCAGGGCTGGCATGCGAAACGAAATGTATGGCTGTGGGGGCGAATATATTTGAATTTCGCCCTGAGCGCGATACTCAGGAGCGAAATGGTAATGATTGTCGGCGGGAAATTAAATCGAAGCGAAACTTAATTCGAAGCGAAATGACGTAGCGAAATCAACGCGAAATTTAATAGCAATGCGAAATTACATTGTGCAGTTGAATAATATTTCACTCCCGGCGCGAAAAAAATCCTTACAATCTTTTAATTTCGCTCCCGGCGCGAAATACAATTCATTACAGACTTTTAATTTCACTCGCGGCGCAAAATAAAATTCGATACAGACTTTTAATTTCGCTTCCGGTGCGAAATAAAATTCGTTGCAGTCTTTTAATTTCACTCCTGGCACGAAATACAACTCATTACAGACTTTTAATTTTGCTCGCGGCGCATAATAAAATTCAATACAGACTTTTAATATCGCTTCCGGTGCAAAATAAAATTCGTTACAGACTTTTAATTTCGCTCCCGGCGTGAAATAAAACTCGGTTACAGACTTTTAATTTCGCTCCCTGCACGAAATAAAATTCGTTACAGACTTTTAATTTCGCACCCGACTTGAAATAAAATTCCCAAACGGTATTTAGTTTCGCCCTCCAATATGAATTTAAAATGAATGGAACATTTCATTTCGTTGTTGAAATTAAAATGTGTTCGTTTCGAGAGTGAAATTATGTTCGGAGCGATGTTCAAAGTCCTGACGTTGGCAGCAGTAGCAGTCTTATTACCGTTCACCGACTGCACAATCTGCAGGGCTGCAACAGCAACGTGAGTCATTCAATGGTCATCACTCCAGTAGAGGAGAAAGTCAGTGCTATGGCATCAACATCACCATCGTCGTTGACTGCACCTCGGACTCGTGGCTGGCCCTCCCTGACGTTCATAACGCAATGGGGCAACAAGCACCTTTGCTTGTTGTATAGCGAACAAGAAGACGAATGTGCTGTGTGGACAGACATTCAAGATAAGTGACGAACTCCAATTACAATACAAATTGTCAGTTGTAACTCTTCAGTCAGTCAACACTAATTTGCCCAATAACTGGGAGGGGTACTATGTATATACAGTAATATGTAAATAACATTATATGTATTAGTTTATGGTCACGATTATAATGCAGCAATTTTAGTGATCTTAAATCTAATACATGTATTTTTTTTTCAGGAGTGTTACTTACATCTTATATACGTTGTACCCCACCTAGTTATCGTGTAAATTAATGTTGACTGACTGAAGAGTTACAAATAACAGAAATTCGTCTGTGGTAGTACCGCGGCGTAAATGTAGTTCTGTTTCGGAGGCGGGTTACTCGAACAACAGGGTTGAGGGGTCATTCCTCTCATTTCTACATTCTTTATTCTTACACTTCCGGAAATTTCGGGGGGGCTTGGCATTCCTTACTACTTCCTTCTTACCCTCAGCGCATTTATACTGACCATGGCACGAAAGCAAACCCCTGTGCCACGTACAGTATTTCGTTTCGCACTGCAATTAGTTTTGCGTCGCTTTTCACTATGTTATTGTGCTTAGAATTACATTTTGCTTCCATTTTAATTTTCGCGCTTACAATCAATATCATTTCGCACCCGAATATCACGCTCATGGCGAAATTAAAATGTTAACGCGTCCACAACCATTTTGTTTCGCATGCCAGACCAGATTTAATTTCAGACATGAAATGATATGTTCCATGCATTTTAAATTCACGCCGGGGGCGAAACTAAATGCTGTTTGGGAATTTTGTGTCATTAAAATAAACCGTGGCACTACATCCCATGAAAGGCCTAGGCCTACCAAGCAACCGCTGCCCAGGCATCTGCAGATATTGGTCAGCGCATCGGGTTCCCTCGGCCGTTAATCTTAGTTTTCGTGACTTTCAGACAGCTACTCTCGAGGCTGAGTGCACCCCGTTCCAACCCACACGTCCGTTTCTAAAATCACTAACGGAGCCGGGAATCGAACCCGGGGCCTCCAGGTGAGAAGCAGGCACGCTATCCCCAACACCATGGGGCCAGCAATTTTTGTCATACCAGGAGCAAAATTAACAGTCGTTAAAAATGTTATTTCGCGCCGGGAGCAAAATTAAGAGACTGAAGCGGTTTTCATTTCGTGCCAGGAACGAAATGAAAAGTCTTGTATCGAATTTTATTTCAGGCCAGGAGCAGAATTAAAAGTCTGTAATGAATTTTATTTCGAGCCGGGAGCGAAATTGAAAGTCTGTAAAGAATTTTATTTCGTGCCCGGAGTGAAATTGAAAGTCTGTATTTTTTTATTTTCGCGCCGGAAGCGGATTTAAAAGACTAACAGTTTTTATTTTACGCCAAGAGCGAAATGAAAAGTCTTTAATGAATTTTATTTCATGCCAGGAGCAAAGTTAAAAGTCTGTTAAGAATTCTGTTTGTAGCCGGGAGCGAAATTAAAAGTATGTAACGGATTTTATTTCACACTGGGAGCGAAATTTAAAGTCTGGTACGAATTTTATTTCGCACCGGGAGCAAAATTAAAAGTCAGTAATGCATTTTATTTCGCGCTGGAAGCGAAATTAAAAGACTATTGAATTTATTTCGCCTCTGCAGCGAAATTAAAATTCTGTTGCTAATTTTATTTTGCGCCAGGAGTGAAATTTTATTCCTTTGAACAATTTAATTTCGCGACGCTAATTTAAATTGATGATACATTTCGTTTTGCATGCCAGTCCTGCCTTGAATCGGTTTTGGTGGTGGCTCCATTTTTCACCTAAAATGTAAAACTAACTGCACTTGATGACCGTAATGCTCTCCATCAGTCGTACCTATATGTACATCGTACATGTATATGATCTACCAGAGATACTGTCCAAAAATAAATTGCCGAAAATAGAACACCTAACGAACACTGAAAATAATGGTGTTGCAGGTAAAATAAACTAAGTAAAAAGTAATTAAAGGGATCGATGAACTAAAAACAGGAAAAACAACATGGAAAATTAGAAGTCGTAAGTACAAACTGGTAACATTTCAAAGGATCACTCAGAAATATCCAGAACTGAATAATAATTCAGAACTAGCCATCACAGTCACAGTCAATCGCAACATCGGACTAGATGCTCAGGAATCCCATACCGTCAGGTAAGGGGTAAGGGCATCACTCTCTCACTTGACTTTCGCTCCCCTTTCCTGCTGCTGCGGTGGCCTTGGTCGAGCTTGTGGCGCGCCGTGGCTGCCTGCTTTAAGCGTGTGTACAATCCTGTATGAAATATTACCTTATAAAAGATGCTGGAAGTGTCGTCCTTCCTGGGTTATACAGGCATTGTATCCGGTAACCACATTTTGGCTCACGCGAGTGAGTTCTGCCACTGTAATGTTTCTGATTTTGTATTTTATGTTCTTTATTGAGCACTGAGTCAGTAGGCCTAGTGGCAAACTTATTTACAACTACGTGAATCTGTGCTAGTGAAGGTGACACTTCATCAGGAAATTGCTGAACTTACCCACCGGGCCGACTCGTACTTAAAATAAGTTTTACATACAAAAATACGATGTTGCAATGATAACTGTCTGAACATGTTACCATCTGAGGTTCAGACTGGCGACTGACAACACCTGCACGCTTATTGCAAGGTCAAGTTTGTACTATGCGCGCGCTTTCAATACTACAGCAGGGGGCCGTGGGGCGCCAGAAACTCGGCCAAGCCCGCTGCAGTAGCGAATAACAAAACCGCCGCTCGTCGTTCTTACTTAATATGAAAGACCCTATATGTAGACCATAGAGTTATGTACTATTAGATGACTATTATTGCTTAGGTTCATTATTCAAACGTTGACTTCTATCGCATGATTGGGACACAAGAAATAAAAAAATAATTTTAAAATTTTGCACAGCCGCCATCTTGAGTGTATGTAAACAATTTAACAAACTTAGATATCAGTTCATTACAATGTATATAAACAATTGCTGTACCAAATTTCACTGCGTTCGGATGGTTAAATCGCCAGAAAAGTCTATTTAAATGTTCAAATTCACTTGGCCGCCATGTTCGTTTTGTAGTTAACAGGTTTATGAAAGTCACTTAAGTGACTTTTATCACCGTACAAAATTTCATGCAGTGGCGGCCGGTAATAAGGTTGCAGTGTTGCACAACGACCAGATTAATTCATGAAAAACAATTAATTCCGAAATAATAATTTTAGTACTAGAAGTTGTATGTTTCCTTCTATATGTACAGGAATTCATAATACTGTTCTTTAATCATTCAAGAAATCTTATAGTAAGTTACTGTGAACTGGCTGAGAAAGCGAGGCGCACCAGCCGTCTAGGAGCGCTCGTCCGTTTGGTCGTTGCCAAGCCCAAGCACCGACCAGATCTCAATAGTGAAGGGTATGGCAGAGATGCTAGACCGGGTAAGCCCTATCCCAACAGTTAACTCGGCTGGTCGTTGCCCGCTGACTGCAACCAGGAGCTGAGGCGCAGGCATGGACGTAGACATCCGAGATGCTCCGTCCATGTCTTGCAATGTTGCGCGTGAACTTGTGACTCTCGCAGTTGTCGCTCTCACATATAGCCTAACTTACGTTGTTGTTTTCATGTAGACTAACTTATATTCCATTTAATCCGATGAAATTGTGATGTCTCTGAACTGCGGCATTCGTTATGAATGAGGTACATCCGTTTTACCACGCAATTGAATACAGTTTTCTCCGATATCAAGCAGTCTTTTACCCTATCACCTCATGGGTGCCCGCAGGAGGTGGGGCAAGGAGGGGCCGTGTCCCCTCCCCCTGAAATTCTGAGAATATTTCGATTGTTCATTGTCACACCCGTTGATTTCATGAAGTGAAGTTACTGATGATTAACTGATTTAGATGTAAGGATAATTCTAGAGTTTTATTTAACTTAGTAATTTGGGATTATTTGAGAATATCTTCAGTTATTTAAAAAATCGGCGAACTGGATTAACATTACTATTTTATTGAACTGCTTGATTTTTATTTTTGTCGATACATTGTGATACCACTACTTTTTGCCTGTTTTTAAAGAATGAACATTATGGCGATGATCCACAAAGAAAAGCGAACTCCTATGAACAAAAACTCGGAACTTAAAAAAAAATCCTCCCATTTATGCCATAAAGACTATGTACCCAACGGTTTAAGAGCAGCCAAATCATGAATGTCACGAAGCAAGTAAGAAATGAAACGAAAATTGCGGGGGGATGTAAGTCTCAGTATCACCTAGTGACATGTGCTGAAGGTAACGAATTTTAAAAAAATACAGCCCCTCCCCTAGAAAAAATCCTGCGGGTGCCCATGTACCACCTTAATGAAAATAGTGCAACACCCAGAAAAATTATCCGCCAGCCGCTACTGATTTCATGCTGATATCGGTGACAGTTTCGGATATATAGAATGCCAGTGAGATATTTCGCACAGCCACCATGTTGAATTGGTGAAACATAATAAGCTTTGAAGGGCACGATCGGGGTCGGCCAAAATAGTAGGCCTACTATGACCTTACCGAATTTCATTGAAATCGTTCCAGCCGCTTAGATTTTATTAGGCGGGGTGTGGGGGAAGAGGAGGGAGGGGTGGGGATGCACACCAAGGCCCGGCGTAGGTGCATGACGTCATGTCATGTCAGTAGGAAATCTGTGTCCTTGACTCTCCCCGCCTGCCGCTAGCTACGTGTGCGAGTGAGCTGTGTATAGTATGTCGTGGTACCCTGCAAGCCAGGCAAGTGCCTTTAGGGCCATATGACCCAGGCGCACACTGTCTACGCTGGAACTCTCAGTTCAGGGGCGCGTGGCCAGCCTGTCGCGGCTGGATTTCTCGAAGTCGTTCCTCCCTTCTCTTCATATTATTATTATTATTATACCGACAGTAGTGGCTACGCGGGCTAAAGCGCTGCGTTAGGTCAAGGGGCCAAGCTCTCTGCTGACTCGGTAGACGCGTGGGTTCGAGCCCCACCGTCGGCTGTCCTTGAAATGGTTTTCCGTGGTTTCCCATTTTCAACACCAGGCAAATGCTGGGACAGTACCTTCTGACCGGCCACGGCCGCTTCCTTCCACATCCTTGCCCAGTTTCGTTCATCTTCATCCATTCCATCTCTCATCCCGACGTGCAGGTCGCCCACGGGCGTCGACTAGAAAGACCTGCACTCGGCCTCTCAGGAGGCTACACGATAAAAAAAAAATATTATTATTAGACTATTATTATTGGCAATAAAATGTTATTGGATACCAATAGACTACGTCTCATACTGTTCCCGAGTACATTGTAGATCAATTCTCTATTATTGAATGGATTCATTTGATAGCAAAATTATGCCATTTACACTTAAGTTAGGCATACCCAAACACGATAAGTTATTAAAAAATGTTGATGTTGTTTCTTTCCCTTATTCGAAACGTACCACAAGCTTTCAATTCTCTTTGAAGCCTATCGTTAGCTCTAAACGACCTGTCTTTTTATGCCGATGGTTACTTCACATCTGATGGTGGGGTCCAGCATAAATCTTGTATCCTTCTTACGGCCAATAACAATTATTATTCTATTGTACTTTTGCATCTAACACGAGAAAGACACGAAAACATGGATCGCGTAACATTTCTGAAATGTTACAGATGTATCTTAGATCTATGTCGGTGATTCCATTCTTAATTTTGGTGTTTGAACGGAGCTAGGTTATCAGACACTCCACAGTGGTTGCAGCATACAGTCTCACACAAGAGCAACCTTTACCTCCACCTATTTGTGCTTGACTACTCCCTTTCATGTGTACTTCTGGATAAGTTGTTCTCCATAAAATATGGTGATTAGACACTTTCGCAATCAACCAGCAAGTTCATTTTGTTTTTTCCATACATCCACTTCAGGCTTAATTCTCAAGTATTCCTTTGGTTCTTAACTAGTAAATCACCGTCTTCATCGTTACCACCATCTTCATCATCACCGTAATGAAAACCTCATTCGTTGTACAAACACAAATTACGCACCATGTCACCTTACCTTCAAGCAATTCTTGCACTCTCTGTATATATGTGGCA
Organism: Meconema thalassinum; assembly: GCA_946902985.2. Taxonomy (NCBI): domain Eukaryota; kingdom Metazoa; phylum Arthropoda; class Insecta; order Orthoptera; family Tettigoniidae; genus Meconema; species Meconema thalassinum. The sequence continues at coordinate 918,469,218 of OX336388.2, read as the reverse complement.
CGGTGTCCCTACATGATGATTACTATACTTTGGATGTTCATTCACTGAAAATTGCGAAATTAGCTTCGAGGTTTTCCTATGCCCAGAACATAGAATGCTATGACAATCAAATGTTCCTAAATACGATGTGTGGATTACATATAAATATGCAATTGGATTAACTCTCGACGGCTACATGTAGCATTGGCCGTTGAGAATATTTTACGGAAGCTATTCTAACAACTCTACGAGGTGAGTTTCTCTCCGAGTTCCCATATGAATGTTCGAATTGCAGAATAAGAATGTATTAAAAAAAAGGAAACCTTGTGCTCACTGACCTGGTGCAAGTCCTCAAAATGAACACCCCTTTGATGACTTAGGTATCATCGATACCATTTCAGTACCTCAAACCGAAATTAAATTTCTTGGCAGACCAGGGAATCAAACCCGGACCACCGGGGCGACAGCCAAGAATGTTAGCCGCTACACCACAAGGTGATTTCTTTCATCGTCAGCGCAATCTATTGCACGATGCCATGTAATTTCAGCACAAACTATAATAGTACACCTTTCTTCGTATTTTTGGCATTACATTGCCCCTGGTAAGTTAGAGAGATGGTTCGCATACCATAACCAAAGAGCCGAATAGTTCCAAAAACCAACAAACAACCGAAAGAAATACCGACAAGCTGGTAGAAAGACAGACAACAGATTTTGTAATTTTCAGAGCAAAATTGTTTTCCAATGAAGAGCACTCTTGGTCTCCATACTGTTGAAATAATGAAAATTGTCCTAAAACTTCAAAAGTTAGAAGGATTTCATGTCAACTTGCTTATTTTGCCGTATATCTTATGTGTAGGTAAATTCAATGGGTTATTGTTTCAGGCGATGTTGAAAATACGAATAAAAGACATAAATTACCTCAGATTGCGACGGAATATTGTTCAGTTTAAAAACCTGATAAATTTACTAACGCACGTTTCTCGAATTCACATATCCCTGAACAGCACCAATCTAATCAGTTGGTGAATTCAGAATCTTGTTATTGAAATACTGTAGACCATAGCTTTATAGTCCTAATGTAGTTTTTTTGTTCTACCCGTAATTATTTAGGTTGCTATGAGGAAGGGGATATGGTGAGACAGTTTCCTTGTGGGAATGATATTACGGATAGATGCCCTTCATGACGTCAATCTAATGAGAGGATTTAATGACAAATGAAATTAATGAGGCAAGGTATGAAATGGTTGTGTGTGGTATTTCGAGTTCGTTGTAGTCTGACCATGCACGTTAGCGTGTGTAGCTACGTCGGCTGGTTTGTGACATTATGTCAACAAATTTAAAAAATATATTTTAACACTCCTGATTCCATACCGGCCCCTGTTACTGTCACATGCATGATTACCAATATGCTTGATTCCATTTTTAGGATTATTATATCTCGCTGCACCTGCTACATCACCCAAAATGTAGGGGCAGATGACCTCGTAGTTCCGCCCCTTAAAACAACAATAACTAACCCAACAAGTAGTTCTGTGAAGAATTATACAGCCTATTTTCATATATCCTACGTATGTTAATTGCCTCTATCAACATACAAAAGTTCAGTTTGATTGCTGTAATAGATTCGCAGATATTGAGAACCGGCTAAATATTGCGCATGGTCGCCATGTTGGATTTTTATATCTGTAGGTATTAGAGTTATGTACTGTTACGTGAAGTGTATTGTGTACGTGTGGTATTCAAACTTCAATCGCATGATTAGGACACAAGAAATAAAAACGAGATTTTAAAATTTCGCACAGCTGCCATCTTGTGGTTATGGAAACAAATGAAAAAATTGGATGCCAGTGGATTAACATTTGTAGAAGGATTTACTGTACCAAGTGTCACTGCACTCGGATGGTTAAATTGCGAGAAACGACCATGTGAATATTTATACTTCGCGTCGCCGCCATGTTGGATTTGTGATCACCAGGTTATTGAAAGTCCTATAGGTGAACTTATGTTCATAGCCCCAATGAAGATTAAAAAATTTAGTTTGATTCCTGTAATAGATTCGTAGATATTGAGATCCATCTAAGTATTTCGGATGGTCGCCATGTTGGATTGTTATATGTATAGGCCATAGAGTCACGTACCATTAAAGAAAAATTATTGCAAGGGTTCATTACTCAAACTCTCACTTCGATCACATGATTACGACACAAGAAATAAAAACTTAATTTTAAAATTCGCACATTCGCCATCTTGAGGTTATGTAAACAATTGAACTAATATAGATACCAGTGCATTACAATGTGTATAAACATTTCCTGTACCAAGTTTCATTGCGTTTGGATCATTAAATCGCGAGAAAGATCTATTTAAAATTTTCAAATTCGCTTTGCTACCATATTCGTTTTGCAGTTAACCGGTTTTGGAAAGTCTTATAGATGAAATTCCAGCAGTGCCCTTTATCTCCGTACAAAATTTCAGGGTGATATCGCTAATAGTTTCAGAGATATAGAATGCCGGTGAAATATTTCGCACAGCCGCCTTTTTGAGGTTATGTAAACAATTGAATGAAGTTAGATGTCGGTACATTACAATGTGTATAAACATATACTGTACCAAGTTGCATTGCGTTTGGTTGGTTAAATCGTGAGAAACGTCTATTTAAAAGTCCCAAATTTGCTTGGCCACCATGTTGGTTCTGTAGTTATCAGGTTTTCAAAAATCACATTGGTGAACTTCTAGTAGTTCCCTTTATCACTGTGAAATATTCCAGGGTGATATCGGTAATAGTTTGGTAGATATCGAATGCTGGTGAAATATTTCGCACAGCCGCCATGTTGGATTGGTATGATGTAACAACATTTGAAGGGCACGGTTGGGGTGGTGTGGAATAGTGCTATGAACTTACCGAGTTTCATTGCAATCGCTCCAGTGGTTTCGAAGTTATTAGGGGGGGGGGGCACACACCATATCACACACACACACACGCACACAGAGACAGACACACTGGCAAAAGGTGATCTCATAAGCTTATTATTTCATAAATGAAAATAGGCTAAAACGTACGCAACTTCTTGTATCCTTGTTGCAGATCTGGTTCACGTGCGTCCAAATATCATGTTTTATACGTCTTCGGTGTCTTTCTTTAAGGTGTGACTTTCCCACTATGGTATGTTTGTGCTCCCCAGGCACAAAAGACGTTATGAGCACGGCAGACCACAAGCATATGACAAAATGTTGACTCCAGTGCGCCTAGTGTCCAGGCTCTGCACACAGTACTAAACGTACTGCAGCACCCCGTCAAATGGACAGTGATTGTGCGACTAAGCGCTGCAGTGCTAGTGTGATGTCGTGCTGCACTGCTCAGAAATAGGCAGAATAGGGCTGCGCTTCACCTGCTAGCACTGCTTCACCTTGCCCATTGCACGACCCTGGTGCACACACACGGACAAAATGTGATCTCATAAGCCTATTTTTTCATAAATGGAAATAGGCTAAATACGAGATTTTAAAATTTCGCACAGGCGCCATCTTGTGGTTATGAAAACAATTCAGTTTGATTGCTGTCATTGATTAGTTGACATTGAGAATCGTCTAAATATTTCTAAATACAGTATGTGTAGACCATTGAGCTATGTACTATTAGATGACGATTATTGCGTACGGTAGGTTCATTGTTCAAACGTTGGCTACGATCGCATGATTAGGACACAAGAAATTAAAACTTAATTTTTAAATTTCTCACAGGCACCATCTTGCGGTTATGTAAACAATTGAGCTGAATAAGATATCAGTGCATTACAAGGTGTATAACATTTGCTATACCATTTGACGGCGCTCGAATGGTTTAATCGCGAAAAAAGATCTATTTTAATGTATCAACTTCGCTTGGCCCCCATGTTCGTTTGTTACTTAACAGGAATTTTGCGAGTCCCATCTAGTAGTTCATTTTATCACCGTACAAAATGTCAGGGTTGATATCTGTAATAGTTTCGGAGATATGGAATGCCAGTGAAATATTTCACACAGTCGCCATGTTGGATTGGTGAGCTGTAATAAAATTTGAAGATCACGGTCGGGGTCGGACAAAATAGTACTATGACTTTACCGAGTTTCATTGAAATTGCTCCAGCCGTTTATATTTTATTAGGGGACACACACACATGGACTAAATGTGATGTCATAAGCCTATTTTTAGCCTACTTTCGATTTTTGCAAAAAATGAAAGTAGACTTATGAGATCAACACAGGGCGAAAAAAGTGTGTCTGTGTGTGTGTGAGTCTGTGTGTGTGTGTGTGTGTGTATGTGTGTGTGTGTCTGTGAGTGTGTGTACTCTGAATGTCTGTCCCCCCCTACCAATTCGAACACGGTGAATGCGAATTGAACGAAATTTGGTACAAAGGTAGCACTAGCAAAGGACACCTCAGTGTCATGTTTTATAACGCCGCCATCTTGACGGAAACGTAATGGCGGCCACACAAATGTTCAAAGCTTAAATCAAATTACGACTAACCTAATCATCCGATCTCTACCAAATTTTTTAACAACATACCTTTATGGGGGGAGCATCCTTTGACCAAACCAATAGGTCATCAGCGTAATAGTTTGTGGATGGCGGCCATCTTTGTGTGAAAATCGATTCCCCCTATTAATTCGAACACGGTGCAACCGAATGGAACGAAATTTGGTACAGAGGTAGTACTAACAAAAGGCACCTCAGTGTCATGTTTTATATCGCCGCCATCTTGACGGAAACGTAATGGCGGCCACACAAATGTTCAAAGCTTAAATCAAATTACGACTAACCTAATCATCCGATCTCTACCAAATTTTGCAACAACATACCTTTATGGGGGGAGCATCCTTTGACCAAACTAATAGGTCATCAGCGTAATAGTTTGTGGATGGCGGCCATCTTTGTGTGAAAATCGATTCCCCCTATTAATTCGAAAACGGTGCAACCGAATGGAACGAAATTTGGTACAGAGGTAGTACTAATAAAAGGCACCTCAGTGTCATGTTTTATATCGCCGCCATCTTGACCGAAACGTAATGGCGGCCACACAAATGTTCAAAGCTTAATTCAAATTACGATTAACCTAATCATCCGATCTCTCCCAAATTTTGCAACAACATACCCTTATAGCTGAAGCATCCTTTGACCAAATGAATAGGTCATTAGCCTAATAGTTTGCGGATGGCGGCCATCTTTGTGTGAAAATCAATTCCCCCTATTAATTCAAACACGGTGAAACCGAATGGAACGAAATTTGGTACAGAGGTAACACTAGCAAAGGGCATCTCATTGTCATGTTTTATGTCGCCGAAATATTGACAGAAACGTAATGGCGGCCACACAAATGTTCAAAGCTTAAATCAAATTACGACTAACCTAATCATCCAATCTCTACCAAATATTGCAACAACATACCTTTATCGGGGGAGCATCCTTTGACCAAACTAATAGGTCATCAGCATAATAGTTTGCGGATGGCGGCCATCTTTGTGTGAAAATCGATTCCCCCTATTAATTCGAACACGGTGGAACCGAATGAACGAAATTTGGTACAGAGGTAGTACTAACAAAAGTCACCTGAGTGTCATGTTTTATATCGCCGCCATCTTGACGGAAACATAATGGATGCCACACAAATGTTCAAAGCTTAAATCAAATTACGATTAACCTAATCATCCGATCTATACCAAATTTTGCAACAACATACCCTTATAGAGGAAGCATCCTTTGACCAAATGAATAGGTCATTAGCCTAATAGTTTGCGGATGGCAGCCATCTTTGTGTGAAAATCAATTCCCCCTATTAATTCAAACACGGTGAAACCGAATAGAACGAAATTTGGTACAGAGGTAGCACTAGCAAAGGGCATCTCAGAGTCATGTTTTATATCGCCGCCATATTGACAGAAACGTAATGGCGGCCACACAAATGTTCAAAGCTTAAGTTAAATTACGACTAACATAACCATCCGATCTCGACCAAACTTTGCAACAACATACCTTTATGGAGGGAGCATCCTTTGACCAATCTAATTGGTTATTAGCCTAATAGTTTGCGGATGGCGGCCATCTTTATGTCAAAATTGATTCCCCCTATTAATTCGAACACGGTGGAACCGAATGGAACGAAATTTGGTACAGAGGTAGCACTAGCAAAGGGCACCTCAGTGTCATGTTTTATACCGCCGCCATCTTGACTGAAACGTAATGGCGGCCACACGAATGTTCAAAGCTTAAATCAAATTGCGATTAACCTAATCATCCGATCTCTTCCAAATTTTGCAACTACACACCTTTATGAAGGGAGCATCCTTGGACCAATCTAATAGGTCATTCGCCTAATAGTTTGCGGATGGCGGCCATCTTTATGTCAAAATTGATTCCCCCTATTAATTCGAACACGGTGGAACCGAATGGAACGAAATTTGGTACAGAGGTAGCACTAGCAAAGGGCACCTCAGTGTCATGTTTTATATCGCCGCCATCTTGACTGAAACGTAATGGCGGCCACACGAATGTTCAAAGCTTAAATCAAATTACCATTATCCTAATCATCCGATCTCTACCAAATTTTGCAACTACATACCTTTATGGAGGGAGCATCCTTTGACCAATCTAATAGGTCATTCGCCTAATAGTTTGCGGATGGCGGCCATCTTTGTGTCAGAATCGATTCCCGCTATTAATTCAAACACGGTGAAACCGAATGGAACGAAATTTGGTACAGAGATAGCACTAGCAAAGGGCATCTCAATGTCATGATTAATATCGCCGCCATATTGACAGAAACGTAATGGCGGCCACACAAATGTTCAAAGCTTAAATCAAATTACGACTAACCTAATCATCCGATCTCTACCAAATTTTGCAACAACATACCTTTATGGAGGGAGCATCCTTTGACGAATCTAATAGGTCATTAGCCTAATAGTTTGCAGATGGCGGCCATCTTTATGTCAAAATTGATTCCCCCTATTAATTCGAACACGGTGGAACCGAATGAACGAAATTTGGTACAGAGGTAGCACTAGCAAAGGGCACCTCAGTGTCATGTTTTATATCACCGCTATCTTGATGGAAACGTAATTGCGGCCACCCAAATGTTAAAAGCTAAAATGTAATTACGACCAACCTAATAATCTAGTCTCTACCAAATTTTGCAACACCATATCTTTATGTGGGAAACATATTCTGACCAAACTGCAAGAACATCAGCCCAATAGTTTGCAGATGGTGGCCAAGTATGTGTGCAAATCGATTCCCCCTATCAATTCAACCACGGTGAAACCGAATTGAACGAAATTTGGTACAGAGGTAGCACTAGCAAAGGGCACCTCATATTCATGTTTAATATCCCTATAGCACGTTGTATTTCAACAAGCTACTACAACCAACATTCAATCATACTCCTTGAAAAGGACAAAGAGTTATAACAATACCCATGCATTTAGGAGAAAGTAGGCTATATGTTCTTTACTGAACATCTTGTTTCATAAATGAAAATAATAAAGAAAGCTTTTCATTCGGTCTACGTGAATTTCGTGTTGACCGACTGAATAGCTTTCTTCATTAGAAATAACCATCACTGAAAAATGGCTTCTATCACTACTAAATGAAAATAGGATACCAAGTAAACGAAAAGCAAGAACGGGAGGTTTCATTTAGGAAAGAAATACTCTTATTGGTCACAAAGGAGTGAAAGTTTGGTGTGTAGGTTACACTCTGCCTTATATGGCAACACTGCGAGAAGGTGAGTTCGATTCCCATCTTAGCTATCTTAGAGTGTTTTTCTGCGGTTTCCCACTTCCACACCAGGAAAATGCGTGGATAGTTCCTAAGGCAAGGCCATTGCCAACTCCAAAAATAACAAAGTTTATCAGACTTCAACTAGATGGGACTGATGAACAATAGGCTATGTTCCAAACCCCTATATGAAGCAACAAGAAATATTTCGAATCAATGGGATCCATCGTATTGATTTTAGGAAACATGTTTCTAACGTAGGCTACAATATGACCGCGATCGAAACGAGCAAGGTGCCTTGCCCTGTCTGATGGGGCACGCGCTCAGATTGAAATCATTATGTTGATTATTATTGATATTTCAAGAAGTAATTGGCCTGGAATTACATATGGCCCAGCATCGTCAGTTCACGGTCACCTTCCATGCTTGTCCGGGAAGCGGGCAAATAGACGCTTCCATAAAGTTATTGACGAGATTCTTTTCTGAAATAACGGAATCAATTTCTCCGCTTAGAATAATGTTACTGATAGCGCATAGCTGGTAAAAATCGCATGTATACCGTTATTAGACTTATAACGTTGTTGGTGGGTTCGCATTTCAAAATAACTGAATTATTTTTTCTGCCCTGAATAACGTTATTGATAGCGTATGGCTGGTAAAATTCGCTCGTATACCGTTACTAGACTTATATCGTTATTGGTGGGTTCGCATTTCTAAATAACGGAATTATTTTTCTGCCATGAATAACGTTATTGACAGCGCAAAGCTCGTAAATATCGCTCGTATACCGTTACAAAGCTTATAACGTTATTGGTGGGTTCACATTTCTAAATAACGGAATTAATTTTTCTGCCCTGAATAACGTTATTGATAGCGTATAACAGGTTAAAATCTCTCGTATACCGTTACTAGGCTTATAACGTTATTAGTAGGTTTGCATTTTGAAATAACCGAATCGATCACTCTGCCTGAATAACGTTATTGATGGCGTGCAGCGGGTGAAAATCGCTGTCATACCGTTACTAGACTTATAACGTTAATAAAGGGAGCACATTTTAAAATAACGGAATCTTTTCCTCTGCTGGTTATAACGTTAATAGCACAAACTAGGGAAAATTATAACCCCTTATTTCGTTGCCGCACTAAAAACGATATTCATATACCATTTGTTTTGGGTACGGAAGCAGTAACGTAACAAAAATTAATTCGTTATTTCTGACAATTCTGTTACGTTATGAAGCCTTGGTGCGATATGGTGGTGAAATCTGGTGGTATGACGGGAATGTTGCAGCCTCTCGATGTTTCCATCAATCGAGCTTTCAAGGCAAATCTGAGACGACTGTACCATAACTGGATAAGCAGTGCTGCAAAATCGAAGCCAACTGGACGCCTTAAGAGAGCTTCCATTTCATAGATGTGTGAATGGATTGTTGCCGCTTGGAAGGAAATATCTCCAGACATGATTCAGTCAAGTTTTAAGGTGACATCAAGATTGCAAATGCAATGGATGGAAGGGAAAATGACACGGTGAGGTATAGGCCTACAAAAGATACAGAGTCTAGTGACCAGGGCCCTATTTCATAAAACTCGACAAGTCGACATATGTCGGATGACATAAAATGTCTGACAATTCGATAGTTCGTCAAGTTTCCGTTTCTCAAAGCATGACAATTCGACAAATATGTCGCGACAATTTTGTAAATTGTCGTGACATATTGTCAGAAATCTGTTTCATAAAGTTGTAATGCGACAGGTGGAAATCTGACAAATATGTCACATATGTCACCAGTTTTTCTTTATGAACTAATGAATATGTCAGCCGCTGTTGTACAATTGTCAAATTGTCATCGAAAACTCGACAGGCGCCTCGTTACATGTCGATTATTACCATAACCTATCTTTTCGTATCTCGGTGCGTTTGGAAGTTTCCCGTTACATTTATAGCCTACAGTGTTGTTAGAATCGTTAGAATGGAGCGATTAAAAAGCGGGAGTAGTAGAGAGTGATTAAGATCAGTGACGTACGTAGGAGTTCTTTCTGGGGGGTTTCATTCATACAGTAGGCCTAAGGTAGTAGTACATTATTAAAATTATATTTCGATTATTATTCATAAATTTTACAGTAAACCGTGCTGCAATATTACAGAACATCAAATTAAAACCTACTGTTATTTGGTGGAAAATGACTTACACTCTATCTTGTCAGACCCTCGGCGATTGTTCAACGCAGACGTTATGTTATGCCATGGTCTGTCTCACTTTTTATGTGACTACGCCTCCCATCCCCCGTAGAAAAAAATAATAAAAAATATCACGGCATAACAGCCCGGAAAATGACCATTCACTATTGGACACCGGTCGGGGAAGCCAACATCAATACATGTTCTTGTGGTTATATTGTTCGAATTTCAATTATTATTATTGTATTTCTGATGCACTTTAAGTTAATACAAAATAACCTATAATAAATGTGCTTAGAGCAGAATTACGATATGTTCATGCCCGTATGTCTTCTACCCACCATTCCCGCTTCCGTCTTCTTTTCTTTTTTTATATATATTTTTTTTTATAAAAAAACATAATTACTGGTACTGTATTATTCGTAAATGTTAGCCTCCAAGTCAATGAATCGGTGTCTTACGCAACATTTGACAGAAATGCATTATAAACAGCAGACAAAGAAAACTAACAATGTGACGGCAATTGGTGCAAACGGGTGACGACCAAAGACATCGTGCCGAGGTCTGGGGCAAAATCACATTTTAAAAAAATACGTAGCCTAATTTTTCCTAAAACAAATATTTGCGATATTGAGAGTTTCCTAGTGGTTGAGTAGAGTTTGAGGTTAGGTACAGTGCTTTTGTTGAATACATTTACCAAAATGTATAAGGTGTTAATATTTTCTTGACTAAATCTGTCTTAACATGACGACCATTGGTGCATTTACCTTATAGGCTATTCGTGATTGTCAGAAAGGTAAATGGTTGGCCTGTAATGTATTATTAGAAGCTGTAATGATAGTCACATTTATGCAGTCAAGTTTATAAAATAAGATAGTAATTTTGCACAGTTTGTGCGTGTTTCTTCAAATAAATGAATGTTTTAGTAAATAGTAAATCCTTTATTATGATTATCTCGCGTTGAACAGTTCATGTGAATCGATGGTTATTGTACATTATCGATTCTCGGAACTATCGAAGTGTACATAACCTCGACAGGTGGATTTGACAATTTGTCAAGGTTATGAAAAGAGCTCTGTGACAGGCGTAAATTTTACAATATTTCTCCTGTCACACAATGACATATTGTCAGATAGAAGTGTCGCGACATGTTGACAATTATGTCAATTTGTCACAATTGTCGGACCTGTCGAGTTTTATGAAATAGGGCCCAGGATATTAGTGACACTGATCAATAACTCATCAAATGTAAGAATTCAGGTAATAAAATGTATTGTATTCCTTTATAAATGATGTAAGTGTTTTTAATGTGTTCGCAGTATAAGCCCCACCCCAGTTTTTGCCTCAATATTTTAACATAAAAAGTGGGGCCTATATACACGTAAATACGGTAATCGATTAATTATTTCATAGGATCAATTATCCAGTCACGACAAAAACAAAAAAACAAAACAATGTTTTGGGAGAAAATATGGCTGTGATAATAAAAGCAATATTATTAGCATTTCTTTTCACAATAAGACTAAGGTTATGTTTATGTTATTTTTTACTGTAACAGCCAACATTCCTCCTTGTCTTTGACTGTGACAATTGCATACACAGTATTTAGAAAATAACTTGTCACTGTAGTAATAAGGGCATGATTATTTTGCATTCTCTACAAATTTCTCCTCACCACTGCTAACTGATGAGAAATGTGTTTTGTTGAATACTGTTATCTGCCCCCTCTCATATACCCACTTCAAACTGCTGAACTGGCTAATATACCTACTACTTTTCTAAAAGACACCAATAAAATACTCAGAAGCTCACACAAATACATTTTACGACTACCTACTGACACTTCTGACTTGTACACTGATACAAAGTACAGAGGTCTAGGTCTTTTCAAAACATGCAAGAACCTTCAATTCAACACATGAGCGCCTGCAATACGTTAAATAAAGTGGTTAATACCTATGTGTTCAATAATAATCAGACCCCATCAGATTATATAACAGCATATCTACATTTCCTGTAATTACAAATATTAATCAGGTTATGAATCAGCGGAACGGCCTTCTCAACACGAGAACAATTTGTCAAGAACTTAGGACACGTGAAATGGTAGCTCGGTCTGCATTAACTCATAATAAGTGGAGTTATACAAAGTGCATACTCCTACCAATAGCTGGATAAAACATCATGAAGCTCTTTCCTGCAGTGAGTGGCGGAAGCTATTAAAATGACATATGGAAAACGCACAGTTTACCATCTGAATGGAGATCAGCCTTGATACATCCACTACATAAGAAAGGGAAGAAACAGATCCTAACAATTACAGGGGAATCTCTCTCCTGCTAGTGACTTATAAGATCGTATCCAAAGCACTTTTAAAAAGAGCAGAAAAATACTCGACCCACAATTGGGAGAGTATCAGGCAGGACGATCGTGTAAGGAGCAAATACTAAATTTAAAGAACATATTAGACATGAGGAAAATTAGGAACTTGAAATATGTAGTTACTTTTGCGGATTTAAAAAAAGCCTATGACTCCATTGACAGAAAGGCACTTATTAACATTCTGAAGGAATCTGGACTTGATAACAAGACAACTTAAATAATTCAAGCAACACTAACGAACACAACTTCCAAAGTTAAATTTAGAGGGGAACTTTCAAAATAAAGTCAGGTGTGAGACAAGGAGATGGTCTGTCAAATCTGCTTTTCAATTGTGCATTGGAAAAGGTAATTCGAGAGTGGAGGAAAGCCATCAATACTAAAGGCGTTCAACTAGGAAGACATCCAAATAAAATCACTGTAGATGGTTTAGCTTTTGCGGATGACACTGCATTACTTGCTGACTCACTGGATACTGCCCAAGAACAAATTAGAGAGTTGCAAAAACAGGCAGTCAAAGTCGGACTACAAATATTATTTGAAAAAACTAAGTTCATGACAAACATCACCCATGCCCCGAAAAGTATCATAACTCATGACAGTTCAGTAAGTAAAACAAATTCCTTTAAATACCTAGGAGAGTGGATAATGAATGACCCTCAGGAAAAGACAGCAATAGAAACGTGTATGCATAAATTACAAAGGTGTTTTCATATGACAAAAGATATACCGTATATACTCGAATACCACCCGCACATTTTTAAACAAAATCGGACGTGAAAAATTGGGGTGCGGGTCTTATTTGAGTCATCCTGATTTTAAAGATTTAAATTGCCCGCCACGCGTGATATCGGGTGTTGCGAGTATCCGCTAGATGGTGCTAACCTTCTTCCGACTATCACTTTGTTTTACCGTAAGCAGGCGGCGTCATAAAGTCTCGCGCACGTTTTCCGAGTGTAAACATGAGTTCTACGAAGCGTTTGCGGTCGTTTACTGTGAGTGAGAAATTGAAAGTTGTGAGGGAAGCTGAAGTTATTGGAAATCGTGCCCGGTAGGAAATATGATATTGACGAGTCATGTATTCGTGATTGAGCGGGATGACGTCTATGCTACAACCACGGGATGTCGGCGTGAACCGCCCGTTCAAAGCAGCCTTGAAACAGCTGTATACGGAGCGGATGGCGGCCGATAAGCACACACTGACCCCAACTGGTCGTATTCAGCGCCCGGAAGTTCAGCTGCTCTGTTCGTGGATTTTGACGGCAAGGAATCGTATCTCGGGAGATCTCATACGGAAGAGCTTCAAGAAATGTAGTATTTCCAATGCTATGGATGGCAGTGATGACGACATTTTGTGTGAAAGTGATGGTGAAAAAAGTTTCGAAGTTGGTACTTCTGATGACGATGAATGAAGTTGTCTTTTATTTGTATTTTTAATTGTTTCTGCGTGTTATTTTAGGACGACTTCAGAACTGTTGGAAACTATTTTGTAGAAATGCTATTCTGTTTATTTAGTAAAGATTGTAAATAGTTTTGAGTAAAAAATATTTTTTTAAAATTTTGTTCTTCAAAATCAGGGTGCGGGTCTTATTCGGGGGCGGGTCGTATTCGAGTAAATACGGTATATAATAAAAAAAAACTTATCCTGGAACACTACATCAAGGCACTATCAAACAGTGGTCAGACCTGAAACTCTGTATGCGACAGAAACACTTAAATTAACAAGATTTGGTGATTTAGACAAATTAGAGAAGACTGAAAGACGAATTCGGAGAAAAATACTGGGATCTAAACGAAATAACGCAGAATATAGGTCACAACCAAATAGAGAGTTATATTTGAAATGTGAAAAATTAACTGATGTAATGAGAAAGAGGAGATTGTAGTTTTTTGGGCACATTTATAGAATGGAAAATAGTAGAGTAATTAAAACAGATCTTCAACTTACTGACTAATTACAAATCCAAACCCACATGGTTCATTGAAATTGATAAGGATTTGACAAACGCCAGAATTCAGACAGACACAATAGCAAACAGATCACTCTTCAAAGAAGCTATTCAAAAGGCAGAATTTCAAGAAAGGGAGAAACAAACAACTCGCAGAAAGTAGACTCAAGAGGAGAAAAAACGTCACTCTAAAAGGATGAAAGAAATTTGGAACAAAGGAAATTGAATACAATGGACAATAGCCAATGTTGATTCATCGTACCCTCCAAATGGGTTATTCGAAAGAAGAAAACGACAACTAACATTACTACAGTCAGTAACCTCTGTCGGCGATGCTGCAGGGAGAAAGAAGTTCAGGCTCACTTCTTTCGATCTTGCCCAGTGATGTACTCAGGCACTCCCGGCACCATAAAATCAGATCCTTAATTGCCGAAGAACTTCGGAATGAAGGCTTTAATGTGGATGAGGAAGTCCACAGAATAGCATCAAATGGCAGTTTCAGGCAGATAGACAAAAACAAGCAAGGCTTCATAATAGAACACCATCTAAGTCAGTCTGAAGAAGTGAACACCAAAAAAGGGGACATACAACAGTGCCTCTTTTCAAAACAAAAACAAAAAAATGCCTTGATGAGACTGAGGTAAGAAGGCTAATGCTCAGGGTGCCTTTTTTGTCAACTTCTGTAAAGGGATTGGTATACCGAACGACAGGATTTCAGTCCTCATCTTATAGGTAATGTGGTTCAGTGGGAATAGTGAGATCCCACATTTACAACTTATGAACACCTTTTTCAACTAAAAAAAAAAAAAAAAAAAAAAAAAAAAAAAAAAAAAAAAAAAAAAAAACCACACCTCAGAAAGATGGTATATTGGCTTTCACGGCCAGTGAACTAAAACTCAGCAATTTTTCTAGGCTTATGCCGTGTCTTGTGTGGGGATTCGCCTAGGAACATAGGAACACCGAACTGGCTCATCAGCCCACTGAGTTTTACAACACCTCAGATTTCGCAAAGAAAGAGAAAGTGATTTCCTTTATTAAATTACAAACTTGCATGTGTCATCTTTATGATTGTCATTCATCTCACTACTAATGTGATATTCAGGGCACTTTTCTTTGGGAGTTTACATCATTACACGGCACAAACCTAGAAAAATTGCTGAGTTTTAATTCACTGGCCGTGAAAGCCAATACAGTAGAACCTCGTTAACACGTTCCTCATTAGTACGTTTTATCGCATATCACGTCGTAATTTTCAAGTCCCGATTCTTATCTGATGACAATAATGTAAAAGTACCTCATTTATCACATCGCACACTTTGCCTCGCATCACTTAGTACGTTTGCATTTTCGGCAACCCTGAAAGCATTCTTTGTCCACCCCGAGTGGAATGTGAGACCGACCGCTCTGAGATAACATTCCTTGCCAACAAGCGGGCGAGGGTTGTGACTTAACAGGTATAGGCGACTCTTAAAAGTAAGACAGTAGCATTTGCCGCGCCGCGCTCGCTTAGTACGATCGCATTTTCGTCAGCCCTGAAAGCATTCTTTGTCCATCCCTAGTGGAAAGCGAGACCGACCTCTCTGAGATAACATTCCTTGCCCACAAGCGGGCGAGGGTTGCGACTTAACAGGTATAGGCGACTCTTAAAAGTAAGACAGTAGCAATCGCCGCACATCGCTTAGTACGATCGCATTTTCGTCAGCTCTGAAAGCATTCTTTGTCCACCCCTAGTGGAATGTGAGACTGCTCTGCGATAACATTCCTTGCCAACAAGCGGGCGAGGGTTGCGACATAACAGGTATAGTAAGTATTTCTGATTAACGCGTTTTTTACATTTCCCTTACTGCAAAAAATTAAAGAGGTTTAATTATCATTTTCCATTAGTACGTTTTCCCGCTTTTGACGTTCAAATTTTTCAGTCCCTTGAAAAACGTACTAACGAGGTTCCACTGTATACCATCTTTTTGGAAGCCTTCATAGGGAGGTTAAGGCTGTTTGAGCTTTTAGTTCTCACAGTAAAGTGGTGCAGTTGCACTCTACATAAAGGGAGGTAGCGCGCAGTTCGCTACAGCAGTGGGGGTCCGGGCAGGGACACCAAGAGCCCGCCTGGTGTCCTAGGCGAAATCCCACACAAGACAAGGCACAAACCTAGAAAAATTGCTGAGTATCATTTATATTATTTCTCAGTTTCTCAAATACCTTGGGATGCTGTTCTGTTCAGATGACTGTTGTAACAATACCTTGCTGAAAGTGTCCTGGTTGAGATAAGTGCGTGCCACGAGTTCGGGCAGGAACCCTCGAGGAAGTGACTGATTTAAGACCGATGTGAGCAGTGGAGATGTACGAGGTGGCTCCTCCTCGCTCAGCACGGCCTGCAGTACCAGGGAAGCGTACTGCACGCATTGGGCTCGGATGTCTGATAGCACCTCACTCAGCGGAGGGATACTACTCTTCTGGAACATAAAATACCACTAGTTACGCTCTCAAAGCACATGAGCATTAGTGATACAAACGTATTCTTCAACGAAGTGTGCAATTTATTTAATCCTGCAGTTGCAGGGCAAAACAGTGCTCTGGAACCCTAATCACTTGTGTCTTTGAAGCATAAGTTGCCATTTTTTAGAAGTGTCACTGTAGATCAGTTTGTCGAGGGCAGCGAGGCGTATCACCAACAGATGCTGCAGAACAATAAAATGGATAAAAACACTGACACTCTTCAAATGTTGATGGCACTTATGTTAAAGTTTCCTTCCTTTTGCCTCGGCAGCACTGCAGTGCATTTGGGCCCCTACGAACAGTGTCGATGTAGAGAGGTTTTTTAGCAAGTACAACATGATTGTTACTGATAGGCGGCATCGAATGAAGGAGGACACCATTCAAACATTTGGCATGTTGTACTTCAATCATCATTGACATTCCTCTTCCTTGTAGGTCTGTTGTACAGTGATAAATGAATACGTTCAGAATAGTATATTTCACTTTGAAACTGTGTTTGTAAATTTGTAAATATGCATATTTGTGTGTGTGTGTTAATACTTCTTGCAGTCTTATGTTGTTGTTTCTCTTATTTTCCATATGTGTTCAAAACTGCATGACAAGCAATGTGTGATTAAACAGTATGATTTTACTCTGAACTGTTGTGTATGCAATTTCGCAAATTATGCCTATTTTTAACCAATTTGCTACAAAATGCTAAATTTGAGAAGTATAGATGCTACAAAATGCTAAATTTGACAATCGAAACGCTAAATCTCTGATTTTTAAATGCTAAAAACCACCAACTCTAATCATAATCTAATGGGACTAAATCCTGTAGCTTACTTTTCATAAATCATAGAGGCCGTGCATTTGACCTTTATTAAATTAAACTCCTGTGATGCGTTATAGAACGATGCTATCTCGTGGGAGGAGTCTTATTTACCGATACTGACTGTTATATATTCTAGCACATACTTTCTCAATGCAATGGTGTTGGTGGACACATAGGTCGTGTATCAAAAGCTATTTAGAATACATCACATGGAAAAACCTTCTAATAGCCGGGGGAGTTTTTAATGGAAAAGACCAATAGGTTATATGAAAATAGGCTATTTAGTTCTTCATGCAACTACTTATTATTATGCATTTATCTGCAATGGTTTAAGAGATTTTGCCCTGTTAGGGATCTTTAACATGCTAGTAGCTCAGGCAGTGGGTTGGATTTTAGAAAGTCAGGCAGATAACCTCACCAAACTCTCTTCCTTGTTGAGCACAAATGAGGATGACGAGACTCACCTTGGGATGGTTTCTCTCTTCAACGGCAACCCTGGCATAACAGTCCACTAGGTACATAAGACTGCGAGAGTGAACAGTTTGTTGGGTCTCTGCAGAAACGTTGCCCCCCATGGGATAGTGGGGAAGAGTAACGACGGGCGACAGCAATGGACTCGCCGCCACGGGACTTGTCGGACTGTCTAGATTATCGGGAGTACTTGACGCACCAGGGGTTATACTGATCAGATCTTGCAAAGGGTTTTCGCCACGTCCAAACTGTGCGAGGACCTCCATCAACGCCTGGCTTACAACGTCCTGAAAATATATTTTCAACAAGTAAATGAAATAGAAATGTCCGTCAATTTGCTTTCTGAATATACAGTATATGGCAGAAAAATCATGTGGCAGGATATTGAAACTCGGGCATAACTACAGGGTGGCACTAGCATTTTAACTGGAAACAGTAAATGAGTGAACAAATTTGAAGAGCTATTATGAGGGATGCTATTTTACGGTGAATGAAAAAATGAAAATCCACAGCCTGCTTCCAGTCGACCGACCGGGTCAGGGAATGGAATGAATGAAGCCCCCATCTAGCGGTGAGGATATGAACTGTGCCGGCTGCCGAAGCCTGTCGCACTCCCCTGGGGCAATGATTAAATGAATGACAGATGAAATGAAATGATAGTGGAGAGTATTGCTGGAATGAAATTTGTGACAGGGAAACAATCTTTAATAATGGAACAAATATTACATATATTTTGATGTTACTTTCATATAATATTTCATATTATTATAAGATACTCGCCATGCTTTTTACATCAATTTCAAGGAACCAAATTAGAGGGTGCAGTTAATACAAAAGACAAAATAGTTACAATGGTTATTAACAGTGCCTCTTCTCTAGAAAAAGTTTTCGATACTCAATATAAGTTTATTCACTAACATTAATTTTGAGACTTTGAGAGAAAAAAAAGGTGCTGGTTCGGCAGATTTCTTGGTACCAACAGTCCAGTACATGCACCATCAAATTAACTACATTAAATGTTGGGGAAAATGTAACACATTACAGATGTGAAAGGAATGGCTTCGTATAGGACTCCACAAGCATGCTGAGGAAAATATCCTCCGCGCATCTTCTCTCTCTGTCCCGTCTTGTGTTTCCAACATGGCGCGCATCTGATCGAGTGTTTGAATCTACCTTAACCACAAACGACTTTATTGCGTTCGGACCTTTGATTCACTTCAATTACGAATTTATCTACGGCATATTCACTGAACCAAATATGTTTTCCTATCGTGTCGAAACCCGAGGCTCTGTGTTAATAAAAAAAGGATGCTTGTAGTTTTATGTTATCGTGTGATTATTTAAAACATTATAACATTATTTGTGTTAGGCGAGGAATGACACATGAACGATGAGTGATATAAGAAGACGAAATGACGTGTGTCCTTGAACCCTACGAACCAACTAATTGCTTATTTGTCATCCGTCAGCATCTTATCTTGGGGAAGATCGAAAGTTAACGGGGAGAAACAGCTGCTTCCTTGAAAGGTTACGACACATACTCTAAGAGAATCAGAAGGCAGAATGATCTACTGTTAGTACAAAGACTTAACTGTAACGTGAAGTGGAGGGTAATTATAAAACAAAATAATACTTATACCGCGCATAGGAAAATAATACTGTCAGGTGTATATGCGGATTAGCCAACATCAAAATGTCATTACAAAACATGGCGAGTAGGCTATATATTTTCGGTTGAGCTGACATAGGCTACTGAGAAGTAAACACTTTCCTATAAATACGATTAAATGTTAGGATACAACATGTGTATATAACTTACAGATGTTGTCGCTAATCTTCCTCCATTGCTTCTATTCCACTGAGACCGCCGTCAGATGATTCACTACTATCACTATCACCATTAACTTTCACTGTCACTTTCGTCACAGTTGGAATTTCATTCTTGAGAAAAAGAAGAAAGCACTTTCCTACGAATTCCACACAGAACACAATTCTAAATACTGTGACACATGAACCCCCTTTCCTTGTGACACCGGCAGACTTCTTGCCGGAGACTCGCCATGAGCTTTGAATTCAGCGCGCACCGACTAAACACTGTATGTCGAAACGCCAGTCAAGTATGCAGTCTTCTTCATCAACTCTTCTACTGTCCACTCTGGATTGTCATCCCTCAACCTACGACAGTATATACATTTAAAATCATTTGTTTGCACCTTTTACTGAACTTCTCCCCACTTTTATTATTTTTGAAGTATTTTGTTGGTGATTCAAGCTTTACAGCTGCAGTTTGAACAGGTTGTCTACTTGAAGGAGCCATCTTGAAGTCCGTGCAATCATAACAGTATTGCCAAAGTTTGAACCTGATTTGCCACAACATTGAATGAGTCGGTTACTCTTTTGCAGCTCAAACAAGGTTTATACAGAACGAAATATAATATAATATCAAATTCGTACCGAATTACTCTGCCTATCGTATAAAATACCACTACAAGCTATATTCGCGCACACAGTTAATCACATGAAAAGCAAGGTTGGTGCTGCTCCCAATTAATGAGAAAATGATTAATTTATTCATAGATTTATACCAAGGAATTTCTTAGAAGTAATCTAGCCAGTTTATCGAAACATAGCAACATGCTCTGAAACATCTTGTACTGCAAAAACAAGCAGAAAAATTGGGAACTATTTCCTTGCGCGTTAGCCTTTTCACAGACCAGAACATCAAAGGGGCCGCTTAGGTCTTGACCTGACGTTTGGTATAGTGTATCAGAGTTTGACAATTGTCAAACAACAGCTGTGAATGGGCAGAACCAAGGCTGGGTAAGTTACTTGACGTTACAGTTACAATCGTCAAAGTAATGAATTGTTACTTATGTATAAAAATATAGTTGTCTAATAACATTTTCCCAGCTACTATAATTTACTAGATTTGAACAGAATAGTGGATTCCAGTAATATGGAAAGGAAAAAAAAAAAAAAAACCCTAACACAAAACAAAACTACTGCTACAACATCTATAAGATAAAGTCCACTTTTCAATACAACAACTTAGCTCTTAATGAAACTGCAAGGCTTATTGCAGGATGCCTGAAACCGACTCCCGTCAACAAGCTGTACTATGTGGCAGGCATTGCTCGCCCTGAAATACGTCGGGAAGTAGCCGCAAATGCCTAAAGAAAGAAAGTGGAAGAAAGTGAGCTACACCCGCTGCACGGATATACTCCTCCAAGACATAGATGGAAATCTAGGAAGAGCTTTTTACAGTCAACATCTCCACTTAACACATCCTCCAACAAAGCCAGAGAAGAACTGTGGACAGCCAAAATCAATCATTTTCTAACAGGGGTAACACCAGCAGAATGCTTACCAACCGGACACAACTTGGACTGGACCCCTTGGAAATCACTAAACAGATTACGAGCAGGTGTTGGCAAAACTAAGGATAACCTAATGAAATGGGGATACCTACAAGAATCAACACTTTGTGAATGTGAAGAGGTACAGACAACAAAGCATCTGTGTCAGTGCTTATGCTGCCCTGATTCTTGCAGTGAGGAGGAGTCGTTTAAGTCACAAGAAAATGCCATAGCATTTGCTCGTTTCTGGGCAAAGACAGTTTGATTATCTATACTAATATAATAAAGCTGAAGAGTTTGTGTTTATGTGTTTAAACGCGCTAATCTCGGGAACTACTAGTCGGATTCGAAAAATTCTTTGTTGTATATGATAGCCTGATTCAAGAGGAATAGTTTAGGCTATGTAGCATTAGGCTACACCTCTCAGGTAACCTTAAAGATTGATTTTTGTTCAGTAAGTCGGAAGAACAAGCGCTCCAGAACGGCTTCAATAATACCGAAGTCTATTGTTGCCATGTAATACGGGCCGCATCACATCGCCCCTACTAATGTTCTGGTGCAGAATTGCGAGCTGCTTATAAATTGCAGTCACGGGGAGTAATTAGTGCAAAAAGATTTCTTAGGCCCCTTAAAACAGTTATCATCATGACAAAAGTATGCCTCTGTACATGGGCGATGGTGTTGGCGCAGTATACTGAGGTCAGCTGCAATAAGCGTTGGTGGTTTAAAATTTACTTTTATTTATTCCGATCCTTATCCTTGAGCGCTCCAGTTCTGTAAAACAAATAAATCCACCGGGCGAAGCCGGGCACTATTGCTAGTGTGTATATATGTATAATTCCATGTTTTACCTTTGCTTTTGTATGTACAATATTATTTAACTGCCTCTGATTCGAGTAAATAAATAAATACAACAACATTCTTTTATCTTTTCAGTCGGTCAACACGAATGTACCCAAAAGAGATGGGTTATGCCCTAATCCTGAAATAAATTACATGAGATTAATAAAACACTAGGATGACCAGTTTCGATCGTCAAGCGATCATCATCAGATCCAATACACTTAGGCTATAAAATCTATGTTTGAAATACAGGTGAAAATTTATTTCAGGATTAGGGCATAACCCATCTCTTTTGGGTACATTCGTGTTGACCAACTGAAAAGCACTAAACTCTTGTTTACTAAGGCAACACTGAAAATATGGCTTCAAACACCACAATATTCTTTTATCTACTAGTAGATCTTGAACTCAATAGGAATAAAAATGGTGATTATGACTTAAGTCATAGATATACATATATCACTACAACGCTACAACAACCTGGCGCTCGTTGTGTGCTAGCACACCTGATGCCTTAAAAATAATTAAATTCCTGAAAAGTGAATAGTATGAAGTTAAACTATAAAATATTTTTAACCAGAATAATAATAATAATAATAATAATAATATAAAGAAGGGAAGACTCAAATTCTATGGTCACCTATTTAGAATTGACGAAAGGAGATTGACTCGCAGAATTTTCACCATACTTGATGGCAGACCTAAAACCTCGGATAAGTTGCTCAGGGAGGTCAGGAAGGATCTAGGACAAAATGGGTGTGAAGCGCGAAGACATCGCTAATAAATCAAGTCTCAGCTTTATTCGACTCCATAATGGAATCCATCAGGTCCGTATTGACAAGAAATGTTATGCCACAATTCGAGGAGTTTTTCCTCGAATTGTGGCATAACAATAAATCAAGTACCGGTAGGAGGTCTATAACTTTAAGGGCTTTCACGAAGAAGGCAAGCTGAACAGCTGATAGGTGGTGGAAAAGAGACGGGCTGCAAAGAAGGGTTCTATGAATGTGTAACAGTTGTTTGACGTGGTCTCTGATGGCTGTAAAAACGAAATTTTAAACAAGTAGTTCCGTGAAGAACTAAAGCCTTTTTTCATATATCCTACTTATGTTAATTGCCTCTATCAACATACAAAATTTCAGTTTGATTGCCGTAATAGATTCGTAGATATTGAGAACCGATTAAATATTGTGGATGGTCGCCATGTTGGATTTTTATATATGTAGGTCTTAGAGTTATGTACTGTTACACGAAGATTTTTGTGTACGTGTAGTATTCAAACTTCAATCGCATGATTAGGACACAAGAAGTAAAAACAAGATTTTAAAATTTCGCACAGCTGCCATCTTGTGGTTAAGGAAACAATTGAAAAAAAAATTAGATGTCAGTGAATTAACATTTGTACCAAGTGTCAATGCACTCGGATGGTTAAATTGCAAGAAACGTCCACGTGAATATTTATACTTCGCGTCGCCGCCATGTTGGATTTGTGATCACCAGTTTATTGAAAGTTCTATAGGTGAACTTATGTTCATAGCCCCTATGAACATAAAAAATTCAGTTTGATTGCTGTAATAGATTCGTAGATATTGAGATCCGTCTAAATATTTTGGATGGTTGCCATGTTGGATTGTTATATGTATAGGCCATAGAGTCATGTACCATTAAAGGAAAATTATTGCGTAGGTTCATTAATCAGACTTTCACTTCGATCACATGATTACGACACAAGAAATAAAAACTTAATTTTAAAATTCGCACAGCCTCCATCTTGAGGTTATGTAAACAATTGAACTAAATTAGATACTAGTGCATTACAATGTGTATAAATATTTGCTGTACAAGTTTCATTGCGTTTGGATTATTAAATCGCGAGAAAAGTCTATTTCAAACTTTCAAATTTGCTTGACCGCCATGTTCGTAGTTAACCGGTTTTTGAAAGTCTCATAGATGAATTTCCAGCAGTACCGTTTATCTCCGTACAAAATTTCAGGGTAATAGGTTCTGAGATATAGAATGCCAGTAAAATATTTCCCACAGCCGCCATCTTGAGGTTATGTAAACAAATGAACGAAGCTTGATGTCTGTGCATTACAATGTGTATAAACATATATTGTACCAAGTTTCATTGCGTTTGGTTGGTTAAATCGCTAGAATCGTCTATTTAAAAGTCGCAACTTCGCTTGGCCGCCATGTTAGTAGTTACCAGTTTTTCAAAAGTGACATAGATGTACTTCTAGTAGTTCCCTTTATCACCGTACAAAATTCCAGGGTGATATCGGTAATAGTTTCGGAGATATTGAATGCTCGTAAAATATTTCGTACAGCCGCCATGTTGGATTGGTAAGACTGGTAAGACAACAAAATTTGAAGGTCACGGTCGGGGTCGTCCGGAATAGTGCTATGAACTTAGCGAGTTTCATTGAAATCGGGGAACGATACCTTCTCTTTTTGCTGCAAGGTGAGAACATTTTGTATCTCAAATGCCACCATTAATACCATAGCAGTAACAGCCATTTAGATTTTATTAGGGGGACACACGCACACACAGACACATGGACAAAAGGTGATCTCATAAGCCTATTTTTTCATAAATGAAAATAGGCTAAAAATAATATCAAGCTGTCAAATTATTGTGTCTTCCCGGCAAATGCTTCTTTAAGTTCGCTGCAGAACTGCAACTGCTCTGTATTATTTTTCCACATGTGCACACTTTACATCCGATTTTAAGAAGTTAATATTCTGTATCTTGAAAAGTAACGAGCTTATCATTACTTCGTTATTCTTAAAAGTAACGCTGTTACAGTTACTTATTTAAGAAGGTAACTGTTACTAATAACGGCATTACTCCCCAACCCTGGGCAGAACAAACCCTTCTAAGCACCATAAATACAATCACAGTGCTAATTTCTTACGGTAATCACAAAACTGGGAAGGTGATATTACCTGTACATCTAGAGTCACCTGTCCTTCTTGCAGAGAATCAGAGACAGAAGATGCTGTTTCTGGAAGGAAGATGGTCCCTTCAGTCTTTTCTCTCCAGGAGATGCAGAGAACACGAGATATGGCCGAGTGCACCTGGTCCTCGCTCACTTCAGTGCAGGAGCTGGACGTCTGAACGGAAGAGAGGGAGCTACGTTACTGTGGTCCACAAAAAACAAGAGATATCCCATCACTCCATCGTATGACAGTACGTACCCGGTGTCTTACCCCGGTCTCTTTGCGGTCACTCTCCTCCACCTCCATGTTCTCGATGCCCGAGTCCACGTCCACCTGCGAGACAAGAGCACTCTTTTCGCAGCTAGGATCGTCCACCTCCATCTGAGATGAAGTGTCTGTGCTCTGGGAGTCACTTTTCTGGGTACCCAACGGTGGGGGTGTAACTGCAACCACAAAGAGAGAACAGACTCATTCTACTGCATCCCTACAACCTTCCCCTACCCAATTTTATATCCACAAATCCTTCTGGGTCAAAGACAGGTTTACTTCTGGATTAAAAATTAAATTAAAACCAACTCATATGGACCCTACACTGTTATCAGAAAACAATGGTATTGAATTATGAGTATCTCAATAATTAAAGCACTCAATAATTTACCAGCTACATCTAAATGATACAACTAGAATGTGCACTTGTAAGTACATGATGATGATAATTGTTTTTTTAAGGGGCCTAACATCTAGGTTATCGGCCCCTAATGGTTTGGGTGATAGTGAAAGATGAGATGAAAATGTAATGAAAACTTCTTTTTTTTTTCCGTGTGGTCTCCTCAGAGACCTAGTGCAGGTCTTTCTATTCGACGCCCGTGGGCGACCTGCGCGTTGGGATGAGAGATGGAATTGATTAAGGTGAATGAAATTGGAGAAGGATGTGGAAGGAAGCGGCCGTGGCCTGCCAGAAGGTACCGTCCCAGCATTTGCCTGGTGTTGAAAATGGGGAAACCACGGATAACCATTTCAAGGACGGCTGACGGTGGGGTTCGAACCCACGCGTCAACCGAGTCAGCAGAGAGCTTGGCCCCATGACCTAACACTGCGCTTTAGCCAGCGTAGCCACTACTGTCGGTATATGAAAACTATAACTAATACTAACTACTGTCTTACAAACTAGAAGAAGAAATTGTAAACAAAAATAAAGAATACGGCAAACAATGGACAGGAGGAAAAGAAATGCTCTCAACCCTTGAAGAATGCATATTGAGGGACTTGGAAGGATGGAGAACCAGAAGAGGCAGATAGGAAAGGGAAAGAGGAGAGGGTCCGCCCCAGAGGCACTGGAAAAAGGGGAAAAAACCGGACCCAACTCAGGAATCCCTCGGGGTTGCCAACTCCCGAACTCACCAGCCGTGAGCCCTTGAGGGTGTAGCACTATCCAGGGCGCACCAGAAGTGGTGGAGCTACACACACCCTGCCTCCTTAAGGGCTTGAGCAGAAGGCAGGAGATATGAAGAGAACAGAAGAGGTCTGACCCCTCGAAGAATGAGGGATCAGCAAAGATGAGACAAGGGCCAATTAAGGCGGGAAAGTAAAAGACTCCATAGGTCTCGGATACCCTGATAACGTCGGGGTCGGAAAAGAACACGGTTGACCTAGGGTGGTTGATAGGAAAGATGACAGAGAGGAGCCCAGCACAAGTAAGTGGAAGCAATGCCAAACTCAGCTGGGGTCCCTAGGTCGCCAACCCACGCCCCACTAGCCGTGGGCCCCTGAGGGGACTTGTAAGTACACATGACATGATAAATTACTGATATGGTATCACAACCACATTGTAATACGTCCAAGAACAGCTGATTCTCAAGATACAATTTAACGTCAGAACAATACCATTCCTTGTCAAATCCGATGCAAGTCATCATCATCGGCTTTAACTCGAATCCGAGTATAAATCTTCTTCCTTCAGTCCAGTTTGTGGATGTGTTTACGGTGACTAAAGAGTCCAATCCAGGCATGGAACAAGCGTCCACACAAGTGACATAGTATTGCTGGAGGAGGACGTGGTTGGGCTGCTCGAAGTTTCCTAGCTTGACGCTTGGCCTCTTCATGTGTGGGTCGATCCCTTTAAAACGTCTTTACAGTCTCCGAGATGGTACACAAGAGAGTATATCATTAGTTCGAGTGAAACTTATAATATAAGGAATCATCCATTTATCAGCATGGAATGATTAAGTCCTTATAAAATACATAAATATTTTTGAGCTATGCGAACAAATACAATGAGAATAAGCCAGCAAATAAGGTTGTGACTTTTGACAGATGTTGAAGGCAGAAATCTCAATTCCCTACATCAATGTTAACAATTTCACCACCATCCATCGCAACTCCAGTTTAGAAACATCTTCTAATGTTTGAAAAATTGTATTTATGTATTGGAACTCTTATTTTAATAAAATTATTGTAAGTTTATCCATTTTTATTGTATTAATGTTAAACGCAATTAATTTGAACGCTGAAGAAAACATCATTGTACATCGAAAAATGTTCGTTTAAATAATAATAAACATATTTATCGTATAGACAAGGCGGATTAAATAGCATAAATATTTATATACAGTGCATGAAGAAGTTTCAGGGCTAGCCACACAAGGCAGTACCAGGCGCATTGACATCATAGCCTACAAGGAGGATAAAAAGAAGAGTTATATATTGGATCCAACCGTGCGCTTTGAAACTCACGCCGAACAGCCAGATGAAGTGAACAATGAGAAGAAGGATATTTACGAGCCTACAGTCCCTTTCTACAAGGAAAAATACCACCTTCAAGAAATAGAAGTTATTGGGTTATTAGTGGGGGCTGCAACGTGTAGAAAATTTTGTATCTCAAATGCCACCATTAATACCTTTGCAGTAACAGCCCTTAAAGGAACAATTAGTATTTTGAGAAATCACCTATATTCGTAAATTGTGTGTATTTTAAGGGTGAATAGCTATTTAAATTATCTTCAGTTGCGGCTTGCCCACTCTTCAGGTCTTTTATTCTAATTTATATGTGTCATACATTTCATAGTTCATTACTCGTATTGTGTTAACCTCATTTTTCTTCTTTCACCTCATTATGATTGTTAAGCTTTGTATATTAGCAGCCTTGTAAGTCGAGGAAGCATAAGACGAATCAGTTTCCTTCCCTTTGATTTGATCATTTGTCTTATAACTTCTTACAGCAATTTTATTATACCCTAAATAATTATAGCTGACATAAATAAAAAAATGGCGGATATGTAAAAGGTTTATATTCTAAACGTAAGCAAAATTAAGAAATTACGCAGGTTTACAGAGGATTACGCGAGTGACTAAAGTGTTAAATATTGTGTGAACAGTGTAGATAAAATACGCAATAGAAATACAATACATAACTTGTTAAAAGAGAAGATTATAACATTTAATATCATGACGGTCAACTGTGCTCCATGCGGCAAAAAGATCAAGAACAATCAGCAGGCTGTAGGATGTGATGGTGAGTGTGGACGCTGGTTTCATGTAACATGCATGAAAATGAGTAAAGACACGTACCAACAATTCCGGAAAGATGATACTTTTAAATGGTCATGCAATCGTGAAGACTGCCTCCCACAACCTAACCTCAAAGAGGTTATGGCATCTTTCTCCCAGAAACTTGAGGAATCCCTTTCGGCGATGAGAGAAGAAAACCACGAGGTAAGAAAACTAGCAACTTTCTTATCAGAAAAGTATGATGAACTCCACCGGGAAATTGAAATTCTGAAGAAAGAGAGAAAAACCGTCAAGGACGCAGAAATGGCTGCATCTAGAGCTATCAACGAATTGGAGGAACTAAAACAGTACCAGCGCAAGAACAACTTGATAGTGTATGGAATACCCACTGAAAGAGAGGAGGATGTATTTCACAAAATCTCGGACATTGGCAAGACGTTAGGAGTTGAAATCACCAGGGCAAACATAGACGCAGCTCACCGCCTCCCATCAACAAAGCCTGGGCCTCAACCGATAATTGTGAAATTAAATAATAGGTGGAAGAAGGAAGAGATTCTCAGTAGCAGAAGACAAAAGAAGACCCTGAAGACTAGTGAAATTGGTTACAGTGATGGTGGTAATATATATATCAATGAACACCTGACCCCAAGAAATGAAACCATCGCCAAAAAGTGCCGTGAATTGAGACAAAAGGGAAAAATCTTTGCAACTTGGGTCAGAGACTGCAAAATATACATTCGGAAAAATCAAAATGGACCCTCAAAGCTTATATCAAGTGCTGAAATACTGGATGAACTCGCCCTCTCAAACTAAAATCTATGTAATAATAAGATATCTACTAAGTATTATCCCATATGGAACCAGAATTACAGAAATTAAATTTTTTAGGTGATGCAAATAATAATACACTAGAATTAACCGAGTGTAACTGTAATACACTTTGCGATTATTATAAAATTAAGGACAGTAAACAGATAATAACCGATACCAGTACACTAAAATGTGTACACATAAATGCACATAGCATAAAAAACAAGTTCGATGATATCCAAATAATGTTAGACAGAATCAAAGGTGTAGATGTCCTAGCAATCTCAGAAAATTGGTTAACAGAACAAACAAAAATGTTTTTCAATATTAAGAAATATGTTGCATATCACATAGTTAGAAAGCAAACTGGAGGGGGTGTATCTTTGTATATTTCAAACAAATGTAGCAGTACCCTTGTAAAGGAAATAAATTCCACCCACAGCATACTGCACATTACTGTGAGAAAAGGCCATCAAGAATACAATATAATCACTGCTTATAACCCTCATAAAAGCAACATTCCACACTTTCTAACTGATCTCGAAGTAATTATTAGTTCTTACTCAACGAATCCTGTTATAATACTAGGTGATATGAATATCGATCTATTATTTGGGGACAGATATACTAGTAGTTATATTAACCTAGTCAAATCATATGGTCTAGTCTTATGTAATACAAAATATCCAACTCGTGTAACACAAACTAGCTCTACTCTAATTGATCATGTATTGGTGAACGACTGTGACAAAATATGTAATGTCTATAATATTGATAATGATTTGAGTGATCACCATTTACTAATCTGTGAAATGAGAAACAAAAAGATAAACAGGAACTCAATATGTGATGATAGGCCAATAGAAAAGGATAAAATAAACTACAAAAAACTTAATGAATATTTAATAACTCAAGAATTTGTATGCAATGAAACTAACATCAATGACTACTACAATAAATTCTGTGATTTTATTAATAAAGGAATAGAAGCCTGTACTATGAAATATACGAATAAGCAGCCAAGTGCCCCACCAATAAAACCCTGGATCACACAAGATATTTTAGCACTAATACACAGGAAAGATAAGATATATACAAAAACCAAAGTTAAAAATCCATCTGCAGAAATTTTAGAAGAATATAAAATTATTAGCAACCAAGTAACAAAACTTAAGAGAAACCTACAAAGAGACTACTTTGACCAAAAAATTCAAAATGCAAATAATCAGAGGGAAGTGTGGAGTGTTGTTAATGAGATGTTAAATAGGCCAAAGAAAGGGAAAAATGAAATTGTCAAACTTATAGTCGACGGCACAAATGTCGAAAAAAAGGAAAATATATGTGATGAAATTAATAAATATTATGTCAATATTGCTAACAGTATATGGGAAAATCAAGGAAACGGTTCTACCTCGGACATTACAAGCTATAAAAATACTACTAGCACTAAGACAATCTTTATGTTACCTACTGATGCTAATGAAATACAATCAATTATAAACTCCCTAAAACACAAAAACAATATAAGTGAGGACAACACTACTAATGTCATGCTACAATTGTGTCTTGAGGGCATTACACCATATCTTGTCAAAATAATAAATCTTTCACTGATGACTGGTATATTCCCCGATGCCTGTAAAGTCTCTAGGGTGGTCCCGATCTACAAAAAAGGAGACAAAACCCACCCATCAAATTACAGACCCATTAATATTATATCTGCCATCAGCAAGGTTCTAGAAAGCGTTGTTAAACGAAGACTTATGAATTTCTTCATGAAAAATGATTACTTTGCAAACTGCCAATATGGATTTATTCCAAATAGAGGAGCGGATAGTGCTATATTTGAAGTAGTAACTGATGTAGAAAAGGCATTAGATGAAAACAAACTAGCTGCTGGTGTACTAATTGACCTTCAAAAAGCCTTCGATCTGGTTAACCATAAGATTCTCCTTAATAAACTAAAATTTGCAGGCATCAGAGGAGTGGCACATAATTGGTTCAAGAACTACCTTACTAACAGAAAACAATATGTTGCAATCGATAATGTAAAAGGATCTCAAATGAGAATTGACACAGGAGTACCTCAAGGTTCTGTCTTAGGACCAATTCTTTTCTTGGCCTATATTAATGATATAGTATTATTAGAATTGAAAGGCAAGCTTAAACTATTTGCAGATGATATTTTTATACTCTATCTGGGAACATCTGAACAGGAAATTATGCTAAATATTAATTATGATCTCAATACGCTGGTGGATTGGTTGAGAGCACACAAAATGGTTATCAATATCACTAAAACAAAATATTTATTCTTCCATAAACCATCATACAAGATTGAGACCACAAACATAGTCAACATAGCCAACAAAGAAATAGAAAGGGTTAAATCGGCAACTTACTTAGGTATCACACTAGATAGTACACTAACCTGGGAAAATCATGTAGAAAATGTGAAACATAAAATCAGCCCTATAATTGGTATTATTTTCAGATTAAGATATAGCTGTCTTACTAGCCAACAATTGAAAAATATATACTTTGCTCTGATACATTCACATCTAATGTACATGAATTTCATATGGGGATATTGTAAGAAGGAGCTGATAAAAGAACTTGAGATACTCCAGAAACGTGCTATAAAATCTATCTTTGGATTTCCTTGGCTAACACCCTCAAATGAATTATACTCAAGAACTAAAATTATGCCACTGCAAAAACAAATAGCTATGTCAGCAACAGTATTTGTATACAAATTAGAAAACAAATTGATACACACACACATCCATTTTACCCATGCAAATGACATTCATCATTATGCAACAAGAGGAGTAAATCAAATATTCACCAGCCATTCCCAATCCATTAAATTTGGAACTAAAGGAATTATGTCCTCTATAATAAAAGAATACAACTCGCTACCATTAGGCATAAGGGAAAGTTTCTCTATAAAAACATTTAAGAGGAAAACAAAAGACTTCCTATTAAGGAATGAATAGCCCATGTACAATAGCCTTAAGCAATGCAATGTATCATACCGAATTATCTCTGTAAAGTTAGTCACTAGCAATCTAATATAAGTTAGCCTACTATTAAACTAAACAATAATGTTACAAAAATTATATATATGCCATGCTGTAACTATGTTACTTGATTGTCCCTAACACGAGCTCAGGCTCATTGGGACCTATGTAAATAAATAAATAAATAAATAAAAAAAATGTTGTGTGGGATTATTACAGAACCTGCAAGCTAATGACTGTGGCATCACAACCAAATCAGGCTCCATCCCATCTCTGTTACAGTTTTACAAGTTGTTACTAGTTTATCAGTCACGTATAAGAACATTACACATATTCGTCAGCCAGATGTTTTGTCAAAATATTCAGGTCGCTTCTACATATTTTCTATAATTACACAAAGTAATTCACTACATACTCTAGAAGCAATAAAGTGGCACAGAATACTTTATGGTCAGCAAGGATGCCATCCTAGCCTTTTTTTACCATCTACATATTTGAACTTTTATTGTATAAGTGCTGAAGAAGTACTAAAGTCAAGTCCAAAACATGTACACCATTAGTGTTTAATTGCATTAAGGAAATGTATTAACAAGGTGGTCAATTTGTAAGTCAATAACAATGTCTGCCAAAATATTTCAGTCAGTTCTCTGATTCAGCAGGATGTACAGTATTTGAATTTCACAACTGACAATTGAGAATCAAAGATACAGTAGGTGCAGTTGGCAATGTAAACAAAACTGCTGGAACTACTGAAGCAACCTGCTTTTCTTTATGATGCAGCTATTTTTGAATGTAGGTCAATGTGACTGTTAGCAATGTGTTAGGAAAACCCTTAATTTGGCAAATGGCCAAGGTCATGCTGTGTACACAGACAGGTAACATGGACCCTCCAGTGGAGAGAGACTTTCTCTAAAATGATTAGGAAGCTCTGCCTAGCCAGAAACAACACACACAGGACTTTATGTAGCTGGAGAAACTAAAAGGAAATTGAGGGAGTATTATCCAAAATCATTAGTCTTTTGACTGGTTTGATGCAGCTCTCCGTGCTTCCCTGTCCTGAGCTAATCGTTTCATCTCTACATAGCTATCACACCTTACATCCAAGACAAT
This sequence comes from Meconema thalassinum, assembly GCA_946902985.2. Lineage (NCBI taxonomy): Eukaryota > Metazoa > Arthropoda > Insecta > Orthoptera > Tettigoniidae > Meconema > Meconema thalassinum. The sequence goes on along the minus strand of OX336388.2, from coordinate 918,435,605 downwards.
CTGTTTAACATATTCTAACCTTGCTCTACCCCTACAGTTCTTGTCCTCAACGCTCCTTCCATAACTAATTTTGCTATTTCTGGATGCCTTAGTATGTGTCCTTCTCTTCAGTATCAGTCACCAGAAGCATTTCTCTGCTCCCACTAGTCTTAACACCTCTTCATTTGTTACTCTATCCATATAATCTTCATCATTCTCCTGTAACACCACATTTCAAACACCTCTATTCTCCTCTTTTCTGCTACGCCATTAGTCCAAGTTCCACTTCCATAGAGCGCCACACTCCTGACAAAGGCTTTCAATAATGACTTCCTAATACCTGGTCTATATTTGATGTCAACAAATTTCTTTTCTGTAAAAATGCTTTCTTTGCCTGAGCCAACCTACTTGTTATATCCTTCCATTACTGTGAAGCGGCTTCGGTGGCGTAGTGAGGCTGTGTCCCAATAGTACAATTTTAGCTGTAGTGAACTAGATAGTCGACTACTTGACCGGATGTGACGTCAGAAGTCGTGATCCAATACTGCTTAGCACATAGCAATCAAGTCTGTAGTAGGTAGTGAACGAAAGTGCATGCTAGATTGTTGACTACGTCAAGGAAGTTATAGAAATTGTAGCTTATCGGAATTGTAGGTTATGTAAATTGTAGGTTGTCTTTGACTTAAGCCAAACACAAACCATAATTAGGGCTCGGCTAAAAAGTGATCTTCTTGGCGCATCCATGATCGTATCGTTCATGTATTGTTTATTTAAAACAGCTGATGAAAGCGCAAAGAGCTTACAAGGAGTAGCAGATCACCACCATCTTGAGTGTTGGTTTGGTACCAGCATGTTAAGTCCAGTGCGTTTCAGAACACTAGTCTATGAAGGAGGCTGTGATCAAGCAGACATGTCCCAAATCTCTGTAGTGCATAGCACATAGTAGCTAGCAGCTAGTCAATAGCAGACAACTTGAGTATTGGGACACAGCCTTAGTAGCATACTGAGCTTCTATGTCCAAGGTTGCGGGTTCAAACCCGGCAGAAGTCGTTGGATATTTTAAGAGCGTTAAAAACCCCTCAGTATGCCTTCCTTCGGAGAGGAAGTAAAGCCGGCGGCTCCATGTCATAGAACCTTCCACTAACTACAATTGTGTGCAGCTAAATTTGTATGCTAGATTTAATTAACACTCTATTAGTTCCAAAGTTCGCCGGCAGGTGCCGGTTGCGGAGGCACTAATACAGCCATCACAACACCGGTTATCAGACAGATTCTACATACACCAAAGTACTCGGGGCCACATGACACCTTGTTGCAGCCCCTAAACTGAGGAGCCAACCAACCTTCCCTCACTGTAGATTAGACATTAAGAAAATAATTTGAGAGTTCCAGTAGAAAAGGCAAAGATTGAAAAAATCAGTCAGTCTGAAAGACTAGACGTTGTATCATTTCAAATGATGCATGCTACAAATGCTACACATGTTAGAAAGGCTCAGGAGGGCTTCTCGCTTTGCTCGAAGCCCCAGGACTCTTTCAACAGACTGCATTACCCATTAACATTGGCTTCCCGCACGGGCACCTCTCTAAGGGTCACGGGAAGAAATGTGTTTCTTGTACTTTTATTAGAGATGTGTTTGGTTGAATAAAGCATAAATTGTGTACTCTTTGATAGCGGTTTTGTGGCCTATCATCCCAGGCAAGCCAGCGGAAACCTTTGCCTCCCTGTCAGAAGGATCATTTGGCCGTAAATTTGAATTAGTGTAACGATGTAGTATGAGTGTCCAGATTTAGACAATAGCCTACCCCATGAAGGGGTCATGACTATGCCTTATATGTTTGTTTAATGAATAGTGTATCTCAAATAAGGGAAGAATACTGATTTACAGATTTGTGGAGTGAGTTTCTGAGTTTTAAATAGAGTTTATGAAATTTATGGTAAAGGTGAAGGAGAGGTGAACATGATTAGACAATAGCCTACTCCATGAAGGAGTCATGACTATGCCTTCTGTGTCTGTTTAAAGTATAGAGTAACTGAAATGAGGGAAGTTTATTGAATTTGGTGTTTGTAGAATGTAATTTTCGATTTTAATTTGGGTTTTCGTGAAGCTTGTTGCGGAGTTGTTATTTCTCTGAAAAGGAGTGTTTTTGCCCCAGGCAGGCCTGTGTTCGATCTGGCTAGACTAGTGTAACGGTAGAGAGTTGAGAGAGGAGTTGTAGAACCTGGGAGCGAGCAGTGGCGGGCTGAACATTTGGGGGGGGGGCTATTTTGAGTGAGAGTAGGGATGGAATATTGGGACAGGTTCGATGCTTTACTCTGACATCCTGCACACCTCTTGGTGAGGCACCCAGTATTCTTATTCTTATATGGCTTCTTGTATATCTCTTTAGAAGTCACCCTGTATTCTTGTGTTCGCTTTGCCTGTATTCTGCTCTGACATCCTGCACACCTCTTTAGGAGGCACCCTGTATTCTTATATGGCATGTTGTATATCTCTTTAGAAGTCACCCTGTATTCTTGTGTTCGCTTCGCTCAAAGCCCCAGGTCGCTCGACGCCAGGCCTCTTTCAACAGACTCCAATAATCATTAGCATCTGCTTCTCGCACCCCGCGTAAGCATGACGTCACTTCCCGCGCGGCTGCATGACGTCACGTCCGTCTCCGTGTCCGTAACGCATAACGATGGACCCCAACCATAACGACGAAGTCGACAAGATCATTTGAAATGATAAAATAGCAAGTTTTGAAGTCCATCATTTCAGTGAATTCTGTTGATGGGTTGTGCATTCCAGTCAAAGTGTTGACGTGAACCCAACTATATTGGATAGTAAACACTACTAAGAAAGAAAGCACAACACTTTATATAATAATGGCAATTCATATTTCAACTATTTAGTCAGTCAACACAATATAATCCCAATTACCTACTTGAATATGCGGGGGAAAAGAACAAGAAAAAATTTACATGTGATTAAAATACAGTAGGCCAAGAAAAATAGTTAACATCATACGAGAGATGTATTCTGGTTATGAATGTCAAGTCCTGCATGAGGGTCAGCTAACCCAGCCATTGACCATCCAGACTGGAGTACGACAAGGATGATTACTTTCTCCCACCTTGTTCCCGATTGTTCTTGATAATACTCTTAGGAAGGTGGGGAGAGGAAGTAAGAGAGGGATACAGTGGGGACTTCGAGACAGGTTGGAGGATCTTGATTTTGCTGATGACATCTGTATTCTAGCACAGCGCTTCAGAGACATAGAGGGAAAACTGGCAAACTTAGAACTTGAAGCTGCTAAGGTTGGACTTAAGATAAACTCAAAGAAGACAAAAGAGCTGAGAGTGAACTCGACAGTACAGGCTGGTCTCACTGTGGGAGGAGTAGATGTAGAAGGTTGGTTGGTTCCTTAGTTTAGGGGCTGAAACAACGCGGTCATGTAGCCCCGTGTACTTTGGGTGTGTGTAGAATCTGTCTGATAACCAGTGTTAATTGTGATGGCTGTATTAGTGTGTGTATCTGTTTTAGGTAGATTTCTTCAGAAAGCTAACTATTGCAATGGGTCCCATGTTTCGACTTCCGGAAAATTTCGACATATCTTCGCGTTTCACATCCCCCAGACCCCAAAACCACCGTCAGTTCAAAAGTTTATATATAATTTATGTATATATATATCAGTTTCTTGTCGACACGATAACTGCCGTAATTTTGCACCAATCACTTTGAATTTTTTACATAATATGTATCCCTATAAAATCTCGGTCGAGTTCGTTAATGGGCAAAATCGGTCTAAGGGGGTAAAAATGGGGGGCTTTTTTCGAAAAAGTGATATATCGCTATAACTCTCTTAATACAAGAAATATCGAATCCCTTCAAAGTTCATAATATGTGTCGGATAAGTGCCAAAAATTTATGTCAAATAAGTTTTTTGATAGCACCAACCATTGAACAAAGGGGTGGGAAAAAGTGGGTTTTTCGGGAAACATTAATCATATCTCTGTTAATAGGCACAATATCAAAACCGCACAAAATGGACAATATTCCTCCAATAATTACCTAAAACTTTTGTCTGAAAGAATTTTTGATATGACCCACCATTACGCCACGGGGTGAACAAAATGATTTAAATTATAAGAAAATGCTAAGTGCCAAGAGAGGTTGCCATGACAACTTTACTTTTAATTGATAAGGGATGACCATCAGCAGTTGCTATGACAACGCCACTGCACGAGATCACATTCAGTTTTCATATGTCAGTGGGAAGCGACTTCGGTATCGGAACTGGTAGCATGCTGAACTTCTATGCCCAAGGTCACGGGTTCAAACCCGGCTGAAGTCGTCGGATTTACTAAGAGCGCTAAAAAACCTGAGTTTGCTTTCCTTCGGAGGGGAAGTTCCAACGTTCGTTGCGAGTTGCTGATTGAGGTGGCATCTAGTAGCCAAGTTCACAGCTAGGTGTCGTTGACGGCAGTATTTTAGGTAGATTTCATTAGAAAGCTAACTATTGCAATGGGTACCATGTTTCGATTTCCGGAAAATTTCGACATATCTTCGCGTTTCACATCCCCCAGACCCCAAAACCACCGTCAGTTCAAAAGTTTATATATAATTTATGTAATATATGTATATATATGTATATCAGTTTCTTGTGGACACGATAACTGCCGTAATTTTGCACCAATCACTTTGAATTTTTTACCGAATATGTATACCCATAAAATCTCAGACGAGTTCGTTACTGGGCTAAATCGGTCGAAGGGGATGAAAATGGGGGACTTTTTTTTTCGAAAAAATGAAATATTGCTATAACTCTCTTAATATGTGAAATATCGAATCCGTTCAAAGTTCATACTATGTGTCGGATAAAGCTCAGAAATTTATGTTTGAAACGTTTTTTTGATAGCACCAACCATTGACCAAAGGGGTGGGAAAAAGTGTTTTTTTCGGGAAACATTAATCATATCTCTGTTAATAGGCACAATATCAAAACCGTACAAAATGGACAATATTCCCCTAATAATTACCTAAAACGTTTGTCTGAAAGAATTTTTGATATGAGCCACCATTGCGCCGAGGGATGAGAAAAATGATTTCGGAATTATAAGAAAATGCCAAGAGCTATCAGTGGTTGACATGGCAACACTACTAAATTGATGAGGGATGAGCCATCAGACGTTGCCATGACAACGCACTTGAGCGAGATCAGATTCAGATTTCCATCTGACTAAGTGTGAAGCGGCTTCGGTGACGTAACTGGTAGCATGCTGAACTTCTATGCCCAAGGTCGCGGGTTCAAAGCCGGCCAAAGTCGTCGGATTTTCTAAGAGCGCTAAAAATCCCTCAGTAAGCTTTCCTTTGGAGGGGAAGTTCCAACGTTCGTTGCGAGTTGCTGATTGAGGTGGCATCTAGTAGCCAAGTTCACAGCTGGGTGGCGTTGACGTTAGTATCTGGTAGCAACATTAGGAACTACTGCTTGAAATTTAGCGTCTGCATTCCTTACCTGAATTACAGACTAATACAGCCATCACAATTCACACCGTTTATCAGACAGATTCTACACTCACCCAAAGTACACGGGGTTATATGACCGCGTTGTCGCAGCCCCTAAACTGAGGAACCAACCAACATCTCTGCGGGAGATATAATTTTGCGTGAAGAAGTAACAGACCGTTACATAGTTACACATCAGTGTCGAAACCTTGCATAAGGACAGTGTGACCACAAGTATAACAAGTAGTTCCGTGAAGAAATGTACAGCCTATTTTCATATATCCTGCTCATGTTAATTGCCTCTGTCAACATACAAAATTTCAGTTTAATTGCTGTGTCAGATTCGTAGATATTGAGAACCGTCTAAATATTTCAGATGGTCGCCAGGTTGGATTTTTATTTTTGTACTATTATATTAAGATTATTGTGTAAGTGTGGTATTCAAACTTCAATCGCATGATTAGAACACAAGAAGTAAAAACGAGATTTTAAAATTACGCACAGCAGCCATCTTGTGATTATGCAAACAATTGAAATAAATTAGATGCCAGTGGATCAACATTTGTGTAAGCATTTAAAACGTGCAACCTTTCACGGCACTCGGATAGTTAATTCGCGAGAAACGTTCATTTAAATATTTATACTTCGCGTCGCCGCAATGTTGGATTCGTGCTCACCAGGTTACTGAAAGTCCTATAGGTGAACATATGTTCATAGTCTCTATGAACATAAAAATTTCAGTTTGGTTGCTGTAAAAGATTCATATATATTGAGAACCGTCTAAATATTACGGAAGCTTGCCATTTAGGATTGTTATATGTATAGGCCATAGAGTTATGTACCATTCAAGGTCACTTATTGCCTAGGTTCATTATTCAAACTTTCACTTCGATCGCATGATTACGACACAAGAAATAAAAACTTAATTTTAAAATTTCGCACAGCCGCCATCTTGAGGTTATGTAAACAATTGAATAAAATTAGATGGCAGTACATTACAATCTGCAAAATCATTTACTGTACCACATTTCACTGCGCTCAGAGAGTTAACTCACGAGAAAAGTCTATTAAAATATTTCAAATTCGCTTGGTCGCCTTGTTCGTTTTGTACTTTACAGGTTTATGAATTATACATAGGTAAACTTGTATTAGTACCCTTTATCACCGTACAAAATTGCAGGGTGATATCTGTAATAGTTTCGGGGATATAGAATGTCAGTGAAATATTTCGCACAGCCGCCATTTTGAGGTTATGTAAACAATTGAACTAAATTAGACTCCAGTGCATTGCAATGTGTATAAATATTTGCTGTACCAAGTTTCATTACGTTTGGATAGTTAAATCGCGAGAAAAGTCTATTTAAAAGTCTCCACTTCGCTTGGCCGCCATGTTGGTTATGTAGTAACCAGGTTTTTGAAAGTTTCATAGGTGAACTTCTAGTAGTACCCTTTATCACCGTACACAATTTCAGGGCGATATCCGTTATAGTTTCGGAGATACTGAATGCTAGTGAAATATTTCGCACAGCCGCCATGTTGGATTGGTGAGACGTAACAAAATTCGATGGGCACGGTCGACGTCGCCGGGAATAGTGCTATGAACTTACCGAGTTTCACTGAAATCGCTCCAGCCGTTTAGATTTTATTAGGGGGGGACACACACACACACACACACACACACACACACACACGGACAAAAGGTGATCTCATAAGCCTATTTTTTCAAAATTGAAAATAGGCTAAAAATGGACTCCAAATGACAAGAAGATTACCGTCCCCGTAAGACAATAAAATGTTTAAAATATGTTTAAAATGAAGAAAAACAAAGTTAATTAATCTCCAATTATAAAATACTTTCACGCGATAAATGAGGTCTGATCCTTCTACGAAAACCTGCATATTCTGCCTATTTTCGCCTATCTCCAAGTTTGTCCGGTGAAATCTACCTCCGCCTTCCGGCGTGCCGAGAGGACTTTTTTTTTTTTTATTCAAGTAAGGACTGCAACTTTGAATTTTTCAAATAGTTCCTACTTTTGCCGTCAAACGCCACCGTCAACGACTACTAGGCTTAGTTCAGAACTCAGCTACTAGACGCCACCGCATTCGGCTCTTGGCAACGAACGTTGCAACCTAAGAGCGTTGTTTACATTCTCAACCTATACAATTTAGTTTCACACAGGTGTAATTAGTGGAAAGTTCTTTAACATGCCATAAATCTATGACATGGGACCGCCGGCTTTACTTCCCCTCCGAAGGGAGGCATACTGAGGGATTTTTAACGCTCTTAAAAAATCCGACGGTTTCGGCCGGGTTTGAACCCGCTATCTTGGGCATAGAAGCTCAGCATGCTACCAACTACGCCACCGAAGCCGCCCAGATGTAGAAGAGATGGATACATTTGTTTACTTGGGAAGTGTGGTAACAAGAAGTGCAGGGGTTGAGGAGGATGTGAAGAGCAGAATACGAAAGGCAAATGGGGCTTTTGTACAGCTCTATCCAGTATGGAGAAACCGTAACATATCCAGGAAGACGAAAATCAGACTTTTTAATACCAATGTGAAAGCTGTCCTGTTGTATGCATGTGAAACATGGAAAGCTACCAATCCTATCAGACACCAACTTCAAGTATTCATCTATCGTTGTCTGCGTCGAATTCTGGGTATTTGATGGCCAGATATAATCCCAAACGAAGAGCTGTGGCAAAGGGCTAACCAACAACCTATTGAAGTCCAAATTAAACGGAGGAAATGGGGCTGGATTGGGCAAACTCTGCGGAAACAGAATGATGCAGTAGAAAGGGGAGCTCTGGACTGGAATCCTCAAGGCGCTCAGTGACGAAGAAGACCAAGGAACACCTGGAAACGCACCATTGAAGAGGAGGCCAGAAAAGCTGGAAAGACTGGGAGGGAAGTGAAGAACTTGGCAACAAATGGAGCCCGATGGAAATCATTCTTGGATGCCCTATGCTCCGCACGGAGCAAAAGGAAATAAGTCAAGTAAGTCAAAATACAGTAGACTCTCAGCTATCCGGCCTAATAAGGCGGAAGGTCAAACCAGATAGGCCGGAATTCTATACTCTCTCCTCCGATCCAAGCCGTACCATTATGGTTACCTTTCAACATCGTTTTTCTTACTTTCATTCCAGTTCCACTACATTGGGCAGAACACCACTTTTCAATTTCTGCTCGATTTTTATTCCAGTCTCCAACTGTACTTTTTCCTACCCCTAACTCCAAAGCAATAGTTTTGGCTGTTACCCCAGAATCTAGTCGCTTTATAACACGTAGTTTCTCATTCATCGTCACCTACTTTTTTTTTGTTTGTCACCCACTAGTAGTAGTGCCCGGCTTCACCCGATGGATTTATTTGTATTATGGATGATAATGAATACTACTACAGAAGTGGCACTTGATACTCAAACTAACAGGGAAAAAATACTTTAAAAATATAATTTTTTGTGGTGGTAGTAGTGGGGTTGATGAGTAGTACAGTATAATGGACGTAACATTCAGGTCATTTTCCCGTAATGATAATAATGATAATAATGAATCGGGAAACGGCTATTTACTAACTACAGCAATGACACATGTAATTTACAAACGAATTTTTAAATAAATGATTAGAAAGAGGATTAAGTGAAATAAAAGACACTACCTAGGGTCTATATCTCATTGGCTGTTAGAAATGAAGAGACCAATATTATCGTCTTTTGTCGCATAGCGCTGTAGGAAAATAATCAGAAGACTTTGGA